>CM042156.1:25338084-25400584 GCA_023376005.1 Doryteuthis pealeii
AACAAACATCCAAAAATATATATATATATATCCCAAAGACACTCTGTTTCAACGTTTCATGTCCCTTCAGTGTGGCTAGACCCAGCTACTACTTCTAGCCAGGAGCAAAACCTGACTGACTTTTCATCAGTCCAGTTCCTTAACTTCTCTGGTAGCAGTGTTTTAAAAAAAGAAATATATATATATATATATATATATATATATATATATAGATATATATATATTTCACTATCGTAGCATAACTGGTTAATCTAAAAAGTACTTAATATATTTCACAAAGTACAGAGCATTTACAATTGTAGAAAAAAGTTTTTCTCTCTACCACAGTTTTGGGGCTCAGGGTACACCTTCCTTAGGAATAAGGTGTACCTTGAACACCGAAACTGTGGTAGAGAGAAAAAAGAATCCCACATATATATATATATATATATATATATATATATATACCCGAGTTCAAATCCTGTATGAAACTACAGTTCACATAGCGCTAATAACCTGGGGAAAGGTATGAATCCAACTACTCCCCCTTCAGCTATGGGTAAATAGTAGGACAGACTGGGCTCTTTAACATTGGTTAGGCAACCAGTCTAGGAAAAGGAAAACACTGAATTCAAACCTGTTAAACTCCACTTGGGGTGGTCACTACTAGAATAGGCTCAGTCCTAATTAGTGATCTATTTCACTGGTCTAAAAAGCTCTTGGTCACTACTAGAATAGGCTCAGTCCTAATTAGTGATCTATTTCACTGGTCTAAAAAGCCCTTGGTCACTACTAGAATAGGCTCAGTTCTAATTAGTGATCTATTTCACTAATAATAATTTTTTTTTATCTGAGCTCATAGTATTTGTCAAAATAGCATTGAGCCCAAAATATTAAGGTTTCAGTAAGTAGTCTTTGATAAAACAGCACTCGGACCGAAATAGTGAGCATATGGTGTATAGTAAAAAATGTGCTTAGTCTAAAATGCTAAGTTGCAAGTGTACAGCAAATAGCACTTAACCTGAAATATCAGACTAACATATTCAAAGAAATTCCTCAGAAGTAGAAATTGTGCTTCTTTTTTTTTTTAGATTGTTTCCTCTCAAAAAAAAAACAATTTAAAAAAGTCTTTCATTGATTGATTACCTTTCAAACAGCAACATGATAACCAAAATTGTAATATTATTGTGGAGCTAGATAATAATAATAATAATAATGATAATAATAATAATAATAATAATAATAATAATATCAATGACACTACTCCTTTGTGCTCACTTGAAAATATAGATAAACAAGTTTATATAAAGGGCCGAGTTATCTCAGTTGGTAGAGCGTTCCTAGTTCAATACCAGCCCTCGCTAACTCAGCATATTAGTAGCACAGGGATCTGTTATTAATTTACCCAACCCCTCCTCCATGGACAAGATGCAACACAAGGTCTATTTTTAAGTGGAGTATAGCTGATTTGAATTCAGATTTTTCCTTCTCCTAAAACAGTTGCTGTATTAGGGCAAAGAGGCTGGTCTGCTCTTCTAAGATAGATAAATAGGAACAGACTATAATAATAATAATAATAATAATAATAATAATAATATCAATGACACTACTCCTTTGTGCTCACTTGAAAATATAGATAAACAAGTTTATATAAAGGGCCGGGTTAGCTCAGTTGGTAGAGCGTTCGGCTAGAAACCATAAGGTTCCTAGTTCGATACCAGCCCTCGCTAACTCAGCATATGAGTAGCACAGGGATCTGTGCAGTAAAGTCAGGAGCTGATGGTATGTATGGCGCTCCACCTCAGATGCAAAAAAAAAACAATCTCCTTGGTCTAGCGCTAGTGAAAAGGGGATAGATTCCTTCACTGATTGGCTGATACCAACTTTAGGCCACCCCGAAGACTTTACTTACTTATAGGTGCTATAGGGTCCGGTTTAGCTCAGTCGGTAGAACACCCTAGGAATCGCAACGTTTCAGGTTCAATACCGGTCCCTGCCACCTCACCGCATGAGTAGCATAGAATGGGTAATTTGATCTGTGTGGTAAAGTGGTGCTCCACCTCAGCAAAAACAATCTCCCTGATTTAGCACTAGCAAAAATGGGACAGACTCCCTCATTGTTCAGCTGATACCACTTTACTTTAATTACAGGTGCTATTATAGAGAAATTGTTAAGTTTATTGTAAAATTCAAGTCACGGGTGTACATGATATAATCATCATTGGGTAACCAACTACTTGTAGCTGTATGGCCACCTGCCACCTATCACACAAACCATCCGAGTGAGACAAACAAGACATGTTGAACACTGCTGGAGAAGCGAGGTTGAACGCATAAGTCATGTCCTCTTGTGGAAACCAACACATGGGCACCCTAGGGCAGGCCACCCACAAAGACCTACATGGATCAGCTCTGTGTGGATACTGGATGCTGCGTGGAGGACCTACCAAGAGGATGAGTGATAGGGACGATTGGCAAGAGATTGTCAAGGATATCTGTGCTGCTGGCATGACATGATGATGAAGATGATAGCTTTAACACTATGAATACAGTACCACCAAAAATAAGTACATACCATTCAATTTTTTTCATAAAATGTTAATTTTCTTCTAAACCAAAGATACCAGTTTGTTTGTTTTTTCTTTTAGTGAAACATTATACAATCAAAACGAATATCATTAGTTATTATTTATTACCATACTCAACAACACTGAAATTCTATAACCAAAAATAGAATTGCAAATTGCCTGAAACCAAAAATGACTGCACCTCTGTAAACAAAAATAAAATTGCAACACTTCCTTAACAAAATATAAAATTGCAAGACATCCATAAACAAAAATTAAATGATTTCTGTAACCAAAAATAAAATCGCAACATCTTCATAACCAAGAATAAAATAGCAACACTTCCTTCCGTAACCAAAAATAAAATTACAACACCTCTGTAACCAAAAATAAAATCGCAACATCTTCATAACCAAGAATAAAATAGCAACACTTCCTTCCGTAACCAAAAATAAAATCGCAACACTTCTGTAACCAAAAATAAAATTGTATAAATATACTATTTTTGGACACATTTTTTGTTAAGTATCTGGCCGCCATCCTTGGCCAGTTGTAAAAGAACTTAAAGTAAATAAGTAAGTAAGTCAATAAGTCCTGTGGTATCGTTTCCTTTAGTAAGTGAATAAGTCCCGCGATATTATACTACGTTCCGACGTCCAAGAAGATCCAAGTGGCAATGAGCTAAGATTAGAATCAGGCCAGTATAAATACAACAACAGCAGCAGCAGCAGCAGCACTGCCAGTGATTGGATAAGAGGTTGCCTTCCCTGGTCACGTGGTAGTCAGCGAGTCTATATTTAGAAGTGACAATTTAGTACACACCTTATATCCACAAAATCTCAACAACCAGTTGCTCTATGAAATGAGCTACAAAAAGCCTCAGGTTTGCAGAAGCCCAAATCAAACCCATAAACTCATCCCTTATTCTGTTTTTTACCTCCCTCTCAGTACTATATTTGTTGTTATTACTTTTTTCTCTAAGAGTATTTGATAGCATTGTTGGGTACTGCCCCTTACATCATGGACCAGCCCAAGAAGTTATGAGATTATGCGATTGTAAAAAAACCTACTGAATAAAAAAGAGGAGATTTTTATGAGAGATGAATTGACCGAGTGTAGCTAAGTGCAATTCATTTCATTCTGAACTATAAAAACTAACTATCTTGCCACGAACAAACTGTGCCAAACACAAACATCACAAGCATTTTTGACTTTCACAAGGTCAGTTTTTAAGCAGAGTACAGCTGGTTTGAATTCAGTGTTTTCCTTTTTTGGAAATTTATATGACACACATGAAATCATCAAATAGTTCAATCACATCCCTTCTAGAGGTCATGGGAAACCCTCTAATATAACTGATGGATGCTTCTGGCAGTTCATTGTTCAACACCAGACAGTGGGTCAGTAGGAGATCACTCTCATAAGAACGAGCTCAATATGCCATGTGAGATAGTAGTTCCCACTTCCATTTAACCATGCTGCTACCCTAAAGGCACCAAGCCAACAACCCTAAAGAACACTGCAACTACCATTCAGCCATACGACGTGCTGTCCAGTAACCAATATAAAACATCTTTACAGTTAAATCAGACCATATGACCTTTAGGCACCCCTTTTTGATCTCGATTAAGAAAGGATATGTTTTTCATTTACACCGTCAATATCCGGTTGTTTTAACAGACAATTTTTAGATTTTTTTAAAAATTATAAAACTAACCCCTAACCCTTAACCCTAACCCCTAACAAACAACCAGATATTGACGGTGTAAATGAAAAATATGTCCTTTCTTAATCGAGATCAAAAAGAGGTGCCTAAAGGTAATATGGTCCGTTAAATCCAGTAGACACAGATTATCTGCCAACCATTTCTTTGCATCTCTTTTTCCTTCTTCTTTTGTACAGTAAATTTACAGTATTTGTTGAAATTCACTTTAGTCAGTGCTTGTTAAAACTAACAGACTGTAATAATAGTCAGGTCAGAAGTTATCTGCCGCGGACCCAATTTTTGTACAGGGTGAGTTACTTACTCTTTTACCCTTTTTAGTTAGTCTGTAAATAAAAAATACACACCTCGTGTTTAATGAAAAGCAGTCCTGATGTGTTGCCTCGTTAATTGATTTTAAGGTATCTCATGTGGAATATGTCTAGATGAGTAACTGCACTTGACAGAGATAAAAAGATGTGTCTCTTATCATGTGGCGGTGATGTTATAATAATAGCGTCGATCCCAGAGGGCCATCCCTCCAGGCAATACCTGCCCCCTTTGGGGACAAGGCTGGGTTTATTGCCCAGCGCCTGAGGCGCCCCCCTTGAGGGAGAATGCCGATGGGATCGACGCAATTTTTGTTCTCTCCCACCCATTAGCTTCGGCTTGTGGGTGGGCCCACGTTAAAACGGAGCCTTGTGCCCAGTCCATACAGGTGGGGTATGATTCCAATAAACTTACCTTGTGCAGGTGGGGATTAAAGTGTAGTATCTGTTCCAGTTACTATGCTTTGATTCTTCCCTGTCCGCCCGGTAAAGTACAATTAATAGCATCGATCCCAGGGGGCCATCCCCCCAGGCAATACCTGCCCTCTTGGGGGTAGGGCTGGGTTTATTGCCCAGCACCTGGGGCGCCCCCCTTGAGGGGGAATGCCAAAGGGATTGACACAATTTTTGTTCTTTCTTACCCATGAGCTTCGGCTTGTGGGTGGGCCCACGTTAAAACGAGGCCTTGTGCCCAGTCCATACAAGTGGGGTATGAGATAAATACCCCCCCCCCTTATTATGTGGGATTAAGTTGATAAATTCCCAACAGTATTACCAAATGGTTGTTGTGTTTTCCTTTTCTTCAAAAACTGTTGACCCTATTTGTCTTGGACACTTAACTTCTTGTTATAACCTTTCAAAACTTTAGGTTTAACAAGTGTTATTTTCAGGGATAAAATTCCCCACACCTTCCAGAGTGGTTGTCTTACTAAGGCTAAGGAGCCCAGTCTGTCCTACTATTTACCCATAGCTGGGGTGAGAAGAGACAGATTCATGCCTTTCTTAAAGGTGTTAACATAAAGTGAAACTCAGACAGACATGTCCAGGATTTGAACTTGGGTCACCAATTCGATTAGTTTTCAACCATTAATTTTGATTTGGGGAAGACTGGTTAAACATATCATATGCTCTACTGACTTATGAACTCATTCCTTACTCTATTTTTGTTCTCTCTCAGCACCGTGTTTTCGTTTGGTTTCTTTGTTTAATAGCATATCAACCTTTATGGGTTATTTGATATTAAAGCCATCCTTGTACAAGACCGGTAGTGATACTATCTAACCCATAGTTCAGGAAATGAAGGAATTCATACCTTTCCTAAGATTATTATTCCTTAAGTGAACATAATGGTTAGACTGGAGTTTGAACTCACTTACTATGATTTTGCAGTCCAGCATGTTAGCCACTACACCACAGGGACTCCCTTTTTTCTTTTTTCTTTTTTCTTCAGGGAAGACTGGTTAAACACATCAGCTGCTCTACTAACTCACATATGAAGAGTCATTGGTTTGCAGAAACCCAAATCAAACCTTTAAACTCATCCCTTATTCTATTTTCAATCTGTTACAGTGTCTTATTTGTGTTATGGAAATCCAATCTCACAGACAAGTTAAAGAGACAGTTCTTCCAGGCGGTTGTCGTATCAATGCTGCTGTATGGCTGCACCACCTGGACCCTAACGAAGTGACTAGAGAATAAACTAGATGGGAGCTGCACAAGAATGCTACGGGTGATCATGAACAAGATGTGGAAACAGCACACCATGAGAAAGCAGCTGTATGGCCACCTGCCACATATCACCCAAACCATCCGAGTAAGACGGACAAGACATGTGGGACACTGCTGGAGAAGCAAGGACAAACTCATAAGCGACGTCCTCCTGTGGAAGCCAGCACATGGGTACGCCAGTGTGGGCCAACCAGCAAAGACATACATTGATCAGCTCTGTGCGGATACAGGATGCTGCATAGAGGACCTCCCGAGAATGATGAACGATAGGGACGGATGGAGAGAGACTGTCATGGATATCCGTGCTAACAGTGCGACATGATGATGATGATTTGTGTTATCATTTTTGTACTTATAGTAGAAGAGGCATTGGTTTGCAGAAGCCCAAATCAAACTCTTACAGACATGTCACGCTAAAATCACCAGTTCCCACAAGATCACCAAAGTTAAGCAGCGATAAGCCTGTTCAATAATTAGGTGGGTAACCATTTATGCAGCATAAGGTACTGTAAGTGACCTGATATCCAAATAACTAGATTTGGCATTAAATGACCCGAAAATGGTTGATATGCCATAAAACAAAAACAACCATCCAATCAACCAAATCAAACCTTTAAACTCATCCCTTACTCTATTTTCAATCTGTCATAGTATCTTATTTGTGTTATCATTTTTGTACTTATAGTAGAAGAAGCATTGGTTTGCAGAAGCCCAAATCAAACCTTTAAACTCATCCCTTACTCTGTTTTTGTTCTTTCTAAGCACCATATTTGTGATTATTTTTTCACACTAGTAGAATTAATAACATCTTTTTTTATTTTATTTTTAGATGAAGCATTATCCGCCATTAATTTTGGATATCATTTTCTTTCATCTTCAATTCTATTTATTTATTTATCTTTTTTTTTTTTTTTTTATTGCAACTCGATTTCTTGCTATCTTTAGTTTGGATGAATTTAGAGGTAGGAGTGTGGCACACTTTCAAAACGGTGTCTTGCTTTCTGAGAAGATCTTTTCTGGTGATTGTAAAAGCTACAATTGCGTCTTTTATTGACTGGAACCAACTTGGCACCGACACACACTTACCATAAATAAAATGACAGATGAATGAAAGTGCTTACAACATTTTCTACTCTGATAGAAACAAAAAAAATCAATAAAACAATTTTTAAAGTTGCCATATTTTTTTTTTTTTTCCAATAATTTTTTTTGTTGTACAAAACAAGAAAGAGAAGAAGAAAAAAAGAAAGAAAGAAGATAGAATTTTTTTAAACAAAATGGAAATGGAAAAATAAAAATTACTTTCTGACCTGAGCACAGAGAAAAGGAATTATTCCTTTTTTTTTTAATTTGTGTCTCCCTGCCCCTTTACTGATTTATGGGTCCTTTAACAGTAAAATAAAAATTATTTGAATATATATATATATATATATATATATATATATATATATATAGTGTATCAGGCATGAATAAGTATACCCCCACCACTTATGTAAAAAGTTAATTTCCTTTTAAACCAAAGATGCCAAAATTGTATTATTTCGACAGGAAATTTATACAATCAAAACAGACATTATTAGGTATTATTTATTTCCAAACTCTACAGCATTGAAAATCTGGAACCTAAAATATGAATATATAAGTAAATTAAAGTAGCTGGAGTGGCATATTGTCAGTATCAGCCTGACATTGAGCGAGTCTATCCCATTTTCACTAGCGCTTAACCAAGGAGATTGTTTTGTGTTTGAGGTGGAGCACCACACTTACCATTAGTTTCACAATTTACTGTACAGATCCAAGCAGTTCATAGATAAGTAAACAGATCCAAGCTGTACTACTCAAGCGTTGAGTTGGTGAGTTCCAGTATCAAACCTTGTGGTTTCAAGGCCAATGTTCTACTGACTGAGCTAAACTGGCCCCTAGCATTTCAAAGATAAGTAAACAGATCCAAGCTGTACTACTCATGCACTGAGATGGCAAGGGCCGATATCAAACCCCAAACCTTGTAGTTTTGAGTAGATGTCCTAAACCAACCCCTAGCAGTTCAAAGATAAGTATATCTCTTGTTGTAAATGATGCAATTTTATTTTTGGTTTATTCATAAAACATGCCGCTCCCTCTGTTGTCTATCATATTTTTAATTAGTTTAAGTTATGATGGTATGATAATGAGATATATATATTTACCAACCCCTCCGCACGAGCAGGATGCGAAACAAGGTCAATTTCTTAAGCGGAGTTCAACAGGTTTGAATTCAGAGTTTTCCTTCTCCTAGACCGGTTGCTTAACCAAGGTTAAAGAGCCCAGTCTGCCCTACTATTTACCCATAGCTGGAGGGAGAGTAGGATTCATACCTTTCCCAAGGGTATTAGCACTAAGTGAAATGCAATTAGCACGACCAGGATTTGAACTCGGGGCGATGAGTCCATTTCCCATGACTTTAACCATTACACCACGCGCTTCCTAATGATAATGAGATATAGTTAATGAATTGGAAGAATAATTGGAGAATGATTTTGATTCTGGGTTGATTTTCTCACAGAGGTTAATAGCGTGCATGTTTAGAGCATGAAAATTTTGGTAGACTACATACAACAGAACCACTGACCAATTATAAGTCTGGTTCAAGCAGCACTTTCCCCTCCCCCATTGCACCCCTTGGTGTACTTGATGCATTTTTATTTTTGGTTCTCTAATAAAAAACTTGCCCTCCCCTCTGTTTCACAGATTTCAATTTATTAACATTGTTCACCTCCACAGCCAAAAAGTCAATAGCGCTTGGTTACTGACAGTTTTCTCGCTTATGTGATTTTCAAACCAAATTGGTTTGAAAATTTGCATAGGCATCAGTAACTAAGTGCCACTGACTTCATGTTCACACTACCCTAACTTATATATATATATATATATATATATATATATATATATATGAAGATAGGAGGGTTGGAGTAAATCCGACAGTATGAGGTAAGGAAAAAGGAAAAGTGGACAAAAAATAATAACTCAAACAAGTAGATGTAGGAGAGAAATATTTTGTTCTGTTTAAGCGGAACTTCATCAGTCTGTTTATTTCTGATGAAGTTCCCGCTTAAAGCAGAACGAATATTTCTCTCGTACATCTACTTGTTTGAGTTATTATTTTTGTCCACTTTTCCTTTTTCCTTACCACACAATATATATATATATATATATATATATTAATCAACATTCTCATACAGACACAGATATATGTAAATATGTGGTGTGTGTGTGAGTGTATATGTGTGTGTCTGTCTGTCTGTCTGTCCACATGATATTGATCACTAATTTATTTAGAAATTAGTACACTAATATTATAAATACCCNCAATACTAATATCTAGGGTGAGGGTTAGCTCAGTCGTAGAGCATTCAGCTAGAAACCACAAGCTTTCTAGTTCGAAGCAGCCCTTCGGCGCAACTCAGCATATGAGTAGGACAGGATTTGTTGCAGTAAAGTAAGGTCCTGATGTAGGTGTGAACACTCCACCTCAGATGCAACAAATCATCTCCTTTGTCTAGCACTAGTGAAAGGAGATAACTCCCTTGCTGATTGCTGATACCGATTTAAAGCCAGCCCGACGACTTTACTTTTTTTATATATGTATATATATATATATATTATATATATATATATATAAATATACACACAATTACTTTTTTTTATATGGAATTCATCATGATTATGTTTTATTTTCAAACTTTTATTAGCTATAACATTTGCAGACACAAAAGTTGATATTTTTTCTTATTTAGATGTCAGTTTTTATAAAACTATTTGACAATCTGAGTTGTTCAGAAAATGACTTGACATAAACACATTTTGAAAGTATTATATTTACCATCTTTTATATTTCGAGGGTAGCTCAAAAGTTAAGCCATTTTCTTTATTTTATGTCAATTTTAAAAAATAAAAACTAAGGTCCTACATTAAGACCTAACAAGCTCAGAAAAGAATCTGACACGGGCGAGTTCAAACAAAGTAATGCCATTCTTATATTTTATGTTTTTTAAAAAGTTTTTTAATAAACTAAGGCCTACATTGAGACCTAATGAGGCTCAGAGAAAGAACCGAACGAGGGCAAATAAAAAAAAGTTATTGCCATTTTCTTTTATTTTATGTCAAGTTTTTTTATATAAAAACTAATGGCCTATATTGAGACCCTTAACAAGGGCTCAGAGAAAGAATCCAACTAAGTAAGACCCAAGCTTGACAATCGATAATGTCCTCCTTCTGCATTGATAATGCTTCAACCACACAACAAGCATCAGGACAAGGAGAAAATCACCTTCATTTGGGGTGGACAATTTACCACATCCTCCAGATACTGCACAAGATCTATCCGCCTCCAAATATCATCTTTCAAGCCCTATGAAAGAGGGTTTTGAGCGGGCAAATTTATTCCACGTGAGGGGAAATTGGAAATCTTTGCTGAAGAAAATGGCTCAAAAACCGTCAACAGAATTTTGCGGGTCAGGGATGACTACACAGCCTCCAAAGTAAGTAGGTTTCTTACTTCCATACCAAATAATCATTTCAATTTCATGAGTGACTTTTTCTGGATTTTTGTAATTAATTTTAATTATTCCCAAATTTATTTCAAGTTATAAAAATTCTTACTGCTACAAAATTATTCTGCCGCAAAAAATCGCCATAAAAATCACAAAAACAATTCAGTAAAAAATTGTGAATCCAAATTTCAGGTTACATGTCTGATTCGGCCCAGAATGTTTTAACTTTGTTCACTGATTTCAGCCTGATGCAAAAAATGGTATGATAATTGGGGACTTATGGCCTCTAGGAGTAAAGTAGAGAGACATATGACAATGGCATTTTTATTATTAGAGAAGAAATGAAAAAGCAGGCAATATGCAAATTGCATTGGCTCTTGAGCAAAGACACATATGCATATATTCAAAACCTATCTCATCTTATCAGATTTTAGTGAAGCTGAGAAAACACGGCACATATTTTAGATATTTTTCTTTAAGTATGACAGACAGAATTTGTTTTTATCAGTATTTTCGAAAATCTTTCAAAAATGGTTTTGTAGGAATGCGCATCAGACCATAAAAAAAACCTGCTGGCTTACAAGATTAATCAAATAACCTTGGACAATTCCTCTTAATCTTTTTTGTAATTCCCAAAAAAGACATTATCAGATTTACACTTGGACATAGCAGACAAAACGTTTGTTGCATATATGCACAAAAAAGTTCATGTTAAAAAATAACACCCTAAAATTGAACATGTTATTTAACAACAATAAACGGCTTAGCTCAGTCGCTAAAACACTTTGCCTAGGAATTGCAAGGTTCCTGGTCGATACCAGCCCTTGCCAACACCAGTGTATGAGTAGCCACAGGAATCTGTGCGATTAAAGTGAGGCTTACGCTCAGTCGGTAGAACACTTGCCTAGCGATCGCAAGTTCGCTGGTTCGATACCAGCCCTTGCCAACACAGTGTAGAAGTAGCACAGGAATCTGTGCGATAAAGTGAGGCTCTAGCTCAGTCGGTAGAACACTTGGCTAGGAGATCGCAAGGTCTTGTACGTGCCTAGAATTCAAAAGATTCCTGGTTCGATTACTTGCGCAACTCAGTGTATGAGATAGCACAGGAATCTGTACGGTAATGTGTCTGTGGTTGTATATATAGTGTGTATGTATATGTGTGTGTGTAACCGACATTCCATTTGTTATTTAATAATCAACCACCTGTGATAAAACAAAAGTTTGTAAAAGATAAGTGATGATAATTGATATCCAAAGTGAGGAGCTTGATTGGTAGGTGCTGGCTTGCACCACTCAGCAAACCAAAAACCCAATCTCCTTGGTCTAGCACTAGAAAAAAGGGCAATAGCTCCCACTGTCTGGCTGTACCAAACATGAGACCATCCCATTGGACTTTACTTTTTTTACTAAAGGGTGCTTCCAACTAAGTTAGCAAATTAAATGAGATTAGAAATCACTCCTATTGTAAGTGGTTAACAAGTCTAGACTTAGCAAACATACTTTAGCAAAGTAGGTGCTCCATTCTCTGACCTGTGCCAAACTAGCTAATTGTACATGGTTTCAAACTAGGCTGTCGACATTCATTGGTGGGTCAGATTCTACAAGGTTCCCCATATTATGACTTGTGCCCAAACAAGCTATTTAATCAGTTTCAAACTAGGCTGTCGACATTTATTGGTGGGTCAGATTCTTACAAGTTCCCAAACTTATGCATCTTGTGCCAAACTAAGCTATATGTAATGGTTTTCAAAACTAGGCTGTCAGAACATTTATTGGTGGTCAAGATTCTTTACAAGGTTCCCAAACTTTGATTCTTGTGCCAAACTAAGCTATTGGTAATAGTTTTCAAACTAGGCTGTCGACATTTATTGGTGGGTCAGATTCTACAAGGTTCCCCAAACTTATGATCTTGTGCCAAACTAAGCTATTGTAATGGTTTCAAACTAGAGGCTGTCGACATTTATTGGTGGGTCAGATTCTTACAAGGTTCCCCCAAACTTTATGATCTTGTGCCAAACTAAGCTATTTAATGGTTTTCAAACTAGGCTGTCGACATTTTATTGGTGTCAGATTCTTACCAAGGTTCCGCCAAACTTAGATCTTGTGCCAAACTAAAGCTATTGTATATGGTTTTCAACTGGCTGTCGACATTTATTGGTGGGTCAGATTCTTACAAGTATCCCCAAACCTTATGATCTTGCTGCCAAACTAAGCTATGTAATGGTTTTCCAAACTAGGCGTGTCGACATTTATTGGTGGGTCAGATTCTTACAGGTTCCCAAACTTATGATCTTTGTGCCAAACTAAGCTATGTAACTGTTTTTCAAACTAGCTGTCGACATTTATGGTGGGTTTTCAGATTCTTACAAGGTTCCAAACTTATGATCTTGTGCAACTAAGCTATTTAATGCGTTTCAAACTAGGCTGTCGACATTTATTGTGGTCAGATCTTACAAGGTTCCCAAACTTATGATCTGTTGCCAAACTAAGCTGATTGTAAAGTTTTCAAACTAGGCTGTCGACATTTATTGCGTGGGTCAGATTCTTACAGGTTCCCAAACTTATGATCTTGTCCAAACTAAGGCTATTGTAATGTTTCACTAGGCTGTTCGACCATTTATTTGGTGGCAGATTCTTACAAGGTTCCCAAACTTATGATCTGGGTGCCAAACTAAGCTATATGTAATGGTTTTCAAACTAGCTGTCGACATTTATTGGGGGTCACGATTCTTACAAGGTTCCCCAAACTTTTGATCCTGCTGCCAACTAAGCTATTGTAAATGGTTTTTCAAAAACTAGGCTGCGACATTTATTGCGTGGGTCAGATTCTTACAAGTTACCCAAACTGGTATATCTTGTTGCCAAACTAAGCTATTGTAATGGTTTTCAAACTAGGCTGTCGACATTTTATTGGTGGGTCAGATTCTTACAAGTCCCCAAACTTATATCTTGTTGCCAAACTAAGCTATTTGTAATTGGTTTTCAACCTAGGCTGTCGACATTTATTGGTGGGTTCAGATTCTTACAAGGTTCCCAAACTTATGATTTGTGCCAAACTAAAGCTTATGTAATGGTTTTCAAACTAGGCTGTCGACATTTATTGGTTGGTCAGATGTCTTACAAGTTCCCCAAACTTATTGATTCTTGTGCCAAACGTAAGGCTATTGTAATGGTTTCTCAAACTAGGCTGACGACATTTATTGGTGGGTCAGATTCTTACAAGGTTTCCCAAACTTATGATCTTGTGCCAAACGTAAGCTATTGTAATGGTTTTCAAAACTAGGCTGTCCGACTTTATGTGGTCAGATTCTTACAAGGTTCCCCAAACTTATGATTCTTGTGCCAAACTAGCTATTGTATGAGTTTTCAAACTAGGCTGTCGACATTTATTGGCTGGGTCAGATTATTACAAGGTTCCCCGAAACTTTAGATCTGTGCCAAACTAAGCTATGTAATGGTTTTCAAACTAGGCTGTCGACATTTATTGGTGGGTCAGATTCTTACAAGGTTCCCCAAACTTTATGATCTTGTTGCCAAACTAAGCTATGTAATGGTTTTTCAAAACTAGGCTGTCGACATTTATTGGGTGGGTCGATTCTACAAGTTCCCCATACTTATGACTTGTGCCAAACTAGCTTTGTAATAGTTTTCAAACTAGGCTGTCGACATTTATTGGTGGGTCAGATTCTTACAAGGTTCCCCAAACTTATGATCTTGTGCCAAACTAAGCTATTGCAATGGTTTTCAAACTAGGCTGTCGACATTGATTGGTGGGTCAGATTCTTACAAGGTTCCCCAACTTTATGATTTGTGCCAAACTAAGCTATTGTGTAATAGTTTTCAAACTGGGCTGTCGACATTTTTGGTGGAGTTCAGATTTCTTACAAGGGTTCCCCATACTTATGTACCTTGTTGCCAAACTAAGCTATTGTAATAGTTTTCAAACTAGGGCTGTCGACATTTCATTGGTGGTCAGATTCTTACAAGGTTCCCCAGTACGTATGATCTTGTGCCAAATAAGCTATTTGATAGATTTTTCAAACTAGGCTGTCGACATTTTATTGGTGGGTCAGCATCTTACAAGGTTCCCCATTACTTAATGACCTTGTGCAAATAAGCTATTGTAATAGTTTTCAAACGGCTGTACGACATTATTGGTGGTGTCAGATTCTTTACAAGGCTTCCCATCTTATGATCTTGTGCAAAACTAGCTATTGTAATGGTTTTCAAACTATGGCTGTCGACATTTATGGTGGGTTCAGTCTTACAAGGTTCCCATACTATATGACCTTGTGCCAAACTAAGCTATTGTAAAGTTTTCAAACTAGGCTGTGACAAATTTTATTGGTGGGTCAGATTCTTACCCAAGGTTCCCGCATACTTATTGATCTTGTGCCAACTTAAGCTATTGTAAGGTTTTCAAACTGGCTGTCGACATTATTGTGGGTCAGTTCTTAACAAGGTTCCCCAAACTATGATCTTGTGCCAAACTAAGCTATTGTAATGGTTTTCAAACTTAGGCTGTCGACATTTATTGGTGTCAGAATTCTTACAAGGGTTCCCCATACTTATGATCTTGTGCCAAAACTAAGCTATTGTAATGGTTTTCAAACTAGGCTGTCGACATTATTGGTGGGTCAGATTCCTTACAAGGTTCCCCAAACTTATGATCTTGTCCAAACTAAGCTATTGTAATGGTTTTTCAAACTAGGCTTGTCGACATTTATGGTGGGTCAGATTACTTACAAGGTTCCCCCCAGTACTTATGATCTTGTGCCAAACTAAGCTATTGTAATGGTTTTCAAAGCTAGGCTGTCGAATTAGGGT
This sequence comes from Doryteuthis pealeii, assembly GCA_023376005.1. Lineage (NCBI taxonomy): Eukaryota > Metazoa > Mollusca > Cephalopoda > Myopsida > Loliginidae > Doryteuthis > Doryteuthis pealeii. The sequence continues at coordinate 25,353,746 of CM042156.1, forward strand.
GGGGTTCAGATTCTTAACCAAGGCTTCCCATCTTATGATCTTGTGCCAAACTAAGCTATTGTAATGGTTTTCAACTAGGCTGTCGACATTTATTTGGTGGGTCAGATTCTTCACAACAGGTTCCCAACTTATGACCTTGTGCCAAACTCAGTATTGTAATAGTTTCAAAAACGTAGGCTGGCGACAGTTTATGTGGTGGGTCAGATTTCTACCAAGGTTCCCCAAACTTATGGGATGCTTGTGCCAAAACTTAGCTATTGTAATTGGTTTTCAAACTAGGGCTGTCGACATTTATTGGTGGGTCAGATTCCTTACAAGGTTTCCCCAAACTTATGATCTTTGCCAAACTAAGCTATTGTAATAGTTTTCAAACTCAGGCTTCGACATTTATTGGTGGTCAGATTCTTACAAGGTTCCCCATACTTATGGGGACCTTGTGCCAAAACTAGCTATTGTAAAGTTTCAACTAGGCTGTCGAACTTTATGGTGGGTCAGATTTACAAGGTTCCCATACTTATGGATCTTTGTGCCAAACTTAGCTATTACTAGTTTTTCAAACTTAGCTGTCGACATTTAATTGGTGGTCAGATTCTTACAAGTTCCCCATACTTATGAACCCTTGTGCCAACTAAGCTATTGTAATAGTTTTTCAACTAGGCTGTCGGACATTTATTGGTGGGTCAGATTCTTAACAAGGTTCCCCAAACTTATGATCTTGTGCCAAACTAAGCTATTGTAATGGTTTTCAAACTAGGGCTGTCGACATTATTGGTGGGTAGATTCTTACCCAGGTTCCCCATACTTATGATCTTGTGCCAAACTAAGCTATTGTAATGGTTTCAAACTAGGCTGTCGACATTTATTGGTGGGTTCAGATTCTTACAAGGTCCCCACAACTTATGATCTTGTGCCAAACTAAGCTAAATTGTAATTGGGTTTTTCATAATAGGCTGTCGAGCATTTATCTGGTGGGTCGATTCTTACAGGTTCCCATTTATGATCCTTGTGCCAACTAAGCTATTGTAATGGTTTCAACTAGGCTGTCGACATTTATTGGGGGCAGATTCTTAACAGGTTCCCCATACTTATGATTGTGCCAAACTAAGCATGTATGGTTTGCAAACTAGGCTGTCGACATTATTGGTGGGTAGATTTCTTACAAGGTTCCCCATACTTATGGCCTATGTGCCAAACTTAAGCTATTGTAATAGTTTTTCAAATAGGCTGTCGACATGTATTGGGGGTCAGTTCTTACAAGGTTCCCCAAACTTGATGATCTTGTGCCAAACTAAAGCATGTTTGTAATGGTTTCAAACTTAGGCTGTCGACAGCCTAGTTTTGAAAACTATTTACAAAGCTTAGTTTGGCACAAAGTCATTAAGTAGTGGGGAACCTTGTAAGAATCTGAGCCACCAATTAAATGTCGACGCCTAGTTTTGAAAACCATTACAATAGCTTAGTTTGGCCAACGATCATAGTATGGGGACCTTGTAAGAATCTGACCCACCAATAAAGTCGAGCAGCCTAGTTGAAAAACCATTCAATAGCTTAGTTTGGCACAAGTTCATAAGTATGGGGAACCTTGTTAAGAATCTACCACCAATAAAATGTCGATCAGCCTATTTGAAAAAACCCTACAATTAGCTTAGTTTGGCACAAGTATCATAAGTTTGGGGAACTTGTTAAGAATTGACCCACCAATAAATGTCAGACAGCCTAGTTTGAAAACCATTGACAATAGCTTAGTTTGCAACAGATCATAAGTATGGGAACCTTGTAGAATCTTGACCCACCAATAAATGTCGAAGCCTAGTTGAAAACCATACAATGGCTTAGTTTGGCACAGATCATAAGTTTTGCGGAACCTTGTAAAGAATCTGACCCACCAATAAATTCGACAGCCTTAGTTTGAAAACTATTACAATAGCTTTAGTTGGCAACAAGGGTCATAAGTATGGGGAACCTTGTAAGAATTCTGACCACCAATAAATGTCGACAGCCATAGTTGAAAACATTTACATAGTTAGTTTGCACAAGATCATAGTATGGGAACCTTGTAAGAATCTGACCACCAATTAAATGTCGACAGCCTAGTTGAAAAACTATTTACATTAGCTTAGTTGCACAGTCATAAGTATGGGGACCTTGTAAGAATCTGAACCACCAATAAATGTCGACAGCCCTAGTTTGAAAAAACTGATTACAATAGCTTAGTTTGGCACAAGATTCATAAGTTGGGGAACCTGTAAAGAATCTGACCACCAATAAATGTTCGCGACACCTAGTTTGAAAACCATTACAATAGCTTAGTTGCACAAGATCATAAGTTGGGGAACCCTTGTAATAATCTGACGCCACCAATAAAATGTCGACAGCTAGTTGAAAATTTACAATAGCTTAGTTTGGCATCAAGTCATAAGTATGGGAACTTCTGATCCACAATAATGTCGACAGCTAGTTTTGAAAACCATTACAATTAGCTTAGTTTGGCACAAGATCATAAGTTATGGGGAACTTGTAAGAATCTGACGCCACCAATAAATTGTCGACAGCCTAGTTTGAAAAACCATTACAATGCTTTAGTTTGGCACAAGATCATAAGTATGGGGAACTCTAGTAAGAATTCTGACCCCAATAAATGTCGACAGCTAGTTTGAAACCTATTACAAATAGCTTAGTTTGGCACAAGATCATAAGTTGTTGGGAACCTTGTAAGAATCTGACCCACGAATAAATGTCGGACACCTAGGTTTGAAAACCTTACAATAGCTTAGTTTGGCACAAGATCTAAGTATGGGAACTTGTAAGAATCTGACCCACAATAAATTGCGACAGCCTTAGTTTGAAACCATTACAATAGCTATAGTTTGGCAAGATTATAAGTTTGGGGAACCTTTGTAAGAATCTGACCACCAATAAATGTCGACAGCCCAGTTTTGAAAACCATTACATAGCTTAGTTGGACCAACATAAGTATTGGGACCTTGTAAGGAACTGACCCACCATAAATGTCGACAGCCTAGTTGAAAACTATTACCAATAGCTTGTTTGGCACAAGGTTCATAAGTATGGGGAACTTGTAAGAATCTGACCCACCAATAATGTCGACACTAGTCTTGAAACCATTACATAGCTTAGTTTGGCACAAGATCATAAGTATGGGAACCTTGTAGAATCTGACCCACCAATAAATGTCGACAGCCTAGTTGAAACTATTACAATAGCTTAGTTTGCACAGGTCATAAGTGATGGGGAACCTTGTAAGATGCTGACCCACCAATAAATGTCGACAGCCCTGTTGAAAATAGTTACAATAGCTTAGTTTGGCAAAAGATCATAAGTATGGGGACCTTGTTTTAAGAATCTGACCCACCAATAAATGTCGACAGCCTAGTTTTGAAACTATTACATAGGCTAGTTTGGCACAAGAGTCATTAAGTATGGGAACTTGTAAGAATCTGACACCACAAAATGTCGACACAGGCCAGTTCTGAAAACTATTACAATAGCTTAGTTGGCACAAAGATCATAAGTTTGGGAACCTTGGTAAGAATCTGACCCACCAAAAAATGTCGACAGCCTAGTTTGAAAACCATTGCAATAGCTTAGTTGCACAAGATCATAAGTTTTGGGAACTTGTAAGATCTGACCCACCAATAAAAGTCGACAGCCTAGTTTGAAAAACTTATTACAATAGCTGTATTTGCACAAGGTTCAAAAGTATGGGAACCTTGTTAAGAATCTGACCACCAATAAATGTCGGACAGCCCATAGTTTGAAAATACAAGACAGTTTACATTAGATTAGTTTAAATATAGTTTGAGGGAACCTTGTAAAGAATCTTGACCCACCAATAAATGTCGACAGCCTAGTTTGAAAACCATTACAATAGCTTCAGTTTGGCACAGATCATAAGTTTGGGGAACTTGTTAAGAATCTGACCCACCATATTAAATGTCGACAGCCTAGGTTTGAAAACCATTACAATAGCTTAGTTTGGCACAAGATCATAAGTTTGGGGAACCTTGTAAGAATTCTGACGCTACCATATAAATGTCGACGTGCCCTAGTTTTGAAAACATTAAATAGGCTTAGTTTGCAAACAAGGATCATAAGTTTTGGGGAACCTTTAAGAATCATGACCACACAATAAATGGCGACAGCCTAAGTTTAGAAAACCATTACAATAGCTTAGTTTGGCAACAAGATCATAAGTGGGGACCTTGTAAGAATCTGACCACAAATTAAATGTCGACAAGCCTGTTTGAAAACCATTTTACAATAGCTTAGTTGGCCACAAGTTCATAAGTTTGGGGAACCTTGTAAGAATCTGACCCACCAATAATGTCGACAGCCTAGTTTGAAAACCATTACAATAGCTTAGTTTGGCACAAGATCATAGTTTGGGGGAACCTATGTAAGAATCTGACCCACCAATAAATGTCGAGCCTAGTTTTGAAAACCATTACAATAAGCTTAGTTTGCACAAGATCATAGTTTGGGACACCTTGTAAGGAATCTGACCACAGATAAATGTCGACAGCCCTTAGTTGAAAAACATTACAATAGCTTAGTTTGGCACAAGATTCATAAGTTTGGGGAACCTTGTAGATCTGACCCCACATAATGTCGACAGCCTGTTTGAAAACCATTACAATAGCTTAGTTGGCACAAGATCATAAGTTTGGGGGAACCTTGTAAGAATTCTGACCACCGAATAAATGTCGACAGCCTAGTTGGAAAACCTTACAAATATAGTTGGGCACAAGATCATAAGTTTGGGAACCTTGTAAAATCTGACCCACAATAAATGTCGACAGCTAGTTGAAAACATTACAATAGCTTAGTTTGGCCACAAGATCATAAGTTTGGGGAACCTGTAAAATCTGAACCCACCAAAAATGTCGACAGCCTAGTTTTGAAAACCATTACAATAGCTTAGTTTTGACAAGATCATAAGTTTGGGGAACCTGTAAGAATCTGACCCACCAATAAATGTCGACAGCTGTTTGAAACCATACAATAGCTAGTTGGCACAAGTCATAAAGTTTGGGGGAACCTTGTAAGAATCTGACCCACAATAAATGTCGACGCCTAGTTTGAAAACCATTAAATAGCTTAGTTTGGCACAAGATCATAAGTTTGGGGAAAACCGTGTAAGAATCGACCCACATAAATGTCGGACAGCCTAAGTTTGAAAACCATTACAATAGCTTAGTTGGCAAGATCATATAGTTGGGGGAACCTTGTAAGAATCTGATCCCACCAATAAATGGTCGACAGCCTAGTTGAAAACCATTACAATAGCTTAGTTTGGCACAAGATCATAGTTTGCGGGAACCTTGTAAGAATTGATCCCACCAATAAATGTCGACAGCCTAGTTTGAAAACCATTACAATAGCTTAGTTTGGCACAAGTCATAAGTTTGGGGAACCTTGTAGATCTGATCCCACCAATAAATGTCGACAGCCTAGTTTGAAAACTATTACAATAGCTTAGTTTGGCACAAAGATTACATAGTTTGGGAACCTTTGTAAGATCTGACCCACCCAATAAATGTCGACAGCCTAGTTTGAAAAACCATGCAATAGTTAGTTTGGCACCAAGATTCATAAAGTTTGGGAACCTTGTAAGAATCTGACCACCATAAATGTCGACAGCCTAGTTTGAACTATACAATAGCTTAGTTTGGCACAAGTCATATATGGGAGACCTTGTATAAGAATCTGACCCACAATTAAATGTCGACAGCCTAGTTTTGAAAAACCATTACAATGCTTAGTTGGCACAAGTCAGAGGAATGGAGCACTACTTGCTAGTAAATTTTTGCTAGTCTAGCTTGTTACCTTACAATAGGAGTGATTCCCTAATCTCATTTTACTGCTTAATTAGTTTGAGCACACCCTTATGTAAAAAAAAAGTAAAGTCAATGGGATGGTCTTCATTTGGTATTTCAGCAACCAGACAGTGAGGAGTCTATCCCCTTTTTCTATGCGTAGACCAAGGGAGATTGTTTTTTGTTTCTGAGGGGTGCACCAACCTACCTTCGCTCCTCACTTTGGATATCAAATGCATCACTTTTTCTTTTACAAACCTTTTGTTTTCAACCAGGTGTTGTTTGATTATTAAATAACAAAAAAAAAAAATGGAATGTCGTACAAACCACAATATACACAAATATACTATACACACAGACACATTACCGTACCAGATTTCCTGTGCTACTCATAGCACTGAGTTGGCAAGTATCGAACCAGGATCTTTTTGATCCCTAGGCCGTACAAGAACCTTGCATTCCTAGGCAAGTGTTCTACCTACTGAGCTAAGCCTCACTTTATCGCACAGATCCCTGCTGCTCTCATACACTGTGTGCAGGTGTGTATTGTCGAACCAGGAACCTTGCGATTCCTAGCCAATGTTCTACCGCTGAGCTAAGCTACTTTATCGCACAGATTCCTGTGCTACTCCATTACACTGTGTTTGGCAAGGGACTGCGCTTATCGAACCAGGAACCTTGCAATTCTAGGCAAGTGTTTTAGCGACGTGAGCCTAAGCCGTTTATGTTGTAAATAACAGGTTATTTAGGTGTTTATTTTTAACATGAACTTTTATTGTGCAATATCAAACAAACGTGTTTTGTCTGCTATTGTCCAAGTGTAAATCTGATTAATGTCTTCTTTTTGGAATTACAAAAAGATTAAGAGGAATGTCCAAGTTCTGATTAATCTTGTAAGCCAGCAGGTTTTTTTTTATTGGTCTGATGCCGCATTTCTACAACCATTTTTGAAGATTTTCGAAAATACCTGAATAAAACAAATCTTTGTCTGTCAACTTAAAGAAAAATATCCTAAAATATGTGCGCTGTTTTCTCAGCTCAGCTAAAATCTGATAAAAGATTGAGATAAGGTTTGAATAATGCAATATGTGTTTTGCTCAGAGCCAATGAAATTTGCTATTGCTGGCTTTTTTCAATTTCTTCTCTAATAATATAAATGCCATTGTTCAGTATGTCTCTCTACTGTACTTCCTAGAGGCCATAGTCCAATATATCATACATTTTTTGAATCAGGCTGACTCAGTGAACAAAGTAAAAACTTCTGCCGAAATCCAACATGTAATCCTGAATTTTGGATTCCACAATTTTTACTGAATTTGTTTTGTGGATTTTTATTGCCGATTTTTTGCGGCAAATATTTTGTACAGTAGAATTTTTATAACTGTGGAAATAAATTGGAATAATCAAAAATTAATTAAAAAATCCAGAAAAGTCACTCATGAAATTGAAATGATTATTGTATGGAAAGTAAGAACCTACTTACTTGGAGGTGGTAGTATCCCTGACCGCGCAAAATTCTGTTGACTGTTCTTTGACGCATTCTTCACAACAGATTTCATTTCCCCATCACTGGGTAATATATTGCCCTCAAACCCTCTTTCATTAGGGCTGAAGAGATCGATAGTTTGAGGGCTAGATTTGGAGTATGGAGGTTGGGTGTACAATTGTCCACCCAATTGAAGTGATTTTTCTCCCTTGTCCTGATGCTTGCTGTGTGGTTGAGCCATTATATGCAGAAGGAGGACATTATCGATGTCAATGGTCTTACTTATGGATTCTTTCTCTGAGCCTTTTAGGGTCTCAATATAGGCCTTAGTTTTATAAAAAAACATTGACATAAATAAAGAAAATGGCATTACCTTTTTAATTTGCCCTCGTCGGTTTCTTCTCTGAGCCTCATTAGGGTCTCAATGTAGGCCTTAGTTTTATTAAAAACTTTTAAAAAAAACATAAAATAAAGAAAATGGCATTACTTTTTACTCGCCCGTGTTCAGATTCTTCTTTCTGAGCCTTGTTAGTCTTAATGTAGGCCTAGTATTATTTTTAAAAATTGACATAAAATAAAGAAAATGGCATTACTTTTGGACTCACCCCTCGTAAATATAAAATGTAAATAAATAACTTTCAAATGGTTTATCAACAGTCATTCTGAACAACTCAGATTGTCAAAAGTTTTTAAAAAGTGACATCTAAATAAGAAAAAAATATCAACTTTTGTGTCTGCAAATGTTATAGCTAATAAAAGTTTTGAAATAAAACATAATCATGATGATTCATAGTAAAAAAAAAGGTAATTGTGTTGTATATATAAATATATATATATATATATATATAATATACATATATAAAAAAAAGTAAAGTCGCGGCTGGCTTAAAGTGGTATCAGCCAATCAGCAAGGAGTCTATCTCCTTTTCACTAGTGCTGACCAAGGAGATGGATTTTTGCATCTGAGCGTGGAGTGTCACACCTACCATCAGCACCTTACTTTACTGCACAAATCCCTGTTGCTACTCATATGCTGAGTTGCCGAGGGCTGGCTTCGAACTAGAAAGCTTGTGGTTTCATAGCTGATATGCTCTACGACTGAGCTAACCCAGCCCTTAGATATTAGTATTATAATATAGTGTACTATATTTCTAAATAAATTAGTGATCAATATCATGTGGACAGACAGACAGACAGACACACACATATACACTCACACACACACACCACATATTTACATATATCTGTGTCTGTATGAGAATGTGATTAATATATATATATATTATATATATATGTGTGTGTAAGGAAAGGAAAGTGGACAAAAAATATAACTCAAACAAGTAGATGTACGAGAGAAATATTTCGTTTCTGCTTTAAGCGGAACTTCATCAGAATAAAAAGACTGATTGAAGTTCCGCTTAAAGCAGAACAAAATATTTCTCTCCTTCATCTACTTGTTTGAGTTATTATTTTTTGTCACTTTTCCTTTTTCTTACCTCATTTCTGTCGATTTACTCCAACCCTCCTATCTTCAGTATATATATATATATTATATATATATATATATATATAAGTAGGGTTAAGTGGAACATGAAGTCAGGCACTTAGTTACTGATGCCTATGCAATTTTCAAACCAATTTGGTTTGAAAATCACATAAGCGAGAAAACTGTCAGTAACCAAGCGCTATTGACTTTTTGGCTGGGAGGTTGAACAATGTTAATAAATTGAAATCTGTGAAACAGAGGGGAGGGCAAGTTTTTTATTAAGAGAACCAAAATAAAAAATGCATCAAGTACACAAGGGGCTTGCAATGGGGGGAGGGGAAAGTGCTGCTTGAACCAGACTTATAATTGGTCAGTGGTTCTGTTGTATGTAGTCTACCAAAATTTTCATGCTCTAACTGCACGCTATTAACCTCTGTGAGAAAATCAACCCAGAATCAAAATCATTCTCAATTATTCTTTCAATTCATGTAACTATATCTCATTATCATTAGGAAGCGCGTGTGTGTAATGGTTTTAAAGTCATGGGGAAATGGACTCCATCGCCCCGAGTTCAAATCCTGGGTTGCTAATTGCATTTCACTTAGTGCTAATACCCCTTGGAAAGGTATGAATCCTACTCTCCCTCCAGCTATGGGTAAATAGTAGGGGAGACTGGGCTCTTTAACCTTGGTTAAGCAACCGGTCTAGGAGAAGAAAACTCTGATTCAAACCTGTTGAACTCCGTTAAGAAATTGACCTTGTCGCATCCTGCTCGTGCGGAGGGTGTTGGTAAATATATATATCTCATTATCATTACCATCATAACTTAACTAATTTAAAAATATGATAGACAACAGGGGTAGCGGCATGTTTTATGAATAAACCAAAAATTAAAATTGCATCATTTACAACAAGAAGATACTTATCTTTGAACTGCTAGGGGTTGGTTTAGGACATCTACTCAAAACTACAAGGTTTGGGTTTGATATCGGCCCTTGCCATCTCAGTGCATGAGTAGTTACAGCTTGGATCTGTTTACTTATCTTTGAAATGCTAGGGCCAGTTTAGCTCAGTCAGTAGAACATTGGCCTTAAAACCACAAGGTTTGATACTGGAAACTCACCAACTCAACGTTGAGTAGTACAGCTTGGAATCTGTTTACTTATCTATGAACTGCTTGGATCTGTACAGTAAATTGTGAAACTAAGGTAAGTGTTGGTGCTCACCCAAACACAAAACAATCTCCTTGGTTAAGCGCTAGTGAAAATGGATAGACTCGCTCAATGTCAGGCTGATACTGACAATATGCCACTCCAGCTACTTTAATTTACTTATATATTCATATTTTAGTTTCCAGATTTTCAATGCTGTAGAGTTGGAAATAATAATACCTAATAATGTCTGTTTTATTGTATAAATTTCCTGTCGAAATAATACAATTTTGGCATCTTTGGTTTAAAAGGAAATTAACTTTTTACATAAGTGGTTGGGTATACTTATTCATGCCTGATACACATATATATATATTATATATATATATATATATATATATATATTTCAAATATTTTATTTACTGTTAAAGGACCCATAAATCAGTAAAAGGGCAGGGAGACACAAATTAAAAAAAAAAGAATAATTCTTTTCTCTGTGCTCAGGTCAGAAAGTAATTTTTATTTTTTCCATTTCCATTTGTTTAAAAAACATTCTATCTTCTTTCTTTTCTTTCTTTTTTCTTCTTCTTCTTTCTGTTTTGTACAACAAAAAAATTATTGGAAAAAAAAAAAAAATATGGCAACTTTTAAAAATTGTTTTATTGATTTTTTTTGTTTCTATCAGAGTAGAAAAGTTTGTAAGCACTTTCATTTCATCTGTCATTTTATTTATGGTAAGTGTGTGTCGGTGCCAAGTTGGTTCCAGTCAATAAAAGACGCAATTGTAGCTTTTACAATCACCAGAAAAGATTCTTCTCAGAAAAGCAAGACACCGTTTTGAAAGTGTGCCACACTCCTACCTCTAAATTCAATCAACTAAAGATAGCAAGAAATCCGAGTTCGCAATAAAAAAAAAAAAAAAAAATAAATAAATAATAATTGAAGATGAAAGAAAATGATATCCAAATTAATGGCGGATAATGCTTCATCTAAAAATAAATAAAAAAGATTTATTAATTTCTACTAGTGTGAAAAAATATCACAAATATGGTGCTCTGATTAGAAGAAACAAAACAGTTAAGGGATGAGTTTAAAGGTTTGATTTGGGCTTCTGCAAACCAATGCTTCTTCTACTATAAGTACAAAAATGATAACACAATAAGATACTATGACAGATTGAAATAGAGTAAGGTATGAGTTTTAAAGGTTTGATTTTGGTTGATTGGATGGTTGTTTTGTTTTATGGCATATCAACCATTTTCGGGTCAATTTAATGCCAAATCTAGTTATTTGGATATCAGGTCACTTACAGTACCGTTATCGCTTGCATAAAGGTTACCCACCTAATTATTGAACAGGCTTATCGCTCTAACTTGTGTGATCTGTGGAACTGTGATTTTAGCGTGACATTGTCTGTAAGAGTTGTGATTTGGGCTTCTGCAAACCAATGCCTCTTCTACTATAAGTACAAAAAATGATAACACAAATTCATTTCATCTCATGTCGCACTGTTAGCGACGGATATCCATGACAGTCTCTCTCCATCCGTCCCTATCGTTCATCATTCTCTCGGGAAGCGTCCTCTATGCAGCATCCTGTATCCGCACAGAGCTGATCAATGTATGTCTTTGCTGGTTGGCCCACACTGGCGTACCATGTGTGGCTTCCAAGGAGGACGTCGCTTATGAGTTTGTCCTTGCTTCTCCAGCAGTGTCCCAATGTCTTGTCCGTCTTACTCGGATGGTTTGGGTATATGTGGCAGGTGGCCATACAGCTGCTTTTCATGGTGTGCTGTTTCCACATCTTGTTTCATGATCACCCGTTAGCATTCATTGTGCAGCTCCCATCTAGTTTATTCTCAGTCACTTCGTTAGGGTCCAGGTGTGCAGCCATACAGCAGCATTAGATACCGCAACCGCTGGAAGAACGTGTCTTTAACTTGTCTGTTGAGATTGGATTTCCATAACACAAATAAGACACTGTAACAGATTGGAAAATAGAATAAGGATTGAGTTTAAGGTTTTGATTTGGGTTTCTGCACAACCAATGACTCTTCATATGTGAGTTTAGAGCAGCATGATGTGTTTAACCAGTCTTCCCTGAAGAAAAAAAGAAAAAAGAAAAAAGGAGACAGTCCTGTGTGGTGAGTGGCTAACATGCTGGACTGCAAAAATCATAGTAAGTGAGTTTCAAACTCCAGTCTAACCGTTATGTTCACTTAAGGAATAATATCTTATGGAAGGTATGAATTCCTTCATTTCTCTGAACTATTGGGGTTAGATAGTATCATACGGTCTTGTCAAGGATGGCTTTAATATCAAATACCATAAAGGTTGATATGCTATTAAACAAGAGAACAAACGAAAACACGGTGATGAGAGATAACAAAAATAAGAGTTAGTATAGAATGAGTTCAGTAAGTCAGTAGAGCATATATATGTTAACCAGTCTTCCCCAAATCAAAATTAATGGTTGAAAACTAATCGAATTTGGTGACCCAAGTTCAAATCCTGGACATTGTCTGTCTGAGTTTCACTTTATGTTAACACCTTTAAGAAAGCATGAATCTGTCTCTTTCTCACCCCAGCTTATGTGGTAAATAGTAGGACAGACTGGGCTCCTTGCCTTTAGAAGACAACCACTCTGGAAGGTGTGGGGAATTTTATCCCTGAAAATAACACTTGTTAAACCTAAAGTTTTGAAAGGTTTAACAAGAATAAGTGTCCAAGAAAATAGGGTCAACAGTTTTTGAAAAGGAAAAAACACATATCAACCATTGGTAATACTGTTGGGAATTTTATCAACTTAATTCCCACATAATAAGGGGGGGGGGTATTTATCTCATACCCCACTTGTATGGACTGGGCACAAGGCCTCGTTTTAACGTGGGCCCACCCACAAGCCGAAGCTCATGTGGTAAGAAAGAACAAAAAAAATTGTGTCAATCCCTTTGGCATTCCCCTCAAGGGGGGCGCCCCAGTGCTGGGCAATAAACCCGCCTACCCCCAAGAGGGCAGTATTGCCTGGGGATGGCCCCCTGGGATCGATGCTATTAATTGTACTTTACCGGAGCGCAGGAAGAATCAAAGCATAGTAACTGAGAACAGATACTACACTTTATCCCCACCTGCCACAAGGTAAGTTTATTGGAATCATACCCCACCTGTATGGACTGGCACAAGGCTCGCGTATTTAACGTGCGGCCCACCCACAACGCGAAGCTACATGGGTGGGAGAGACAAAAATATGCGTCGATCCCATCGGCATTCTCCCTCAAGGGGGGCGCCTCAGGCGCTGGGCAATAACCCAGCCTTGCCCCAAAGGGGCAGGTATTGCCTGGAGGGATGGCCCCCTTGATCGACGCTATTATATAACATCACCGCCACATGATAAGAGACACATCTTTTTTATCTCTGTCAAGTGCAGTTACTCATCTAGAACATATTCCACATGAATACCTTAAATCAATTAACGATGGAAACAATCAGGACTGGCTTTTCATTAAACACGAGGTGTGTATTTTTTATTTACAGACTAACTAAAAAGGGTATAAAGAGTAAGTAACTCACCCTGTAACAAAAATTAGGTCCGCGGCAGATAAACTTCTGACCTGACTATTATTCAGCTGTTAGTTTTAACAAGCACTGACTAAAGTGAATTTCAACAAATACTGTAAATTTACTGTACAAAAGAAGAAGGAAAAGAATGCAAGAAATGGTTGGCAGATAATCTGTGTCTACTGGATTTAACGGACCATATTACCTTTAGGCACCTCTTTTTGATCTCGATTAAGAAAGGACAATTTTTCATTTACAGCCGTCCAATATCTGGTGTTTGTTAGGGGTTAGGGTTAAGGGTTAGGGTTAGTTTATAATTTTAAAAAAATCTAAAAATTGTCTGTTAAAACAACCGGATATTGACGGTTGTAAATGAAAAACATATCCTTTCTTAATCGAGATCAAAAAGGGGTGCCTAAAGGTCATATGGTCTGATTTAACTGTAAAGAGTTTATATTGGTTACTGGACAGCACGTCGTATGCTGCAATGGTAGTTGCAGTGTTCTTTAGGGTTGTTGTTGGTGCCTTTAGGGGTAGCAGCATGGTTAATGGAAGTGGAGACTACTATCTCACATGGCATATTGAGCTCGTTCTTATGAGAGTGATCTCCTATGACCCACTGTCTGTGTTGAACAAGAACTGCCAGAAGCATCCATCAGTTATATTTAGAGGTTTCCCATGACCTCTAGAAGGGATGTGATTGAACGTATTTTTGATGATTTCATGTGTGTCATATAAAATTTCCAAAAAAGGAAAACACTGAATTCAAACCAGCTGTACTCTGCTTAAAAACTGACCTTGTGAAAGTCAAAAATGCTTGTGATGTTTGTGTTTGGCACAGTTTTGTGTGGCAAGATAGTTAGTTTTTATAGTTCAGAATGAAATGAATTGCACTTAGCTACACTCGGTCAATTCATCTCTCATAAAAATCTCCTCTTTTTTATTCAGTAGGTTTTTTTACAATCGCATAATCTCATAACTTCTTGGGCTGTGGTCCGATGATGTAAGGGGCAGTACCCAACAATGCTATCAAAATACTCTTAGGAGAAAAAAGTAATAACAACAAATATCAGTACTGAGAGGAGTAAAAACAGAATAAGGGATGAGTTTATGGGTTTGATTTGGGCTTCTGCAAAACCTGAGGCTTTTTTGTAGCTCATTTCATAGAGCAACTGGTTGTTGAGATTTTGTGATATAAGTGTTACTAAATTGTCACTTCTAAATATAGACTCGCTGACTACCACTGTGACAGGAAGGCCAACCTCTTATCCAATCACTGGCAGTGCTGCTGTGCTGCTGCTGTTGTTATGTATTTATACTGGCCTGTTCTAATCTTAGCTCATTGCCACTTGGATCTTTCTTGGACGTCGGAACGTAGTATAATATCGCGGGACTTATTCACTTACTAAGGAAACGATACCACAGGACTTATTGACTACTTACTTATTTACTTTAAGTTCTTTTACAACTGGCAGGATGGCGGCCAGATACTTAACAAAAAATGTGTCCAAAAATAGTATATTTTACAATTTTATTTTTGGTACAGAGTGTGCCGTTTTATTTTTGGTTACGGAAGGAAGTGTGCTATTTATTCTTGGTTATGAAGATGTTGCGATTTTATTTTTGGTTACAGAGGGTGTTGTAATTTATTTTTTGGTTACGGAAGGAAGTGTTGCTATTTTATTCTTGTTATGAAGATGTTGCGATTTTGTTTGGGTTACAGAAATCATTTAATTTGTTTATGGATGCTTGCAATTTTTATTTTTGTTAGAGAAGGTTGCAAATTTTATTTGTTTACAGAGGTGCAGTCATTTTTGGTTTCAGGACAATTTGCAATTTCTATTTTTGGTTATAGAATTTCAGTGTTGTTGAGTATGGTAATAAATATAATAATGATATTCGTTTTGTATTGATAATGTTTTCACTAAAAGAAAAAACAAACAAACTGGTATCTTTGGTTTAGAAGAAAAATTAACATTTTTATGAAAAATAATTGATGGTATGTACTTATTTTGGTGGTACTGCTATTCATAGTGTTAAGCCTATCATCTTTCATCATCATGGTCATGCAGCAGCACAGATATCCTTGACAATCTCTTGCCATCGTCCCTATCACTCATCCCTCTTTGGTAGGTCCTCCACGCAAGCATCCAGTATCCACACAGAGCTGATCCATGTAGGTCTTTGTGGGTGGCTGCCCTAGGGTGCCATGTGTTGGTTTCCACAAGGACATGACTTATGCGTTCAACCTCGCTTCTCCAAGCAGTGTTCAACATGTCTTGTTTGTCTCACCGGATGGTTTGTGTGATAGGTGGCAGTGTGCCATACAGCTACAAGTAGTTGGTACCCATGATGTATATCATGTACACCCGTGACTTGAATTTTACAATAAAACTTAACAATTTCTCTATAATAGCACCTGTAAATTAAAGTAAAGTGGTATCAGCTGAACAATGAGGGTTCTGTCCATTTTTGCTAGTGCTAAATCAGGGAGATTGTTTTTGCTGAGGTGGAGCACCACTTTACCACACAGATCAAATTACCATTCTATGCTACTCATGCGGTGAAGGTTGGCAGGGACCGGTATTGGAACTGAAACGTTGCGATTCCTAGGGTGTTCTACCGACTGAGCTAAACCGGACCTATAGCACCATAAGTAAGTAAAGTCTCGGGTTGGCCTAAAGTTGGTATCAGCCAATCAGTGAAGGAATCTATCCCCTTTTCACTAGCGCTAGACCAAGGAGATTGTTTTTTTTTGCATCTTGAGTGGAGCGCCAACTAACCATCAGCTCCTGACTTTACTGCACAGTCCTGTGTACTTCATATGCTGAGTTAGCGAGGCTTGGATCGAATAGAACCTTATGGTTTCTAGCCGAACGCTCTACCAACTGAGCTACCCGCCCTTTATATAACTTGTTTATCCGTATATTTCAAGTGAGCACAAAGGATGTGTATTGATTTTATTATATATTATATTATTATTTATAGTCTGTTCCTATTTTATCTATCTTGAGAGAGCAGACCAGCTCTTTGCCCTAAGAAGCAACTGTTTAGGAGAAGGAAAATCTGAATTCAATCAGCTACTCCACTTAAAATAGGACCTTTGTGTTGCATCTTGTCCATGGAGGAGGGGTTGGGTATTAATAACATCCTTCCCCAAAGAGAAATACTTTAGCACAATCAACAGTGACAGCAGAATTTTTGAGTTAACATATTTTGACTAAAGTATCTAATGTGATTTTCCTGATTTTGAAATACTGGGCTTATGGTGTATTGTAAATTATCACTGTCTAAAATATCAGGCTTACTGTATAGAGTAACGTATTACTAAAAAATACTTATGGTATATAATAAAATAGCACTGTGTGCAAAATATTAAGTTTATAATAGTATATTATAAAATAGCTCCTTTTCTCATAGTGCTAATACCATTGGAAAAGGTATGCATTCGACTATTCTCCCTCCAGCTATAGGTAAATAGTAGGGCAGACTGTGCTCTTTAATCTTGGTAAGACAACTGGTCTAGGAAATGAAAAACTATGCATTCAAACCTGTTAAACTTTGCTTAAGAAATTGACCTTGTGTCACATCCTGCTTGTGCGGAGGAATTGGTCTATATATATATATATATATAAGATAGCAATGCGCCTTGAATAATAAGCTTACAGTAGTACATCATAAATAGCATGTATTCCAAAATAGTGGGCCTATGGTGTACAATAAAATAGCAATGAGCCTTGAATATTAAGCTTACAAAAGTCTATAATAACTTTGGCCCTTATTTAGGTTAGATGGGTGGTTGGAGAGACCTGTCTTATTAATTGCCTGGTCATGTCAAGCTCTATATATTCTCATGTACATGATGATTGCCCCATCTTCACAGATGACTACCATCTGGATAGATGCCTTTTATATATCTATCTATCTATCTATCTCAGTCTGTCCACATCTATTCATTTTTTTCTGTTTGTATCTATCTTTTTATGTATGTCTGCGTGTGTATGTGCACATCTATGTGTATGTTTGTGTGTGCACATGTGTGTGTGCTTGCTCATGTGTATGTGTGTGTGTGTGCATATGACTGTGTGTCTGATTGTCCTTACCCTATTGCACTTAGGGCAAATCCTCAGCCTTTTCTATCATATATGTACTAGAAAGGTCTTAGTGTCCTGGGTATGATGTTAAACTGCATCTAGTGGTGAGGTTCCAATTCTGTAACTTTGTAGAGTGTGGAGTACACCTCATCGCCATTTCTCAACTCTGACCTGGAGTGGTAGTACCTGTTATGGGTTAAATAGATCAAAATATGAGTTCTACAAAAATGCACCTGTAAAGTAAAATTTATTACCAACTGTTGTCTCACACTCTAAAAATTGGTTTAAAAACAAACTTTTTACCTACAAATCATATATACAAGAAAAAGATTTCGCATTAAATAACCTACAAACCATCAAACCAAACCAAACCAAACTAGTCTACGACAAAACAGCACTTAGCCCCAAATATTTTTGGAGGCTGTGGTGTAATGGTTAGAGTCATAGGAAATGGACTCATCAACCCTAGTTCAAATCCTGTATGAAGCTACAGTTCACATAGCGCTAATAACCTGGGGAAAGGTATGAATCCAACTACTCCCCCTTCAGCTATGGGTAAATAGTAGGACAGACTGGGCTCTTTAACATTGGTTAGGCAACCAGTCTAGGAAAAGGAAAACACTGAATTCAAACCTGTTAAACTCCACTTGGGGTGGTCACTACTAGAATAGGCTCAGTCCTAATTAGTGATCTATTTCACTGGTCTAAAAAGCCCTTGGTTACTACTAGAATAGGCTCAGTCCTAATTAGTGATCTATTTCACTGGTCTAAAAAGCCCTTGGTCACTACTAGAATAGGCTCAGTCCTAATTAGTGATCTATTTCACTAATAATAATTTTTTTTTCTGAGCTCATAGTATTTTTCAAAATAGCATTGAACCCAAAATATTAAGCTTTCAGTAAGTAGTCTTTGATAAAAAAGCACTCGGACCGAAATAGTGAGCATATGGTGTATAGTAAAAAATGTGCTTAGTCTAAAATGCTAAGTTGCAAGTGTACAGCAAATAGCACTTAACCTGAAATATCAGACTAACATATTCAAAGAAATTCCTCAGAAGTAGAAATTGTGCTTTTTTTTTTAGATTGTTTCCTCTCAAAAAAAAACAATTTAAAAAGTCTTTCATTGATTGATTACCTTTCAAACAGCAACATGATAACCAAAATTGTAATATTATTGTGGAGCTAGATAATATAATAATAATGATAATAATAATAATAATAATAATATCAATGACACTACTCCTTTTGTGCTCACTTGAAAATATAGATAAACAAGTTTATATAAAGGGCCGAGTTAGCTCAGTTGGTAGAGCGTTCTAGTTCAATACCAGCCCTCGCTAACTCAGCATATTAGTAGCACAGGATCTTTTATAATTTACCCAACCCCTCTCCATGGGACAAGATGCCAACAACGGTCTATTTTTAAGTGGAGTATAGCTGATTTGAATTCAGATTTTTCCTTCTCCTAAAACAGTTGCTGTATTAGGGCAAAGAGGCTGGTCTGCTCTTCTAAGATAGATAAATAGGAACAGACTATAATAATAAAATAATAATAATATCAATGACACTACTCCTTTGTGCTCACTTGAAAATATAGATAAACAAGTTTATATAAAGGGCCGGGTTAGCTCAGTCGTAGAGCGTTCGGCTAGAAACCATAAGGTTCCTAGTTTGATACAGCCCTTGCTAACTCAGCATATGATAGCACAGGGATCTGTGCAGTAAAGTCAGGAGCTGATGGTATGTATGGCGCTCCACCTCAGATGCAAAAAAAAAAAACAATCTCCTTGGTCTAGCGCTAGTGAAAAGGGATAGATTCCTTCACTGATTGGCTGATACCAACTTTAGGCCACCCCGAAGACTTTACTTACTTATAGGTGCTATAGGGTCCAGTTTAGCTCAGTCGGTAGAAACACCCTAGGAATCGCCAACGTTCCAGGTTCAATACTGTCCCTGCCACCTCACTGCATGAGTAGCATAGAATGGGTAATTTGATCTGTGTGGTAAAGTGGTGCTCCACCTCAGCAAAAAACAATCTCCCTGATTTAGCACTAGCAAAAATGGATAGACTCCCTCATTGTCCAGCTGATACCACTTTACTTTAATTACAGGTGCTATTATAGAGAATTGTTAAGTTTATTGTAAAAATTCAAGTCACGAGTGTACATGATATAATCATCATTGGTAACCAACTACTGTAGCTGTATGGCCACCTGCCACCTATCACACAAACCAATCGAGTGAGACAAACAAGACATGTTGAACACTGCTGGAGAAGCGAGGTTGAACGCATAAGTCATGTGCTCTTGTGGAAACCAACACATGGGCACCCTAGGGCAGGCCACCCACAAAGACCTACATTGATCAGCTCTGTGTGGATACTGGATGCTGCGTGGAGGACCTACCAAGAGTGATGAGTGATAGGGACGATTGGCAAGAGATTGTCAAGGATATCTGTGCTGCTGGCATGACATGATGATGAAGATGATAGCTTTAACACTATGAATACAGTACCACCAAAAATAAGTACATCCCATTCAATTTTTTTCATAAAATGTTAATTTTCTTCTAAACCAAAGATACCAGTTTGTTTGTTTTTTTCCTCTAGTGAAACATTATACAATCAAAACGAATATCATTAGTTATCATTTATTACCATACTCAACAACACTGAAATTCTATAACCAAAAATAGAATTGCAAATTGCATGAAACCAAAAATGACTGCACCTCTGTAACCAAAAATAAAACTGCAACATCTCCATAACCAAAAATAAAATTGCAACACTTCTGTAACCAAAAATAAAATTGTATAAATATACTATTTTTGGACACATTTTTTGTTAAGTATCTGGCCGCCATCCTTGGCCAGTTGTAAAAGAACTTAAAGTAAATAAGTAAGTAAGTCAATAAGTCCTGTGGTATCGTTTCCTTTAGTAAGTGAATAAGTCCCGCGATATTATACTACGTTCCGACGTCCAAAAAGATCCAAGTGGCAATGAGCTAAGATTAGAATCAGGCCAGTATAAATACAACAGTAGCAGCAGCAGCACTGCCAGTGATTGGATAAGAAGCTGCCTTCCCTGATCACATGGTAGTCAGCGAGTCTATATTTAGAAGTGACTATTTAGTACACAACTTATATCCACAAAATCCCAACAACCAGTTGCTCTATGAAATGAGCTACAAATATCCTCAGGTTTGCAGAAGCCCAAATCAAACCCATAAACTCATCCCTTATTCTGTTTTTTACCTCCCTCTCAGTACCATATTTGTTGTTATTGCTTTTTTTCTCTAAGATTATTTGATAGCATTGTTGGGTACTGCCCCTTATATCATGGACCAGCCCAAGAAGTTATGAGATTATGGGATTGTAAAAAAAACCTACTGAATAAAAAGAGGAGATTTTATGAGAGATGAATTGACCAAGTTGTAGCTAAGTGCAATTCATTTCATTCTGAACTATAAAAACTAACTATCTTGCCACGAACAAACTGTGCCAAACACAAACATCACAAGCATTTTTGACTTTCACAAGGTCAGTTTTTAAGCAGAGTACAGCTGGTTTGAATTCAGTGTTTTCCTTTTTTAAATTTATATGACACACATGAAAATCATCAAATAGTTCAATCACATCCCTTCTAGAGGTCATGGGAAAACCCTCTAATATAACTGATAGATGCTTCTGGCAGTTTCATTGTTCAACACCAGACAGTGGGTCAGTAGGAGATCACTCTCATAAGAACGAACTCAATATGCCATGTGAGATAGTAGTTCCCACTTCCATTTAACCATGCTGCTACCCTAAAGGCACCAAGCCAACAACCCTAAAGAACACTGCAACTACCATTCAGCCATACGACGTGCTGTCCAGTAACCAATATAAAACATCTTAAAGTTAAATCAGACCATATTACCTTTAGGCACCTCTTTTTGATCTCGATTAAGAAAGGACATGTTTTTCATTTACACCGTCAATATCCGGTTGTTTTAACAGACGACTTTTAGATTTTTTTTTTAAATTATAAAACTAACCCCTAACCCTAACCCTTAACCCTAACCCCTAACAAACAACCGGATATTGACGGTGTAAATGAAAAACATGTCCTTTCTTAATCGAGATCAAAAAGAGGTGCCTAAAGGTAATATGGTCCGTTAAATCCAGTAGACACAGATTATCTGCCCAACCATTTCTTTGCATCTCTTTTCCTTCTTCTTTTGTACAGTAAATTTACAGTATTGTTGAAATTCACTTTAGTCAGTGCTTGTTAAAACCAACAGACTGTAATAATAGTCAGGTCAGAAGTTATCTGCCGCGGACCCAATTTTTGTACAGGGTGAGTTACTTACTCTTTTACCCTTTTCCGTTAGTCTGTAAATAAAAAATACATACCTCGTGTTTAATGAATATCAGTCCTGATGTGTTGCCTCGTTAATTGATTTTAAGGTATCTCACGTGGAATATGTCTAGATGAGTAACTGCGCTTGCCAAAGATAAAAAGGTGTGTCTCTTATTATGTGGGATTAACTTACCTTATGCCTCACCCGCCCAGGCGGGGGTCCAGTGAGCTTCGGCCACTGGACCGGTGAGATGGTAAATTAATAGCATCAATCCCAGAGGGCCATCCCTCCAGGCAATACCTGCCCCCTTGACTTAAAGGGACAGGGCTGGGTTTATTGCCCAGCGCCTGAGGTGCCCCCTTGAGGGAGAATGCCGACGGGATCGATGCAATTTTTCCACCAGCCACCCATGAGTCTCGGCTTGTGGGTGGTCCCACGTAAATAGGGCCTTTGTGCCTGACCCGGTACAAGTAGGGTACTGGGAAAATAAAACCTTGTGTAGGTGGGGATTAAAGTCTAGTATCTGTTCCAGTTACTATGCTTTGATTCTTCCCTGTCCACCCGGTAAAGTACAATTAATAGCGTCGATCCCAGGGGGCCATCCCCCCAAGCAATACCTACCCTCTTGGGGGCAGGGCTGGGTTTATTGCCCAGCGCCTGAGGCGCCTCCCTTGAGAGGGAATGCCAAAGGGATTGACGCAATTTTTGTTCTCTCCCACCCATTAGCTTCGGCTTGTGGGTGGGCCCACATTAAAACGAGGCCTTGTGCCCAGTCCATACAGGTGGGGTATGAGACAAATAAATCCCCCCAGGCAATACCTGCCCTCTTGGGGGTAGGGCTGGGTTTATTGCCCAGTACCTGAGGTGCCCCCCTTGAGAGGGAATGCCAAAGGGATTGACGCAATTTTTTTTCTTTCCTACCCATGAGCTTCGGCTTGTGGGTGGGCCCACGTTAAAACGAGGCCTTGTGCCCAGTCCTTATTATGTGGGATTAAGTTGATAAATTCCCAAGAGTATTACCAAATGGTTGTTGTGTTTTCCTTTTCTTCAAAAACTGTTGACCCTATTTGTCTTGGACACTTAACTACTTGTTATAACCTTTCAAAACTTTAGGTTTAACAAGTGTTATTTTCAGGGATAAAATTCCCCACACCTTCCAGAGTGGTTGTCTTACTAAGGCTAAGGAGCCCAGTCTGTCCTACTATTTACCCATAGCTGGGGTGAGAAGAGACAGATTCATGCCTTTCTTAAGGGTGTTAACATTAAGTGAAACTCAAACAGACATGTCCAGGATTTGAACTTGGGTCACCAATTCCATTACTTTTCAACCATTAATTTTGATTTGGGTAAGACTGGTTAAACATATCATATGCTCTACTGATTTATGAAGTGCCAAACCTTTAAACTCATTCCTTTCTCTATTTTTGTTCTCTCTCAGCACCGTGTTTTGGTTTGGTTTCTTTGTTTAATAGCATATCAACCTTTATGGGTTATTTGATATTAAAGCCATCCTTGTACAAGACCAGTAGTGATACTATCTAACCCATAGTTCAGGAAATGAAGGAATTCATACCTTTCCTAAGATTATTATTCCTTAACTCTTAAAGTCCTATACCACCTCATTCCACCCGGCCGAAAATCTCATTCGTTTTCCTAATCCACCCCAAACGATAGCCTTTGTTTAAATGTAATGTTAAAAATATTTAGAAGTCTTTGATTTGAGGGAAATAACAGGTAACGTTAGATGCAAAGGTCATTTTTAGCCATTTTTTTTAATATATCCTTATAAAAATGCTCTGGACTCAACAGGATGTTAAGAGTTAAGTGAACATAATGGTTAGACTGGAGTTTGAACTCACTTACTATGATTTTGCAGTCCAGCATGTTAGCCACTACACCACAGGGACTCCTTTTTTCTTTTTTCTTTTTTCTTCAGGGAAGACTGGTTAAACACATCAGCTGCTCTACTAACTCACATATGAAGAGTCATTGGTTTGCAGAAACCCAAATCAAACCTTTAAACTCATCCCTTATTCCATTTTCAATCTGTTACAGTGTCTTGTTTGTGTTATGGAAATCCAATCTCACAGACAAGTTAAAGAGACAGTTCTTCCAGGCCGTTGTCGTATCAGTGCTGCTGTATGGCTGCACCACCTGGACCCTAACGAAGCGACTAGAGAATAAACTAGATGGGAGCTGCACAAGAATGCTACAGGTGATCATGAACAAGATGTGGAAACAGCACACCATGAGAAAGCAGCTGTATGGCCACCTGCCACATATCACCCAAACCATCCAAGTAAGATGGACAAGACATGTGGGACACTGCTGGAGAAGCAAGGACAAACTCATAAGCGATGTTTCCTGTGGAAGCCAGCACATGGGCACGCCAGTGTGGGCCGACCAGCAAAGACGTACATTGATCAGCTCTGTGCGGATACAGGACGCTGCATAGAGGACCTCCAGAGAATGATGAACGATAGGGACGGATGGAGAGAGACTGTCATGGATATCCGTGCTAACAGCGCGACATGATGATGATGATTTGTGTTAGCATTTTTGTACTTATAGTAGAAGAGGCATTGGTTTACAGAAGCCCAAATCAAACGCTTACAGACATGTCACGCTAAAATCACCAGTTCCCACAAGATCACCAAAGTTAAGCAGTGATAAGCCTGTTCAATAATTAGGTGGGTAACCATTTATGCAGCATAAGGTACTGTAAGTGACCTGATATCCAAATAACTAGATTTGGCATTAAATGACCCGAAAATGGTTGATATGCCATAAAACAAAAACAACCAATCAATCAACCAAATCAAACCTTTAAACTCATCCCTTACTCTATTTTCAATCTGTCATAGTATCTTATTTGTGTTATCATTTTTGTACTTATAGTAGAAGAAGCATTGGTTTGCAGAAGCCCAAATCAAACCTTTAAACTCATCCCTTACTCTGTTTTTGTTCTTTCTAAGCACCATATTTGTGATTATTTTTTCACACTAGTAGAATTAATAACATCTTTTTTTATTTTATTTTTAGATGAAGCATTATCCGCCATTAATTTTGGATATCATTTTCTTTCATCTTCAATTTTATTTATTTATTTATCTTTTTTTTTTCTTTTTTTATTGCAACTCGATTTCTTGCTATCTTTAGTTTGGATGAATTTAGAGGTAGGAGTGTGGCACACTTTCAAAACGGTGTCTTGCTTTCTGAGAAGATCTTTTCTGGTGATTGTAAAAGCTACAATTGCGTCTTTTATTGACTGGAACCAACTTGGCACCGGCACACACTTACCATAAATAAAATGACAGATGAATGAAAGTGCTTACAACATTTTCTACTCTGATAGAAACAAAAAAAATCAATAAAACAATTTTTTAAAGTTGCCATATTTTTTTTTTTTTTCCAATAATTTTTTTTGTTGTACAAAACAAGAAAGAGAAGAAGAAAAAAGAAAGAAAGAAAGAAGATAGAATTTTTTTAAACAAAATGGAAATGGAAAAATAAAAATTACTTTCTGACCTGAGCACAGAGAAAAGGAATTATTCCTTTTTTTTTTTAATTTGTGTCTCCCTGCCCCTTTACTGATTTATGGGTCCTTTAACAGTAAAATAAAAATTATTTGAATATATATATATATATATATATATTGTATCAGGCATGAATAAGTATACCCCCACCACTTTTGTAAAAAGTTAATTTCCTTTTAAACCAAAGATGCCAAAATTGTATTATTTCGACAGGAAATTTATACAATCAAAACAGACATTATTAGGTATTATTTATTTCCAAACTCTACAGCATTGAAAATCTGGAACCTAAAATATGAATATATAAGTAAATTAAAGTAGCTGGAGTGGCATATTGTCGGTATCAGCCTGACATTGAGCGAGTCTATCCCATTTTCACTAGCGCTTAACCAAGGAGATTGTTTTGTGTTTGAGGTGAGGCACCACACTTACCATCAGTTTCACACTTTACTGTACAGATCCAAGCAGTTCAAAGATAAGTAAACAGATCCAAGCTGTACTACTCAAGCGTTGAGTTGGTGAGTTCCAGTATCAAACCTTGTGGTTTCAAGGCCAATGTTCTACTGACTGAGCTAAACTGGCCCCTAGCATTTCAAAGATAAGTAAACAGATCCAAGCTGTACTACACATGCACTGAGTTGGCAAGGGCCGATATCAAACCCCAAACCTTGTAGTTTTGAGTAGATGTCCTAAACCAACCCCTAGCAGTTCAAAGATAAGTATATCTCTTGTTGTAAATGATGCAATTTTATTTTTGGTTTATTCATAAAACATGCCGCTCCCTCTGTTGTCTATCATAATTTTAATTAGTTTAAGTTATGATGGTATGATAATGAGATATATATATTTACCAACCCCTCCGCACGAGCAGGATGCGACACAAGGTCAATTTCTTAAGCGGAGTTCAACAGGTTTGAATTCAGAGTTTTCCTTCTCCTAGACCGGTTGCCTAACCAAGGTTAAAGAGCCCAGTCTGCCCTACTATTTACCCATAGCTGGAGGGAGAGTAGGATTCATACCTTTCTGAAGGGTATTAGCGCTAAGTGAAATGCAATTAGCACGACCAGGATTTGAACTCGGGGCGATGAGTCCATTTCCCATGACTTTAACCATTACACCACGCGCTTCCTAATGATAATGAGATATAGTTAATGAATTGGAAGAATAATTGGAGAATGATTTTGATTCTGGGTTGATTTTCTCACAGAGGTTAATAGCGTGCATGTTTAGAGCATGAAAATTTTGGTAGACTACATACAACAGAACCACTGACCAATTATAAGTCTGGTTCAAGCAGCACTTTCCCCTCCCCCCATTGCACCCCTTGGTGTACTTGATGCATTTTTATTTTTGGTTCTCTAATAAAAACTTGCCCTCCCCTCTGTTTCACAGATTTCAATTTATTAACATTGTTCAACCTCCACAGCCAAAAAGTCAATAGCGCTTGGTTACTGACAGTTTCTCGCTTATGTGATTTTCAAACCAAATTGGTTTGAAAATTGCATAGGCATCAGTAACTAAGTGCCACTGACTTCATGTTCACACTACCCTAACTTATATATATATATATATATATATATATATATAAGAGAGTTTCATAATTTGCTTGAAGCATTGTGTATGTATTGGTTAGGAGGTTGATTTAGAAGGCCATCACAATGCAGTTTGGAATAAATAAAAAATAATAATACGGTAACAATGGTGGTGTGTGTTGACCTGTATTTTTTTTATTATTTCTTGAATTTTCGAGGTAATACCTCTTTATCAAAAGAATTGAACTGAAGCAGTACAGCTATGGCATTTCTTCCTAAATGAATTTTTTTTTTTTTTTGAAAATGACGTTATTTTTGAAATAACTGTATTCCCGTGTGAGCGTGAATGCGTTTATTTTTATTTTTTATTTTTTTTTGTACGTGTGCGTATGTTGTAATGCGCGTGACATTGAAAATGCGTGTTGGCTGTGACGTTAAGACTGTATCCTAGCGCGGGATTTTGTACGTGGGTATGTGCGAATGAAAAAGTGTATTTGTGTTTTGTGACGTTTCCTGTTGGATTTTACATCAATTTAATCATTTAATATTATTAATATTATTATTATTATTAATATTATCATATTTATTTGCTTATTTACTTATTTATATCTAATTCAATTTATCTTTTTATATTTTATAATATTTTTAAATATATATATATATATATATATATATATATATATATATATATATATTTAATTTATTTATTTAATTTTTTTTCCTTAACAACTAGTGTGCAATGGCTTGTGTGTTTGTATGTGTGGGCGAGATGTTGGGCTATAGATTTGAGTGCGTGTTTCGTATTAGTCTTCTCGTTGTAGATTTGTTTCATTAGTAATTCTCCATTGTGCATGTGGGTATGTGTTATGTGTGTGTGTGCATATACTGTTACATGTGTGCGTTGGTTGTGGGTTTATTGTATGATGAACTCTGCGCTGAGTTCACTCCTGTTATTGATCTCTGGGTGTAATCTAGTGATTAGCAAGGCCTCTTTAATTCTGAGATTACCCAAATTTCTCTCTCGAGCCTCTATATTGACTGTTATATTTCTTTCTGTGTTGTTGCATTTAACTAAGTGTTTACGGAAAGTGGATGCTTGTGTGTGTAAGTGTTCTTTGATTCTAATGTGTAGTGGTCTTGTGGTGCTACCTATGTAAAATTGGTTACATATATTACATTTTGTGCGGTATACCACATTCACTTCGTGGCACATACCTGTGTCGCGGATGGGGCAGTTCGCTAGTGTACAACTAGTGGCCTCCTTATGGCGGCTTTTGGAGAGTTTTCTCCTGAGTGATGGTCCGTAATGGGCAAGTTGTATGTCCAGGCCCTCCTTCCGTATCGCCCTACGTATTGCTGTGGTTATATTTTCGTTGAAATGTGGTAACCTTAAAAAACAGGCATTGGACGTGAGATGGTGTTTTGTGGATTCTGTTTGCTTGAGTCGTTTTGTGATTGAAGTGGGGTAACCATTGTCTTTTAGTGTGGATATAAATTGTCTGGTGTGTGTGATCTGGTCCTGCTTCTTGCTGCATTTGTTTCGGATACGGGCAAGTTCGTTCTTTATGTATCCAGTCTTTGCCCCAAGGGGAGTGCCGATTTGTGGTGGACGAACAAGTCTCTGCTGGCCGATTTTCTATAGAAGTCGGTGTGGATTTCTCCCTTGTTTAATACCTTAAGTCGGAAATCCAACAGTGATAATGATCCTGTGCAGTCAGGATGTTCTATGGTGAAATGTATGTTGTTGTCTATGTTGTTGAATGTTGATGCGATTTTGTTTCTTCACCAGGTATATAGATGATATTCTCATCCTCACATCTTCCCGTGAAGAAGCCAACAAAATCGCATCAACATTCAACAACATAGACAACAACATACATTTCACCATAGAACATCCTGACTGCACAGGATCATTATCACTGTTGGATTTCCGACTTAAGGTATTAAACAAGGGAGAAATCCACACCGACTTCTATAGAAAATCGGCCAGCAGAGACTTGTTCGTCCACCACAAATCGGCACTCCCCCTTGGGGCAAAGACTGGATACATAAAGAACGAACTTGCCCGTATCCGAAACAAATGCAGCAAGAAGCAGGACCAGATCACACACACCAGACAATTTATATCCACACTAAAAGACAATGGTTACCCCACTTCAATCACAAAACGACTCAAGCAAACAGAATCCACAAAACACCATCTCACGTCCAATGCCTGTTTTTTAAGGTTACCACATTTCAACGAAAATATAACCACAGCAATACGTAGGGCGATACGGAAGGAGGGCCTGGACATACAACTTGCCCATTACGGACCATCACTCAGGAGAAAACTCTCCAAAAGCCGCCATAAGGAGGCCACTAGTTGTACACTAGCGAACTGCCCCATCCGCGACACAGGTATGTGCCACGAAGTGAATGTGGTATACCGCACAAAATGTAATATATGTAACCAATTTTACATAGGTAGCACCACAAGACCACTACACATTAGAATCAAAGAACACTTACACACACAAGCATCCACTTTCCGTAAACACTTAGTTAAATGCAACAACACAGAAAGAAATATAACAGTCAATATAGAGGCTCGAGAGAGAAATTTGGGTAATCTCAGAATTAAAGAGGCCTTGCTAATCACTAGATTACACCCAGAGATCAATAACAGGAGTGAACTCAGCGCAGAGTTCATCATACAATAAACCCACAACCTACGCACACATGTAACAGTATATGCACACACACACAAAACACATACCCACATGCACAATGGAGAATTACTAATGAAACAAATCTACAACGAGAAGACTAATACGAAACACGCACTCAAATCTATAGCCCAACATCTCGCCCACACATACAAACACACAAGCCATTGCACACTAGTGTTAAGGAAAAAAAAATTAAATAAATAAATTAATATATATATATTATATATTATAAAAAAAAAAATATTATAAATATAAAAAGATAAATTGAATTAGATATAAATAAGTAAATAAGCAAATAAATATGATAATATTAATAATAATAATAATATTAATAATATTAAATGATTAAATTGATGTAAAATCCAACAGGAAACGTCACAAAACACAAATACACTTTTTCATTCGCACATACCCACGTACAAAATCCCGCGCTAGGATACAGTCTTAACGTCACAGCCAACACGCATTTTCAATGTCACGCGCATTACAACATACGCACACGTACAAAAAAAAATAAAAATAAAAATAAACGCATTCACGCTCACACGGGAATACAGTTATTTCAAAAATAACGTCATTTTCAAAAAAAAAAAAAATTCATTTAGGAAGAAATGCCATAGCTGTACTGCTTCAGTTCAATTCTTTTGATAAAGAGGTATTACCTCGAAAATTCAAGAAATAATAAAAAAAATACAGGTCAACACACACCACCATTGTTACCGTATTATTATTTTTTATTTATTCCAAACTGCATTGTGATGGCCTTCTAAATCAACCTCCTAACCAATATATATATATATATATATATATATATATATGAAGATAGGAGGGTTGGAGTAAATCCGACAGTATGAGGTAAGGAAAAAGGAAAAGTGGACAAAAAATAATAACTCAAACAAGTAAATGTAGGAGAGAAATATTTCGTTCTGCTTTAAGCGGAAACTTCATCAGTCTGTTTATTCTGATGAAGTTCCCGCTTAAAGCAGAATGAAATATTTCTCTCGTACATCTACTTGTTTGAGTTATTATTTTTTGTCCACTTTTCCTTTTTCCTTACCACACACATATATATATATATATATTAATCAACATTCTCATACAGACACAGATATATGTAAATATGTGTGTGTGTGTGTGAGTGTATATGTGTGTGTCTGTCTGTCTGTCCACATGATATTGATCACTATTTATTTAGAAATATAGTACACTATATTATCAATACTAATATCTAAGGGCCAGGTTAGCTCAGTCATAGAGCATTCAGCTAGAAACCACAAGCTTCCTATTTCGAATCCAGCCCTCGCCAATTCAGCAAATGAGTAGCACAGGGATCTGTGCGGTAAAGTAAGGTGCTGATGGTAGGTGTGGCACTCCACCTCAGATGCAAAAACCATCTCCTTGGTCTAGCACTAGTGATAAGGGGATAGACTCCCTTGCTGATTGGCTGATACCGACTTTAAGCCAGCCTGACGACTTTACTTTTTTTTATATATGTATAATATATATATATATATACACACAATGACCTTTTTTTTTACTATGAATCATCATGATTATGTTTTATTTCAAACTTTTATTAGCTATAACATTTGCAGACACAAAAGTTGATATTTTTTACCCTCTTTCATATTTAGATGTCAGCTTTTTTAAAACTTTTGACAATCTGAGTTGTTCAGAAATGACTTGATAAACACATTTGAAAGTTAATTATTTACATTTTATATTTACGAGGGTGAGTCAAAAAGTAATGCCATTTTCTTTATTTTATGTCAATTTTAAAAAAATAAAACTAAGGCCTACATTAAGACCTAACAAGGCTCAGAGAAAAGAATCTGACACGGGCGAGTCAAAAAGTAATGCCATTTTCTTTATTTTATGTTTTTTTAAAAGTTTTTTTAATAAAACTAAGGCCTACATTGAGACCCTAATGAGGCTCAGAGAAAGAAACCGACGAGGGCAAATAAAAAAGTAATGCCATTTTCTTTATTTTATGTCAAGTTTTTTTTATAAAACTAAGGCCTACATTGAGACCCTAACAAGGCTCAGAGAAAGAATCCAATAAGTAAGACCCAACTTGACAATCGATAATGTCCTCCTTCTGCATGATAATGCTCAACCACACACAAGCATCAGGACAAGGGAGAAAATCACCTCATTTGGGTGGACAATTTTACCACATCCTCCATACTCACAAGATCTAGCGCCTTCAAACTATCATCTCTTCAGCCCTATGAAAGAGGGTTTGAGGGGCAAATATTATTCCAGTGATGGGGAAGTGAAATCTGTTGTGAAGAAATGGCTCAAAGAACAGTCAACAGAATTTTGCGGGTCAGGGATACCACACACCTCCAAAGTAAGTAGGTTCTTACTTTCCATACAAATAATCATTTCAATTTCATGAGTGACTTTTGCTGGATTTTTTAATTAATTTTGATTATTCCCAAATTTATTTCCAAGTTATAAAAATTCTTACTGTACAAAAATATTTGCCGCAAAAAATCGCATAAAAATCCACAAAAACAATTCAGTAAAAATTGTGAATCCAAAATTTCAGGATTACATGTCTGGATTCGGCCCAGAATGTTTTTAATTTGTTCACTGAGTCAGCCTGATTCAAAAATGGTATGATATATTGGACTATGGCCTCTAGGAGTAAAGTAGAGAGACATACTGACAATGGCATTTATTATTAGAGAAGAAATTGAAAAAAGCCAGCAATATGCAAATTTGCATTGGCTCTGAGCAAAGACACATATGCATATATTCAAAACCTTATCTCAATCTTTTATCAGATTTTAGTGATTTGAGAAAACACGGCACATATTTTAGATATTTTTCTTTAAGTATGACAGACAAGAATTTGTTTTATTCACTATTTTCGAAAATCTTTCAAAAATGGTTGTAGGAAATGCGGCATCAGACCAATAAAAAAAACCTGCTGGCTTACAAGATTAATCAAAGAATCCTCGGACAATTCCTCTTAATCTTTTTTGTAATTCCCAAAAGAAGACATTATCAGATTTACACTTGGACAATAGCAGACAAAACGTTTGTTTGATATATGCACAAAAAATTCATGTTAAAAATAACACCCTAAAATAACATGTTATTTACAACAATAAACGGCTTAGCTCAGTCGCTAAAACACTTGCCTAGGAATCGCAAGGTTCCTGGTTCGATACCAGCCCTTGCCAACACAGTGTATGAGTAGCACAGGAATCTGTGCGATAAAGTGAGGCTTAGCTCAGTCGGTAGAAACTTGCCTAGGAATCGCAAGGTTCCTGGTTCGATACCAGCCCTTGCCAACACAGTGTATGAGTAGCACAGGAATCTGTGCGATAAAGTGAGGCTTAGCTCAGTCGGTAGAACACTTGCCTAGGAATCGCAAGGTTCCTTGTACGTGCCTAGGAATCAAAAGATTCCTGGTTCGATACTTGCCAACTCAGTGTATGAGTAGCACAGGAATCTGTACAGTAATGTGTCTGTGTGTATATATATGTGTGTATATATGTGTGTGTGTAACGACATTCCAATTGTTATTTAATAATCAACACACCTGTTGATAAAACAAAAGGTTTGTAAAAGATAAAGTGATGATAATTGATATCCAAAAGTGAGGAGCTGATGGTAGGTGTGGTGCACCACCTCAGAAACAAAAAACAATCTCCTTGGTCTAGCACTAGTAAAAAGGGGATAGACTCCCTCACTGTCTGGCTGATACCAACATGAGACCATCCCGTTGACTTTACTTTTTTTTACTAACGGGGGTGCTTCCAAACTAAGTTAAGCAAAGTAAATGAGATTAGGAATCACTCCTATTGTAATGGTTAACAAGCTAGACTAGCAAAACATTACTAGCAAGTAGGTGCTCCATTCCTCTGACCTTGTGCAAACTAAGCTATTGTAATGGTTTTCAAACTAGGCTGTCGACATTTATTGGTGGGTCAGATTCTTACAAGGTTCCCCATACTTATGACCTTGTGCCAAACTAAGCTATTGTAATAGTTTTTCAAACTAGGCTGTCGACATTTATTGGTGGGTCAGATTCTTACAAGGTTCCCCAAACTTATGATCTTGTGCCAAACTAAGCTATTGTAATGGTTTTCAAACTAGGCTGTCGACATTTATTGGTGGGTCAGATTCTTACAAGGTTCCCCAAACTTATGATCTTGTGCCAAACTAAGCTATTGTAATGGTTTTCAAACTAGGCTGTCGACATTTATTGGTGGGTCAGATTCTTACAAGGTCCAAACTTATGATCTTGTGCCAAACTAAGCTATTTGTAATGGTTTTCAAACTAGGCTGTCGACATTTATTGTGGGTCAGATTCTTACAAGGTTCCCAAACTTATGATCTTGTGCCAAACTAAGCTATTGTAATGGTTTCAAACTAGGCTGTCGACATTTATTGGTGGGTCAGATTCTTACAAGGTTCCCCAACTTATGATCTTGTGCCAAACTAAGCTATTGTATGGTTTTCAAACTAGGCTGTCGACATTTATTGGGGGTCAGATTCTTACAAGGTTCCCCAAACTTATGATCTTGTGCCAACTAACTATTGTAATGGTTTTCAAACTAGGCTGTCGACATTTATTGGTGGGTCAGATTCTTACAAGGTTCCCATACTTATGATCTTGTGCCAAACTAAGCTATTGTAATGGTTTTCAAACTAGGCTGTCGACTATTCTTACAAGGTTACTTATGTCTTGTGCCAAACTAAGCTATTGTAATGGTTTTCAAACTAGGCTGTCGACATTTATTGTGGGTCAGATTCTACAAGGTTCCCCATACTTATGATCTTGTGCCAAATAAGCTATTGTAATAGTTTTCAAACTAGGCTGTCGACAATTTATTGTGGGTCAGATTCTTACAAGGTTCCCCAAATTATGATCTTGTGCCAAACTAAGCTATTGTAAGTTTTCAAACTAGGCTGTCGACATTTATTGGTGGGTCAGATTCTTACAAGGTTCCCCAACTTATGATCTTGTGCCAAACTAAGCTATTGTAATAGTTTTAAACTAGGCTGTCGACATTTATTGGTGGGTCAGATTCTTACAAGGTTCCCCATACTTATGATCTTGTGCCAAACTAAGCTATTGTAATAGTTTTCAAACTAGGCTGTCGACATTTATTGGTGGGTCAGATTCTTACAAGGTTCCCCATACTTATGACCTTGTGCCAAACTAAGCTATTGTAATAGTTTTCAAAACTCGCTGTCGACATTTATTGGTGGGTCAGATTCTTACAAGGTTCCCATACTTATGATCTTGTGCCAAACTAAGCTATTGTAATAGTTTTCAAACTAGGCTGTCGACATTTATTGGTGGGTCAGATTCTTACAAGGTTCCCATACTTATGACCTTGTGCCAAACTAAGCTATTGTAATAGTTTTCAAACTAGCTGTCGACATTTATTGTGGTCAGATTCTTACAAGGTTCCCCATACTTATGATCTTGTGCCAAACTAAGCTATTGTAATGGTTTTCAAACTAGGCTGTCGACATTTATTGGTGGGTCAGATTCTTACAAGGTTCCCATACTTATGATCTTGTGCCAAACTAAGCTATTGTAATGGTTTTCAAACTAGGCTGTCGACATTTATTGGTGGGTCAGATTCTTACAAGGTTCCCCATACTTATGATCTTGTGCCAAACTAAGCTATTGTAATGGTTTTCAAACTAGGCTGTCGACATTTATTGGTGGGTCAGATTCTTACAAGGTTCCCCTACTTATGATCTTGTGCCAAACTAAGCTATTGTAATGGTTTTCAAACTAGGCTGTCGACATTTATTGTGGGTCAGATTCTTACAAGGTTCCCCAACTTATGATCTTGTGCCAAACTAAGCTATTGTAATGGTTTTCAACTAGGCTGTCGACATTTATTGGTGGGTCAGATTCTTACAAGGTTCCCCAAACTTATGATCTTGTGCCAAACTAAGCTATTGTAATAGTTTTCAAACTAGGCTGTCGACATTTATTGGTGGGTCAGATTCTTACAAGGTTCCCCATACTTATGACCTTGTGCCAAACTAAGCTATTGTATAGTTTTCAAACTAGGCTGGTCGACATTTATTGGTGGGTCGATTCTTAAAGGTTCCCCAAACTTATGATCTTGTGCCAAACTAAGCTATTGTAATAGTTTTCAAACTAGGCTGTCGACATTTATTGGTGGGTCAGATTCTTACAAGGTTCCCCATACTTATGATCTTGTGCCAAACTAAGCTATTGTAAATGGTTTCAACTAGGCTGTCGACATTTATTGGTGGGTCAGATTCTTACAAGGTTCCCCAACTTATGACTTGTGCCAAACTAAGCTATTGTAATAGTTTTCAAACTAGGCTGTCCGACATTTATTGGTGGGTCAGATTCTTACAAGGTTCCCCATACTTATGACCTGTGGCCAAACTAAGCTATTGTAATAGTTTTCAAACTAGGCTGTCGACATTTATTGGTGGGTCAGATTCTTACAAGGTTCCCCAAACTTATGATCTTGTGCCAAACTAAGCTATTGTAATGGTTTTCAAACTAGGCTGTCGACATTTATTGGTGGGTCAGATTCTTACAAGGTTCCCCATACTTATGACCTTGTGCCAAACTAAGCTAACCTTTCTAAGTAAGGTTGGGAGTCATGTGTGGCGTGTTTGTTAAAGAGCTAACCATTTTTACGAATGATGACCCTCCGTATTTTGCTGTGGCCCATCCAAAAGTGAGAAGACTTGAGCTGAATATCTGTAACTTAGTGGGACTTGCAAGAGATGTATGACCCTGAGGAAAACACTTGCAGGCATGATGGAAATTTTGGGTAATAGGTGGGAAGTTATGATGTAGAAAAATGTGAACCAAGCTTTATAAAAATTATCCAAAGCTTTTTTGTTGCTTGTATTATCTGGATTATTCGGACTATTGTCCTAATCTTTATTGGGCTGACTTCTGATTTAGATCGGAAAATTAAAATGGAAACTTTTTTGGTGGTACCCAATGACAGTTTAATACAGTCTATGAATTAACATTTTGCAATTTGGGTTACGGTTTTAGGGGATTAAGGTTGTTTTTAATTATGTATTGCTTAAAAAAAATAAACAACAAAAAACCCAAATTACTATACATTTAATTAACCATTGAAATTAATTATTGAATCTATTATTGAGACAGTTGTTTGTGTTAGTATTGCAATGTATAATTTCAATTAAGCTTAGTTTTAAAAAATATTTTTCAACATTAAATGTATAGTAATTTGGGTTTGTTGTTGTTTATTTCTTTTAAGCAATACATAATTAAAAACAACCTTAATCCCCTAAAACCGTAACCCAATTCAAAAAAAGTTAATTCATAGACTGTAGTTAAACTGTCATTGGATACCACTTAAAAAAGTTTCTGTTTTAATTTTCCAACCATCAGAAGTCAGCCCCTTTATTGTTATCTACACAACATTTCAGTCGATGTATCCTCCAGCCTTCTTCAGGTGTTCCCTGTCTCCACTGCTGTAATGTATCGGGTTCGTACCAATTTGATATTACTATTTTTCCTGCCTGTGGATAAGATGCAGAAAAATATGAACTAAGCTTTATAAAAATTATCCAGAGCTTTTTTTTTTTTTTCTAATGTGAACGAGCACATTCAACCATCATTAGTTATTATCAATAACACAAGTTGTTCTCTTATTTGAAATCCTAAAAACTGTGGCATTCTCAAGAAACATTATGAATATTTAAATGAACATTTACATCTAATGTTAATGATATGAAGAACTTCTTTTGAAGAATGAGGGCACTGTTTAAATGAATAAATAAAAAATCTAAAGTATTTTTTTTTTTACAAGTGAAGGATGGCAAGGTTCCATGGCTCTAGACTAAAAGAAAAGGTCCAAAAAAAAAATTCAAAAATAAAAATAAAAAAAAGCATGAAAGCGTTTTTGATGTGTTAGAGGCAAAATGAAAAAGCTATAGAAAGAGTGCTATGGAAAAACACAGGAGCTGAGGAGTTTTATCATTCGTGAGGGAAGCGGGGCGGACAGGCATAACGTGGCTCAACTCGGGGAGGGGAATTTCAGCTTTGTGTTGAGTGGGAAGAACAGAGAGGACAAATTTTTTTTTTTTTTTTTTTTGCTTTTGTTTTTTGAATGGAATGGCCTGTTGTCTCTCTTAGACGTGTTTTGTGATACAATTGAATGTGACTCTATGTTGGCATGAAAACAGACACATACGTACACACACACATATGCACAGACTGACACACAGACACACACACACATGTATGGACTCGCATACACACACACACACAGACTAACACACAGACATACACTTAAACACAAACACACATACACAGACTGACATATAGACACACACACATGTACATACGTGCACACACACACACAAACATTTACGCACATGTACACACACACACATACAGACTGATACATGTATGCGCATGAACATATACACACGCACATGTACAGACGGACACTGACCCAAAGAAATTTTGACAAAAGGGCATTTTTTATGGGTTCATACACTTACATACAACAACCCCAGCTGCATTTTTTTCATCTGCACCTCAGTAAAGTTTAACTATTGCGTACATGTAAATATATTTGATTGCATAGATATTTTATTACACAGAGATGGCACATATATATATATATATATATATATATATATATATAAATGAGAGATCCAAAACTTGGTAATAAAGGATGATTCTATATGTGATTTCTAAGATACACTGTATTATTATTGTATGATCCAGTATGTATAAATATAGTGAATCTTTAAATCACTAAAGAGAGCTCAATGTATAATATTTTTAGATTATATACAGAGCAATATTTATCTTAGAAAGGAAGGAAAAACTCAACACCGTAATTCCATAATAAATTTATTTCGACCAAAATTGGGGCCTATATAAATCTAAGTTGATTTAATATAGCTCCCCAAAATCCAGTCTAATCAGATGGAAGATCAGGTTATTTGAACTGAAAAATTTTACTTCTCAAAAAAAAAAAAAAAAAAAATAAATTTTAAAATATATTTAATTTAATATATATATATATATATATATATATATATATATAATATATATTTGGGAGAAATATGAGGAGATTAATCCAACAGTATGTGGAGAAAGGTAGATAGACACAAGATGTTGTAGAAAATGGATGTTTATTGTAGGTAGTGATGTCGACGATGCAACGTTTTGGTCTGTTAGACCTTCTTCAGGGCTTTAGGAATAGAGTTCTTGCTTCAGTGGTGAACATTTTCTTTCTAGTGAATTAGAAGGTTGTGAATAAGGGGAGTGGTGGTCGGTTGATGGTGCCAGAAGAGAGTTTGAGGTGAATATATATATAGTATCCAATTGCTGCTTTAACTTTTCCATTGCAGTGGCATGAGGAAATAATCAAGAAGTGCTCAATATATTAAAAACAGTAATAATAATAATATCAGTAGAGGAAAAGAGTTAAGGGTCTACCATGGTTTCAATCCAAATGATTTCATCAGGACCCTACTTTACACTTAACTAAGTTGATGTAATTTGTTAGTTAAACTGAGATACATTTCTTTTCCTTTAGTTTTAGGAATTACATCAACTTAAGTAAAGTAAGTAAAGTAAGTAAAGTCGTCGGGCAGCCTAATGTCGGTATCAGACATACAGCGAGGGAATCTATCCCCTTTTCACTAGCGCTAGACCAAGGAGGTTTTTTTTTGGTGTCTGAGGTGGAGCACCACACCTATCATCAGCTTCTCACTTTACCACACAGATCCCTATGCTACTCATACGCTGAGTTGGCGAGAGCCAGTATCAAACCAGGAGCCTTGTGGTTCCTAACCAAACACTCTACCGACTGAGCTAAACTGGCCCTGCAGCGACTTAGTTAAGCATAAAGTAGGGTCCTGATGAAATCATTTGGATTGGAATCATGGGAGACCTTAACCTTTTCCTCTACTATAATATATATATTTATTTTTTGCTGAAGGCAACTACAATGCGAATATCGCATAAATCGATAATTATAGAAGATAAATATCATGACAAGTGAATCCCGCAAAAGAATCACTCGGTGTGTAGAATATCGTACAGACTGTTTCAACTTTATTAAGTCTCATCAGCAAATATTACTAACGACAGAGGTCACGGTTTCGATTCCTGTCGGAGAGGAGTCGTTAGTATATATCGCTGATGAGACTTAATAAAGTTGAAACAGTCTGTACGATATTCTACACACCGAGTGATTCTTTGCGGGATTCACTTGTCATTATTATTATCTTCTATAATTATCGAATTTATGCGATATTCGCATGTAGTTGCCTTCAAGCAAAAATATCAATATTTCGACAATGCTTCTAAAAATAAAACAAACATCCAAAAAATCTTATATATATAATATATATTATATATTATATATATATATATATATATATATGAGGGTAATCCCAAAAGTAAGGTCTCCAAAGTGCTGGGGACACAGGAAAAATGGTTATGTGGGTATTGGCAACACTGTTGTGTTTGTTGTGCATATGCCTCCATAAAACCTTGCTGCCATGCTAAATCATGCCTTGTCACTTGTTTCTGATCGAGCTACAAATATTCATTGACCAAAATGAAAAATAGATACATATTCAAACTTTAAAATGATGTAAACATCATTGACAATAAACAATAAACGTTTCTGTGATTTCTAAATATAGAGGAGACCTTACCTTTGGAATTACCCTCATATATACATGGTAGGTGTGGTGCTCCACCTCAGATGCTAAAATAATCTCCTGGGTCTAGCGCTAGTGAAAAGGGGATAGACTGTCTGGCTGATACTGACATTAGGCAGCTCCGACAACTAGATATAGATATATATGATGTACATACATCATTGTTGACTCATACATACACACATACATATAATACACACACATACATGAGAGTAAGTAAATAAACAATGTGTTTATTTGATATGGCTTTTAACCAACAATTTTTGGAGGATATGTGCTTAATTGAAGTCATACCTATGCTGATGAGACCTAATAGGTCGAAATGTACACTTAGGGATTGACATTTTCTCAATTTGTTTAGCCTTACATTTGAACATATATGCCCGCCTAAATTCATTAATTATTAACTAATTAATTTTCAAAATTAGTTATGACTTCTATTAAGCACATATCCTCCAAAAAATACACATACATATAACAAAATCTGAACATTCATTCAGACTTTTTGGAAAAGAGACTAAAATATTTATACTTACATATCTGTGTAAAAGAAAATACACAATATTATCATCACAGAAAGTCAAAAACTATAATAAAAAAAAAACTTCTGACAATTTTTAAAACATAATTTATAAATCTAGTTTCATAAATCCATCTGTATCAATATTGTATTTGGAGAACATAATTCAGAACTTGAAAACTGCCTATTCCAAAGAAACCTCTCATACACTACCCACAAATATTTATCTTTTTTATTGTTATAGTTTTATATAGACATTACATTGAAATTATAAAGCAAAACTGGCAGAGACTCTTGATGTCCTATATTCTCTTGTATGTCATCATGACTTATATTTTTAAAGTAACAGAAAAATGAAAATACCTGTCAATCTACATAAACATAAGCAGAAGGTTAGTACTGTAGTTCATTTGGTAGACATCTTGTTTTCTTTTTTCTTTTTTCTTTTTATATCCTGTTGGTTTCAGGTTACCACAATCATTTTATAACTAAGTCTTGTGCAAGAATTCCATTAAAATCCAACTAAATTATTCTATTAATCTAATATACCATCAATATTCTCATTATGTTTGCATATATTTTTATTTTTTTAAATGGAACTGGAATCAGATAGGTGTAGTGTTAATTTGCATGATAATGTGGTTGTCGTGTGGCCAATATATGTGTTATTAATTTTGGAGAGACAGTCTCCTATGGCACATTTGAATTCATATACAATATTGGTCTCATTAAGACAAGTAGTTTTGGGGGAGGAGTTGTTGCATATGACAAGATTGGTAGTTTTAAATTTTTTGTAGTAAATAATTAGTTTGACTTTTCTGTTAGTGTCGGTGGAAGAAACATTGTTACGTATTAATTTTTTTAATGCATTTTCATCCAGTTTATAATTTTGGTGCATCTGATTACAGTAATATATGTTTTGGTTAGGGCTTTGAGTGTGCTATTGTTTTCATTGTGGTAAATATTATGCCCCCCCCTCTACCTACCGCAAAATTCTAACAGAAAATACACGTACACTACATGAAGAAAAAAACAAACAAAAACTTCAAATAATCGAAGCTTTATATATCAAATAAAAAAAACCTACCTTAAACAAAATAAACTTTGAATTAAGTCAACATGTTCTCAAATGCTTATAATTTCCAGCCTATCCTCCTTCCACTATTCCCCTCCCCTTCTCAAAACTTGTGTCCCCCTCCCACAAAATTACTACTGCATTGTTAGTTCGAACTACTAAAAATTTCTACAACCTCCCCCTACCAATTGTTACTACCTCCCACTTCCAATTCCCACGCTACTGCTCGTTCTCCTTAAAAACGAGACACGGAACATACCATCAGTTTCCTACCTGATGATGGCAAATCATATTGCCAAAAGTGCTCGTAACGAAACCTTTGGTGGACTGCTACACCAGTTTCACCCTGACGCTAAAAAGATGGCCAGAAAATTAGAAAGGATCGAACAAAAACTCGTCCGACAAGAATTGTCTGTACAGTTTAACACAACATGTTTAAAAGAAAAAATGCTGCCAAAATACACTTATTTTAAAATATATTTTTATATATATGAAAACAGTTGATATGCCGTATAACACAACAACCAACCAACCATATCTCACTGAATTCTTTGTTTATCAAAATGACTTGATTTGGCATTAAATGACCCAAAAAGATTTGATATGCCGTAAAACAAAATAACCAACTCTAACTGAATCCTTTGTTTATCAAAATGACTTGATTTGGCATTAAATGACCCATAAAGGGTTGATATGCCATAAAACAAAACAACCAACCAACTCACTGAGTTCTTTGTTTATCAAAATGACTTGATTGGCATTAAATGACCCGTAAAGGGTTGATATGCCATAAACAAAACAACCAACCAACCAACTAAGTCCTTTGTTTAAAATGACTTGATTCGGCATTAAATGACCCGAAAAGGTTGATATGCTGTAAAACAAAACAACCACCAACCATCTCTCACTGAGTCTTTGTTTATCAAAATGACTTGATTCGGCATTAAATGACCGAAAAGGGTTGATATGCTGTAAAACAAAACAACCAACCAACCATCTCTCATGAGTCCTTTGTTTATCAAAATGACTTGATTCGGCATTAAATGACCCGAAAAGGGTTGATATGCGTAAAACAAAACAACCAATCAACCATCTCTCACTGTCCTTTGTTTATCAAAATGACTTGATTCGGCATTAAATGACCCGAAAAGGGTTGATATGCCGTAAAACAAAACAACCAATCAACCATCTCTCACTAAGTCCTTTGTTTATCAAAATGACTGATTCGGCATTAAATGACCCGAAAAGGGTTGATATGCGTAAAACAAAACAACCAATCAACCATCTCTCACTGAGTCCTTTGTTTATCAAAATGACTTGATTCGGCATTAAATGACCCGAAAAGGGTTGATAATCCGTAAAACAAACAACCAATCAACCATCTCTCACTAAGTCCTTTGTTTATCAAAATGACTTGATTCGGCATTAAATGACCCGAAAGGGTTGATATGCCGTAAACAAAAAAACAATCACCATCTCTCACTGAGTCCTTTGTTTTCAAAATGACTTGATTCGGCATTAAATGACGAAAAGGTTGATATGCCGTAAAACAAAACAACCAATCAACCATCTCTCACTAAGTCCTTTGTTTATCAAAATGACTTGATTCGGCATTAAATGACCCGAAAGGGTTGATATGCTGTAAAACAAAACAACCAACCAACATCTTCACTGAGTCCTTGTTTATCAAAATGACTTGATTCGGCATTAAATGACCCGAAAAGGGTTGATATGCTGTAAAACAAAACAACACAACCATCTCTCACTGAGTCCTTTGTTTATCAAAATGACTTGATTCGGCATTAAATGACCGAAAAGGGTTGATATGCGTAAAACAAAACAACCAATCACCATCTCTCACTAGTCTTTGTTTATCAAAATGACTTGATTCGGCATTAAATGACCCGAAAAGGGTTGATATGCCGTAAAACAAAAACAACCAATCAACATCTCTCACTGAGTCCTTGTTTATCAAAATGACTTGATTCGGCATTAAATGACCCGAAAAGGGTTGATATGCCGTAAAACAAAACAACCAATCAACCATCTCTCAAATCCTTTGTTTATCAAAAATGACTTGATTCGGCATTAAATGACCCGAAAAAGGGTTGATATGCCGTAAAACAAAACAACCAATCACCATCTCTCACTAATCCTTTGTTTATCAAAATGACTTGATTCGGCATTAAATGACCCGAAAAGGGTTGATATGCCGTAAAACAAAACAACCAATCAACCATCTCTCACTGAGTCCTTTGTTTATCAAAATGACTTGATTCGGCATTAAATGACCCGAAAGGGTTGATATGCCGTAAAACAAAACAACAATCAACCATCTCTCACTAAGTCCTTTGTTTATCAAAATGACTTGATTCGGCATTAAATGACCCGAAAAGGGTGATATGCTGTAAAACAAAAAAACAACCAACCATCTCTCACTGAGTCCTTTGTTATCAAAATGACTTGATTCGGCATTAAATGACCCGAAAAGGGTTGATATGCTTAAAACAAAACAACCAACCAACCATCTCTCACTAAGTCCTTTTGTTTATCAAAATGACTTGATTCGGCATTAAATGACCCGAAAAGGTTGATGCCGTAAAACAAAACAACCAACCAACCATATAAATGTGTACAAATTC
Organism: Doryteuthis pealeii; assembly: GCA_023376005.1. Taxonomy (NCBI): domain Eukaryota; kingdom Metazoa; phylum Mollusca; class Cephalopoda; order Myopsida; family Loliginidae; genus Doryteuthis; species Doryteuthis pealeii. The sequence continues at coordinate 25,398,410 of CM042156.1, forward strand.
TTTGTATTAGGAATAATCAAAACCATATAATCGTATACAAACAAAGGATTATTATTGAATCGAAATAGTTAATGGAAATTATATAATTGTGTATAAATTATTAGTATTTGATAGGAATACTTGAGACAATATAACTTTGTGAAAATTGTTTATATTAAGAATAATTACTTGAAGCTCTAATTGTTTAAAAGGACTATTATTAGTTACTTACAAAGAAAGACTTTGACATGCCATTAAACCACCAACTAACTAGGCAGAATATAATAACAACTCTATTTCATATTGAGAACTCTAAAAAATACATAAGATAAGAATGAAAAATAGAATAAAAAAACACATCTATATTTGTATGTGAGTGTATGTGCATATATGTGCATATGTGTAAATAGTTGAATGTGTATGTGCCTCTGTATGTTTTTGAATATTTATGCAATGGGTGGGGCAAAAGTAACAGAGTCAATAATATTTTATTAACTTTGACAACCCTATTATTTATATGCATAGATCGGTTGATTATACATACTAGCAAAATAAAAAAACGCCCTCTGGGCGACGTAAAATAAATATTGCCTGAGGGGATGGGAGTTGAAAATTTAATATCAGAGAGTTTGTATCATAAGTAAAGTAAAATCATCAAATATATTAAAGGAGTAAAAAATAAAAAATAAATTTTTTAAATGGAACTTAGTTCTGATAACTTTAAATATATATTTACATTAAAAAAAAACTATATATAGATAGATAGGTATGTATTTATTAAAACTTGTTTAAAAAAAACAATGAGGACTGTCTAACATTGCATGCTCAAATTTTGAGTGTTTTATTCTATGTTATGACGATTTTATGTAGTGAGACGTAAGCAGTGACATAGTTATTGTTACAGACAAAAACCGGAAGCGATCTCAACTCGTGGGGACACTTTTCTCATTCACACCATAAAAATCTGATTGATTGTTAGGGGTTAGGGTTAGGGGGTAGTTTTATAATTTAAAAACTCTAAAAATCGTCTGTAAACAATTAACCGGATTTTGACAGTGTAAATAGAAAAAATGTCCCCACGAATCGAAATCGGGTGCCTTAAGGTCATATGGTCCAAATTTCTTTCTGTGTGGACAAGCTCTGAATATTTCAGATTTCTTATTCAGATCTTTTTGCATTGAAATTAGACCTTGTAGGATTTCAATGCAAAAACATCTAAATACGAAAATCGGAAATTATCCTGAAGAAGGCAATAGCAATTTTCTGAAACAGCGTTTTAACCTCCATTGTCAGCCATCTTAGAATCAATCAGATTGAGTAGGGTAAGGGGGGGTGCAGTTCAAGGACCTGGAACACCAGACATTTAAACTGCAATAGGAACAGAAAAAGAAATTTGTCCTAAAGCAACTGGTACCTAACCAGTTTATGATCATCGAACTGTCTGAAGACGATGCCAGTGTCTCTTACTGATTTAATCAATTTACCTATGAGAGAAGCTGTTGCTACGGGTTGCATCCCAAAGAAGAGTTACTTCATCATAATGGGAAAGTTCTTTATGCCATTCAATCTCTTGCAACCATCTTGATCTAATCCTACTGGCTCCAGTCACAAGAGAAAACCAGCTGCGTCCAAATGATGCTTGATGATACCAATGGGGGGGCGGGGGGATACTGAGGAGGGGAACTGCCAGCACACAGGTGCTAAGACAACAGATGAAATCCAAATTGAATTGGTGATTATTAAGGTAAAGAAAATATTGAGATATCAATGTTCTTATTGGGGTTGATTTTATTTTCTCAAAGTTTGATCGTTGGTTGGTTGGCTGGTTTTATGGTATATCAAACCTTGTTGGGTTATTTTATTTAATTTTGTTTTCTTTGTGTGATGACTGGATAGTTGGTTGGTTTTATGGCATGTCAGTTCTCGTTGGGTTATCGTATTTAATTTAGGGCTGGGTTAGCTCAATCGGTAGAGCGTTCGGCTAAAAACCACAAGGTTCCTAGTTCGATACCGGCCCTCGCCAACACAGTGTATGAGTAGCACAGGGATCTGTGCGGTAAAGTAAGGAGCTGATGGTAGGTGTGGTGCTCCACCTCAGATGCAAAAACAATCTCCTTGGTCTAGTGCTAGTGAAAAGGGGATAGACTCCCTTGCTGATTGGCTGATACCGACTTAAGGCCACCCTGACAAATTTAT
>CM042156.1:25408084-25578784 GCA_023376005.1 Doryteuthis pealeii
ATACTTTACGGCGGTATGTTTTTTACAATCACCAGAGAACTCTAATCTGTAAACAGACGGGTCATGGCTAATGCCAAACGGTGAAGTTACAATTAATGCCCCCCACACACAACACAGTGCTCAACCATGGGAGTAGGAAGCATTTATATCAGTCATCCACAGACACATGTTTCGAAGTTTACTTCTCTCATATATAAATATATATATATATATATATATATATTGGTTAGGAGGTTGATTTAGAAGGCTATCACAATGCAGTTTGGAATAAATAAAAAATAATAATACGGTAACAATGGTGTTGTGTGTTGACCTGTATTTTTTATTATTTCTTGAATTTTCGAGGTAATACCTCTTTATCAAAAGAATTGAAATGAAGCAGTACAGCTATGGCATTTCTTCCTAAATGAAATTTTTTTTTTTTGAAAATGACGTTATTAATAATTAATAATAATTAATGGAAATGAAACTCTCTTATATATATATATATATATATATATATATAGGGTCATCCACAGACACGTGTTTCGACTTATCAAGTCTCTTCAGTGTGGCTCAACATTTTGTAATCTATCTACAGCCGGAATTGAAATCCGATCGATTGGGTGTCTGTCCGGCACCTTAACCATTAAGCTGTCTTCACTTACAGAATGGGAAGGGGATTTTAACTGTTTTAATACACACATCGCTTTGTGTGTAAAGGTCGTCACAGTGCTCCATTCCTTATATAGAAGAGCGTTGTGTTTACGCTTATAGTATATATATATATAGATCGCTACAGACAACACATCGTTTCCATATATAGGGTCATCCACAGACACGTGTTTCGACAGTCTCTTCAGTGTGGCTAGACATTTTGTAAGCTACCTACAGCCGGAATTGAAATCCGATCGATTGGGTGTCTGCACCTTAACCTGTCTTCACTTACAGAATGGGAAGGGGATTTTAACTGTTTTAATACACACATCGCTTTGTGTGTAAAGGCCGTCACAGTGCTCCATTCCTTATATAGAAGAGCGTTGTGTTTACGCTTGAGTTGGCGGCCGTCAGTGAGATCCCCCCCCAGAGTGCTCAACCCTAGGGGATGGGGAGCATATATAGGTCATCCACAGACACGTGTTTCGACTTATCAAGTCTCTTCAGTGTGGCTAGACATTTTGTAAGCTACCTACAACCGGAATTGAACTCCGGTCAGTTGGGTGTCAGTCCAGCACCTTAACCATTAGGCTGTCTTCACTTACAGAATGGGAAGGGGATTTTAACTGTTTTAATACACACATCGCTATATATATATAATTTTCAGTCATTTGACTTTAAGTCTTCACTACCCTTATATATTATATATATATATATATATAGCTGTATATATACACTTATTTTCTCTCATATGTCACTTTGACCTATATCCTCCTACTGAAAATGTTTAGTTACCTACCCTTGACCTATATTACCAACCCTCTAACTTACTTATATTATCCTGACCCTTTTTTCTCTAGATATAGGTCATGCTTTGAAAGGGATGCTCTTCCTGCTTTATCTTTTGACTGTCATGTGTGACACTGACTCTAGTTGACCTACACTGCAGTTAAGGTCAACCTAACACCAGCTGACCTACATACTAACACAAATTACAAGTACTAGCTGAACTGAATGATAATTCCACCATTTAATTACTATATACAAAGTATATTATACAATTATGTGTGATACAACAAAATACACCGAATAAATTAAATAAAGAAGCATAGTTACTAAAAAAACATTTTTACTCATTTAATAGTATTTTTCATTGGGGGTAATTCCCGTTTTAGTACCCTGACTTTCTGTAATGATTTTATAACTAATTTAATGAATTCATTTTTTTTTTTTGCAAGCAATTATTGGGACACAAAATAGAATTGTCTCCCTTTTTATATTGGAGGAGGGGCTTCCCACATCATGTCTCCATCTGTTATATAACAATGTAAACCTTGTAAAATAATGAGATGTGGAAAAAAAACAAAATTTTAGTTATACGTTATGTAATAGTGGAAATTAACTAGAATTTAAGGATGACGTGTGAAAAGCTGACCTGTTGGCTTCTGATTGGTCGAAGAGTGTCAACAGTGACAGAGAGTGAAAAGTTTGGGGAGTCTGGTCTGGGTGTTTGGAGAAGATGGACGGAGAGTTTGAGCAGCGTGGCGAGACAAGATGGCATCTCATTTTAAAGAGCCATTTCTCCAATTTGGATTTTGTTGTATTGTGATGTGGAAAGATACACAGAATAATGTTGCACTTAACACATTTATTAAGCACCAGCATCCGATGCCAAACAGATACATACAAACACAGAACAAATAAGTACAAACAAGACAAACTTACACTTAATAGAAGAGGGTCAGTTCAGTATAACCAACCCAGCAAAGTCAGTCTGAATATTATTCAGCTAGTTTATCTACTTTAATAATCATAGGCTATTTTATGGCTATGAGCCAATCCATCTAGATAGAGTGCTTAAGGGGTGTTAGCTACTCTACAACAGGTTTGAAGTAAAATAAAAGAGCTTTTTAGAAAAACAACCATGTCTTGTGTTCATTAATTAAAAAATAAGCAAAGATACAAGAGACATCCTCAAGAAGACCCAAGTAGTTCCAGACCCCTCCAAGAACAGCGAGAATGCCATCTAGCCCAACGACCAATCCAGATTACCGGACGCAGACAGACCCAGCTACTCTGATTCAGTCCAGAGATAAGTAGAGCAGTATAAGTATAGAAATTACATGTTCTTCATTAGATGCCACACATATCGAAAGTAATGACCTTACATACACACACTCCAAATAGATCCCACCACGTCATATGTCGAAAGTAACGACCTTACATACACACACTCCAAATAGACTCCGCCACGTCACATATCGAAAGTAATAACCTCACATACACACTCCAAATAGATCCCGCCACTTCACATATAGATATTTACCTACCAGCCCACACTGGAATGCCTATGTGCTGGTTTCCACAGGAAGACGTCACTTATGATTTTGTCCTTGCTTCTCCATCAGTGTCCTGCGTGTCTTGTCCGTCTTACTCGAATGGTTTGTGTGATATGGGTCAGGTGGCCGTACAGCTATTTTCTTGTGGGGTGTTGTTTCCACGTTTTGTTTAGGATTGCACACAGCATTCTTGTGCAGTTCCCATCTAGTTTATTCTCTAGGCGCTTCATTAGGGTCCAAGTGGTGCAGCTGTACAGCAGCACTGACACGACAATAGCTTGGAAGAATTGTCTCTTTAACTTGTCTGTGAGTTTGGATTTCCATATGACTGATAATTCATTTATAGTGGACCATGCCTTTCCTATGCGTGCATTAACATCATTTTCTGTGGATGAGATATTACTGCCTAGGTACTTAAATTGTTCTACCGAGTTTAGGAGTTTGCCATCCAGAGTTGAGATATCTCTTTTGTTTTTAAAAGACATGATCTAATACCCTGTTAATTCTTACAATCATACAGTTTTTTAAGTAAGTAAAAACAAAGAATAATAATGATAATGCACAAACCGGAATCTGTTCTAAAGAATGAGATGCATAAAATACTCTGGGACTTTGAGATACAGATGGATCTCCTTATCCTGGCCAGAAGACCAGATATAGTATTAATTAACAAACAGAAGAGAATTTGTCATCTAGTGGATTTTGCCATCCCAGCTGACCACAGAGTGAAAATGAAAGAAAAAAAAAGATGGAAAAATACAACAGCTAAGCCTGGGCTGAGCATGGTAACGAGGCACATGCAGGGGGCAAGAGCAGGCACATGCACAACAAACACAACAGTGTTGCCAATAGCCAAACAAACAGTTTCTTTGTACCCCCAGTACTTTGGAGACCTTACTTTTGGGATGACCCTCATACAAGTAATCTGCTCAGTTATAAGGTTTAAGTAAGTCAAGTTGCTGGGGTGGCCTATTGTCAGTATCAGATTGACAGCAAGAGAGTTTATCCCCTTTTTTTATAGCGTTAGACCAGGGAGATTGTTTTTGTTAAGGTGGACTGCTACACTTACCATCAGCTCCCCACTTTACTGCACAGATCAGATTACCCAATCTGTGCTACGCATGGGCTGAGTTGGCGGGGACTGGTATTGAACTGGGAACCTTGCAATTCCTAGACAGGTGTTCTACTGACTGAGCTAAACTGACCCCTAAGTATTCCTGTCTAATACAAATAATTTTCAAGCATTTACATGGTTTCAAAATGGAGATGGTTACCATCATCGGAAAACAACTTGGCTAATGGTTACCATCATCGGAAACAACTTGGCGTAATGGTTATCATCATCGGAAAAAAACTTGGCGTAATGGTTACCGTCATCGGAAAACAACTTGGCGTAATGGTTACCATCATCGGAAACAACTTGGCGTAATGGTTACATCATCGGAAAACAACTTGGCGTAATGGTTACCGTCATCGGAAAACAACTTGGCGTTGGTTACCGTCATCGGAAAACAACTTGGCGGAAAACAACTTGGCGTAATGGTTTACCATCATCGGAAAACAACTTGGCAACACAAGTTCTAATCACTTTACACTAATGCTCTTAGGAAAGGCATGAATCCATCTTTTCTCTCTCCAGCTATGGGTAAATAGTAGGGCAGACTGGGATTTTTAGCCTGTTTGAGGCAACCAGTCTAGGAGAAGGAAATCTCTGAATTTAAACCAACTGTAAGTAAAAGTAAAGTCAGCAGAGTGGCCTATTGTCAGTATCAGTCAAACAGCAAAGGAGTCTATCCCTTTTTTGCTATTGCTAGTCCAGAAAAACTTTTTTTTTTATAGTTGAGGTAGAGTGCCACACCTACCGTCAACTCCTAGATGCTGCTTTACCACATAAATTAGATTACCTAAGCTGTGGTACTCATGTGCTGAGTTGGCAAGTATGGGTATCGAACCTGGAACTTTGTGATTCCTTCGACTGAGCTAAAAAATTGATTTTGTGTTGCATCATACACGTGGTGAAGGGGTTAGGCAGATATATATACAGTCGTACTTTGACTTACGAGTTTCAATCATGACTCAATTTCCACATATATCAAATCAATTTTCCCCATTGAAATAAACTGAAATGCCTTTAATCCGTTACTAATTTCTTTTTGTCGTGAATTTTTCCTTGTTCAGAAAAATGGCGAACGAAAAACAAAATGGGCGCCTTTAATAAAAAAGGGATAGGGGAAAAAAGAAATTAAGAACGGTCTTGCTTGTAGAGAAAAAGAATTTTATTTACAAGTAATCTCCACAAAGGAGGCAAAAATGAAACATATAATGCAAAATTGCATAAATTTTCTCATGCAGACGCTAACAAAAATTTAGGCGCCAGGTAACAAAAAGGTACAATTTACAAAAAATATATAATGAATGCAAAAATACAAAGTGTATAAAGAGAGTTACACCTACGTAACTGAACGGGCGTTAGTCAACCTATAACTACCCATCAAAATATACAATGCAAAATTGGTATTAAAAAAAAAACAGAAGGAAAAGACTGACTTTGAAAAGGGTTTAAATGAAGGAACCCTTCAAAATATACACTCTCTCGCAGGAGAGGTCAAAATTTAGAAAGAAAAATCCTTCCAATGTCTCTGACAAATTATTTAGATGAAAGACAAACTTTCTGTTGCTTTACTTGGACTTTCTCGTAAAGTACAGGGCTCTTCGAAGAAAACTATGACCAGCTCTTCTGCGCTGGTATCTCTCTTCACTTGTTGTCGTCCGCTTTTTCAAAGGGATGGACACTGGAAACCGCGACCTTTTTCGTCAAAGGAAAAGAAGAACCTTTTTTGCCCTCTAAGAATTCTGCAGGGTTTCAAATGAAATAAACCAGCCAATGTCCGTTTTCCAGCCGCTAAGGAATTTCGCCTCTCAGCGCTACAGAAGAATACTTGCAGGTACAGCCAGGAAACCAAAAATGCTTGGTCACGTCGCGCCTAGCCTCCCATTTCCAAAGGGCTAAATGGGTATCACAGCAACTGCCAGCACGATCTGTTACCTCGGAGGGCTATTTCAAAGAGGAAGAATTTGGGAGGGCACATGACATTCCAGCCGCAAAGCTAGCAACAGGTGCCTCCTTTCACCATTCGTTTTCGTACAAAAAATACGAAACAAGAGAGACATTGAAAAGCTTACAAAAAAGGTAAAAAACCATAGAAAATATTCATTAAAACTATACAAAATATTTATTTCATAAAAATTTCCGATACTTTGTTACATTTTTAAATAAGAAAAATATCATTGTATTGTATAAAAATAGAATAGAATAGAATGTAATGTATTATGTGCTGTAACATGTTTGGACCATATGACCTTTAGGCACCCCTTCCGCGATCTCGACTCACAAGGACACTTTTCTCATTTACACCGTCAAAATCCAGTTGTTTGTTAGGGGTTAGGGTTAGGGTTAGAGTTAGTTTTATAATTAAAAAAAAAAAACTCTAAAAATCGTCTGTTAACAATTAACCGGATTATGACAGTGTAAATGGAAAAAATGTCCCCACGAATTGACATCGCAAAAGGGGTACCTAAAGGTCATATGATCCACATGTTTTAATGTTTATTTCTTTTTATAAATAATATTTTCTTTGGCGTAATAAATTCGAAAACTTAGATATCTTTAGTGAACTTATTTGTAATTCAATCAACTTGGATTGTCAAACTCGACCACATTCTCTCTCAGCTCTACACTCTCTATCCAACGTCACTTTCTTGCAATTCCGTAATGCTCACACGAGTTCGCCTTCATGAAATCAAACCCTCTTCTACCAGACATTCGATTTCATAGCCATGCACCCCACTCCCACAATGCCTCTCACTTCCGGTCTGCACTAAAGTGAGTCACTCTCAGGCGCCACTCTTTCTCGAGCTACGAGGTAAGTGAAATTTCCATCTTTTTTATAATAATAAATTCAAAAAACGGATATTTTTTAGTGAACTTATTTAACTTAAGCGTATCTGAAACTCGCTCGTACCTAAAATTTTAGCTCACAACACAAAGAAAAAAAAACGGGCTGACTTCTGATTTAGGTTGGAAAATTAAAACGGAAAGTTTTTTGGTGGTACCCAATGACAGTTTAACTACAGTCTATGAATTAACATTTTGCGAATTGGGTTACGGTTTAGGGGGTTAAGGTTTTTAATTACGTATTGCTTAAACAAAATAAACAACAAAAAAAACCCAAATTACTATACATTTAATGTTGAAAAATAGTTTTTAAAACTAAGTTTGATTGAAATTATACATTGCAATACTAACACAAACAACTGTCTCAATAATAGATTCAATAATTCATTGCAATGGTTAATTAAATGTATAGTAATTTGGGTTTTTTGTTGTTTATTTTTTTAAGCAATACGTAATTAAAAACAACCTTAATCCCCTAAAACCGTAACCCAATTCGCAAAATGTTAATTCATAGACTGTAGTTAAACTATCATTGGGTACCACCAAAAAAACTTTCCGTTGTTAATTTTCCGACCTAAATCAGAAGTCAGCCAAAAATCGACAGCTCATAACTTGGAAAACTCGTAAACTGAAGCACTCTTAAGTCAAGGTATCACTGCAGTTCTGGGGTTCTAGGTGATGGGGAGTCCACATTACCTAGAACTCCAGCCCACGGCGAGATACTTTTTTAGTGTCATACCGACGACAGAAATTTATTTTTAGTTACAGTTTTAAAATGTAGGCATTACTTTTGTTGCAATCTTCATATTAGCATTTTCTACTGGAAATCAGCAGAGAAGACAGTTTAGTTATTTATTTCGGGCATTGCAATTTTTTCCCCTTGCACAAGACAAAGAAAGACAATCTTAATGCTTCTGATATTTCTTCAACATCTACCACCGTGAAGATAAAAGAGTTTTGAATATTCATTGACATTTGAATATTTCTTTAAATTTTCGATTGTGTCACAACTAAGCTAAGATTCGTAAATAATTATTTCCAAAAATGTCCCATCTATACATAGGGCAGTTGGTGCGTATGTATATACGGAAGAAACTGTGAAAATAAAAATAATTAATAACAAAGTAAAGTAAATATATATACACATTCACTATCATCAGATCTTGTTTTTAGAGGAAAAAATAATGAAGATATTTAAAAAAAAAATTCTAATGATATCAGAATGGATTTTTTTTTCTTTGCATTTAATATTTTAAATAGGAGACATTAATTTTTCTTTTTTGATTGTTTGGATCAACACAATATCTTTTCTACATAGGGATTTTAATGAGGCATCCTGCGAGGATCCAACTTGCGATTCAACAATAATGGATCTGCGAGACTACCTTTTTTAAACCCCCACCCACCTCTACCCAAGCGACGCCGGGTAGCCACTCATAGTTTTACAATAAAGTTTGCTTTTTTTCTTTTTTCTTCTTGCTTCTTTCTTCAGATTATTTCTCTGAGTCAGTGTATCAAACACTTCCTGTTATTAACAGGAAGATCTTTTCATCTGTTGCCGATAAATGTTATTGTCGACTTTTATGATGGGTGGGGCTGGATTATCTTAGATTACTGACTGTCGTGTCTTAACCGGTTGTCCCCCCCCCCTTTTTTTTGGTACGCTTGTACGCTTTATGAAATCGTAAAATTTTTTTAAAAATCTTTCAAAAATTTATATTCAACATTTTAATTATTTTTTTTAACATTCCTAAATTTAGGAATATATTTTAATAAAATGAATAGCTGAACTGTTTAAACTGATTTTTCTTATATGTTTTTTTTTTTTTTTCAATTCTAATTTTTGACTTAAGGTTGATTTCTTTAAAAATCTATATATGACCGTTAAATAACTCAACTGATTCATATTAAGTAAGGATACCCAATTTTTCGTCTGCTAAAAATTTCAAAAACGAATTAAAATTAATCAAATCGATTATTTAAGGTCAAATTTTTGTGTAAGTCGAAGAGCATAATAAAACCAAAATAATATTACACATAATTTATTTTTAATACATTTAAAACGATTTTTTTCGGTCAAGACTTGCTAGTTGGTTGGTTGGTTGGTAATTCTTGCTAAAAACCAGTGGTTAATACAGACTGTTCAATAAAAGAAAACGTTCAATTCTGTCGGCTACAAAAGATGGCTAAATAATCTTTACGTATTGATTTAGATAAGACTAGAAAAAGTGTTCAGTCACTTTTCCCAAGCAAGTTTCTTGGTTTGATAATTATTTAAGTTTTAATTCACTAAATTACGCATAAAAAAATGTATAGCTCCGAATGAAAAAATTAGCCAATGAGATTAGTGGTTTTATCTGCCATTGGTAATCAACCAATCAGAATCGTGTTTACGAAATAAACAAATAAAATGGCGAACTTTGGTGCAGACGACAAGATACATATAAACATTGAATAAAAATATTGTTTTATAAGCATGTCCTCTTCAAAAAAGTACAGAACTGCATCATTTTCAGTGAAAACACGAACTTGCTTATTTAGAATATGTCGATAAATGGAAGAATTTGGAAGGTCCACAAGCCTTAATTGCGAAAAATTATCTCCGAATAACTTCTGAACAAGTGATTTATACCGAATTGTTTGAGCCCTAAACCCTATTAAAAAAGTTGATGCTTTCAAAGGTAAGTTTAAATCTTTAGTTGTTATTTTTTATGGGTAATAATTTTGATGACCGACCCACTGTAGGTTACGGTATTTTTTGTTTTTGTTATGGCTCAGTAGATAATATTATTTGGAACTTTAAAATCTATTTGGTTTTAGTTGTTCATCCAAGTTTAATAATTTTGAAAAATTTAAATATTTCAAAACTTTCTAGTGTAATTTAAATTTATTAGGTAAAAGGAAAAGCTCATAAACTGTTAAACTAAATTTAAAAAAAAATTAAAAACTACAGGTATGGTGCACATCTGAGATAACACATCCATAACAGGTCACTCTTCTCAAACGAAAAGGTAAATGTTTATTGTTTATCTTCCTCCTCTCCATGATTAGCTTATATATATATATATATATATAAACGTAAATGTTGTTTGAGAGTGAAGACGCGTTCAGATAAGTCATATTTTACATTAATATTTCTGAAGTGTAGAAACGTATATTCTTTAACACGTTTTTTTTTCTTTTTACCCTATTGTTTACTGCTAATAGTCTTAAATCCAGTGTCATTGAAAAACATTAACTTGCATTGGCTTACTGATCTTGCTTTTCGATAATCTAAAATGGTTCCCAGGGACTTATACTAAGTTAAAACTTAGTTTTGTTTGGGTTTTTTTCGGTGTGGTGAACCCGTAAATCTCATCAGATTATCCACCTACGTTCCCAAAGTCTCTCAGTCATCTTGCCTCGGCCTGTTACTGATACTTGACTTTGGGGAAGGAGAGCATGCGGTGTGTGTCGCACAACATGTAAAACAAAAACATGTGCAGATATTTCTACAAGTCACACAGTGATGGAGGAATGGTGACGTGTGCAGGCCTGATGGGCTGGAAGCATGCAGATGTGAATCTACATACGGCATGACTCGTGACCTACCTAACGTCACTGCCTTGCTCGTTGAACAGCAACATGCCTCGGCTATGTTGTGGATGACTGAGCAGCCCCTTGGATAACATTGTTCACCCAGCCATTTGGGAAGTGTCTAGAAAAGGTGACCTAAACAAATGACGGTTCACCTATCAAGCTGGCCAGGAACCTGCAGTTCGACGGATGTCCACATTAGCTGGGCGATAACAAGAAAATATTACAACAAAAAATAAGGCTAAGAATAGCCACCTGGAATGTCTGGACACTTCTCGATCTTGAGAGATTGGGAAACCCCAAACGACGTACTGGTGTCATGACAGGGGAGCTTCTCGATATGGGGTTGACATCAATGCCCTTGCGGAAGTCAGATTCAGCGATAAGGACCAATTGACAAAGGTGTTGGGCTGGGTACACATCCTCATGGAAAGACAGGCCGATGGTAGCTGTAAGAAATTTGAGGTAAGGCGGCTCAAGCACTCCATTCTGAAGCGACACATGACAGTTGTCATGGAAACATTTCCTACATTTAAGTCTGACCTGTGTGGCAGGGCCTGTCTGTCGAGGGCTTCATATGTGTGACAGGGTACATAAAAACAAGTTGGATCCGTGGGTCATCTGCGTGCTCACAACTGAATGACTTGTAGAAATGGCCTTATTCTGTGAAGAAGTGGCAATCACTATATATATATATATATATATATATATATATATATATGGAGTGGTAAATTCTGTAAGAGAAGTTAATAAAACATTTTTTTACATTTTCAAACTATTAGCAAAAATCAGGGAATTGTCCGATTTTAATGAAATTTCCACTACTTTATTCATTGATGAGTTGATTTTATAATGTTCTTTGAGCCACTTCTTCATTACAGATTTCACTTCCTCGTCACTGGAATAATGCTTGCCTCTGAAACTCTCTTTCATATAGTATAATATATATATATATATATATATATATATATATATATATATATAGGTGCGTGGGCTAGTAGGTAGTTGTGGGAAATGGACTCGTCAATTCAAGTTCAATTCCTAGATGAAGCTGTTGGCATTTCACATAGCTCTAATACCCTTGGGAAAGGTATGAATCCATATATTCTCCCTCCAGCTATGGGTTAAATAGTAGGGCAGACTGGGCCCTTCAACCTTGGGTAGGTAACCAGTCTAGGAGAGGGATAACTCTGAATTCAAAATTCCTGAGGTCGGTCGTTGATTGGGTTTGTGGCAACCCTTGATGCACCAATTCTTTCCTATCGACTGTGCCAAAAAGTGTGGATGGTCCAACACAAGCCTTCACCACTATAAACAAATCACTGTGTGGGTGTTCATTGTGTGTGTGAACCCTCATGCGTCGAAAAATCGACAAGAGAGTCCATTATATATATATATATATATCAGACTTGGCTGGTTGGTTGGTTGGTTTGCTGGTAGTTCTTGCCAAAAACCAGTGGTTAATACAAACTGTTCAATTCAGATCTATTGATCTATTTTGCTGTGTTTCTTAAAACATCAACTTTTAGTTTTACTTCTTGAAGACAATCTCAGTGAGATTGACATTATCTTGTTTACATTATTTGCACATGTTGCTCTTAATACAAATCAATTACTTCACAAAGCTTCCTGGTTGAACTACTGGGATTCTAAGTTGTTGTCTTTTAAGACAAGACTTTGAGAACACAGCAAATTATTCAAAATTCTGACATTTAATATTTTTATTATTTCTCTGAATGTTTGAGATGAGGCTTGAAGATGAGTATTATCTGCGTTATTCGGACTACTGTCCCCATCTTCATTGTTATTTGTACAACGTTTCGGCCGATATGCCCTCCGGCCTTCTTCAGGTATTTCTTGTCGGACTCGGGAACCTTCTTGGACTCAGGAACTTTCTTTTCGAACTCGGGAGCTTTCTTGTCATAATCAGGAGCCATCACGGAACTTTGAACCTAACCCTTTATTTAGTCCACAGGGGTATCCTGTTCTCATTCCGCTAACCATAGCTGGGGTAGGAGTTTTGTTAATTATTTTTCTGTCTCTACTCAGGATTGAACTCAGCATCCAGAGATAACTGTCACTTAGAACTGTCTTAACCTAACTACCTTATCCACTAGGCCATGTGTCCAATTGGACAATGGCTCCCGATTATGACAAGAAAGCTCCCGAGTTCAAAAAGAAGGTTCCCGAGTTCGAGAAGATTCCCAAGTCCGAGAAGGTTCCCGAGTCCGACAAGAAATACCTGAAGAAGGCCGGAGGGCATATCGGCCGAAACGTTGTACAAATAACAATGAAGATGGTGACAGTAGCCCTAATAACGCAGATAATACTAATATTTTATGATCAATTTCTGGCAAGTTTTTTTTTTTTCTTTCTTTTATGATGGTTATTCAATAAATAAGGTGAATTTAACTCAAGAAGTTGGCAATAGGAAGCACTGTTTACAGTTGCACTTTTTTCAAGGAAATCAATAGTGATGAGTCCTTCCTTGTCCCAGAAGACTGTCAGCATGACCTTCTTTACTGACTGCTGCATCCAGAACTTTTTTTTTACTGGAGAATCAGTGTATTTCCATTCCATGGACTGTCTTTTTGACTCGGACTTATCCTGAGGTTTATGTGAGTAGTACGTACCCCAATCCTACTATTGGTGTGAAAGGCTGTTGGCTCACCTGAAACTTGTCTGGTGAGGTGGGTGTGTGAACACCCAGCATCACTAAAAACAAGAGCTGTCAAAGGGTGGATAAGCTCCAGGTGATCCAACGGCCTTCCACACCAATAGTAGTAGGATTGGGGTACTTACTACTCCCATAAATCCCCAAATGGGGTAGATGGGGCTCCTTAGCCTTGGACAGCAATCCATCTAGACAAGTCTATTATAAAACTACCACTGTTTAGTGGCTATACCTCATTCCAAGGAAAGGCTAAGGGAGTAAACCCCAAAATAAAATCCAGAGCTGGAGTTCCTGACATGGTGGGATGCTGAACTCCTGTGACACTATCATTGCCAAACTGCATTAGATTATTTTTGCCTTTCCTTTGAACTGTTGACTTTTCTGCAATATAAGGTGTGTCTTAGATGCCTACTCTTATTTATAGACTCGGCGATAATCATGTGACCAACTTATTGGCCAGTCACTGGCAGTGCTCTGCTGCTGATATTATTATTTATACTGGCTGTTCTGATCTTAGCCACTCAATTGCCTTTGAACCTTCGTGGACGACGGAACATAGGATTATATCACTGGACCTTTGACACTATGTAGGATTCCAAAACTTAGGACTTATTTACTTACCAAAGGATAGTTCAGGACTTATTCACTTACCAAAGGATTCTATAGTTCAGGACTTATTCACTTACCAAAGGATTCTATAGTTCAGGACTTATTCACTTACCAAAGGATTCTATAGTTCAGGACTTATTCACTTACCAAAGGATTCTATAGTTCAGGACTTATTCACTTACCAAAGGATTCTATAGTTCAGGACTTATTCACTTACCAAAGGATTCTATAGTTCAGGACTTATTCACTTACCAAAGGATTCTATAGTTCAGGACTTATTCACTTACCAAAGGATTCTATAGTTCAGGACTTATTCACTTACCAAAGGATTCTATAGTTCAGGACTTACTTACTTTAAGTCCTTTTCAACTGGCCAAGGAGGGCGGTCAGAAACTTAACAGCAGTGTATGAGAGAGAGACCTGCTGCTTGGGCAACAGTTTATCTTCCATATCAACTCACCCAGGTTACATGGTTCCATGTTTTTTTTTTTGGACACTAAGCTATCATCTCTAGAAGATGGATGGATGCAAATAATTACAGCATATTGTTTTTGTTTTTTTATGGTCTAATAATAGTTTTAGATTATTTGAATCCTGAGATAATGTGGGTTAAGACCTCTCCCCATAGGTTTGGCTGTTGGCCGTGGGTGGCGACCCATGATGCTTAAGGACGGAATCCTGGTGACTGAGCAGTCCATGATATGCAACACTACACTTTGGCTCTTACTTAGGCTAGACGGACGGTCGAAGAAGCCCCTTCCGATCAATTGGCGGGTCACGTCAAGCCCTAGCACCTATATGATTGTCCCAACCGTATTGTCCTTATGGTAACCCCACCCTTTTTATCATATCTGCTAGAAGGCTGAGTGTTCTGGGTATGATGTTATCATCTATCTGATCATGAGGTACCAATTCTGGGAAATGTGGAATACCCCTTCATCACCGTTACTCCCAGGTCTACTTTGATTCAGAGTGGTAGTACCTGTTAGGGTCCCATCTATGAGTTAAATAGAACAAAATGAGTTCTAAAAAATGCATTTTTTTTTAAATTAATTTTTTTAAAAATTAATTAACAAAAAATATTGATTACCCATCAAGAATTAATAATACAAAATGTCTTCAGCATAAAATGACCCAACAAGGGTTGACATGCCGTAAAATCCAACCAACCAACGTATCAATTGGGCATCCTATCATGGTTTAATGGTTAGCAAGCTAGTTTCACAAATCCATTACTACTGAATAGAGAGTTTGATCCTCGCTGAATGACTCATACTTGTGACCTTGTGTCACATCCTACCCTTGGCGAATTGGTTGGGTATAAATTGAAACGCTGGTTTAGCTCAGCTGGTAGAGCGTCCGCCTAGGAATTGCAAAGTTCTGGGTTTGATTCTGGCCCTCGCCAACTCAGGGCATGAGTAGCACAGCTTGGGTCATCTGATCTATGCAGTAAAGTGTTGAGCTGACAATGTTTAGTGCTCCACCTAAGCATGAACAATCTCCCTGGTCCAGCAATAGCGAAAGGGGGATAGACTCCCTCGTTGTCCAGCTGATACCAACAATAGGCCATTATGCCAACTTTACGTTTACTTATTCAGTTGATGCATGTTTTATCACAACCTTCTGAGTAGAATACTGAGGGTAATGAATATTGCAGAGGTGGTGGTGGTGGTGGGGGGGTTGCAAAAACGAAGCTGAAAAGAGAGACCCCAAAACACAGGTTCATTTCTGTCTATAGAATTAAATTAAGTCAAGGTACCATTGTATTATGATTTTATGTTCTCTTTCTTTTTTGATGTTATCATTTTTTAGTTTTTGTTTTCTTTGTTTAATGCTTCATGGGTTATTTAATGCCAAAGCCATCCTTGTAGAAGAACAGCAGTCGTACGATTTAACCCATAGCTAGAGAGATGAGGGGGTTTATACCTTTTCCCAAGTAAATTTTAAATTCAGAGTTTTCCTTCTCATATATACATATATATATATATATGAAAAGGCCGGGTTAGCTCAGTCGGTAGAGCGTTCGGCTAGAAACCACAAGGTTCCTATTTCGATACCGGTCCTCGCCAACTCAGCATATGAGTAGCACAGGGATCTGTGCGGTAAAGTAAGGAGCTGGCAGTAGGTCAGACGCTAAAATAATCTCCTTGGTCTAGCGCTAGTGAAAAGGGGATAGACTCCCTCGCTGATTGGCTGATACCGACTTTAGGCCGCCCCTACGACTTTACTTTTATATATATAAGTTAGGGTAGTGAAGATATGAACTTGATAACTGATTTCTTGCCCATGCGATTTTCAAACCAAATGAATTATTTATGTTCCTGTTTTTCCTTATATGCTGGTGTGTTGCATCATGAGAAGGGTCAAACACTTGATTCTAGTTTAGTTTGAGGGGTATAGTGGGGAGGCTGTTTTTTCTTTGTGTAGTAATATTGAACACTCTTTACTTATAAAGGAAATTATATTATCAATATCGATAAGTTATTATTGTGTGTGTGTGTGCATGCATAGAAGTACATATGTCTACATACATATACATATAGAGAGTTTGATATATATGTATCGGTAGATATTTGACAGAATGCTACAAGAGGAGCCAAAAATTAGATATGTTGATTCTTGTTTTGGCACATTTGTGAGTCATTGTAGGACATTCTTCTGCCAAATGTAATTTTGCTTAGAGGGTGAGTAGCAGGTTGGAATTGGAATCCTCCAGTCTGTGAGGTGGAAGAATTTCGTGACAAGGTCAGACAATGTCTTTTAGCAAATTGTTTGTTTTCACTTTGTTTGCGTCTTCTCAAAAGCGCTGACCAATTCAAACAACATGATTAATGGATTTCTGATGACACCGACTCTCATCACAGATTACGAGGAATCTCTCAAATAGAATGAGGATCCAAATTAGATTTTCGGTGTGAGCTGGGGTGGGGGTGGGGGTCGTTGAATATATCTACATGGAATTTTTGTTCTTTTAGTATCTCCACCCCCTTGTAGTCTGTAAGAGTTGAAGTCAAAACTGTCTCTGTTCTTTTATCTATATGTTAAAACGAAAATTCTTCCAATCTGTAGCCGTGTGAGTGCTACTGTATGGCTGTACCATTTGGACTCTAATGAAATGCTTGAAGAAAAAGCTATATGGCTATTGACTTCATGTTCATGCTACACATGCTTATATATATATATATATATATATATATATATATATATATATATAGGTAGTTTTCCATCTTTGTGATCAAGCAATACTATGTTACATACACACGATATACTTAATACTACACTTTTTACACATTTTATATATATATATATATATATATATGGGAGAAATGTGAGGAGGTTAATCCGACATTATGTGGAGAAAGGTAGACAAACACGGGATGTTATGGAAACTGGATGTTTATTGTCGATGATGCAACGTTTCGGTCTATTAGACCATCTTCAGGACTTGGATATAGTTCTTGCTTCAATGAAGGACATTCTCATTTTTTGAGAATGTCCTTCATTGAAGCAAGAACTATATCCAAGTCCTGAAGAATGTCTAATAGACCGAAACGTTGCATCATCGACAATAAACATCCAGTTTCCATAACATCCCGTGTTTGTCTACCTTTCTCCACATATATATATATATATATATATATATATATATACACACACATATATGTATATATACTAATAAAACATACCTTGACGGTTGGTATGAGCCATACAGCGAGGGAGTCTATCCCCTTTTCACTAGTGCTAGAACAAGGAGATTATTTTAGTATCTGAGGTGGAGTGCCACACCTACCGTCATCTCCTCACTTTACTGCACAGATCCCTGTGCAACTCATACTGTAATGAGATGATAAAGGTCCTGAGTTTTGGGAGGACTACTATAGAAAAGAGGGGAAGAAGAAATAAGAGAGAGTAAAGGTTTTTAAAAAAAGTGATGAACACAAAACAGTTTGTCGGGAATTTGACTGGGTATGACCCCCAAATGGAGTATTGAAAGCCAACTGGAACTTTCGGGTGTTGACCGGAACCGGAAGTCACGTGGTCACGAGGAACGACGAAGAAGAATACCGGCCTCTTTTTGCTTTCCGAGGCATAGGGTACGGACAGGCCTCTGGTCCCTAGTGTGGGATTACAGTAATTTAACAGTGTTCTCTCTCTTTCTCTCTGCCTTTCCTCCTCTCTGAAACAACCCACAAGACGAGCCCAAAAATAAAAGCTAAGCAGCTTGTGACGATATATTTCTCGCGTTATACCTTCTTATCGACAAGACGACCGCCGTGTACCAAATACCTTTTTAGTGTCGTGAATTTGGAGGCACGTTAACAAGACCCGCTATACAACATATATCGCTATTAGAACGTTACAATACCCTGAGTTGGCAAGGGCCAGTATCGGACCAGTAACCCTGTGATTCCTAGCTGGACTGAACTCAACCAACCCTATACAAAGTCGTAAAGATTATACAATTTTTAAGCATACATACAAAAGTAATATTTTTGATGGTAAATTGGCAACATCACTAAAATCACATTCAAAGGCTGGTGGGTTTGGGAGGCGGTGGGGGTTATACATAATTATTATAGACTATAGAAATTTAACGTCATAAACTCAGCATCATCCTCATATAAGAGATGAGTTAAAAATATATATATAAGACATCTTATTATAATGGAGATTGTGTGTTTGTCTGTCTGTAACCGAAACTATATTACTACTCATTTCACAGTTCCCTTAGTTATTTACATCATATGATTTTATTTTTATTTAAACCTTAATTATTAATAAAATTGTTTTACATTACTTACACTGTTGACCATATCTACATAGTATTTACCGTGTACCCCACTTGTACGGGTCAGGCACAAAGTCCCTATTAACGTGGGACCACCCACAAGCCGAAGCTCATGGAGTGGCAAGTGAAAAATTGCGTCGATCCCGTCGGCATTCCCCCTCAAGGGGGGCGCCTCAGGCACTTGGCAATAAACCCAGCCCTGCCCCTTTAAATCAAGGGGGCAAGTGTTGCCTGGGGGGATGGCCCCCTGGGATCGACGCCGTTAATTATATCAATGGTCCAGAGGCCGAAGCCACTGTTGACCATATCAACATACTAATAACATGCAATTGTATTTATATATACAACAAAATAGAGGTTTACAGTATGAATGGGAAGGCTAATTTGCATATTGATCTTTAAAAATTGATTTTAATAAATATATGCTTAGTATTATTGATTTCTAATTGTTTGGTTTTATCTTATTGAATATAACCAAAAATCTCTTCAATACATCTTAAAAGAAATCCCTTAACAAGAAGAAATAACTGTAATATTATTCTTTACTTCCTATTTTAACTAAATAGTTTAATTAGGAAAATTTACCAATGAAAGACGGGAGTAACGGAAAATGGTGGAAGAGTTAATTTCAAAGTTGTTCTATTTTTCAATCATACCCCTTCTGTTCCAAATCTTTTTATTTGCATTCTTATTTAGTTTCATTAGCCTTTCTAATTTAATATGATATTTTATTATATTAAAACTTAAATACTTGCACCCGGAGGGTGCATATGTTTGCTAGTATATGTAATAGACGATATATATATATATATATATATATATATATATACAGGGTGTCCCAGAAGTCATGTATTATCCAGGTTTTGAAAAACAACACCTTTAGTTATTTCAAAAACATATTCATAGATATTAATTGACACAATTAATTTTCTATCTTTCAATTTTAGCATTTATTATAATTATTCTCAATAACAATGATTTGAAATCAACAACGGTGTATTTTTGAAAATCAGGATGGTGTGTAACTTCTGGGACACCCTGTATGTGTATATATATATATATATATATATATATATATAGTCATCCACAGACCATCAGATAGAGTTTAACTTAATTCCCAGGACAATAAGACCTTCAGTGACCACCTTCTAGCACACACACACACACACACATACATATATATATATATATATATATATATATATATTATATATATTTCAACCTGCAATTCATGCCGGTAACACCCCCCCCCGGCCTCATAGAAAAAAAAAAAGGAAAAAAAAGTCCTGTCTAAAGCAGCATGGTTTTATCAAAACGTTAAAGTTGTCTTGAGAGTCAAGAAGCGGTCAGCTAAGTAACATTTTAAATTAATGTTTTTAAAAGTAGAAATGTATATTAACACATGTTTATTTCTTTTTTACTTAATTGTATTATCTGTTAACAGTTTCACTGAAGATATTAACTTTATTTTTGTTTAAATAAGCAATGTATAAATCCATTCCAACCAGCAATTCACGCAGGTGTCTTTGAAAAGAATTAACTTGCATATGCTTACCAATAATCTAAAATGGTACCTGTGGACTTATACTAAGTCAATACTTAGATTTTTTTTGATTGCCGGTGTGGTGGACCCGTAGATCTTGTCAGATCATCCACCTGCGTTCCCCAAAGTCTTTCAGTCATCTTGCCTCGGCTTGTCACTGAACTTGACTTCGGGGAAGGAGAGCATGCGGTGCGTGTCACACAAGTGCACATCATGTAAAACAAAACATGTGCAGATATCTCTACAAGTCACAGAATGATGGGGGGGTGATGAGGTGCGCCGGCCAGACAGGTTGGAAGCACGCGGATATTAATCTACATATGAAGAGACTCTTGACCTACTTAACGTCACAGCTTTGCTGATTTTAACACCACCATACTTCGACGAGGGTGTGGATGAATGAGCAGCCCCTTGGTTAATACTGTTCACCCAGGAATTGGGAAGTGTCAAGAAAAGGTGACCCAAACAAATGCCTGTTCACCTATCAAGATGTCCATAAACCAACGTTTCGAAGGTTGTCCACGTTAGCTGGGGAAAAAAAAAAAAAAAAATGGAAATACTATAACACAAAACAAGGCTAAGAATAGCCACCTGAAATGTCGATCTTGAGAGATTGGGAAACTCCAAACTACGTACCGGCATCGTGACAAGGAAGCATCTCGATAAGGGCAGACACCGATGCTCCTGCGGAAATCAGTTTCAACTATAAGGACCAATTGACAGAAGGGGTGGGCTGGATACACATCCTCATGGAAAGACAGGCCGATGATAGCTGTAAGAAGCTTGAGGTAAGTTGACTCGAGCCCTCCATTCTGAAGCGACACATGACGGACGCGATGGAAACATATCCTACATTGAAGTCTGACCTGTGTGGCATCGCCTGTATGTCAAAGATTTCATGTGTGACAGGGTACATAAAAACAAGCTGGTTCCGCGGGCCATCTGCGTGCTCACAACTGCTCACATCTGGACTACTTGTAGAAATGGCCTTCTTCTGTCAAGAAGTGGCAATCACTACTATATATATTTATATATATATATATTTTTTTTTTAAATATTCTAGAATTTTCAAATGTCTTAAAGAAAAATTTTTTTTCTGATGATAAAATTAATTTTTACAATATTTAAAAAAAAGAAATTAATGATTGAATTTAAACAAACATTAAAAAAGAATTTTTCAAAGAAATTCTTTCAATTAAGGATTTTAAAATATTTTAAGGCAATTATTTCTTGATACCCAGTGCACGTATCAAAAATGATCTGGTGAGTGGGAAGACTTGAAATTTTTAAAGTTCTTCTCTCTGAAATTCATCATCTTCTCTCATTGCCATCTTTCATCTTCTATTACCCCAAATGCTGATGCATTCTCTGCCACATATGCTTAGCAGAATCAAGTGTTGAGACAAAAAATATGTCTGCCCTGTGTAGAGATTCGTGTTTAATAACCAGTATTCAGCTGTGTTGCAAGTTGAATCTGCTCTGAGAATCCAGACTTGGTAGGTAGTTTAAATACCAGGTTGGGGTATTCTACTTTGTATCTTGGCCAAGTCTATTCCCAGGATTCTCATTGGCTGCTGGTTTTAGTGTGGATAAGTAAAAGTAGAGTCGACGGGGCGGCCTAAAGTCGGTATCAGCCAGTCAGCGAGGGAGTCTATCCCCTTTTCAATAACGCTAGAGCAAGGAGATTGTTTTTTAGCATCTGAGGTGGAGCGCCACACCTACCATCAGCTCCTTACTTTACCGCACAGATCCCTGTGCTACTCATACGCTGAGTTGGCAAGGACCGGTATCGAACTAGGAACCTTGTGGTTTCTTGCCGAACGCTCTACCGACTGAGCGGGATACTCTTATCTATATATACCCAACATTTGACTGTGTTCTGGCAGTTTGTACAGAGCCTGTATTTTGTTACACTCTGTCTTCATTTTCTTTTTTTTTTTTTAGTGACTGAGCGCTAGTCACAGCCTTCCTGTGATGATGAGTAGGATGTTGATTCTACACCTTGAAGATCTCTGTGGTCTCAACTCAGACTAAATTCTACTTTTCCACGAGTTGCCTGGTCATGTGATACTCTGAACTTCCAACTCCACAGTTGTTGCTGTTAATTCTAAAATCTACACTACTCTTCCTTACAAAAATGGTAGGCTATGCCTATCCATTATGTAACACTAATATGTTATATAATTCGTGGGTCGCCTATGGATTATGTATGTAAATGTAGTTAAAATTCAAATAACAGGATAGTAAATGGAAAGTTACCATTAACCGTTATAGGTAATGTCCTTTACTTGACTGCTTGAAAAACACAGGTAATTTTCAAAGAACTACTGTTAAGCAATCAATTGGTCAAAAGTTATGAGACTGTAAGATTCAAGGTTATAATAATGTTATAACTTGTTGAAATGAACAAACTCCGACAAGAGTGTTAAACATATAACAAGATGGACTTTAATCAAAAGCCCATGTAATAACATATAACACGAAATACAAGATACATAGTAGAGAATACAAATAAGATATAATAAAAGGACACATTCATGAATGGAAATACAAAATATAAAAGAGATACCTAAATGTACATCCAACAGGAAGGTGTGAGAATGAAAATTGGGTTTAGTTAGAAGATTTCGGCCGTTAGTCAGAAGGAGCAGACGTAGGGGTCTTTTGCTCCTGAGAAACCCTTTTGGTCTGTGGTTTTTTTTTAATAAAGAATAAGAAAAACAAATAAGTCTTGCTTGTTTATTAATCAAGAAACAGACGACCAGCCCAAAAAGAAGAAAGAAATCAGCCCAGAAGAAGGAAGATTGCAGCTACGAAGTAAGAGCCCATATCTCCTTTCCTCATCTCTCTACTCACCCCCAATCATATACCTGATATGTTAACCTATCTGGGGTTATTTCAAAGCTAGAGGTTAGGGAATTGTATACATTGTATGTTTATCTTTATAATGGAGGCTGATATTAATCAAATGTACGGAAAGTGTCTTTGTGCGACCACCGGGTGCTCTGTAAATGTTAGGGATCACTAGCCGAGCAAAATGAATACAGACACTTTACATCGCTTCTGTACCCATATTTATTTAATTGTAAAAGTTTTGATCTTATTTCACCTTACTCTTAATTCCTTTCTCTTTTTCTTTTTTAATTTTTTTTTTTTTTCATAGCTACAAAGAAATTACACTAGCCTTAGTCTGACCTCCCGTTTATTTTTTGTGTGTTTGTTGTTTTTTTTTGTTGTTGTTGTTTGTTTGTTTTTTGAGGGGGTTCTTAAACTTCCCTAGAATGGTGTAATGATTAGTCGTAAGAAATGAACTTGTTGACCCAAGTTCAAATCCTAGACAAGACTGTCTACATTTCATATAGCACTAATACCCTTAGGAAAGGTATGCATCCACTTGCTCTCCTTTCAGCTATGGGTAAAATAGTAGGGCAGACTGGACTCTTTAACATTGCTTAGTCAACCAGTCTAGGAGAAGGAAAACTCTGAATTCAAACCTGGTAAACTCTGCCCTAAAAATAGACTTGGTGTCACATCCTGCTCATGTGGGGGAGTTGGTTAATATGTACATTGCATGTTTATATTTACAATTTTTTGTGTAGTTTCTTAAGAGATTTTTGCATCTCGGTAATGTGATATGAATTATTCCTATCTAATACAAATAATTTGCTAATAGATCTATTTTGATCCATTTATGGGACCCTAACAGGTTTGACCACTCCGGGTCAGAGTCAACCTGAGAGTAATGGCAATGAAAAGGGTGGGTACTCCACATTTACCAGAACTCTAGGACTGGAGCCTCACCACTAGATGCACTTTATTGTCATGCCAAGAATCTCTTTTTCTTGAGAAGGAGGGGGTCTTACTACACTGCAGGAGTGATACAGTCAGTGCATTCTAAGCCACGTGGACAGGGTAGACTATAACTGAGAAGTGACAAAAAGTATTCAAGCCTTTTTAGAAATTAATTGAAATGCAAACAGTCTCATCCAGGATTTGAACTCAGCTCGTCAAGTCCATTTTCTATGACAATAACCATTACACTACGTGTTGTATTCTCCTCGCCCGGAAGACGGAGCTTCCGGCAAAAAGACAAAGAGAAATATAAAAATATATATTTAAAAAAAGGGAAAACGGAAGCGAGGCTTTCCGGTCAAAGAAGCAGGGAGAAGATAAAGAAATATATAACAAAGGTCGGTTATCAGATCAAAAGATAAAGATGCGTAGGAGTATCTATCAATATAAAGGCCTGAGTGTTCGAGCCAAAGTCAGACAGAGACCCAGCCAGCAGCCAAGAGGACAACTTCGCGTCTCCCGTCAGCAACACACCCACGGGCACTCATTGTGAACACTGCCTCTTCGCCAGCCACCGGCATTTATATTGTGAAACTCTACCCACACAACCAAGAAAATAAAGAAGGGTCCTATCTTTGTATATACGTATCTGTTGTTTATTGAAGTCCAGTAGTAGTCGGCTATACAACACATGTACAATCCTGATTATGTGGAGAAAGGTAGACAAACATGGGATGTTGTACAAGATGGATGTTTATTGTAGAGGGTGATGTCGACGTTATAACGTTTCGGTCTGTTAGACCTTCTTCAGGACGTTGGATTGAGTTCTTGCTTCAACAGTGAACATTTTCATCCTAGTGAGTTAGGAGGTTGGGAATAGGGGATGGGTAGTCAATTGCTGGTGTTAGTGGGAGTGTTTAAGCTGGTAGTGGGATTCTATTATTTTTTTTTTGATGGGGTGGTGTAGCTAGTAAGGTTCTGTTAATGATGTCACAGGTGTTAGGTGTTGAGAGAGGTCGTAGGTGGGTCATATGCGCTGGGTTGGTGGAAATAGAGTAATTTTGATTATCTAATATGGTAGTATCTAATAGTATTTAATAGGCTCATATGATCTTATGTATGTGATATTATGATATCATTCTGTAACTGATAGAATCATAGGAAATGAAACTTGTCAACCTGAGTTCAAATCTGGATGAGACTGTTTGCATTTCTTTATCGTTAATACCACTAGGAAAGGTATGAATCCCAACTATTCTCCCTCCAGCTATGGGTAAATAGTCAGGCAGATCATGCTCTTTAATCTTGGCTCGTTGCCCAGTCTAGGAGAAGGAAAACTCTGAATTCAAACCTGTTAAAATCTGCTTAAGAAATAAACCTTGTGTCACATCCTACTCGTGTGGAAGGGTTGGTAAATATATATATGTGTGTGTGAATTCATACAGGAATTAATTCACTATCAATGGTCTGAGAGATAAAACATGTGCTCTACAACAATTAACACATTTTCAATTTTGATCTGATTGACTCATTAATTTTAATGGCATATCAACCCATCTAGGGATATTTTATGCCTAGATGTTAGAGAATTGCATTCATTGTGCGTCTCATTTACATTTTTTGAGTAAATGTTTCTTAAGAGTTTTTTTTTTGCACATAGTCATATCAAATATGATTAATTTTTTAAACAGATCTATTTGGCCTATAGATAGGACCTAAAACAGGTACCACCACTCTGGGTCAAAGTAGACCTGGGAGTAATGACCTTTACTTCACCCCCCCCCCAATTTCCACCAATTATGGATCATACAGGAATTAATTCACTATCAATGGTCTGGGAGAATAAAACATGTAAACATGTGCTCTACACAAGAGGTTAAAATTTTATTAGCATTCTTGTGTTTGAAAGCAACAAGGACAATCTTTATCCTTCTATAAACACATTTTTGTTATGCTACTGACCCCCTCTCCCCTCGCCCCCTCAGTCAATGAATTTCAAATCTGAATCAATTACTAGGAAGAAGATACAGGGTGGGGCAGAAGTAACATGGCAGTCAATGACTACGTAATAATAGAGGATCTGGCAGAATGATCTCTCAGATTGGAAATTAATCATCATCAAGTTGTGTTGGCAGCACCGACATCATGACTCTCTCTCTCTCTCTCTCTCTCTCTCTCTTCTCTCTCTCTCTCTCTCTCTCTAACAGTACCTATCTGTCATCGCCCCAGGGAGGTCCTCTAAGCAGCATCTAGAATCCGTACAGAGCTGATTAGTTACATTTTTTTTCAATTCTTTAATGTATGTTCCTTAATATATAGCAATTAAATCTGTTTGATGGTGCTCCTCCACATTTTGCTATTGTTGTTTGTGAATGGCTGAATCACTATCTTCTCAGGAGATGGATGGGTAGATGTGGTCTGCCTGAGTGTCCGGCCAGAAGCTCTGATTTAACACCCTGCAACTTTTTTTCTTTGGAGTTGATTGAAGGAGCAAGTCTACTCCTGTGTAGGTGGACACAGGAGAACATCCCTTATGAGTTTATTGTTGCTTCTCAGCACTGTCCCCAGACATGCCTTTTTGTTATATCTGGATGGTTTGTATGATAGGAGGCTATGTGGCCATACAGCTGATTTCTTGTGGGTGCTGATTCCAAAATTTGTCCCGCCAGCACATGCATTCCTTGTGTAGTTCCCATTTTCTGATGTATAAAAAAAAAAAAAGAAGAGAGGATAGCTTCCTCGCTGAACTGGCCTGAAACCGAACCTTTTAGGCGCCCCCGTCGACTCTACTGGTGTGGTAACCTTCTTGGAAAACCCTGTGGTGTGTATTATAAATATATATATATATAGTGATTGCCACTTCTTGACAGAAGAAGGCCATTTCGCTAACAAGTAAGTCCCAGATTGGAAGCAGTTGTGAGCTACGCCAGTATGGCCCAACGGAAACCAGCCTTTGTTTTTAATGTACCTGTCCGCAACACATGGAAATCTTTGACATACAGGCGAGCCCACACGGTCTGACTTCAATGAAGGAGTATTGTTTTCCCATGGCGTTCCGTCATTGTCCGCTTCAAATAATGAAGGGCTCGAAGTCAATTACCTTCAAGCTTCCTTACAGCTTTATCATCGGCCTGTCTTTCATGAGGATGTGTATCAGCCCACCCCTTCTGTCAAATTGGTCCTTATAGTTTTGTAACTGATTCCGCATGGAAGCATTGGTGTCTGCCCCTTTATCGAGATGCCTCATTGTCACGATGGGCGGTACGTAGTTGAGTTTCCCTCTCTCAAGATGACATTTCAGGGTTGGGCCTATTTCTTAGCCCTTGTTTTTGTGTTTAGTATTTCCATTTTTTTTTTTTTTTTTTTTTTTTTTTTTTTTTCCAGCTTAAACGTGACAACCGTCCGAAACCGTTTGGTTTTGGACATCTAGGGGGGGGGGGGGGGGGGGGGGGTGGATAAGGTGTTAACAGGCCTTTGTTGGGTCACCTTTTCTTGACACTAGTCCCATTCTGGGTGAACAGTATTAACCAAGGGGCTGCTCATTCTATTGCCACACCCTCGTCGTAGTATGGTGGTGTTAAAATCAGCAAAGCTGTGACGTTAAGTAGGTCCAAGAGTCTCTTCATATGTAGGAATTAATATCCGCCGTGCTCCAACCCGTTCTGGCCGGCGCACCTCATCACCCTCCCCATCATTTTCTGTGACTTGTAGAGATAATCTGCAACGTTTTTGTTTTAACATGATGTGCGCTTTGTGCGACACGCACCGCATGCTCCTTCCTTCCCCGAGGTCAAAGTTTCAGTGACAGCCGAGGCAAGAATGGACCTGAAAACTTGGGGAAACGCAGGGTTGGATGATCTTTGACAAGATCCTTACGGGTTCCACCACAAACCGAAAAAAAAAAAAAAAATAAATAAATAAAAAATCTAAAGTCTTGACCTTTAGTATAAAGTCCCAACAGGTACCATTTTAGATTATTGGTAAGGCATATGGCAAGTTAATTCTTTTTCAAAGACACCTGGCGGTGAATTGCTGGGTTGGAAAATGGATTTAATAATATATAATGTTATCGATGGATAGTTCAGTATATAGCGTGACTGATGGCTCACTATCTCATGATAGATATAGGTAGATGTTTAACAAGATAAATACAATTAAAGTTAAAAAAAGAAATAAACATGTGTTAATATACCATTTCTTACTTTTTAAAAACATTCCCATTTAAAATGTTACTGTAGGCTTGAAACCGCCTTCTTGTTCTCAAGACAAAACTTTTTGAACGTTTTGATAAACCATGCTGCTTTTAAGTCAACTTTTTATTCCTTTTTTTTTTTTTTTTTTTCTATGAGGCCCGGGGGGGGGGGAATACA
This sequence comes from Doryteuthis pealeii, assembly GCA_023376005.1. Taxonomy (NCBI): domain Eukaryota; kingdom Metazoa; phylum Mollusca; class Cephalopoda; order Myopsida; family Loliginidae; genus Doryteuthis; species Doryteuthis pealeii. The sequence goes on from CM042156.1 coordinate 25,436,368, forward strand.
GGGTGTCCCAAGAAAGTTACACACAATCCTGGTTTTAAAAATAACACCTTTGTTGATTTCAATCACTGTTTTATTGAGAAATATTATAATAAATTGCTCAAATGAAAGAATTAGAAAAATTAATTGTGTCCAAATTAATATCTAATGAATATGTTTTTTGAATAATAAAGGTGGTTGTTTTCAAAACCTGGATAAAATACATGACTTCTGGACACCCGTATATACATCAACATATTTATATATATAATATATATATATAATAATAGTCCTATTATATACTAGCATATATTGCCCACCTCCGTGCAAGTATTTAAAGTTTTAAATATAAATAAATAATCATTAAAAATTAAAGAAAGGCTTAATGAAACTAATAAATGCTAATAAAAAAGATTTGGAACAGAAGGGGGGTAGAATTGGAAAAAATAGAAAACCTTTGAAAATTAAACTCTTCCCCACCATTTTTCGCGTTCCTCCCGGTCTTTCCCATTGGTAAATTGTTCCTAATTAAACTGTTTTAAGTTTTAAAAATAGGAAAGTAAAGATAATATTACAGTTAAATTTCTTCTTGTTAAGGAATTCTTTTAAGATTTATTGAAGAATAGTATTTTTTTGCTTATAATTCAAATATAGATAAAACCAAACATTAGGAAATCATAATACCTAAGCATTAATTTATTAAATAATCATTAAAGATATATATTGCCAAATGACGTCAGACACTACCACTCATGAGCCGTAATAACCTCTATCTTTGTGATATGTTTCCTCACTATAAAAAGAGATACATTCATATCTTATTAGTATTGAGCTTGTATATGTGTTTGCGAACAGTGTGCTGAGTGTAATGGGCAGGGTGTCTAGAGTCGCAGCACACTTTTGTGTATTAACTGGTTATATTATGCGTGCTCAAAAAGACGTGCGATAATGGGAAGACATGCGTATATCTATGACTCTCTAAAATAACTACACGCTCGCCGCCAGAGTGTAACGGTAAAGTGGGTTAGTATATAGTTTTATCAGTTACAGACAGTACAAACAGACACAATCTTGCATTATAATAAGAATGTCTTATAAATATTTTTTTAACTCATACTCTTATATGAAGGATGATGCTGAGTTTATTGATTGTTAAATTTCTATAGTCTATATAATTTTATGTTATAACCCCAACGCTACCAAAACCATCAGCCCTTTTTGAATGTGGATTTTAGTGATGTTGCCAATTTACCATCAAAAATATTAAACTTTTGGTATGGTATGCTTTAAAATATTGTATAAATTTTAGACTTTTTGTTATAGGGTTGGTTGAGTTTCAGTCCCCAGCTAGGAATCACTAGGGTTACTGGTCCGATACTGGCCCTTTGCCAACTCGGGTTAAGTTTATCGCTCCGGGCGCGGTTAAGATATGTCGTACTTGTTACCAGTCGACTATGAGTGAGGTACTGTATAGCGGATGTGTATAGCAGTCCCTGTTGGTGCCATAGATTGAGAGATGTTTGGATTCTACTACATGCACGACCTAAAAAAGGTATTTGCCTAGATCGCGCGCGGAGAGGCTTGTCACGGCTTGTCGATGTAAGATATGTATATCAATGTATATTATGGTCATGACGTCGGCACAAAAGCTGGCTTAGCTTTTATTTTTCGGGCTCGTTCTTGGTTGGTTGTTTCAGAGAGGAGGGAAAAGGCGAGAAGAAGAGAGAGAAGACACTGTTAAATTACTTGTAATCCCACACTAGGGACCAGAGGCCCCTGTCCCGTACCTATGCCCTCGGAAAGCAAAAGAAGGCCGGTAGATTCTTTCTTCGTCGTTCCCTCGTGACCACGTGACTTCCCGGTTTCCGGTCAACACCGAAAGTTCCAAGTTTGGCTTTTGCATACTCCCCATTTGGGCGTCATGCCCAGTCCATTCCCCGACAAACTGTTTTGTGTTTCATCCACTTTTTTTTAAAAAACCTTACCTCTCCTTCTTTAATTTCCTTCTTCCCCTCTTTTTCTATAGTAGTCCCTTCCAAAAAACTCCAGGACCTTTAATCATCTTCATTACAGTATGAGTTGCACAGGGATCTTGTGCAGTAAAGTGGGGGAGGAGGAATGGAAACCGGGTAAGGTGTGGCACTCCAACTCAGATCTAAAATAATCTCCCTTGTTTCTAGCACTAAGTGAAAAGGGGAATAAGACCTCCCTCGGCTGTAATGGCTCCAAATACCCAACGTCCCAAGGTATGTTTATAGTATAATAACATATATGTGTGTGTATATATATATATGTGTGGAAGAAAAGGTTAGAAACAAACACGGGGATGTTTAATGGAAACTGGGGAGTTATTGTCGATGATGCAACGTTTCGGTCTATTAGACCATTCCTTCCAAGGACTTGGATATAGTTCTTGCTTCAATGAAGGACATTCTCAAAAAAATTGAAGAAATGTCCCTTCAATTGAAGCAAGAACTAAATATCCAAGTCTGAAAGAATGTCCTAATAGACCGAAAAACGTTGCATCATCGAAATATAAAAATCAGTTTTTCCATAACCATCCCCGTGTTTTGTCCTACCTTTCTCCCAATATTGTCGGATTTAACCTCCCTCACATTTTCCAATATAATATATATATAGATATATATAATATATATATAATTAGAAAATGTGTAAAAGTGTTAAGTATTAAAGTATATGTTGTATGTAACATAAGTATATTTTGCCCTCGGATCACAAAGATGGAAAACTAACCTCATATATATATATATATATATATATAATATATATAAGCCAATGTGTGAAGCATGAACAAATGAAAGTCCAATAGCCATATGCTTTTTTCTTCAAAGCCATTTCCAAATTAGAAGTCCCAACTGGTACAGCCATACAGTAGCACTCACCACGGGCTTACAGAAATTGGAAGAATTTTCGTTTTTAAACATATAGATAATAGAACAAATAAGGACAGTTTTTGAAATAACCTTCAACTCTTAACAGAACCTAACAAAGGGTGGGAGAAATACTAAAGTAACAAAAATTCCATGGTAGATATTAATTCAAAACGACCACCACCCCCACCCCAGCTTCACACCGAAAATCTTAATTATGGGATCCTCATTTCTATTTGGAAGATTCCTCGTAATCTGTGATGAGAGTCCGTGTCATCGAATCCATTAATCATTGTTTGTTTGAAATTGGTCAAGCGCTTTTGAGAAGTACGCAAACCAAGTGAAAACAACAAATTTTGCTAAAAAGAGCAATTGGGTCTGACTTGTCACGAAAATTCTTCCTCCAGACTGGAGGAATCCAAATTCCACCTGCTTACCTTCACCCTCTAAAGCAAATTTTAACATTTGGGCCAGAAAGAATGTCCCCCTACAATGACTCACAAATGTTGCCTAAACAGAATCAACTATCATTTTGGCTCCCCTCTGTAGCAATCTGGGTCCCAATAATCTACTCGATTACAAATAATATATCCAAACTCTCTTTATATGTATAATGTATGTTAGAACGATATGTTAGCTTCTATGCATGGTTCAACACACACACACACACAATATAACTTATCGATATTTGAATTAATTATTTCCCCTTTATAAGTAAGAGTGTTCAAATTCTAACACAAAGAATAAAAAACAGCCCTCCCCACTTAACCCTCACTAAAACTAGAAATCAGTTGTTTTGGACCCATGCTCATGATGGGCAACACCAGCATATAGGGAAAAATTAGGAAAACATAATATCCATTTGGTAAATCCATGGGCCCAAGAAATCCAGTTAACAGCAATCAAGTTTCATAATCTTCCACTACCCTAACTTGATATATTATAAAATTAAAGTTAAAGTCGTAGGGCGGCCTAAAGTCGGTATCAGCCCAATCCAGAAGGGAGTTCTTATCCCCTTTTCACTAGCGCTAGAACCAAGGAGATTAATTTTCATGCGTCTGAACTTACTGCCACTCCTTACTTTTACCGCAACAGATCCCTTGGTTGGCCATATTTTCAATAATGCTGAGTTGGGGAGGACCGGTATCGTAAATAGGAAACTTGTGGTTCCCTAGCCGAACGCCTTCTAGCCGACTGGAAGCTACCCGGCCTTTTTTCATAATATATATATATATATATATATATAATTATATGAGAAAGGAAAACTCTGAAAATTTAAAATTTACTTTGGGAAAAAGGTATAAACCCACCCCCTCATCTCTCCTAGCCTTATGGGTTTTAAATCGTACGACTGGGCTGTTTCCCTTCTACAGGATGCGCCTTTGGGCATTTATAAATAACCCCATGAAGCATTAAACAAGAAACAAAATAAAATGGATAACATCAAAAAGAAAGAGAAATAAAACATATCATGGGTACTTGACTAATTTAAATTCATAAGACAGAAATGGAACTGTGTTTGGGGTCTCCTCTTTTCAGCTTCGTTTTGCACCCCCACCACCACCACTTCTGCAAATAATTCATACCCTTCCAAAGTAATTCCACTCAGAAGGTTGTTGAATAAAACATGCAATCAACTTGAAATAAGTAAATGTTAAAAAGTTGCATCATGGCCTATTGTTTGGTTATCAGCCTGGACAGCGGAGGGGGTCTATCCCCTTCCGCTATTGGCTGGACCAGGAGATTGTCCATGCTTAAGGTGGGAAGCCACTAACATTGTCAGCTCAAACACTTTAACTGGCCATAGGAAATCAAGAAATGACCCAAGCTGTGCTACTCATGCCCTGAGTTGGCGAGGGCCAGAATCAAACCCAGAACTTTTTGCAATTCCTAGGCGGACGCTCACCAGCTGAGCTTAAACCAGCCTTCCAATAGGCCACCTTCCTTCCTCAAGCAAAAGCATTTTTAAATAAAAGAATATGGACAAGAAAAATTTGATAGAAGTTATGAACATTTACCCAACCCCAATCCACCACAAGGTAGGATGTTGGACCACGAGTCCCTTAAGCATGGCCATCTAGCGAGGATCAAACTTTCCTATTTTAGTAGTAATGGATCTGCGAGACCTAGCTAGCCAAATCAATTCACCCATGATAGGATCCCCTTTTTATACAGGCCAAATTCCGCCAAGGGTAGGATGTGGACACAAGGTCACAAAGTTAGAGGCTCATTCCAGCAAGGATCACTCTCTATTTCAGTAGTAAATGGATTTTGGTTGAGTACTAGCTTGGCTTAACCATTAAAACCATGATAAGGATGCCCCCAATTGAAAACCTTTTGGTTTGGGTTGGAATTTTTGGCGGCATGGTCCAACCCTTTTGTTGGGGTCAAAAATTTTATGGCTGAGCATTTTTGTTTTTATTCCTTTTTGTTGATTTCGATTTTTTTTTTTAAAAATGGCATTTTAAGAACTCATATTTTGGGTTCTATTTAAAACTCAATAGAATGGGACCCTAACAAGGTACTACGACTCTGATAGAGTTAAGACCTTGGGAGGTATGGTGATTGAAAGGGGTTATTCCAACAAAATTCCCAGAAATTGGTACCTCATGATCAGATAGATGATTAGTCATACCCAGAACCCTACAGCTTTCTACAGATATGATAAAAAAAGGGTTGGGGTTACCATAAAGGACATACGGTTGGGGACAATATATAGGTGCTAGGGCTTTGAACGTGGACCCGCCGATTGATCGAGGGGCTCTTCGACCGTCCATCTAGCCTAAGTAGAGCCAAGTGGGATGTTGCATATCACTGGACTTGCTTCCATGCACGGATTCCGTCCCCTTAAAGCATCATGGGTCCGCCACCTACGGCCTAACAGCCAAACCCTGGAGGGAGGTCTACCCCACGATTATCTCGAGGAATTCAAAAATAAATCTAAACTTTTACTTAGACCATAAAAACAAACAAATAAATGCCTGGTAATATTTGGGAATTGGGGTTGGCATCCATCCGCTTCTAGAGAGGATGCTTTTAGTGGTCCAAAAACATGGGAACCATGTAACCTGGGTGAGTTGAAATATGGAAGAATGAGCTTTGTTAAACCCAAGCAGCTGGTCTCTCTCTCTTCTCATACACTGCTTTGTTAAGTTTTCTGGCTGCCCATTGTTGGCCCAGTTGAAAAAGGACCTTAAGTTAAAGTAAAGTCCCTGAACTATAGAATCCCTTTTGGTGTGGAATATTTCCTGAAACTATAAGAATCCTTTTGGAATGAATAAGTCCTGAACTATAGAATCCTTTTGGTAAGTGAATAAGTCCCTAAAGTTTTGGAAAATAACTACGTAGTGGGTCAAAAGGTTTTTTAGTGGTCAACGTTTCGGCCGATAATTGCCCCTTCGGCCCTTCCTTCAGGGTATTTCTTTGTCGGACTTTGGGGAAACCTTCTCGGACCTCGAAACCTTCTTGGAACTCGGGAACTTCTTTCGGAACTTCGGGTGCTTTCCTTGTCGTAATCGGAAGCCAATTGTCCAATTGGACACATGGCCCCTAGTTGGGTAAGGTAGTTTTAGGTTAAAGAAACGTTTCTAAGTGACAGTTTTTACTTCTTGGATCCTTGAGTTCAAATCCTTGAAGTAGAGGCAAGTTAGAAAATAAAATAATTAACACAAAACTCCTACCCCAGCTATGGTTAGCGGGAATGAAGAAAGGATACCTCCGTGGACTCAATAAAAGGGTTAAGGTTCAAATAAAGTTCCCCGTGACATGGCTTCCCAAATTTACGACAACAATACCTGAAGTATTAAAGCCGGTAGGGTTTATCAGCCTGAAACATTTTTTTTTTTTTTTTTTTTTTTTTTTTTTTTTTTTTTTTTTTTTTTTTTTTTTTTTTTTTTTTTTTTTTTTTTTTTTTTTTTTTTTTTTTTTTTTTTTTTTTTTTTTTTTTTTTTTTTTTTTTTTTTTTTTTTTTTTTTTTTTTTTTTTTTTTTTTTTTTTTTTTTTTTTTTTTTTTTTTTTTTTTTTTTTTTTTTTTTTTTTTTTTTTTTTTTTTTTTTTTTTTTTTTTTTTTTTTTTTTTTTTTTTTTTTTTTTTTTTTTTTTTTTTTTTTTTTTTTTTTTTTTTTTTTTTTTTTTTTTTTTTTTTTTTTTTTTTTTTTTTTTTTTTTTTTTTTTTTTTTTTTTTTTTTTTTTTTTTTTTTTTTTTTTTTTTTTTTTTTTTTTTTTTTTTTTTTTTTTTTTTTTTGTTGAGGGGTTTTTTTTTTTTTTTTTTTTTTTTTTTTTTTTTTTTTGTTTTTTTTTTTTTTTTTGGGGGTTTTTTTTTTTTTTTTTTTTTTTTTTTTTTTTTTTTTTTTTTTTTTTTTTTTTTTTTTTTTTTTTTTTTTTTTTTTTTTTTTTTTTTTTTTTTTTTTTTTTTTTTTTTTTTTTTTTTTTTTTTTTTTTTTTTTTTTTTTTTTTTTTTTTTTTTTTTTTTTTTTTTTTTTTTTTTTTTTTTTTTTTTTTTTTTTTTGTTTGGTTTTTTTTTTTTTTGGTGGGGTTAAAAAAAACAAATAACCATGAAGATGGGACAAGTAGTCCGAAATAACCAGATAATATACTAATGCTTCAGGCCTTCATCTCAACACATTCAGAGAAATGATATAAATGTATTTAATGTCAAGAATTTGCGAATAATTTTGCTGTGTTCTCTAAGTCCTCTTGTTAAAAGACAAACGAACTTAGAATCCCAGTAGTTCAAACTCAGGAAAGTTTGTGGAAGTGTAAATTGAATTTTGTAATTTAAGAAGCAACTATGTGCAAAATAAGTAAACAAGATAATGGTCAATTCTCACTGGATTGTTCTTTCAAAGAAGTATAAAACTAATAAGTTGATGTTTTTAAGAAACACAAGCAATAGAAATCAGTGATCTGGAATGGAACAGTTTTTGTATTAACGACGTGGTTTTGGCAAAACTATCAGCAAACCAACCAACCAACAGGTCCAAGTCAGGCAAGATCTTGATATTATATATATATATATATATATATTAAGAAATGGACCTCTCTTGGTCCGATTGTTTCGGACGTCATGAGGTTCATCAACAATCAATGAAGACACCCACCAGTGATTGTGTTTAATAGTGGGGAAGGCTTGTTGTGTTGGAACCACACTTTTTGGTCACAACATAGGAAGAAGTTGGTTGCATCCAAGGGTTTGCCGACAACCCAATCAACCGACCGATCCTCAAGAATTTTTGAATTCAGAGTTATTCCCTTCCTAAGTAGACTGGTTATGCCTATCCTAAGGTTGGGGCCCAAGCTCGCCTAGCTATTGTAAACCCATAGCTTGGAGGGGAAATAATATGGGGATTCAATACCTTTCCCAAGGGGTATTAGAGTAATGTGAAATGCCCAAAGACCAGCTTCATCCTAGGATTGATGAAACTCGAATTGACGAGTCCAATTTTCCAAACTACCTATGAAGCCCACGCACATATATATAGTATTATATATATTTATATATATATTGATAGCTAGTATGAAAGAGGGTTCTCAGAGGCAAGCATTTTATTCGAGTGACGAGGGAAGTGGAAATCTTAATGAAAGAAAGTGCTGCAAGAAGCATTATAAAATAACTTCACAATGAATAAAGTAGTAGTGGAAATTTGCATTTAAGTCGGCTAAAATTCAGTGGATTTTTGCTTATAGTTTGAAAAATTTAAAAAAATGTGTTTTAATTTAACTGTTCTTACAGGAATTTACACTCCAATGATATATATTATATATTATATGTATGGAGTATATAGTATACGTTGAATTTAGCCCACAGTGTATCTTCCAGAGAATAAGGCGCATTGAGTCTACATGATAGTCAATTCAGTGTGTGAGCACGGCAAGTGGCCGCACGGATCATTCTTGTTTTTATGTACCTCCTGTCCATCACATAATGAAGCCTCAACAGACCAGGCCTGCCACAGCAGGTCAGATCTTAAAATTGTAGGAAATGTTCCATGACACTGTCGATGTGTCGCTTTCAGAATTAGTGGCCTTGAGCGCCTTTAGCATCAAGCTATCCATAGCCTGTCTTTCCAATGAGGAATGTGTAAACTCCATGCCACCCCTTTTAATGTCAATTGGTCCTTATCTGCTGTTAATCTTGATCTCGCAGGGCCATAATGTCAACCCATATCGAGAAAGCTCCCTGTCATTGACAACCGGAGTACGATCGGTTTGGGGTTTCCCCGGGATCTTCTCAAGATCGAGAAGTGTCACAGAACTATTCCAAGGGGGCATTCTTAAGCCTTATTTTTTGTTGTTAGATGATTTTCTTTGTTTCGCCCAGCTAATGTGGACATCCGTCGTATACGGCGCAGGTTCTCTGGCCAGCTTTAAGATGAGGTTAACCGTCCAATTTGGTTTAGTCACCTTTTCTTAAGTAAACACTTTCTCAAATGGTTTGGGTGAACACTGATGGTTTATCAAGGGGGCTGCTCCATCACTACGCAAACATAGCCCAGGCCTGTTGCTTGGTTCAACAGCAAGCAGGCAGTGACGCGTTGTATGGTGCAACGAGTCCACGCCAATACTGTAGGATTCACATCTGCATGCTTCCAGCCGATCGAGGCCTTGCACACACGCACCATTGCCTCCATCCACGGTGGAACTTGTAAATATCTGCAGCAATTCTCTTTTGTTTTAATGTGTGTGCGCTTTGGCGGACAGCGTCACCACATGCTTCTCTTCCCAAGTTCCAAGTATAGTTATAAGCCGGAGGCAAAGATGAATTGTAGAGATCTTGGGGGAGACGTAGGTGGAATGATCTGATGAGTATTACGGGTCCCACCAACCGAAAAAAACCAAACAAACTAACGTTTTGTTAAGCTTTAAGTTATAGTCCATAGGAACCACTATTTTAGAATTATCGAAAAAGCAATGATCGATATAAGCCAATGCAAGTTAATGGTTTTTCAATTGAACATTGGAATTTAAGACTTTTAGCAGTAAATAACAATAAAGGGTAAAGAAGAAAAAATGTGTTAAGAATAGAGTACGTTTCCTACACTTGAAATATTTATGTAAAATATGATTATTCTGACGCGTTCTCGCTGCCATAACAACATCTTAATATATATATATATATATATTATATATATATACATGTCTGAATGAATTAACAATTTTGCGAATTGGGTGTACGCGTTTTAGGGGAATAAAGGGTTTTCTTTTAATTAGGGTAATTGCTTAAAAAATAAACAAACAAAAACCTAAAATACATATAGCATTTATTAACCATTGAAATTAATTATTGAATTTATTTATTGAATAACCAAAGTTGTTTTGTAGTATTTGGCAAATATATAATCTTCCAATCAAACTTAGTGTTAATAATTTTTTTCAACATTAATGTATAGGTAACTTTGGGTTTTGTTGTTTATTGTGCTTAAAGCAATACGTAATTAAAAACTCGTAAACCCAATTCAAAAAATGTTTAATCATGAGACTTGTTATTTAAACTGTCCATTGGTACACCAAAACTTTCCGTTTTTTAGATTTATCCGACCTAAATAGAAGTCAACCCGAATTTTTTTTGCTTTTGTGGTTGTGAGCTAAAAATTTAGTACGAAAGGAGTTTAGTAATACGCTTATAGTTAAATAAGTTTCCGTAAATATATCCGTTTTTTTGAATTATTATATTATAGTTTGAAATCAGAGAAAAGATAAACAAGATGAAATTTCACTGTACCTCGTAGCTTCGAAGAAAGAGTGAGCGCCCGAGAGTGAACTCGCTTTAGTTGCGAGACCGGAAGTGGAAGAAGGCATTGTAGGGAAGTTGGGGTGTTATGGTCATGAAATCGGAATGTCTGGTAGAAGAAGGTTGAATTTCAATGAAAGCGAACTCGGTGGGGAGCAATTACTGGAAATTGCATAAAAGTTGTACGTTGGATAGAGAGTGTAGAGAATGAGAGAGAATGTGGTCGGAGTTTTTGACAATCAAGTAGATATGAATTACAGATTAGTCACTAAAGATAATCTTAAGTTTCGGAATTTAATTACGGCCAAAGAAAATTATTATTTTAAAAAGAAATAAACATTAAAACCATGTGGATCATAATGGAACCTTTAGGTTACCCCTTTTGTGCGATGTCAATTTCGGTGGGGACCATTTTTCCTTCATTTGACACGTTGTGCAGTAATCCGGTTTAATGTCTAACTAGGACAGAGTTTTTACTAGTTAAGTAACGGTTTTTTTTTTTTAATTTATGAAGACGTACTCCTAAGAACACCAATCCCCTGACACAAAGCAACTGGATTTTTTGACGTGTAAATAAGAAAAGTGTTCTTGGTGGGCGCGAGATAGTATGCGTGGGGCGAGAAGGGGTGCTAAGGTCATTGGTCCAAACATGTTAGCGAGCACATTAATACAGTTACATGCTATTCTAATTTCTATTTTTATACAATTAAATGATATTTTTGTCTTCTTTTAAAAATGTTAAAGACAAAGTATGCGGAAATTTTTATGATAAATATTTTTGTAATAGTTTTAATGAATATTTTCCTAATGGTTTTTTTAGCTTTTTTGGTAAGGCTTTTTCAATGTCGTCTCTTGTTTCGGTATTTTTGTACGATAATCGAATGGTGAAAGGAGGCCACCGTTTGCTAGCTTGGCGCCTGGAATGTCAATGTGCCTCCGCAAATTCTTTCCCTCTTTGAATAGCCCCCCGAGGTTAACAGATCGTGGCTGGCAGTTTGCTGTGATAATCCCAATTTTAGCCTTTGAAATGGGAGAGGCGTTTGAGCGCGAACGTGGACAGCATGTTTTGGTTCCCTGGCTTGTAACCTTGAAAGTTGATCGTTGCTGTATGCGTGAGAAGGCGTGAAATTTCCTTAGGGGCTGGAAACGGACATTGCTGGTATTATTTTCAATTTGAAATCCCTGCAGGAATTCTAGAGGGCAAAAAGGTTCTTCTTTGTCTCTTTGAACGAAAAAAGGTTGCGCGGTTCCAAAGTGTCCATCCCCTTTGAACCGGACGACAACAAGGAGGAAAGAGAACAGCGGCATAGAGCTGTGGTCATAGTTTTTTCTTCGAAGAGCCTGTAACCTGTTAACGAGAAAGTCCAAGTAAAGCACAGAAAGTTTGTCTTGTCATCTAAAATAATTTGTTCCAGAGACAATTGGGGAGTTGTTTCTTTTCTAAATTTTGACCTCTTCCTGCGAGAGAGTGGTATTTGTTTGAAAGGGTTCCTTCATTTAAACCTTTTCAAAAGTAAGGTCTTTTCCTTCTGTTTTTTTGTTTTTACTAATACTTTTGCATGGTATTATTTTGAAAGGGTAGTTTAAGGTTGACTAACGCCGTTTCAGTTACGTAGGTTGTAGACTGCTCTTTATACAACTTTGTATTTTTTGCATTCATTATATATGTTTTTTGTAAATTGTACCTTTTTGTTACTGGCGCTATAATTTTTGTTTAGCGTCCTGCATGAGAATTATGCAATTTTGCCATTAATAGATTTTTCATTTTGCTCCTTTGTGGAGATTACTTGTAAATAAAAACTTCTTTTTCTCTACAAGCTAAGACGTTCTTAATTTCCTTTTTCCCCTAGTCCTTTTTTTATTAAAGGCGCCATTTTTTTTGTCGTCCTTCGCCCATTTTGTCTGAAACAAAGGAAAATTCCGACAATTAAAGAAATTAGGAACGGATTAAAGGCTTCAGTGTTATTTCAATGGCGGAAAAGAATTGTGATTTGAATATATTTTGGAAATTGAGTTGTGATCGAACTCGTATAGTCCAAAGTACGAACTTGGTAAGTTGTATCTGCCTAAACCCTTCACCACGTATATGATGCAACACAGAATTCAAATTTTTGAGCTCAGTCGAGGATCAAATAGAGTTCAGGTTTCGATACCCCATACTTTGCCAACTCCAGCACAATGAGTACAACAAGCTTGGTAATCTATTGTTATGTGGTAAAGCAGCATCTAGTAGTTTGGAGGGTAAGTTGGGCACTCCTGACCGTCAACCTATAAAAAACAAAGGTTTTTTCTGGACTAAGCACTAGCAAAAAAAAGGGATAGACCCTTTGTGCTGTTTGTCTGAAATACCTGAACAATGAGGTCCAACTCTGCAGATGCTTTATTTTAATTACAAAGTTGGTTAAATTCAGAGATTTTTCTTCTCCTAGAACCTGGTTGCCGCTCAAACAGGCTTAAAAATCCAGTCCTTGCCTATATTACCCATAGCTGGAGAGAGAAAAGATGGATTCTGCTTCCAGAGCATTAGTGGCAAAAGTGGAAGACTCAGAACATGGTCCAAGGATTAGAAATTGTTGGTTGCCAAGTTGGTTTCGCAAGATGGTTAACATTTACGCCAAGTTTGGTTTTCGCAATGAATCGGTAACGATTACCGCAAGTTGTTTTTTCGCGATGTTGGTAACATGTAACGGCCAAAGTTGTGTTTTCTCCGATGATGGTACGAACGCAAGTTTCTTATACTGGGACATTACAATTGTTTTCGCGATAGAATGTGGTAACCTTAACGCCAAGTTGTTGATATGTTAACCATATGACGAGTGTTTTACCATTACATTACGCCGAAAGTTTTTTCCCGATGATGGATAACCATTACGCCAAGTTTTTTCCAATGATGTTAACCATTTAGGCCAAGCTGTTTTCCGAATGATGTACCTCTCCATTTTTGAAACCAAATGGTAAATGGCTTGAAATTATTTTTATTAGACGACATAGCTTTAGGGGTCAGTTTAGCTCAGTCCATGTAGAAAACCTGTCTAGGAATTGCGCAAGGTTTCCATTTCAATACAGTCCTCCGCCAACTCGCCCATGAGTAGCACAGATTGGTAAATCTGATCTGTGCAGTAAGGGGGGAGCTGATTGGTAAGTGGTGGCAGGATCCCTTAACAAAATCTCCCTGTGGTCTACGCAAAAAACAATGGGGAAAACTCTCTTGCTTGTCAGCTGATACTGACAATAGGCCCCCAGCAACGTTGACTTCTTAAACGCTTAAAAGACTGAGCAAGATTATTGTATGATGGGGTCATCCCAAATAAGGGTCTGCCAAAAGTAGCGGGAACAAAGAAAGCTGTTTGCGTTTGGCATTGGCAACACTGTTGTGTTTGTGTGCATGCGCAGCCTGCATCTTACCGCCTGCAATGCGCCTATTACATCTCAGCCAGGCTTAGCTGTTGGTATTTTTTGCCATTTTTTTGTTTTCTTTTCATTTTTCACTCTGTGGTATTCTGGGATGGCAAAATTCAAGCTAGATGACAAATTCTCTTCTTGTTTGTTAATTAATACTATATCTGTCTTCTGGCCAGGATAAGGAGATCCATCTGTATCTCAAAAGTCCAGAGGAATTTAATGGCATTCATTCTTTTAGACAATGGGGATCCCAGTTTGGTTTGCATTTATCATTATTATTCTTTGTTTTTAAGCTTACTTAAAGCAACTGATGATTGTTAAAAGAATTAACGGGGTATTTAGATCATGTCTTTTAAAAACAAAGAGAGATATCGCTAACTCTGAAATGGTGCAACTTCCTAAACTACGTGTAGAAACATTTAAGGTAAACTTAGGCAGTAAATCTCATTCACAGAAAATGAATGTTAATGCACTTGACGTCATATAGGAAAGGCACTGGTCCAGACTATAGAATGAATTATCGAGTCATATGAAATTCAAATCAACAGACAAGTTAAGAGAAATCTTTTGTCCAAGCTATTGTCATGTCGTGCTGCTGTACAGCTGCACCAACTTTGGAACCTAATGAGCACCTAGAAGAAATAAACACTAGATGGGAACTGCACAAGAATGCTGCGTGCATCCTAAAACAAACACTGGAAAATCACCTCACAGAATGATATAAAAGCTGTAACGGCACCTTGACCAATATCACCACAAACCCAGTTCGAGTAGACGGACAAAGCACTGCATGGAACTGCTGGGAAGAAGCAGGAACAAATCATAAGTGGGACGTCCTTCCTGTGGAACCAGCCATAGGCATTCCAGTGTGGCTGGTATGTAAATCTTCTATATGTGAAGTGGCGGGATCTATTGTGAGTGTGTTAGTAAGGTCATTATTATTCGATAATGTACCGGTGCATCTAATGAAGGACAACATGTAATTTCTATATAGCTCTAATACTGTGCTCTAACTTATCCTGGATCTGGAATCTGGTTGGGTCTGTTGCAATTCGAATCAGAAGTAGTGGGTCCTGTCTGGTCCGTAATATCTGGATTGGTTCGTTGGGCTAGAGTGGCATTCTCTGGTGTTCTTGAGGGGTCTGGAACTACTTGGGTCTTCTTGAGAGTTCCCTCATCTTGTATATCCTTCTTGCTTATTTTTTAATTAATGAAAACAAGACAATGGTTGTTTTTTTCTAAAAAAGCTTCTTTTTATTACTTCAAACCTGTTGTAGAGTAGCTAAAACCACCTTCAGCACTTATCATATGATGGACTGGCTCATCAGGCCATAAAACAGCCCTATGAATTAGTAGATAAAACTAGCTGAAATTATTCCCAAGACTGTATTTGCTTGGTTGGCGTATACTGCGCCCTGCCTTCTATTTTAGTGTAACAATTTGTTCTTGTTAATTGTTTGTACTTATTTGTTCTGTTTTGGTTTGTAATGTATCGTTTTGGCATCGGATTGCTGGTGTTAATAAAATTGTTTAAGTGGCTACATTATTCTGTGTTATCTTTCAATGCACGATACGAACCAAATCTCAAATTGGAGAATGGCCTCTGCTTTGAAATGAGATGCCATCTGTTCTGCTCACGCCTGCTTCAAACTCTCCACTCCATCTCCTTCCAAACCCCAGAACCAGAACCTGCCCATGAACTTTTCAGCTCTTTGTCACTGGTTTGAACACTCCTTCGACATATCAGAAAGCCACGGTAGCTTTTCACACGTCCAGTCCTTAATTCAGTTAATTTCTCAACTATTACAATTAACGTATAATAACGTATAAATTTGTGTTTTTTCTCCACATCTCATTATTTTACAAGGTTACATGTATATAACAGAGATGGAGCATAATGTGGGAAGTCCCTCCTCCAATATAAAATAGGGAGACAATTCTATTTTGTTGTCCCAATAATTGCTTGCAAAAAAAAAAAAAAATGAATTCATTAATAAGTATAAATCATTTAAGAAAGTCCAAGGTACTGAGAAACGGGAATTACCGCAATGAAAATACTATTAAAATGAGTAAATAATTCTTTTTAGTAACGTTATGCTTCTTCATTGTAAGTTTAAATGTCGTGTATTTTTTGTGTTGTATCACAGCATCTAAGACTAATTGGTTGATATGACTTTGTTATATAGTAATTAAATTGGGTGGAATTAATGCATTGCTTGCAAAAAAATGAATTCATAAATAAGTGTATAAATCATTAAAACAGAATCAGGGTACTAAAACACGGGAATTTACCCAATAAAAATAACTATTAATGAGTAAAAAATGTTTCTTTTTAGTAACATTGCTTCTTCATTATTCATTCGGTGGTATTTTGTTGTTATCACAACATATCAACTAATTGTAAATATTCTTGGTTATATAGTATTAATAATGGTGGAGAATATATGTCAGTTCAAGCTAGTACGTGGTTAATTTTGGTGTTAGTATGTAGAGGTCGTTCTGGTGTTAGTTGACCTTAACTGCAGTGTAGGTTCAACTTAGAAGTCAGTGTCACACATGACCAGTCCAAAAGATAAAGTAGGAAAAGAAGAGCATCCCTTTCAAAGGCATGGACCTATATTCTAAGAAGAAAGGGTCCAGGAATTAATATAAGTAGAGTAAGAGGTTGGTAATATAGGCAAGGCGTAAGGTCAACTATAATATTTCAGTAGGAGATATAAGTGTCAAAAGTTGACATATTGAGAGAAAATAAGTGTTATATATAAGCGCGTATATATATTTATATAGTATTATATATATAAGGGTAGTGAAGACTCTAAAGTCAAATGACTGAACAATTTATAATATATTAAGCGATTGGTGTATTAAAACAAGTTAAAATCCCCCTTCCCCATTTCTGTTAAGTGAAGAACAGCACCTAATGGTTAAGGTGCTGACTGACAACCCAACATGACCGGAGTTCAATTTCCGGTTGTAGGTAGCTTACAGATGTCCGCTAGTCAACAATTGAAGAGACCTTGGATAAGGTCAGAAACACGTGTCTGTGGATCCACTCTATATATGCTCCCCATCCCTAGGGTTGAGACTCGGGGGGGAACGATCTCACGACGGCCGCAACTCAAGCGTAAACACAAACGCTCTTCTATATAGGAATGGAGCCACTGTGGAACCGCCTTTACACACCAAAGCGATGTGTTGTAATTAAAACAGTTAATCCCTTCCCCATTCTGTAAGTGAAGAACAAGCCTTAATGGGTTTAAAGGTGCCGGACAGACACCCAATCGATCGGATTTTTTAAATGGTTTTAAATACACCACAACGCCTTTGTTGGTGTAAGGCCCGTCAACAGTGCTCCATTTCCTTATATAGAAAGACGTTGTGTTTACGCCTTGAGTTGGGGCCGTCAGTGAGATCCCCCAGGAGTGTCAACCCTAAGGGGAAGGGGAGCATATATAGAGTGATCCACCAGAACCACGTGGGTTTCGACTTATTCAAGTCCTTCTTCAGTGTGGCTTAGGACATTCTTAAGCTCCTACCACCGGAATTGGAACTCCGGTCAGTTGGTGTCCGTCCAGCACCTTAACCATTAGGCTGTCTTCACTTTACAAGAAAATGGGAAAGGGGATTTTATAACCTGTTTTTTAATACACCACATCGGCTATATATATATAAATTTTTCAGATCCATTATTTAAGTCTTCNACTACCCTTTTATTATTATATATATATATATATATATAGCTGTATATATACACTTATTTTCTCTCATATGTCACTTTGACCTATTTATCCTCCTACTGAAAATGTTTAGTTACCTACCCCTTGACCTATATTACCAACCCTCTAACTTACTTATTATATCCTGACCCTTTTTTCTCTAGATATAGGTCATGCTTTGAAAGGGATGCTCTTCCTACTTTATCTTTTGACTGTCATGTGTGACACTGACTCTAGTTGACCTACACTGCAGTTAAGGTCAACCTAACACCAGCTGACCTACATACTAACACAAATTACACGTACTAGCTGAACTGAATGATAATTCCACCATTTAATTACTATATACAAAGTATATTATACAATTAGTTAGATGTGTGATACAACAAAATACACCGAATGAATTAAATGAAGAAGCATAGTTACTAAAAAAGAACATTTTTACTCATTTAATAGTATTTTTCATTGGGGTAATTCCCGTTTTAGTACCCTGACTTTCTGTAATGATTTTATAACTTATTTAATGAATTCATTTTTTTGCAAGCAATGATAATTCCACCATTTAATTACTATATACAAAGTATCATACAATATTTAGATGTGTGATACAACAAAAAATACACCGAATAAATTAAATAAGAAGCATAGTTACTAAAAAAGAATATTTTTACTCATTAATAGTATTTTTCATTGGGGTAATTCCCGTTTTAGTACCCTGACTTTCTGTAATGATTTTATAACTTATTTAATGAATTCATTTTTTTTTTTTGCAAGCAATTATTGGGACACAAAATAGAATTGTCTCCCTTTTTATATTGGAGGAGGGGCTTCCCACATCATGTCTCCATCTGTTATATAACAATGTAAACCTTGTAAAATAATGAGATGTGGAAAAAAAACAAATTTTAGTTATACGTTATGTAATAGTGGAAATTAACTAGAATTAAGGATGACGTGTGAAAAGCTGACCTGTTGGCTTCTGATTGGTCGAGAGTGTCAACAGTGACAAGAGTGAAAAGTTTGGGGAGTCTGGTCTGGGTGTTTGGAGAAGATGGATGGAGAGTTTGAGCAGCGTGGCGAGACAAGATGGCATCTCATTTCAAAGAGCCATTTCTCCAATTTGGATTTTGTTGTATCGTGATGTGGAAAGATACACAGAATAATGTTGCACTTAACACATTTATTAAGCACCAGCATCCGATGCCAAACAGATACATACAAACACAGAACAAATAAGTACAAACAATTAACAAGACAAATTTACACTAAATAGAAGAGGGTCAGTTCAGTATAGCCAACCCAGCAAAGTCAGTCTGAATATTATTCAGCTAGTTTATCTACTTTAATCATAGGCTGTTTTATGGCTATGAGCCAGTCCATCTAGATAGTGCTGAAGTGGTGTTAGCTACTCTACAACAGGTTTGAAGTAAAATAAAAGAGCTTTTTAGAAAAACAACCATGTCTTGTGTTCATTAATTAAAAAATAAGCAAAGATACAAGATGAGACATCCTCAAGAAGACCCAAGTAGTTCCAGACCCCTCCAAGAACAGCGAGAATGCCATCTAGCCCAACGACCAATCCAGATTACCGGACGCAGACAGACCCAGCTACTCTGATTCAGAATTGCAAAGACCCAACCAGATCCAGTCCAGAGATAAGTAGAGCAGTATAAGTATAGAAATTACATGTTCCTTCATTAGATGCCACGGTACATATCGAAAGTAATGACCTTACATACACACTCCAAATAGATCCCGCCACTTCACATATAGAGATTTACATACCAGCCCACACTGGAATGCCTATGTGCTGGTTTCCACAGGAAGACGTCACTTATGATTTTGTCCTTGCTTCTCCAGCAGTGTCCTGCGTGTCTTGTCCGTCTTACTCGAATGGTTTGGGTGATATGGGTCAGGTGGCCGTACAGCTATTTTCTTGTGGGGTGTTGTTTCCACGTTTTGTTTAGGATTGCACGCAGCATTCTTGTGCAGTTCCCATCTAGTTTATTCTCTAGGTGCTTCATTAGGTTCCAAGTGGTGCAGCTGTACAGCAGCACTGACATGACAATAGCTTGGAAGAATTGTCTCTTTAACTTGTCTGTGAGTTTGGATTTCCATATGACTGATAATTCATTTATAGTGGACCATGCCTTTCCTATGCGTGCATTAACATCATTTTCTGTGAATGAGATTTTACTGCCTAGGTACTTAAATTGTTCTACCGAGTTTAGGAGTTTGCAATCAAGAGTTGAGATATCTCTTTTGTTTTTAAAAGACATGATCTAATACCCCGTTAATTCTTACAATCATACAGTTTTTTAAGTAAGTAAAAACAAAGAATAATAATGATAATGCACAAACTGGAATCCATTCTAAAGAATGAGATGCATAAAATTCTCTGGGACTTTGAGATACAGATGGATCTCCTTATCCTGGCCAGAAGACCAGATATAGTATTAATTAACAAACAGAAGAGAATTTGTCATCTAGTGGATTTTGCCATCCCAGCTGACCACAGAGTGAAAATGAAAGAAAAAAAAAAATGGAAAAATACAACAGCTAAGCCTGGGCTGAGCATGGTAATGAGGCGCATGCAGGGGGTAAGAGCAGGCGCATGCACAACAAACACAACAGTGTTGCCAATAGCCAAACGAACAGTTTCTTTGTATCCCCAGTACTTTGGAGACCTTACTTTTGGGATGACCCTCATACAAGTAATCTGCTCAGTTATAAGGTTTAAGTAAGTCAAGTTGCTGGGGTGGCCTATTGTCAGTATCAGCTGACAGCAAGAGAGTTTATCCCCTTTTTTTATAGCGTTAGACCAGGGAGATGTTTTTGTTAAGGTGGACTGCCACACTTACCATCAGCTCCCACTTTACTGCACAGATCAGATTCCCAATCTGTGCTATCATGGGCTGAGTTGGCGGGGACTGGTATTGAACTGGAACCTTGCAATTCCTAGACAGGTGTTCTACTGACTGAGCTAAACTGACCCCTAAGTATTCCTGTCTAATACAAATAATTTCAAGCATTTACATGTTTCAAAAATGGAGATGGTTACCATCATCGGAAAACAGCTTGGCTAATGGTTACCATCATTGGAAAACAACTTGGCGTAATGGTTATCATCATCGGAAAAAACTTGGCGTAATGGTTACGTCATTGGAAAACAACTTTCGGAAAACAACTTGGCGTAATGGTTACCATCATCGGAAAACAACTTGGCGTAATGGTTACCATCATCGGAAAACAACTTGGCGTAATGGTTACCATCATCGGAAAACAACTTGGCGTAATGGTTACCATCATTGGAAAACAACTTGGCGTAATGGTTACCATCATTGGAAAACAACTTGGCAACACAAGTTCTAATCCTGGACATGTCTGAGTTTCACTTTGCACTAATGCTCTTAGGAAAGGCATGAATCCATCTTTTCTCTCTCCAGCTATGGGTAAATAGTAGGGCAGACTGGGATTTTTAGCCTGTTTGAGGCAACCAGTCTAGGAGAAGGAAATCTCTGAATTTAAACCAACTGTAAGTAAAAGTAAAGTCTGCAGAGTGGCCTATTGTCAGTATCAGACAAACAGCAAAGGAGTCTATCCCTTTTTTGCTAGTGCTAGTCCAGAAAAACTTTTGTTTTTATAGTTGAGGTAGAGTGCCACACTTACCGTCAACTCCTAGATGCTGCTTTACCACATAAATTAGATTACCCAAGCTGTGGTACTCATGTGCTGAGTTGGCAAGTATGGGTATCGAACCTGGAACTTTGTGATTCCTTCGACTGAGCTAAAAAATTGATTTTGTGTTGCATCATATACGTGGTGAAGGGGTTAGGCAGATACATATACAGTCGTACTTTGACTTACGAGTTTCGATCATAACTCAATTTCCAAATATATCAAATCAATTTTCCCCATTGAAATAAACTGAAATGCCTTTAATCCGTTCCTAATTTCTTTTTGTCGTGAATTTTTCCTTGTTCAGAAAAATGGCGAACGAAAAACAAAATGGGCGCCTTTAATAAAAAAGGGATAGGGGAAAAAAGAAATTAAGAACGGTCTTGCTTGTAGAGAAAAAGAATTTTATTTACAAGTAATCTCCACAAAGGAGGCAAAAATGAAACATATAATGCAAAATTGCATAAATTTTCTCATGCAGACGCTAACAAAAATTTAGGCGCCAGGTAACAAAAAGGTACAATTTACAAAAAATATATAATGAATGCAAAAATACAAAGTGTATAAAGAGAGTTACACCTACGTAACTGAACGGGCGTTAGTCAACCTATAACTACCCTTCAAAATATACAATGCAAAATTGGTATTAAAAAAAAAACAGAAGGAAAAGACTTACTTTGAAAAGGGTTTAAATGAAGGAACCCTTCAAAATATACACTCTCTCGCAGGAGAGGTCAAAATTTAGAAAGAAAAATCCTTCCAATGTCTCTGACAAATTATTTAGATGAAAGACAAACTTTCTGTTGCTTTACTTGGACTTTCTCGTAAAGTACAAGGCTCTTCGAAGAAAACTATGACCAGCTCTTCTGCGCTGGTATCTCTCTTCACTTGTTGTCGTCCGCTTTTTCAAAGGGATGGACACTGGAAACCGCGACCTTTTTCGTCAAAGGAAAAGAAGAACCTTTTTTGCCCTCTAAGAATTCTGCAGGGTTTCAAATGAAATAAACCAGCCAATGTCCGTTTTCCAGCCGCTAAGGAATTTCGCCTCTCAGCGCTACAGAAGAATACTTGCAGGTACAGCCAGGAAACCAAAATGCTTGGTCACGTCGCGCCTAGCCTCCCATTTCCAAAGGGCTAAATGGGTATCACAGCAACTGCCAGCACGATCTGTTACCTCGGAGGGCTATTTCAAAGAGGAAGAATTTGGGAGGGCACATGACATTCCAGCCGCAAAGCTAGCAACAGGTGCCTCCTTTCACCATTCGTTTTCGTACAAAAAATACGAAACAAGAGAGACATTGAAAAGCTTACAAAAAAGGTAAAAAACCATAGAAAATATTCATTAAAACTATACAAAATATTTATTTCATAAAAATTTCCGATACTTTGTTACATTTTTAAATAAGAAAAATATCATTGTATTGTATAAAAATAGAATAGAATAGAATGTAATGTATTATGTGCTGTAACATGTTTGGACCATATGACCTTTAGGCACCCCTTCCGCGATCTCGACTCACAAGGACACTTTTCTCATTTACACCGTCAAAATCCAGTTGTTTGTTAGGGGTTAGGGTTAGGGTTAGTTTTATAATTAAAAAAAAAACTCTAAAAATCGTCTGTTAACAATTAACCGGATTATGACAGTGTAAATGGAAAAAATGTCCCCACGAATTGACATCGCAAAAGGGGTACCTAAAGGTCATATGATCCACATGTTTTAATGTTTATTTCTTTTTGTAAATAATATTTTCTTTGGCGTAATAAATTCGAAAACTTAGATATCTTTAGTGAACTTATCTGTAATTCAATCGACTTGGATTGTCAAACTCGACCACATTCTCTCTCATCTCTACACTCTCTATCCAACGTCACTTTCTTGCAATTCCGTAATGCTCCCACGAGTTCGCTTTCATGAAATCAAACCCTCTTCTACCAGACATTCGATTTCATAGCCATACACCCCACTCCCACAATGCCTCTCACTTCCGGTCTGCACTAAAGCGAGTCACTCTCGGGCGCCACTCTTTCTCGAGCTACGAGGTAAGTGAAATTTCCATCTTTTTTTATTTTTTCTGATTTCAACTATAATAATAAATTCAAAAAACGGATATTTTTTAGTGAACTTATTTAACTTAAGCGTATCTGAAACTCGTTCGTACCTAAATTTTTAGCTCACAACACAAAGCAAAAAAATCGGGTTGACTTCTGATTTAGGTCGGAAAATTAAAACGGAAAGTTTTTTGGTGGTACCCAATGACAGTTTAACTACAGTCTATGAATTAACATTTTGTGAATTGGGTTACGGTTTTTAATTACGTATTGCTTAAGCAAAATAAACAACAAAAAACCCAAATTACTATACATTTAATGTTGAAAAATATTTTTTAAACTAAGTTTGATTGAAATTATATATTGCAATACTAACACAAACAACTGTCTCAATAATAAATTCAATAATTAATTTCAATGGTTAATTAAATGTATAGTAATTTTAGTTTTTTGTTGTTTATTTTTTTAAGCAATACCTAATTAAAAAGAACCTTTATCCCCTAAAACGCGTAACCCAATTCGCAAAATGTTAATTCATAGACTGTATATATATATATATATATATATATATATATGTAAATGTTGTTTGAGAGCGAAGACGCGTTCAGATAAGTCATATTTTACATTAATATTTCTGAAGTGTAGAAACGTATATTCTTTAACACATGTTTTTTTCTTTTTACCCTATTGTTTACTGCTAATAGTCTTAAATCCAATGTCATTGAAAAACATTAACTTGCATTGGCTTATTGATCTTGCTTTTCGATAATCTAAAATGGTTCCTATGGACTTATACTAAGTTAAAACTTAGTTTTGTTTGGGTTTTTTTCGGTGTGGTGGACCCGTAAATCTCATCAGATCATCCACCTACGTTCCCCAAAGTCTCTCAGTCATCTTGCCTCGGCTTATTACTGATACTTGACTTTGGGGAAGGAGAGCATGTGGTGCGTGTCGCACAAGCGCACAACATGTAAAACAAAAGAATGTGCAGATATTTCTACAAGTCCCACCGTGATGGAGGAATGGTGACGTGTGCAGGCCTGATGGGCTGGAAGCATGCAGATGTGAATCTACATATGGCGTGACTCGTGACCTACCTAACGTCACTGCCTTGCTTGTTGAACAGCAACATGCCTCGGCTATGTTGTGGGTGACTGAGCAGCCCCTTGGATAACATTGTTCACCCAGCCATTTGGAAAGTGTCTAGAAAAGGTGACCTAAACAAATGACGGTTCACCTATCAAGCTGGCCAGGAACCTGCGGTTCGACGGATGTCCACATTAGCTGGGCGAAAACAAGAAAATATTACAACAAAAAATAAGGCTAAGAATAGCCCCCTGGAATGTCTGGACACTTCTCGATCTTGAGAGATCGGGAAACCCCAAACGACGTACTGGTGTCATGACAGGGGAGCTTCTCGATATGGGGTTGACATTGATGCCCTTGCGGAAGTCAGATTCAGCGATAAGGACCAATTGATAAAGGGGTTGGGCTGGGTACACATCCTCATGGAAAGACAGGCCTATGGTAGCTTGAGGTAAGGCGGCTCAAGCACTCCATTCTGAAGCGACACATGACAGTTGTCATGGAAACATTTCCTACATTTAAGTCTGACCTGTGTGGCAGGGCCTGTCTGTTGAGGGCTTCATATGTGTGACAGGGTACATAAAAACAAGTTGGATCCGTGGGCCATCTGCGTGCTCACAACTGAATGACTTGTAGAAATGGCCTTATTCTGTGAAGAAGTGGCAATCACTATATATATATATATATATATATATATATATGGAGTGGTAAATTCTGTAAGAGAAGTTAATAAAACATTTTTTTACATTTTCAAACTATTAGCAAAAATCAGGGAATTGTCCGATTTTAATGAAATTTCCACTACTTTATTCATTGATGAGTTGATTTTATAATGTTCTTTGAGCCACTTCTTCATTACAGATTTCACTTCCTCGTCACTGGAATAATGCTTGCCTCTGAAACCCTCTTTCATATAGTATAATATATATATATATATATATATATATATATATATATGTGCGTGGGCTAGTAGGTAGTTGTGGGAAATGGACTCGTCAATTCGAGTTCAATTCCTAGATGAAGCTGTTGGCATTTCACATAGCTCTAATACCCTTGGGAAAGGTATGAATCCATATATTCTCCCTCCAGCTATGGGTTAAATAGTAGGGCAGACTGGGCCCTTCAACCTTGGGTAGGTAACCAGTCTAGGAGAGGGATAACTCTGAATTCAAAATTCTTGAGGTCGGTCGTTGATTGGGTTTGTGGCAACCCTTGATGCACCAATTCTTTCCTATCGTTTGTGCCAAAAAGTGTGGTTGGTCCAACACAAGCCTTCACCACTATAAACAAATCACTGTGTGGGTGTTCATTGTGTGTGTGAACCCTCATGCGTCGAAAAATCGACAAGAGAGTCCATTTTATATATATATATATATATATATATATATATCAGACTTGCTGACTTGGCTGGTTGGTTGGTTGGTTTGCTGGTAGTTCTTGCCAAAAACCAGTGGTTAATACAAACTGTTCAATTCAGATCTATTGATCTATTTTGCTGTGTTTCTTAAAACATCAACTTTTAGTTTTACTTCTTGAAGACAATCTCAGTGAGATTGACATTATCTTGTTTACATTATTTGCACATGTTGCTCTTAATACAAATCAATTACTTCACAAAGCTTCCTGGTTGAACTACTGGGATTCTAAGTTGTTGTCTTTTAAGACAAGACTTAGAGAACACAGCAAATTATTCGAAATTCTGACATTTAATACTTTTATCATTTCTCTGAATGTTTGAGATGAGGCCTGAAGATTAGTATTATCTGCGTTATTCGGACTACTGTCCCATCTTCATTGTTATTTGTACAACGTTTCAGCTGATACCCCTCCGGCCTTCTTCAGGTATTTCTTGTCGTAATTGGGAGCCATCACGGAACTTTGAACCTAACCCTTTATTGAGTCCACGGAGGTATCCTGTTCTCATTCCGCTAACCATAGCTGGGGTAGGAGTTGTGTTAATTATTTTTTCTAACTGCCTCTACTCAGGATTGAACTCAGGATCCAGAGATAACTGTCACTTAGAACTGTCTTAACCTAACTACCTTATCCACTAGGCCATGTGTCCAATTGGACAATGGCTTCCGATTACGACAAGAAAGCACCCGAGTTCGAAAAGAAGGTTCCCGAGTCCAAGAAGGTTTCCGAGTCCGAGAAGGTTCCCAAGTCCGACAAGAAATACCTGAAGAAGGCCGAAGGGCATATCGGCCGAAACGTTGACACTACAAAACCTTTGACACTACGTAGTATTCCAAAACTTAGGACTTATTCACTTACCAAAGGATTCTATAGTTCAGGACTTATTCACTTACCAAAGGATTCTATAGTTCAGGACTTATTCACTTACCAAAGGATTCTATAGTTCAGGACTTACTTACTTTAAGTCCTTTTCAACTGGCCAACAATGGCAGCCAGAAACTTAACAGCAGTGTATGAGAGAGAGAGAGACCAGCTGCTTGGGTAACAGCTCATCTTCCATATCAACTCACCCAGGTTACATGGTTCCATGTTTTTTTTGGACACTAAGCCATCCTCTCTAGAAGACGGATGGATGCCAACAATTCCAAATAATTACAGCATATTGTTTTTGTTTTTTTATGGTCTAGTAAAAGTTTTAGATTATTTGAATCCTGAGATAATGTGGGGTAAGACCTCCCTCCATGGGTTTGGCTGTTGGCCGTAGGTGGCGACCCATGATGCTTAAGGACGGAATCCTGGTGGCTGAGCAGTCCATGATATGCAACACTCCACTTTGGCTCTTACTTAGGCTAGATGGACGGTCGAAGAAGCCCCTTCCGATCAATCGGCGGGTCACGTCAAGCCCTAGCACCTATATGATTGTCCCAACCGTATTGTCCTTATGGTAACCCCAACCCTTTTTTATCATATCTGCTAGAAGGCTGAGGGTTCTGGGTATGACGTTATCATCTATCTGATCATGAGGTACCAATTCTGGGGAATGTGGAATACCCCTTCATCACCATTACTCCCAGGTCTACTCTGATTCAGAGTGGTAGTACCTGTTAGGGTCCCATCTATGAGTTAAATAGAACAAAATGAGTTCTAAAAAATGCATTTAAAAAAAAAAATGAATCAACAAAAAGGAATAAAACAAAATGTCTTCAGCATAAAATGACCCAACAAGGGTTGACATGCCGCAAAATCCAACCAACCAACGTATCAATTGGGCATCCTATCATGGTTTAATGGTTAGCAAGCTAGTCTCACAAATCCATTACTACTGAATAGAGAGTTTGATCCTTGCTGAATGACTCATACTTGTGACCTTGTGTCACATCCTACCCTTGGCGAATTGGCTGGGTATAAAAGGGGTATCCTATCATGGTGTAATGATTTGCTAGCTAGTCTCGCAGATCCATTACTACTAAATAGAAAGTTTGATCCTCGCTAGATGCCCATGCTTGGGACCTCGTGTCACATCCTACCTGTGGTGGATGGGTTGGGTAAATGTCTACTTCTATCAAATCTGTCATATTCTTTTTTATTTAAATTGCTTTTGCTGAGGTAGAGTGCCTATTGAAGGGCTGGTTTAGCTCAGCTGGTAGAGCGTCCGCCTAGGAATTGCAAAGTTCTGGGTTTGATTCTGGCCCTCGCCAACTCAGGGCATGAGTAGCACAGCTTGGGTCATCTGATCTATGCAGTAAAGTGTTGAGCTGACAATGTTTAGTGCTCCACCTAAGCATGAACAATCTCCCTGGTCCAGCAATAGCGAAAGGGGGATAGACCCCCTCGCTGTCCAGCTGATACCAACAATAGGCCATTATGCCAACTTTACATTTACTTATTCAGTTGATGCATGTTTTATCACAACCTTCTGAGTAGAATACTGAGGGTTATGAATATTGCAGAGGTGGTGGTGGTGGGGGGTTGCAAAAACGAAGCTGAAAAGAGAGACCCCAAAACACAGGTTCATTTCTGTCTATAGAATTAAATTAAGTCAAAGTACCATTGTATTATGTTTTTATGTTCTCTTTCTTTTTTGATGTTATCATTTTTTAGTTTTTGTTTTCTTTGTTTAATGCTTCATGGGTTATTTAATGCCAAAGCCATCCTTGTAGAAGAACAGCAGTCGTACGATTTAACCCATAGCTAGAGAGATGAGGGGGTTTATACCTTTTCCCAAGTAAATTTTAAATTCAGAGTTTTCCTTCTCTATATATATATATATATATATATATATATATATATGAAAAGGCCGGGTTAGCTCAGTCGGTAGAGCGTTCGGCTAGAAACCACAAGGTTCCTATTTCGATACCGGTCCTCGCCAACTCAGCATATGAGTAGCACAGGGATCTGTGCGGTAAAGTAAGGAGCTGGCAGTAGGTCAGACGCTGAAATAATCTCCTTGGTCTAGCGCTAGTGAAAAGGGGATAGACTCCCTTGCTGATTGGCTGATACCGACTTTAGGCCGCCCCTACGACTTTACTTTTATATATATAAGTTAGGGTAGTGAAGATATGAACTTGATGCTTGATAACTGATTTCTTGCCCATGCGATTTTCAAACCAAATGAATTATTTATGTTCCTATTTTTCCTTATATGCTGTTGTGTTGCATCATGAGATGGGTCAAACACTTGATTCTAGTTTAGTTTGAGGGGTATAGTGGGGAGGCTGTTTTTTTCTTTGTGTAGTAATATTGAACACTCTTTACTTATAAAGGAAATTATATTATCAATATCGATAAGTTATTATTGTGTGTGTGTGTGTGTGTGCATGCATAGAAGTACATATGTCTACATACATATACATATAGAGAGTTTGATATATATGTATCGGTAGATATTTGACAGAATGCTACAAGAGGAGCCAAAAATTAGATATGTTGATTCTTGTTTTGGCACATTTGTGAGTCATTGTAGGACATTCTTCTGCCAAATGTAATTTTGCTTAGAGGGTGAGTAGCAGGTTGGAATTGGAATCCTCCAGTCTGTGAGGTGGAAGAATTTCGTGACAAGGTCAGACAATGTCTTTTAGCAAATTGTTTGTTTTCACTTTGTTTGCGTCTTCTCAAAAGCGCTGACCAATTCAAACAACATGATTAATGGATTTCTGATGACACCGACTCTCATCACAGATTACGAGGAATCTCTCAATAGAATGAGGATCCAAATTAGATTTTCGGTGTGAGCTGGGGTGGGGGTGGTGGTCGTTGAATATATCTACATGGAATTTTTGTTCTTTTAGTATCTCCACCCCTTGTAGTCTGTAAGAGTTGAAGTCAAAAACTGTCTCTGTTCTTTTATCTATATGTTAAAACGAAAATTCTTCCAATCTGTAGCCGTGTGAGTGCTACTGTATGGCTGTACCAGTTGGACTCTAATGAAATGCTTGAAGAAAAAGCTATATGGCTATTGACTTCATGTTCATGCTACACATGCTTATATATATATATATATATATATATATATATATATAGGTAGTTTTCCATCTTTGTGATCAAGCAATACTATGTTACATACACACGATATACTTAATACTACACTTTTTACACATTTTATATATATATATATATATATATATATATATATATATATTGGAGAAATGTGAGGAGGTTAATCCGACATTATGTGGAGAAAGGTAGACAAACACGGGATGTTATGGAAACTGGATGTTTATTGTCGATGATGCAACGTTTCGGTCTATTAGACATTCTTCAGGACTTGGATATAGTTCTTGCTTCAATGAAGGACATTCTCATTTTTTGAGAATGTCCTTCATTGAAGCAAGAACTATATCCAAGTCCTGAAGAATGTCTAATAGACCGAAACGTTGCATCATCGACAATAAACATCCAGTTTCCATAACATCCCGTGTTTGTCTACCTTTCTCCACACATATATATATATACACACACATATATGTATATATACTAATAAAACATACCTTGACGGTTGGTATGAGCCATACAGCGAGGGAGTCTATCCCCTTTTCACTAGTGCTAGAACAAGGAGATTATTTTAGTATCTGAGGTGGAGTGCCACACCTACCGTCATCTCCTCACTTTACTGCACAGATCCCTGTGCAACTCATACTGTAATGAGATGATAAAGGTCCTGAGTTTTGGGAGGACTACTATAGAAAAGAGGGGAAGAAGAAATAAGAGAGAGTAAAGGTTTTTAAAAAAAGTGATGAACACAAAACAGTTTGTCGGGAATTTGACTGGGCATGACGCCCAAATGGAGTATTGAAAGCCAACTGGAACTTTCGGGTGTTGACCGGAACCGGAAGTCACGTGGTCACGAGGAACGACGAAGAAGAATACCGGCCTCTTTTTGCTTTCCGAGGCATAGGGTACGGACAGGCCTCTGGTCCCTAGTGTGGGATTACAGTAATTTAACAGTGTTCTCTCTCTCTTTCTCTCTGCCTTTCCTCCTCTCTGAAACAACCCACAAGACGAGCCCGAAAATAAAAGCTAAGCAGCTTGTGACGATATATTTCTCACGTTGTACCTTCTTATCGACAAGACGACCGCCGTGTACCAAATACCTTTTTAGTGTCGTGAATTTGGAGGCACGTTGACAAGACCCGCTATACAACATATATCGCTATTAGAACATTACAATACCCTGAGTTGGCAAGGGCCAGTATCGGACCAGTAACCCTGTGATTCCTAGCTGGACTGAACTCAACCAACCCTATACAAAGTCGTAAAGATTATACAATTTTTAAGCATACATACAAAAGTAATATTTTTGATGGTAAATTGGCAACATCACTAAAATCACATTCAAAGGCTGATGGGTTTGGTAGGCGGTGGGGGTTATACATAATTATTATAGACTATAGAAATTTAACATCATAAACTCAGCATCATCCTCATATAAGAGATGAGTTAAAAATATATATATAAGACATCTTATTATAATGGAGATTGTGTGTTTGTCTGTCTGTAACCGAAACTATATTACTACTCATTTCACAGTTCCCTTAGTTATTTACATCATATTCTCCATGATTTTATTTTTATTTAAACCTTAATTATTAATAAAATTGTTTTACATTACTTACACTGTTGACCATATCTACATACTAATAATATGCAATTGTATTTATATATACAACAAAATAGAGGTTTACAGTATGAATGGGAAGGCTAATTTGCATATTGATCTTTAAAAATTGATTTTAATAAATATATGCTTAGTATTATTGATTTCTAATTGTTTGGTTTTATCTTATTGAATATAAGCAAAAATCTCTTCAATAAATCTTAAAAGAAATCCCTTAACAAGAAGAAATAACTGTAATATTATTCTTTACTTCCTATTTTAACTAAACAGTTTAATTAGGAAAATTTACCAATGAAAGACGGGAGTAACGGAAAATGGTGGAAGAGTTAATTTCAAAGTTGTTCTATTTTTCAATCATACCCCCTCTGTTCCAAATCTTTTTATTTGCATTCTTATTTAGTTTCATTAGCCTTTCTAATTTAATGATATTTTATTATATTAAAACTTAAATACTTGCACCCGGAGGGTGCATATATTTGCTAGTATATGTAATAGACTATATATATATATATATATATATATATATATGTGTGTATATATATACAGGGTGTCCCAGAAGTCATGTATTATCCAGGTTTTGAAAAACAACACCTTTATTTATTTCAAAAACATATTCATAGATATTAATTGACACAATTAATTTTCTATCTTTCAATTTGAGCATTTATTATAATTATTCTCAATAACAGTGATTTGAAATCAACAAAGGTGTATTTTTTAAAAACCAGGATGGTGTGTAACTTCTGGGACACCCTGTATTCCCCCCCCCCCCCGGCCTCATAGAAAAAAAAAAAAAAAAAAAAAGGAATAAAAGTCCTGACTAAAGCAGCATGGT
This sequence comes from Doryteuthis pealeii, assembly GCA_023376005.1. Taxonomy (NCBI): domain Eukaryota; kingdom Metazoa; phylum Mollusca; class Cephalopoda; order Myopsida; family Loliginidae; genus Doryteuthis; species Doryteuthis pealeii. Next base: position 25,468,762 of record CM042156.1, read on the forward strand.
TTTATCAAAACGTTAAAGTTGTCTTGAGAATCAAGAAGCGGTCAGCTAAGTAACATTTTAAATGAATGTTTTTAAAAGTAGAAATGTATATTAACACATGTTTATTTCTTTTTTACTTAATTGTATTATCTGTTAACAGTTTCACTGAAGATATTAACTTTATTTTTGTTTAAATAAGCAATGTATAAATCCATTCCAACCAGCAATTCACGCAGGTGTCTTTGAAAAGAATTAACTTGCATATGCTTACCAATAATCTAAAATGGTACCTGTGGACTTATACTAAGTCAAGACTTAGATTTTTATTTATTTATTTTTTTTTTTTTTTTTCCGGTGTGGTGGACCCGTAGATCTTGTCAGATCATCCACCTGCGTTCCCCAAAGTCTTTCAGTCATCTTGCCTCGGCTTGTCACTGAACTTGACCTCGGGGAAGGAGAGCATGCGGTGCGTGTCGCACAAGCGCACATCATGTAAAACAAAACGTGCAGATATCTCTACAAGTCACAGAATGATGGAGGGGTGATGAGGTGCGCCGGCCAGACGGGTTGGAAGCACGCGGATATTAATCTACATATGAAGAGACTCTTGACCTACTTAACGTCACAGCTTTGCTGATTTTAACACCACCATACTTCGACGAGGGTGTGGATGAATGAGCAGCCCCTTGGTTAATACTGTTCACCCAGGAATTGGGAAGTGTCAAGAAAAGGTGACCCAAACAAATGCCTGTTCACCTATCAAGATGTCCATAAACCAACGTTTCGACGGTTGTCCACGTTAGCTGGAAAAAAAAAAAAAAAAAAAAAAAAAAAAAATGGAAATACTATAACACAAAACAAGGCTAAGAATAGCCACCTGAAATGTCGATCTTGAGAGATTGGGAAACTCCAAACTACGTACCGGCATCGTGACAAGGAAGCATCTCGATAAGGGGCAGACACCAATGCTCCTGCGGAAATCAGTTTCAACTATAAGGACCAATTGACAGAAGGGGTGGGCTGGATACACATCCTCATGGAAAGACAGGCCGATGATAGCTGTAAGAAGCTTGAGGTAAGTTGACTCGAGCCCTCCATTTTGAAGCGACACATGACGGACGCCATGGAAACATATCCTACATTGAAGTCTGACCTGTGTGGCATCGCCTGTATGTCAAAGATTTCATGTGTGACAGGGTACATAAAAACAAGCTGGTTCCGTGGGCCATCTGCGTGCTCACAACTGCTCACATCTGGACTACTTGTAGAAATGGCCTTCTTCTGTCAAGAAGTGGCAATCACTATATATATATATATATATATATACACACACAGGGTGTCCCAGAAGTTACACACCAGTAGAGTCGACGGGGGGCCTAAAGTCGGTATCAGCCAGTCAGCGAGGGAGTCTATCCCCTTTTCAATAGCGCTAGACCAAGGAGATTGTTTTTTAGCATCTGAGGTGGAGCGCCACACCTACCATCAGCTCCTTACTTTACCGCACAGATCCCTGTGCTACTCATACGCTGAGTTGGCGAGGACCGGTATCGAACTAGGAACCTTGTGGTTTCTTGCCGAACGCTCTACCGACTGAGCTGGATACTCTTATCTATATATACCCAACATTTGACTGTGTTCTGGCAGTTTGTACAGAGCCTGTATTTGGTTACACTCTGTCTTCATTTTCTTTTTCTTTTTTAATGACTGAGCGCTATTCACAGCCTTCCTGTGATGATGAGTAGGATGTTGATTCTACACCTTGAAGATCTCTGTGGTCTCAACTCAGACTAAATTCTACTTTTCCACGAGTTGCCTGGTCATGTGATACTCTGAACTTCCAACTCCACAGTTGTTGCTGTTAATTCTAAAATCTACACTACACTTCTTTACAAAAATGGTAGGCTATGCCTATCCATTATGTAACACTAATATGTTATATAATTCGTGGGTCGCCTATGAATTATGTATGTAAGTGTAGTTAAAATTCAAATAACAGGATGGTTAATGGAAAGTTACCATTAACCGTTATAGGTAATGTCCTTTACTTGACCGCCAGACTTCCGCCAACAGGAAGGTGTGAGAATGAAAATTGGGTTTAGTCAGAAGATTTCGGCCGTTAGTCAGAAGGAGCAGACGTAGGGGTCTTTTGGTCCAGAGAAACCCTTTTGGTCTGTGGTTTTTTTTAATAAAGAATAAGAAAAACAAATAAGTCTTGCTTGTTTATTAATCAAGAAACAGATGACCAGCCCAAAAAGAAGAAAGAAATCAGCCCAAAAGAAGGAAGATTGCGGCTACGAAGTAAGAACCCATATGCTCCTCTCCTCATCTCTCTACTCACCCCCAATCATATACCTGATATGTTAACCTATCTGGGGTTATTTCAAAGCTACAGGTTAGGGAATTGCATACATTGTATGTTTATCTTTATGATGGAGGCTGATATTAATCAAATGTACGGAAAGTGTCTTTGTGCGACCACCGGGTGCTCTGTAAAGGTTAGGGATCACTAGCCAAGCAAAATGAATACAGACACTTTACATCGCTTCTGTACCCATATTTATTTAATTGTAAAAGTTTTGATCTTATTTCACCTTACTCTTAATTCCTTTCTCTTTTTCTTTTTTTAATTTTTTTTTTTCATAGCTACAAAGAAATTACACTAGCCTTAGTCTGACCACCTGTTTATTTTTTTGTGTGTTCGTTGTTTTTGTTTTTTTGTTGTTGTTTGTTTGTTTTTTGAGGGGGTTCTTAAACTTCCCTAGAATGGTGTAATGATTAGAGTCGTAGGAAATGAACTTGTTGACCCAAGTTCAAATCCTAGACAAGACTGTCTACATTTCACATAACACTAATACCCTTAGGAAAGGTATGCATCCACTTGCTCTCCTTTCAGCTATGGGTAAAATAGTAGGACAGACTGGACTCTTTAACATTGCTTAGTCAACCAGTCTAAGAGAAGGAAAACTCTGAATTCAAACCTGGTAAACTCTGCCTTAAAAATAGACTTGGTGTCACATCCTGCTCATGTGGAGGAGTTGGTTAATATGTACATTGCTATGTTTATATTTACATTTTTTGTGTAGTTTCTTAAGAGATTTTTGCATCTCGGTATGTGATATGAATTATTCCTATCTAATACAAATAATTTGCTAATAGATCTATTTGATCCATTTATGGGACCCTAACAGGTTTGACCACTCCGGGTCAGAGTCAACCTGAGAGTAATGGCAATGAAAAGGGTGGGTACTCCACATTTACCAGAACTCTAGGACTGGAGCCTCGCCACTAGATGCACTTTATTGTCATGCCAAGAATCTCTTTTCTTTGGAAGGAGGGGGTCTTATTACACTGCAGGAGTGATACAGTCAGTGCATTCTAAGCCACGTGGACAGGGTAGACTATAACTGAGAAGTGACAAAAAGTATTCAAGCCTTTTTAGAAATTAATTGAAATGCAAACAGTCTCATCCAGGATTTGAACTCAGCTCGTCAAGTCCATTGTCTATGACTATAACCATTACACTACATGTGTTGTATTGTCCTCGCTCGGAAGACAGAGCTTCCGGCAAAAAGACAAAGAGAAATATAACAATATATATTCAAAAAAAGGGGAAAACGGAAGTGAGGCTTTCCGGTCAAAGAAGCAGGGAGAAGATAAAGAAATATATAACAAAGGTCGGTTATCAGATCAAAAGATAAAGATGCGTAGGAGTATCTATCAATATAAAGGCCTGAGGGTTCGAGCCAAAGTCAGACAGAGACCCCAGCCAGCAGCCAAGAGGACACTTCACATCTCCCGTTAGCAAACACCCCACGGGCACTCATTGTGAACACTGCCCTCTTCGCCAGCCACCGGCATTTATATTGTGAAACTCTACCCACACACCGAAGAAAATAAAGAAGGGTCCTATCTTTGTATATACGTATCTGTTGTTTATTGAAGTCCAGTAGTAGTCGGCTATACAACACATGTACAATCCTGATTATGTGGAGAAAGGTAGACAAACATGGGATGTTGTACAAGATGGATGTTTATTGTAGATGGTGATGTCGACGTTATAACGTTTCGGTCTGTTAGACCTTCTTCAGGACGTTGGATTGAGTTCTTGCTTCAACAGTGAACATTTTCATCCTAGTGAGTTAGGAGGTTGGGAATAGGGGATGGGTAGTCAATTATTGGTGTTAGTGGGAGTGTTTAAGTTGGTAGTGGGAGTTCTATTTTTTTTTTTTCTGATGGGGTGTGTAGCTAGTAAGGTTCTGTTAATGATGCCACAGGTGTTAGGTGTTGAAAGAGGTCGTAGGTGGGTCATATGCGCTGAGTTTGGTGGAAATAGAGTAATTTTGATTATCTAATATGGTAGTATCTAATAGTATTTAATAGGCTCATATGATCTTATACATGTGATATTATGATATCATTCTGTAACTGATAGAATCATAGGAAATCAACTTGTCAACCTGAGTTCAAATCCTGGATGAGACTGTTTGCATTTCATTTATCGTTAATACCACTAAGAAAGGTATGAATCCAACTATTCTCCCTCCAGCTATGGGTAAATAGTCAGGCAGATCATGCTCTTTAATCTTGGCTCGGTGCCCAGTCTAGGAGAAGGAAAACTCTGAATTCAAACCTGTTAAAATCTGCTTAAGAAATAAACCTTGTGTCACATCCTACTCATGTGGAAGGGTTGGTATATATATATATATATATATATATATATATATATATATATAAACCCATTTAAACCTGTGTTTTTTCATTATTTCTTAATATACTACATACCATTGGATTCACTTCCTTTCTTCACACACATATATATATATATATATATATATATATATATTCATACAGGAATTAATTCACTATCAATGGTCTGGGAGATAAAACATGTAAACATGTGCTCTACAACAATTAACAAATTTTCAATTTTGATCTGATTGACTCATTAATTTTAATGGCATATCAACTCATCTAGGGATATTTTATGCCTAGATGTTAGAGAATTGCATTCATTGTGCGTCTAATTTACATTTTTTGAGTAAATGTTTCTTAAGAGTTTTTTTTTGCACATAGTCATATCAAATATGATTAATTTTTAAACAGATCTATTTGGCCTATAGATAGGACCTAAAACAGGTACCACCACTCTGGGTCAAAGTAGACCTGGGAGTAATGACCTTTACTTGACCCCCTCCTCCAATTTCCACCAATATATGGATTCATACAGGAATTAATTCACTATCAATGGTCTGGAAGATAAAACATGTAAACATGTGCTCTACAACAAGAGGTCTAAAATTTTAATTAGCATTCTTGGTGTTGAAAGCAACAAGGACAATCTTTATCCTTCTATAAACACATTTTTGTTATGCTACTGACCCCCCTCCCCTCGCCCCCTCAGTCAATGAATTTCAAATCTGAATCAATTACTAGGACAGAAGATACAGGGTGGGGCAGAAGTAACATGGCAGTCAATGACTACGTAATAATAGAGGATCTGGCAGAATGATCTCTCAGATTTGGAAATTAAATCATCATCAAGTTGTGTTGGCAGCACCGACATCCATGACTCTCTCTCTCTCTCTCTCTCTCTCTCTCTCTAACAGTACCTATCTGTCATCACCCCAGTGAAGTCCTCCAAGCAGCATCTAGAATCCGTACAGAGCTGATTAGTTACATTTATTTCAATTCTTTAATGTATGTTCCTTAATATATGGCAATTAAATCTGTTTGATGGTGCTCCTCCACATTTTGCTATTGTTGTTTGTGAATGGCTGAATCACCATCTTCCCGGGAGATGGATGGGTAGATGTGGTCTGCGTGAGTGTCCGGCCAGAAGCTCTGATTTAACACCCTGCAACTTTTTTCTTTGGGTTGGTTGAAGGAGCAAGTCTACTCCTGTGTAGGTGTCCACAGGAGAACATCTCTTATGAGTTTATTGTTGCTTCTCCAGCACTTTCCAGCATGCCTTGTTTGTTATATCTGGATGGTTTGTATGATAGGAGGCTAGTGGCCATACAGCTGATTTCTTGTGGGGTGCTGATTCCAAAATTTGTCCCAGCCAGCACACAGCATCCTTGTGTAGTTCCCATTTTCCTTTTTCTTTAAGTGCTTCATTAGAGTAGTACTGATATAGCGACAGCTTGGAAATTTTTTTTATCTTATCAGTGATATCAGATTTCCATATGAACAATAATCAGTCTATAGCACTACATAAAAAGGCAAAATAGATCCTATTCAAAAAATATTTTACTATAGGAAAGAAAGAATGGTATTTGACATTTTATTATAGGAAAGAATGGTATTTGACATTTATTATAGGAAAGAATGGTATTTGACATTTTATTATAGGAAAGGTACATTTTATTATAGATAGTATTTGGAAAGAATGGTATTTGACATTTTATTATAGGAAAGAATGGTATTTGACATTTTATTATAGGAAAGAATGGTATTTGACATTTTACTATAGGAAAGAATGGTATTTGACATTTTACTATAGGAAAGAATGGTATTTGACATTTTATTATAAGAAAGAATGGTATTTGACATTTTATTATAAGAAAGAATGGTATTTGACATTTTATTATAAGAAAGAATGGTATTTGACATTTTGAAAGAATGGTATTTGTCATTTTATTATAGGAAAAAATGGTATTTGTCATTTTATTATAGGAAAAAATGGTATTTGATATTTTATTATAGAAAAAAATGGTATTTGATATTTTATTATAGGAAAAAATGGTATTTGACATTTTATTATAAGAAAGAATGGTATTTGACATTTTTCATGGATGGCAGTTAACTCTCTGCCTAATTTAAGCCGCTCACAGTGGCAATCATAAGTCACCACCCATAGCCAACTGATGGCCCCATTGAAGGTGCGGGTTATATTTCTCTGCAGAAAAGCAGTCGGCATATTCTACTGCCCCACTGACAGGACAACCAATATATAGGACATTAATGGGTTCTACTACTTCAGATCAAAGGGAACCTGAGAGTAATGACAACAAAGGGATAACGCCATACTCCCCAGATTTTAATGGCTTGTCACCCTGTCTACGGTTATTTTATGCCTAAATGTTTGTAATCACATTTATTGTACATTCATATTTACATTTTTTGTGTAGTTTCTTAAGGTTTTTTTTGTTTTTTTTGCACACAGTTCTTTCAAATCCAAATATTTTTTAAACAGATCTATTTGACTCATAGATGGGACCCAACTAGGTACTACCATTCCAGCTCAGAGTGGACCTTGAAAAAATGGCAATGAAGGGGTTCTCCACACACCACTAGATGACTAGAACTGGAGTCTCACCATCAGATGCAGTTAAGTGTCATACCCATCTGCAGGAATACTATTAGCTTATTCTAAACCCCAACTGATAGGACATATACTTCCCAGAGTTCAAGAACTGCAGCCTCACCACCAAATGCAAGTTGGTGTTATATCCCAGACACAGAAATTTGGGTGCTCTTCTAATATGTGATATACCGAAGATTTGTGATCTACTATTGATGGCATGTCATCTACTAGGAAAAAAGAAGTTAGGGTTAGGGTTTAGGGTTATTTTAATGGGAAAATAATGGGTAGTTAATGGTTAGATCACATATTGGAATGTAAACAACTCTATAGATCACATATTGGATTAGAAACCATTCGGTAGATCACATACTGGAAGAGCACCGAAATTTGATGTAATAGAAGACCATGTTCTTTTTACAAAATATTAAAATGTACTTTACTGAATTCTTTATGATGTATGATAAGAAACAAACTATATGTACAATAAATACATGTTAATTAACGTTTGGTATGAAAATTAAAAAGAAAAATGTAAACAGTTTCTTAAAAAATTTTATTGAATATTTTCATTGTGTTGGATCAATTAGCCTATTTCAAATGCTATAATAACTTTGATTATTACAAATTAAATTAGTATAAAGTTCATTACTTATTGAGATCTGGCTGTTTGAAATTGTTGTAAAGTTGACAGTGACCTATTGTTGGTATCAGCCAGACAGCAAGTGAATCTATTCATTTTTCACTAGCACTAGACCAGGGAGATTGTTTTTGAATGATGCCTCTAAACCCAAAATACTGGGCCTACAGTGTATAGTAAAATAGCACTTCAAATGGTTGAATATTTCCATGTGATGGTGGTGGTGGGGGGTGCTTTAAAAATCACCTGAATGTAAATCTGTGCTATATTTAGATATTTTAAGATTTTTTGATCAGAAACGAATATACACTTTTATCAATGTGAGTCTTTTAGAATGTATTTACCAACTCGTCCGCATGAGCAGGATGTGACACAAGGTCAATTTTAAAGCGGAGTTTGAATTCAGAGTTTTCCTTCTCCTAGACCAGTTGCCATACCAAGGTTAAAGAGCCTAGTCTGCCCTATATTTATCCATAGTTGGAGGGAGAATAGTTAGATTCATGTTTCCCAAGGGTATTAGCGCCATATGAAATGCAACCAGCCACGTCCAGGATGTGAACTTGTTGCCGTGTCCATTTCCTTTGACGGCAACCATTACCCATGGGCACCACCTTTAAATAAAATAAAGATTGTACATTCTTCAGAAATTATGTTTCTAAAGAAATATTATGTATAAAATGTCCGCTATGTCTGTGTCTTCAATGTTTATTTTATTTGCTGCATATTCTTTAAACAGTCCACCATGGAGAGTTTAATGGCATATCAAGCTTTGTGTGTTATTTAATGCCAAAGCCCTCCTTTTATAAGAACTCTACTGGTACTTTTTAACCTATAGCTGGGGGATAAGGGGGTTCATATATTTCCCAACGGTATTAGTCCGAAAGTAAATGCAATAACACAGTTGGGCCGCCCTGTCGGCTGGGGCGTTAGAATGCATCGACTGCACCTCTGTTGGCCATGGGTGGCGACTTGCGATGCTTAAGGATAGAACCCAGGTGGTTGAGTAGTTCATGACTTGCAATACTCCACTTTGGTTCTTTCTTGGGCTAGACGGACAATCAATCGGATGGTCATGTCAAGCCCTAGCACCTATATGATTTTCCCAATCCTATTGCCCTTATGACAAGCCCCAACCCTTTTTATCATATGGGTGCTAGAAGGCGGTGACTGAGGGTCTTCATGTCCTGGGAATGACATTAAACTCTATCTGATGGTGAGGTTCCAGTTTTGGGGGTTTGGGAAATGTGGAGCACCCCTTCATCACCATTGCTCCCTGGTCCACTCTGACCTAGAGTGGCAGTACCTGTTAGGGTCCCATCTATGGGTTAAATAGAAAAATGTGTTTATAAAAAAACAGATTGAGTATCCATTAAGAATTGATTTATTTCAAAACTTTATCGGCATTAAATGACCCACCGAGGTTGATATGCTGTACCAAGTATATAGGTAAGTAAAAAAAAAAGTAAGTAAAGTCATCGCAAGGCCTAAATGTGTTTATAAAAACAGATTGAGTATCCATTAAGAATAAATTTATTTCAAAACTTTATCGGCATTAAATGGTCCACTGAGGGTGATATGCGATAAACACGGTTGGGTTTGAACTCGCTCACTACAATGTTGTTATCCAGCACTTTAGCCACTCTGCCATAGGGACCCCCCTCTGCCCCCAGAGAGTTTTTTTGCAAGGAGTCATTTGTGTGTTGCTCTGGTGTTTTTCTTGGCTAAAAGGGACCAGTGCAATCATAAAGCTTTAATAATCTAGTAATATACATATATATATATATATATATATATATATATGTATGTATATGTGTGTGTGTGTGTGTGTGTGGTGTGAAGTGCATGGTGTAATGGTTAAAGTAATGGGAATGGATTCGTTGCCCCGAGTTCAATTCCTGGATGTGGTAATTGCAATTAACTTTGAGCTAATACCCTTGGGAAAGGTATAATCCTACTCTCCTTCCAGCTATGGATACATATTAGGGCAGACTGGGTTCTTTAACTTTGGTTAGGAAACCGGTCTAGGAGAAGGAAAGCTCTGAATTCAAACCTGTTGAACTCCGCTTAAGAAATTGACCTTTTGTCACGTCCTACTCGTGCGGAGGGGTTGGTAAATATATACATATATGATGGACTCTCCCGTCGATCGACGTATGAGTGTTTATAAAATGAACATCCACACAGTGATTTGTTTATAGTGGTGAAGGTTTGTGTTGGACCATCCACACTTTTTGGCATGGTCGATAGGAAAGAATTGGTGCATCAAGGGTTGCCACAAACCCAATCAACGACCGACCTCAATATATATATATATTGAGAGAGAGAGAGAGAGAGAGAGAGAGAGACTCTTAAATCAATTAACTTCATTTCCAATAAGAGAAGTCACCATCCCTTGGGGTTTTAGTATGAGAGATTCATCAACTTTGCAATGACTTGCCATCTGTAACATTTTAAAAAAAGATGTCAAAGAAAACATTGAGGAGACAAAATGTTGCAGAGCACCTTTTGATATCTTAATTTATATCAGGGTTTCTGTTCTTTGTCCTATTGGGTTGGGTTTCATCTTTTTAGTTGGGGGTGTTTCTCTCCGAGTTCTATCTAGTGTTCTTTAATCATATGTAGGTGGAGATGGAAGCTATGTCCAGCATTCAGGCCACTTTTTTCAATTCAACTAAAAACGAACTCTCTTTTCACAGTATCACCTAGTCATGTGTCTCTCTAGGCCAATGAAGGCCTACTCCAGATGAATCTAAGTTCAAGACCTATCAATCAAACTATCTGACATGCAGTGTAATTTTCCACTATTTTACCATTATTTCAAATTACTCTAAATTACTTGCTAAAAATGATAGGCTATGCCTATTCATTATGTAACATGTTTATTAATATGCTAATGGTTCAGACTGGCAATTCTCTGTGTAATTGCCGCTAAACCAACCAGTTAATTATATCTTATTTTATATAGTTATTTTTGTTTATAAAAATTAACTACAACCACAGTATCCAATTTAGAGTAGTTCAATGGGTTTATTAATACCATTTCGTGCCATCCACTAGTTTCTGCGGTCTATGAACCCTAACCGGAAAAGGGTAAGGGGAAGTCACGTACAAACCTTTAGAGTTTTATGTCACTGGTCGGGGATAGGCAACAACAGTAAGCGCTCTCACATTTCTTTGAGGATTTTCTACTTTCTTTGAAAAAGCATTCGCTGTTTATTAAATGCTATTTGTTTTCTTTGTACAGTTTCACGGTGTTTATTAAATAAACATAATGACATCAGTAAAGAAGCGTCATGCGTCCCTTTCTACACAGTAAAAATCTGAGTTTCCAAGCCATATTTTATTGAGAGGAGGAAAAGGCTCTTCATTTTCGAAGACCCTAAAAAATAACGTTAAACTCAAAAAAATAAATCCACTCTGAGGTATGATGGACTCTCCCGTTGATTTCGACGTATGAGTGTTCACAATACAATGAACAGCCCACAGTGATTTGTTTATAGTGGTGAAGGCTTGTGTTGGACCATCCACACTTTTTGGCACAGTTGATAGGAAAGAATTGGTGCATCAAGGATTGCCACAAACCCAATCAACAACCGACCTCAGGAATTTTGAATTCAGAGTTATCCCTCTCCTAGACTGGTTACCTACCCAAGGCTGAAGGGCCAAGTCTGCCCTACTATTTAACCTTAGCTGGAGGGAATTTTGAATTCAGAGTTATCCCTCTCCTAGACTGGTTACCTACCCAAGACTGAAGGGCCCACTCTGAGGTATACCAGAATATATAACTCATGAAAACTAAAAACTGGTGTTTTGGTTGACTCAATGGAGTTAGTATTATTATAAAGCTTTAATGATATAGATATTACACTTGAAGCTTGGTTGAATATTGGGATCAAGTAACCAATAGGCACCCTGGCTGTTTGCTAGATTCAAAAGGATAGGTTTTGCTTTTCACTGTCAACTTCCAGTTGTTTGTTAACTGACGATTTTTTAGAAATGTTTGTTTTAGTTATTTCATGTTGTTGTTGTTACTTCAGTAGCATTTTTTAAAATTATAAAACTATAAACGAAAGACATGTTTTTAATCACACCATATATTATGTAATCCTTTATTTCTTAGTGATATATAAGACACATTGCAAGATTTTAAATGCACTAATAACATGGGCTGTTTTGAGGCAAAACTAACTCGATTTTCATAGAGACACTGTTAATGAATAAGATTTATTCAATTCTATGTATTAATTATTTTGGCAATAAATTAAATACTCTTTGAGAAACTTATGCAATTCCTGAAGGTATTGTGAGGTAAACAGTGACATTGTTTCAGTTATAGAAATTATAAGATCTATTAATTTATTTTTCAATAATAGAAATTATCATCTCTTGAGTTTTTAGGCAACGACGCAGCACCTAAGTGATTCATCAACTTTGTAACTGGTTGCCTGGTGTTTGGTGTTGCATATATAAGCTAACCCTGTCTTACATCTCTTATTGTGCCCCCTACTGTGTAGCTCGCTTATAAAGGAAATGGTACAAAGACGTTTTGGCAGGCGGACAAGGTCGACAATTCCAGCCACAGAAGCAAAACTAACTCCCCATACTCTACTGAAGAAGAATGGTTAAAGCCAGAGAGGACGCTGAAGCAACATGATATGGACAGAGAATTGAAAAGCCTATAATGTAGGCGACACTGTCCTCCGTGTCCAACCATCCAAACCTTATACCAGAGAGTGTGTGTGTGGGGGGAGGCTACAGTCACAAAGCAACTGACTGGCTGATCCTGTGAGACTGATGCAACAGATGGCTCCTGCATCAAACTAACAAAATCCATGCATTCATTTGAACTGAGGGCAAGGATATTGGTAGCATTTAGCAATTCCAAAGTCGTCTGGAGGCTGTGGTTGGAGTCAATAGAGATATCTTTGAATAAATTTAATCTATGGTATTTCAAGATATTTTCCTGTAATTTTGGTAAGTGTATCTGATAAAGTGAGATGTCAGTGCTATTTTCATTTTTGTGTAATTTATATGACAATTTACCCAATGTATCCTGTATGTATGTATTATATATATAATATATATATATATATATATATATATATATATATATATATATATGTAGTAGAATCCGACAGTATGAGGTAGATAGAAGAATGGTTAACAAGAAATGAAAACTCAAAACAAATCAGAGAGTTGAAACGTTTCATCCGAATTCATACGGACATCTTCAGTCGAATGATTTTTATTGAAAGCAAAATTTTTGTGCAAGTATAAGTGACGGAAGTGAAGGGAGGGGGTTAGGGGTAGGCATGAATATATATATATATATATATATATATATATATATATAAATAATGGAATAAATCAGACAGTATGAGGTATAGAAATAAAAAACAATGTTAAATATTGTGTTAACAGATATGTTTCAACACCAGAGTTTATAAAGTGTCTTTTACAATTGTCTTCAATTTAATTTCAAAATAATTTCAATTGAATTACACTTTATAAGCCCCACAGGTTTAAACAGATATCTGTTAGCACAATATTTAATACATATTGTAGATAATATGGGTGCTATATTTGTAGGTAGGCAGTGCTTAATATCATTGATAGAGCAGCTATATTTAATCGGAGTTGCCTACTTTTGTTTTTACACTTGCATTGTGATAGCCTTCAAAACCAACCATTAAACCAATATAAACAAGGCTTCAAGCAAATTATAAAACTCTTTTTATATATATATATATATATATATATATATATATAAATCACACACATATGATATGACCCACAGGTCAATATCAAATCCCTCTTTTAAGTCAACCGACTGACCCTACAGAAGAAATCCCTACACACAAACCCACCCATCAATGCCTCACCCTCACTCATTCATCTCTTTCACTATAAAAGCAAATGTATGTGTACCCGTGTTCAATAAAGTTGAAGAAGTTTCATTCAATATGAGGCGAAATATCCATTAAATTTTTATGCTGTTTTAGTGTTGTTTTTTTCCACAATTTCCTCTAATCTCACATATATATATATATATATATATATATATATATAATTACCGGTGGGTATAGTACGATCGCTGGAAGCGCACAATATCCAGAGGTTAAGGTTGAGGAAAAACAAATACAAAGTTCAATACCAAAGTAGAGCAAATTTATTTAAGAATGGAAATGAGTAACCTACTCGAGGATAGCAGGGTTACTTTTAAATTAATCGAACGATTAATCTTTGGGTTATAAACGCATGTTTAAAAACCAAAGATTAATCTCTCGCTAATTTAAAAGTAACCTGAGAATCTATCGATGAACTCGAGTAGGTTACTCATTTATTTTAAATAAATATATATATATATATATATATATGGGGGGTTGTAAAGATAGTAATATAAAATACATGTGTACATAGTACATATAAAGTAGATTTGTGTCTTGGAACATGTTTATATATTATCATGAACACTTTATAAATACAGACTAAGTCTTTTGTACTTTCCTCCCACGCATGGTGCCAGTATATTGCATAGAATTCAATAGATTTATTTTGGGGGTAAAAAAATAGTACGTCTTATAGTGCGTCTTATTATTATTCTGATAGCATGCCTATGTTTCTTGAAACATGACTGCTCAAATCACTCCCCCGCCCAAGATTTTTTTTTTTTTTTTACACCTTCTTCCCAGCACCTTATAAAATTTGTCTGCACCTAAATTTAGCTTGTCACAGTGTTTTGATTTGATATCTCAGGCCAGCAGTTTCTCATTAATGGTCCTAGCAGTAAAGCCTGTGCAACCCAACCCACCTGTGCACACACATATCCACAAATATACATTTAAATCAATCACACTCCACAAACAGCTGGGTTCCAGACACATTGATTGGTAATCATACGATTCAACCATTTTCATACTTACCCAAATACGAGTTGTTCTCTTATTGGCCGTAGTTGAGATGAAATCTCAGAACTTCAGATTGCGCTTTTTCTTTGAATAATTCAAACGAGTATCCTCATCATTATTGTTTCTGTTATATACACAAATAATATCTCCCAATTCACAAAATTCACTAAAACCCAATACGCCCACTCACCGACTATACAAAATGTTACCAAGAACGTCATTGGATGTGAACAGGACTGTATTTTTTTTACTAAATGAAAAATACGGGTCTGCGCATCCTCAAGATGAAATTATCAAGATAACATTGAAAGGGCCATTTTTTTAACCAATCAGCAACCTTTGCCCTCAAACCAAGGGAGACATGAAACCCGATCTGAGATGATCCACTCTGGACCCTTAAAAGCACAGAACTTTCGTCAGCCAGCAGTGAGGATGGGAGTCAGTAAATAGTCGACATCGCTGACCCAGCTTTATCATATTTCCTTCAGTCACCGACTAACCCGACAACATCTCGAACGCGCACCTTCATCTGGCTTCTATGCCGGCAACCGGATATAATATTTCACATATCAACTCCTCACACTCTGTGACCATGACACTAACAACATTCCTACACACACACATGCGTACCATAGTATCAACGAATGACCAATACATTATTCTTTACCAACTCATCAAGTGACTGTACATATTAAATTCATTATATTCAATACAACATATTAAACGTTAACCTGTGTTTGTTTGTTTTTCTTGCAACCATAAGCATCCACAGAAAACGACGTTAATGCACGTATAGGAAAAGCATGGGCAGCTATAAATAAATTATTGATCATATGGAAATCCAATCTCACAGACAAGTTAAAGAGACAGTTCTTTCAGGCTGTTGTCATATCAGTACTGCTGTATGGCTGCACTGCCTGGACCCTAACTAATCAACTAGAGAATAAACTAGATGGGAGCTGCACAAGAATGCTACGGGTGATCATGAACAAGACATGAAAACAACATCCTATGAGAAAACAGCTGTATGGTCACCTGCCACATATCACTCAAACCATCTGAGTAAGACGGACAAGACACGTGGGACACTGCTGGAGAAGCAAGGACGAGCTCATAAGCGACGTCATCCTGTGGAAGCCAGCACATGGACACGCCAGTGTGAGCCGACCAGCAAAGATATACATTGATCAGCTCTGTGCGGATACAGGATGCTGCATAAGGATCTCCTGAGAATGATGAGCGATAGGGACGGCTGGAGAAAGATTGTCATGGATATCCGTGCTAACAGCGCGACATGATGATGATGATGATGATCATCATACTATATGACAACATTTTTACTTCTTTTTTTGTTCCTGGACAAAAAAGTATTATTTCCCAATTGAATATTCCTAAAATAAATGGAAAATACCTATTTTTCACCTGGGTGATAAACTGCCCTGTCGGCTGGGGCGTTAGAATGCACCGACTGCACCTCTGCAGAGGGGTAAGACTCCACCAATGGGACCACCTGTTGGCCGTGGGTGGCGACCTGTGATGCCCAAGGATAGAACCCAGGTGATGAGCAAAACTTCACTTTGGCCCTTTCTTGGGCTAGACAGGCGGTCGGAGAGGTCCCCTCTGATCAATCGGCTGGTCACATCAAGCTCTAGCACCTATATGATTATCCCGACCTTATTGCCCTTTTTATCATATGGGTGCTAGAAGGTGGTAGCTGAGGGTCTACATGTCCTGGGAATGACGTTAAACTCTATCTCATAGTGAGGTTCCAGTTTTGGAGTTCTGAGGAATGTGGAGCACCCCTTCATCACCATTGCTCCCTGGTCCACTCTGACCTGGAGTGGTAGTACCTGTTAGGGTCCCATCTATGGGCTAAATAAAAAGTTTATAAATAAAATTTGATTATCTATTAAGAATGAATTTATTTCAAAACTTTGTTGGCATTAAATGACCCACCGAGGTTGATATGCCGTAAAACCCAAACCAAACCAAACTGGGGATAAAATTATCAAATTTACAAATATAGGGTCTGGTTTAGCTCGGTCAATAGAGCACCCAACTAGGAATCACAAGATTCCAAGTTTTGATACCGGTGTCCACCAACTCAGAACATATGAGTAGCACAGATTAGGTTATCTGATTTGTGCAGTAAAGGGGGGAGCTGACGGTAATACCTATTTTTCTTTTCCAACTTTGCTTTTGTGACCTTCATAATGAAACTTTCAAAATATGATTGCTTTTTTTTTTAACCTCAATTATTGATAAAATTGTTTTACATTATTAATACTGTTGACCATATCTACATACTAATAACATGCAATTTGTATTTATATATACAACAAAATAGTGGTCTAGAGTGTGAATGGGAAAGCTAATTTGTATATTGATATTAAAAATTTGATTTTAATAAATATGTACTTAGTATTATTGATTTCTAATTGTTTGGTTTATCTTAATGAATATGAGCAAAAATCTTGGCGATAAATCTTAAAAGAAATCCATTAACAAGAAGAAATAATGTTACATAATTTATGTGGTAGCATAAATTGACAAACCCTGTAGTATAAGGAGCCATTGGCTTTCAAATCAGAGAGTGGAAAATACCAGTAACGGTTATAGCTCTCTGACCCCAGAGAACACGCCATGAGAAACACGTGACTAGATTTAGATTTCAATTTCAATCTGATGTCAAGCAAAGAGGATGCGTATCTCTCTACTGGAGGTTGATATCTCACCGCGTGGAAGAATGGGCAAAGCAGAAATAAATCTTGATCAAGAAAATAAGTCTTGTGAGTTGATTAATTTGCATGACCAAAGAGTTAATCCCAGAAGAAGCCCTTAGTTAGAGACGGCGACAAGATGATGACCATAGCAAGAACATAGCCGAAGCAGTAAAACCAAAATGAAGAACAAGGAAATCTCAACTCTGTATCTGACTCTCTCTCAATCACCAAGTTCCTCTCTCGATTATATACCCGATGATGGGGTATATAACAATAATTGTAATTTTATTCTTTACTTCCTATTTTAACTAAATAGTTAAATTAGTAAAAAATTTAGCAATGAAAGACAGAAGTGATGGAAGAGTAAGTTTCAGTTGTTGTCTATTTTTTTATCATACCCCCCTCCCTCTGTTTCAAATCCTATTATCTATCAGACTATATGACAACATTTTTACTTTCTTTTTCCTGGACATTTACTTGTTCCTAAAATAAATGGAAAATACCTATTTTTCTTTTCAAACTTTACTTTTTTTGACCTACAAAATGAAACTTTCAAAATATGATTGCTTTGGTTTCTTTGTTTAATGGCATATCAACCCTCATGAGTTATTTAATGCCAAGACATTGTAGAAGAACAGAAGTGGTACTATTTAACTCATAGCTGGAGAATGAGATGGTTCATGCCTTTCCTAAAGGTATTAGTCTGCAAGTAATAGTGCAGCTCAACTTCAAACTTGCTTACTACGATGTCACTGTCCAACACGTAGCCACTACACTATGGGAGACTATATTTGTGAAAGTGATTTACATTAGTCACAAATTTTGAAAAACTACTCACCTCTAAAAGTTTTTGTTCATTTTTGTATAACTTTAATATAAATAAATGTAAATTTTGATTCATATTTAGTTTTTATTCAGATCTTATGTAAAGGAAAATGTGTAAAATTTGCCTGTTTTTACATAGACAATAGGTTAATTTATAAATGCCATTATCCAGGGCACAAAAGCAAAATTTGAAGGGAATAATGGCCATTTTCTATACTTTTACAACATAAGCAAGAAATAACACATAATCTCCAGGAATAAAATTTTCAGTACATAGTACTATCCAGAGCACAAAAGCAAAGTTTGAAGAGAATAAAAGTAATGTCGTTGGGGTGGCCTAAAGTCAGTATCAGCCAAACCATGAATGAGTCTATCACCTTTTCACTAGAGCTAGACCAAGGAGATTGCTTTTGGTAACTGCCCAGATCCTGTGCTACACATACACTGAGTTTGGTGAGGGCTGGTATTGAACCCGGAACCTTGTGGTTCCTAGTCGGACACTCTACAGACTGAGTTCAACCGGGAAGGGTATAATGGCCATTTTCTATACTTTTGCAACATAAGAAATTAAGAAATAACACATTACTATCCAGAAACAAATTTTTTTAATATATTTATGTGGTATTAATTTTAACTAATAAAAGTAAGTAAAAAGTCGTCGGGGTTGGCCAAAGTCAGTATCAGCAGAGCGATGGAGTCCTCTTTCAACAGACAACAGCACCAAAGCTGTAAAGTAAGACGCACGTAGGATACGCTGGAGCGCCAACTCATCAGCTCCTCCTTACTGGACAAGCAGTGTACGTATGTTGCACTCGGATGCATGATGCTGCGAGGACCGGTATGACGATAGGACTGGAGGAGATTGTGGATATCCGTGCTAGCGCGACCTTTAATACTTTCTTTTATCTTTTTATTTTTAGTCATTTTCATAATATGAAATGCAAACAGCCTTGTGTAGGATTTGAACTTGTATTGCTGATTCTATTTCCTATGATGATAACCATTTGGTTAAGAGCACCTCCCATATTGTAATTATCTATTATTATATTAAAGCTGAGTGAATCAATGATTGTTTGCTAAAGGCTTTTTTCCTCATTTAGTTTAATGACGTATAATTCATTTAAAAGTATTCTTTAGTTCTAGGATTGAGTAATGTTTGAAAAATAATCCATTTTAATTGGTTCTAATTAGTCGTAATTTGCAATTAAGTCAAAAACTGATCCGACTCTTACTTCACATTCTGCCTGTCACCTTCCTCCTCTCTATATATATATCTTGATTACCTCCTCCTTATATATGTTAGTTTCTCTGAGAGGTAAAAAATCTTACAAAATGATTCTAAAGTTGTTTTTTGTTTTATTCTTCTTTATTTTTTAAATTTAATTCGTTTTGAAAACTCACTTTTCCCTAATTTCTAATTATCTACCCAGAGCTCAATGGGTGACCCAATGGGTCCCGTTTTGTCTTGTATTACATTATAATTAACTGTAAATAATATTAGTAGATAATAGCTGTCTCCCTTGAGAAATTATATTGATTAGGGTGAGCTTTATATGAACACTTGATTTATATCCAATGGTGTCATTGTGTCCTCTGTAATTGTTATAGTTTCTGTGGAAATAAGATGTATTACTTTTGGAGCACATATCATATATATATATATATATATATATATATATATTTATTTACCCCTAACCCCTCCACATGAGCAGCATGCAAGACATAGTCAATCTTTAAAGCAGAGTTTAACAGGTCTTTATTCAGAGTTTTCCTTCTCCTAGACTGGTTGCCTAACCAAGTTAAAGATCCAGTGTCCTACATTTTCCCACAGCTGGAGGGAGAATAGTTGGATTAAAGCCTTATTTGAGGTTATTAGCACTATGTGAAAAGCAAACAGCCTCGTCTAGGATTTAAACTTTGATCATCGTGTCCAGGCTGCCCTATAATTTACACATAGCTGGGTGTGGGGAGAATTCTTGGGTTCATACCTTCCCTATTAGCACTATGTGAAATGCAAACAGTCTCGTCCAGTATTTGAACCGATAATCTGAACATTAGCTACACAAATGAGAGTAACCTACCCTAGTTTATTTCACTTTGTTCTTAATTGTGCTTGCTCATTATTTGAAATTAACTTTATTGTTATTAAGAACACATTTTATGATATTTTTGTGTTAAAACATGCAGTTGTATTGATTTGAACAAATTCGTGTTTTCAGTGTAGATTTACGGTGAAATGAAAATGGCCGACCAAAACAAATGGCTTCCTCAAAATGAAACAAACAAGGGGAAATTACTCTCATTTATGTAACTAATGTTCAGATTACCTTTGAACCTGCCATGTCCTTTTCTTATGACAACAACCATTACAACACATGCCTCTATATATCATATAGATCATAATTTGATTGAGCAAAGAACTGTTGTGCTGTAAAAGTCAAATGTATGTCTCCGTGTTACCTTGTACAATAAAATTTTGAGAACCACTGATTTAGAGTCTTTTGCAATTGATGGATGTTTTTAAGTTGATCTAATTTTGGCAGTTTCATGTTTGCTTTGTGTTGTGCCATTGTAACCTATCAAATCTTTCAGTCTTCACAGATAGCTTCTTTTTTTTTTTCTTTTTTTTTTTTTTTTTTTTTTCACTTTTAAAATAAGTATAGTAATCACTTTGTGTTGAATGTTCCTGCAACTAAGATTGATTTTTTTCTCCTGGAAAAAAAAAAAAAGAGAAAAAAAATGTCATTGAAAAATTGCTGTACATCTTATACAGTAGTACCTCTTAAATGCCAAAAACTATTGTGATTCTTCTTTTCTCTCCCTCTCTCTTTCTTTTTTTTTTTTTTAGAGTGGGGGAAAAGAAACATTTTTAAATTACCTCTGAGGCGACCATTTTTCTTTTTCTTCTTCTTGGAATAAATACTGTCTGCTTTTAAAAAAAAAAAATTTCAGTCTCTGCATAAATATTATGAAGATGGTATCCCAATGCTATGTTGGCATTCGTCACCATTAAAGATTTTACAAGTATATAAGTATATCGATAAGATTTTTTTTTTTTTTTTTTTTTTCAGTTTCTGCATAAATATTATGAAGACGGTATCCCAGTGCTATGTTGGCATTCTTCACTATCAAAAGATTTTACAAGTATATAGGTACATCAATAAGATATTCAAAAAAATTTTTTTTCAGTTCTGCATAAATATTATGAAGATGGTATTCCAGTGCTATGTTGGATTCTTCAGTCTGCTATCCAATTTGGCATTCTTATTAAAGATTTTACAAGCACATAGGTACATCAATAATTCTGCAGATTAATGATGAACAAAAAGCATTTATTTTACAAACCTAATGTTTATCTTCAAAGTGGAAAGAGAGTTTTTTGTATAATTCTATTTTATGATAGACTCACCTAATGTTACCTTCGTTCTCTAGGATTTTACAAGTACACAGGTATATCAATAATTCTACCTGACCTATCAGCTGAGGCTGTATATTATTACAATTGCACCTTTGCAGAGAGGTACCCCCCTCCCAATGGGGCCCTTGTTGGCTGTGAGTGGCAACCTGTTATCTCTGAAATTGGATCATGGTGGCTGAGCAGTCTCTGATCCATATACAAAGTGGTACCATGACATGCAACACTACACTTTGGCCTTTATTTGGGCTAGACAGGTGATTGGAGAGGCCACATCCAATCAAACGACTGGTTATGTCAAGGTTTAGAAATATTCATAACTGTCTCAACTGTATTCTTCCAATTGCTGTTATGGCAAACACACACCCCTTTTTATCATATAGGTACTAGAAGGCAGTAGCTGAGGGTCAACCACCAGTATCTATAAATACACATGAAGTTAATGAAAATTATTTCTACTAACTTATTAATACACATGAAATTAAACATATATTATATATATATATATATATATATATATATAGATGTGAGGTATCCAAAACTTGGTAGTAAGGGATGATTCTATATGTGATTTCTAAGACATACTGTATTATTATTGTATAATCCGGTATGTACAAATACAGTGAATCTTTAAATTACTACAGAGAGCTCAATGTATAATAATCTTTTTAGATTGTATACAGAGCAATATTTATCTTTTGAAAGGAAGGAAAAACTCAACACCGTATTCCATAATAAATTTATTTCAACCAAAATTGGGGCCTTTATAAATCTAAGTTGATTTAACAAAGCTCCCTAAATCAAGTCTATCAGATGGATAATCATCAATAATTTGAATTGCATAACAGAAAAATTTTCTCAATGTAGAATCTTCTTCCCCTCAAAAAAATATTTTACAAAATGTATACATTAAAAATCTGTCACTATGGTGACAGGAAGTCATTGCAAATGAGAAAAAAGAACATTTTTCAGGGCCAAGCTTTTTTTTGGGTAGTAATCAGTCAAATTAACTATCAAATTAACTATCAAAATTAAAGTCCTGCAGCAATTTAGAATATAACAAAAAGATGGCAGTCTTGTTGAAATGCAATAATCAAAATATACATAAAAAAATAAAACTACAAGAGTTAAACTTTCATTTTTGATTTTTGATTTTTCTAATTGATTTTATCATTTGGACTATGTGAGTTATTAAATTTTTAATTTTAAAACTACTGCATAGATCAAATATCATACATTGAGAATTACACAGATCACATCATATAGTTCAAGCATTATACATGGAAAATCACACATTATCTCCCTTGATAAATCTGTTTGCAACGTGAGAACAGATGCAACCTCCAGAGAAATGAGTAAAAGAAAGAAATGCATGCTTTTTCAAAAATTATTTTGGAAGTCTATTTAAAAAAAATGATGTAATAATTCATAGTTCCCATCTAGCTTTTTTTCCAACCATTTTGTTAAATGCTCAGCTCTGTGCAGATACTGCATACTGTGCAGAGTGATGTCCAACATGGACTAGTGGTAGCTATACCCAAAATTGGCCTAAAAGGCATTTTTGACAAAATGACTTTAGCCCCCCCCCTACAGAAAATAATTTATCAAAATCAGCGAATTATCGGATTTTAATGAATTTTCAGTGTTTATTTATCAATGAATGATCTTTATAATGCATTATTTATTTTATTTCAAAACTTTCTCATTTTTTTCAGGTCACTTAATTTTGCCCCCCCCCCCCTTATGTTGGGGCGTAACATTTTTTTCAAGTTCGTCTTATAGTTTTCTAATTACAGTATAAATAAAGAGATAAAAGACCGAAGTTATGAATAGAAACAAAAAATTTTTTACGGTGGCTTTTCTATGAGAAAATAAGTACTGAAAATAAAAAAAAAATGTAAAAAAAATAATAGATAATTAATTTTTTGGAGATTTCTTTTTTACTCATTTCGATAATTATTTAATTGGCTATTATCTTATAAAAGAAAAAATTATACATTGATATTTTTTTCTAAAAAGGGGGGGGTACATTTTCAATCGATTTTCTTCAAAAAGTATACTTTGATGTAATAAAATAAGGTTTGCATTAAATAGATATTTATTTTTAGAATCTAAAAATATAACATTTTAAACTTACATCAGGCTTTTCATATTTTAAATGAATTTTATATATTAATTTTTCATAGCAAAAATACTAAATTAAAGTTTTGAAATAAAATAACTGATGCATTATAAAATTCATTAATTGATAAATTAAAATCGGATAATTACCTGATTTTTGGTAATTTTTTTGCAATCGCGAATGTTACATTAAAATTGTAAACAAGCGCCTAAAACCATTGAAAAAGAGACAGAATGGCGGATCGCGTTGAAATTGACCAAAACAAATCGTTTTAAATCTATTAAAAATAAACTGCATATGTAATATTTTTATTTTTTTAATGATGGTCATTATGTTACTACTTATCATTTTAGACAAAATTTTGACTTTAAATAATAGATTTAATTAATCTTAATTCGTTTTTAAAAACCTAGCAGACGATTTTTTTGGGGTAAGTATCATAAAAATCTGTGCTGTCAGCACGACTTGATGATGATGATATATTGACTAATATAGACATGAATGATTTTCTCAGTGTTGACATGCCTAATCCTAAACTTGAACCTGAAACTAGCTTGATTATTCCTTTATAGAACATTTGGACCAAGTTACCTTTAAGCACCCCAGGGGCGACCTGGATTCAGAGGGACATGTTTCGCTTTGCACACCGTCAACATCCGGTTGTTTGTTACCAGACAATTTTTAGACGCATTTTTTTTTTAAATTATAAAACTAACAGCAAACCCTAACCCTAACAAACAACCAGATGTTGACGGTGCAAAGCGAAACATGTCCCTCTGAATTCAGGTCGCCCCTGAGGTGCTTAAAGGTAACTTGGTCCGAACATTTTACTAGTCCAGGATTTTAACTTTAGTCACCAAGTCCATTACATAACCATGTAGGGGCTAGAACTCTCCTGTGCCCAAGGGACAGGAAGTAGGAAGATTAACGTCTCTTGTCAGGTGCTAAGAACTTTCTCTTAACTGGTTTCAGCCCCAAGGAGTAAGCCTCGTAGAATCGGGCTCTCACCACTCAGTCAACTGTGACTGAAGAGAACCCCTCAGTGAGGGAGCATAGCCGGCTACACCACCTGAGCACCCCTCAGCAAGAGAGATAAATAACTGTAAGTACTGCCTTCAAGTACTCATTATATTGTTGTGTCTAGTTGTGTTTTACATGTTAATAAACTCAGTTAAAAGTACGTGTGCTTTTCCCTTGTTACTTTGATTTGTGTACCTGTATATTATTCTTCATAGTCTGTACACAGCTATTCCTACAACCATTACACAACTGAACAGGCAGACATATATGTCCTTACACTAGCAAACCATTGTTAGTGAGTTCGATTCTCACTGGGTGCCCCATACTTCTGGCCTTGTGCTGCATCTAAGCTATGCTTAGTAATAACTATATGTCCTTACACTATGGATGTAACTTATATGTAAAGTATAGGCCTTAGGTAAATTGATTAATATAATTATGAGTGATTTTCTCAGTGGCTACGTGCCCAATCCTAAACTTGAACCTGAAACTAGCTTGGTTATTCCTTTATAGAATGTTTTACAAGCTGAGCTATAGGCCTTACCCTATTAATGTTCTGTTCCATTTTAATTGAGACCTAACAGTGAATGATTTTATTTATTTATTTTTCTGACAACAGAAAACTATCATCATTGATTTCAAAACTCCTGTTCCAAATTTGGGAAGAGAAAAGATTATTGATTGAATCTTAGATCAATATTTTGGCCATTTTAGAGTCGTACAGAATTGGACATAAGGTTTTGTCAAAAATCTTCTATCAGGTTCTTAATACCAATTCTCAGACATATCAAACCGATTCCTTTTTCTCGTTATTTCCTTTCTTGTTTTGCTCATTTTTTTTTCTTCTTTCTTTCTTCTCTTTATATTCGTTTTTTTATGTCTTTCTTTGTCCCACTCAACTCGTCTTCTCTTTCAGGGTGCCTTGGGTGCTGTAATAGTTTGCCAGCTAGACTAGCAGGCCATTGTTAGTGAGTATGATTCTCACTGGGTGTCACATAATTCTTGCTTTGTGCTAAAGTAAGCTAAGGTAAGTATAAAACTATTGAGAGTTCACTTTTCACTGGGTGTCTGATACTTCTGGTTTTGTGCTTAATCAACCTAAGCTAAATATAAAACTATTGTTAGTGAGATTGATTCTCACTGGGTGTCTCATATGTCTACCCCTGTGCTAAAATAAGTTAAGCTTAGTAAAAGTTTATAGTTAATGAATTCACTTCTCGCTGTGTGTCCCATACTTCTGACCTTGTGCTAAAGCAAGCTAAGCTAAGTATAAAACTATTGTTACTGAGCTTGATTCTCACTGGGTGTCGCATACTTCTAGTCTGGTGTTAAACCAAACTAAACTTATCTTATTCTAATGGAGATTCGGTGTCTGTTTGTCTGTAACCGAAACTATGTCTCTGCTTATATCACAATACCATATGTTTGCCCTTGTTAAGCTTAGTAAAACTCTATTGTTAGTGAGTTTTGGTCTCACTGGGTGTCCCATACTTCTAACCATGTGCTAAATCCAGCTAAGCTTAGTAAAGGGCTATTGTTAGTGAGCTCAATTCTCACTGGGTGTCCCAAAGATCTAGTATGGTGCTAAACCAAACTAAGCTCATATATATAACTAAAATCGGCTACCAGGCATTGTCTGGGTAGGGTGGGGGGTGGGGATAATAAAGAGTTAGTCACGCAGATCCATTGATTGTTTTGGTTTTACATAATTGGTTTGTTTTAATCACAAACGCAACCAAAGACTTTCCATTCTCTATTCAAATCCTAATTTTTAAATACCTTCCCAGATATAAATATAATCTTCATTATTTTTGCACAATAAGCAAGCTCTGGTGATAGTGAATGTGTATATATATGTACTTAATTGTTTTATTTTCATAGTTTCCTCCGGACATGCACAGACACATACATACACACAACTGCCCTTTACATATGTACTAGAAGCGGCTACCCGGCATCGCGTGGGTAGAGGGAGGCAAAAAGTTTGTCTCACAAATCCATTATCATTGAATCATGAGTTGGATCCTCACAGGATGCCCCATTAAAATTCCTCTGTAAAAAGACCTGGCATTGATTCAGCCTGGTAGGGCATCAGAAAGAGAAAAAAGTGCATACTCTGAAAAGAAAAATCAGTGTCTCTTATTTAAAATATTAAATGCTAAAAAAAATCCATGTTGTTACTATTTAGATTTTATTCTTTAATTATCTTCATGAATATAAAGCAAATCTTCAGTATTTTTGCCCAAAAGCAAGATCTTGTGATAGTGAATGTGTATATATATTTACTTTGCCATTTAACTGTTTTATTTAGTAAATTCACCCGGACATACATATGTAGACACAACTGGCCTTTATATATGTATAGATAGATAGATCGACTTATGGTAAGTGACTACTACTGTTCACTGAAGTTAAGCAATGAAGAACCTGCTCAGTTCTTAGATGGGTAACCAGTTAGTAACAGCTGGTACTGTAAGCAAAGCTTAGTAAATAATAACTTAGTTCCTCTTTCTTTTTTTACCCTTAATTTTACAATCCTTTCGTTCTCTCTATTGTTTCTTTTTTACATTCCCTGTCACCATTTTTCACAAAAATAAGACCATCCAGGATTTTACGTTTCCTAAAAGAAGTGGGATTGAACTCAAAAATATGAGTAATTGAACAATAGTTAAAATCTATACATATATACGTTTGTTTTCTACCAAGCTATCGCTACGAATTCAAACACTTAGTCGGCATTAAATAACCCACTGTGGTTGATGAGCTGTAAACCAAACCAAAACAAATCCTTCTTCCCTTTTATTCATTTCTTTCTTTCTCTTTGTCTACTTTCTTCTTTCTTTCCTTCTTTTTCATTATACATGGAATGCTCCATAAGTAATGCCTCCTATTTATTTCTACAGAAACTACACCAGATAGAGAGAATATATTAACACCATTTGATAGAGCATGTTTTCAGCTACGAAACATTATTTTTTCACATGTTTGCCACCATTGGCTATGCATTTTTGCCTGTATGCTATGCTTGTAAAAAAACATATCTATTGTTTAGTTTGGTTTGGTTTATTTGTTTAGTGGCATATCAACTCCCTATGGGTTATTTAATGCCAAAATTTGATTCATTGGTTTGGTTTGGTTTATTTGTTTAATGGCATATCAACTTCTTATGGGTTATTTAATGCCAACATTTGATTCAGAAAGAAAGGATGCGAAAGAAAGAAAAGAAAGGATGCGAAAGAAAGAAAGAAAAAGAAAGGATTCAAAAGAAAGAAAGAAAAGAAAGGAAAAAGAAAAAAAGAAAGAAAGAAAGAAAGAAAAGGATTCAAAAGAAAGAAGAAAGAAAAAGAAAGGATTCAAAAGAAAGAAAGAAAGAAAAGAAAGGATTCAAAAGAAAGAAAAAGAAAGAAAAAGAAAAGGATTCAAAAAGAAAAGAAAGAAAGAAAAAGAAAGGATTCAAAAGAAAGAAAGAAAGAAAAAGAAAGGATTCAAAAGAAAGAAAGAAAGAAAAGAAAGGATTCAAAAGAAAGAAGAAAGAAAAAGAAAGGATTCAGAAAGAAGAAAAAGAAAAAAAGAAAGAAAGAAAGGAGAAAGAAAAGAAAAGAAAAAGAAAGGAAAAGAAAGAAAGAAAAAGAAGGATGCAAAAGAAAGAAAGAAAAGAAAGGATGCGAAAGAAAGAAAGGATGCGAAAGAAAGAAAGAAAGGATGCAAAAGAAAGAAGAAAAAAGGATTCAAAAGAAGAAAGAAGAAATATACTAACCAAAAGAAAGAAAAAAAAAAAAGAAAGACAGAAAGAAATAAAGAAAGAGAGAAATAAAAGATACTAACCAAAGGATGCAAAACAAAATTCACGACAAAAGTAAAAGACAGAATACAAAAAAAAAAAGAAAGAAATAATGCAAAAATGAAAGAAAGAAGAAATAATGCAAAATGAAAGAAGACAGTATGCTAAACCTAAAGAAAGACAAAACAAATGTCTGACTTCAGCATTAAATAACCAAACAAGGGATGACATGTAAAACCAATCAACCAACCAATCATAAGTATTATACTCGTTCATACAATGATCACCTCTATAATAAGAAATATTCGGGACTCTTAGAATTTCCCTGTGGTAAGCAAGTAATTTCGGATGAAAGAAGATGAGAACAACAGTTGAAAATTAAAGAAACATATATTCAAAAAAATACAAAAGGGGGGAGTAAATTTGTGGCATTTGCTAGCCAGACTTATCTTGCTGAGGGTATGGTGAGGTAAAGGTTGCACTGGATGAAACACTTGCTGGTTGATAAGGTAAAGGTGAGCGCTGGAATTATTATTCCACTGCTGGTTGACTGTCAACACTATAAGTGCTGAGGATGAGGTAAAGGGAGCGCTTGAAAAACGTAACTCACCTGGTTGACTGCCCCTCGGTAAGTGAATTTCAGTGCCAATATCGTATATTGGCGATTCACCCGCTGGCAGCAGGGGGAGATAATTCCACTATGATTTTTCCGATAATAATAATGAAAATTAGATGAAAATGACCCAACAATAATATTACAAACTACTATTAATATATTAAAGCTAGTAAACACCCACCTGTTAAATAAAAATATTTTTCTAATATGTATTGAAACATTTGTGTTTAAGATTTTCAAGATGTGGGATTATTAGTATTATTTGGACTATTGTCCTCATCTTTATTGTTATCTGCACAACGTTTCGATGATGTGCACTCCAGCCTTCTTCAGGTATTTCTTGTCGGAGCCTTTTTTAACTCGGCTTTTTTTTAACTCGGGAACCTTCCTGTCATAATCAGGAGCCATCACAGAAATTTGAACCCAACCCTTTATTCAATCCATGGGGGTATTCTGTTCTCATTCCGTGAACCATAGCTGGAGTACAGTGTTAAGCTCAGAACAAATAAAATGTCACAAGTATAGATAAAAGAAGGAAATTTCTTTGTACAGATAACAATAAAAATGAGGACAATAGTTTGAATAATCCAAATTATCAAGCCTCATCTCAAAAATACAGAGAAATTGTGTATATAGTAATAAAGATGAGGACAATAGTCCGAATAATCCAAATTATCAAGCCTCATCTCAAAAATTCAGAGAAATAGTGTAGATAACAATAAAGATGAGGACAATAGTCCGAATAATCCAAATTATCAAGCCTCATCTCAAAAATTCAGAGAAATAGTGTAAATAACAATAAAGATGAGGACAATAGTCCGAATAATCCAAATTATCAAGCCTCATCTCAAAAATTCAGAGAAATTGTGTATATGATAATAAAGATGAGGACAATAGTCTGAATAATCCAAATTATCAAGCCTCATCTCAAAAATTCAGAAAAATGTGTGACTATGTCTGTATGTTTTCAAAAACTCTTCTTTATTTTTACTTTATTCACTTTTCTAAAGTTTTCTATAAAAAAGTGAATCTAATAACCCAATGTTAAAGTCATAATCTTTTCATGTATGAATGGTGTGTTAGGCTTGAAGCAAACATGTTGTGGAGCATCATGGGAGTTTGCTCTCAAGTTCATCAAACTGTGACATCCATTTTTGCTTGGTTGGATCACCTTTATACCCTTTGGCAAATTTCACTTAAGATTCAATATGAGATTTTTTCAATAAAGGCTTTCTTCTTCCAACCGACTCTGTACCTAACACAGGTTGGTTGGTTGGTGTTTAATGGCATATCAACCCTTGTGGGTTATTCAATGCTAAATCCTGGTTTTGTTTTATGTATACAAGGTGTGTCAAAAAAATATTGAGATTTTTTTGTACTTTTTCACACCCATTGTATTCTGAAAAAATTAACATTACATTTATTATTCATTCCTATCTTGGTAAATACAGCTTCAATCTCAAGATCACCTTGTATATATACGAGCAGGACTGTGGATATACCACAGTATGATAATTTAATTATTACAAAGCTTGATATTTTCACTTAAGAGCTATTGCAAATAGTTCAATATGTAAAAAGTATAATAATCTTCATTTAACCCTCTCTCATTCTTAAAAGTGGGCTTGTAAAATATTTATATTGATCTGCTGAGAAAAAAGTAACAAAAACACAACATAGAAAATATCTAAGTTGGGTCGGAAATTCTGAAGCTGGTTTGCTAAAAGATAGCGTAAATTAAGGTAGGAGGTTAGGATGACATAAGATCAAAATTACCAAAAATATATTCCGTAATTCACAATTTCAATACTACAAATAAAACAACTTTTTAACTTTTTTTTTCTATTTATTCTAATTTTGTTGGGCATTTAAGCGACACAAGACCATTTGGAATGTTTCATTTTTAAAGTTGGGTGAAATAAAATCGGACAAATAAGAAATCTGCGAATAAGTGACTCCAGATAATCTGGAATTGCATTTTTGCATTGCATCTTGTACGATTTGGACAGTTTCACTTTTAACAAGAGGGAGTTTGCAGGATGATAATGGATGGAAGATTTAGGAACACATGTATGAATATATAGATTAGAAAGACTAACAAAATTAAATAAGAAAGCATATAAAAATATTACACTTATTTTAATGATATTTTAATTGGTTTCTATATAAAATCATTCATAGGATTGATTTTAATACATTGGGGAATAAAACAATAATATTAGAGATCAATAACACCAAGTAATTATTTATCAAACCTGGTTTTGTTAAAACCAGCATGCAAATTAACAACACCATATATTATGTAAACGTGGTGGTGTAATGGTTAAAGTCATGGGAAATGGACTCGTTGCCCCGAGTCAAATCCTGAACGTGGTAATTGCATTTCACTTAGCGCTAATACCCTTGTGAAAGGTATAAATCCTACTCCCTCCAGCTATGGATAAATAATAGGGCAGACTGGGCTCTTTAACCTTGATTAGGCAAGGAAGGAAAACTCTGAATTCAAACCTGTTGAACTCCGCTTAAGAAATTGGCCTTGTGTCACATCCTGCTCATGCGGAGGGGTTGGTAAATATTATATTATATAAACCTTTATTTCTTAGTGATATATAAGATACATTGGAGGATTTTAAATGCACTAATAGCATGGGCTGTTTTGAGGCAAATCTAACTCAGATTTTCACAGACATTGTTAATATAATCTATTTTATTTATTCTATGTCTTAATGATTTTAACTATAGATTAAATACTTATTGATAAACATGCAATTCCTGAGGATATTGTTACATAAGTAGTGACATAGTTTCAGTTACAGACGGACCAAATCTTGATTATATAAGATATAGGATTCAATAAAAAAAATTAATCAATTTAGTTGATTGATTAACTGAATTAAAAAAAAATCCCCAAAACTTTTTACTTAAGATATAGAGAAAAGTAGATTTGTTTACTATGAGTGTCTGTTAACTGTCAACTCATTTCAAAGGTCAAATGGGTATTGAGTCAACTTTCATTCTCTATATGTGATTAAAGCCTGGTTAAATTTATCAGGATCTGAGACAGCTGAAGTATGGATGACCAAAAATGATAAAACCTAATATTATCCTTAATGGTAAAAGTATATTCCCAACCTTGAAATATTGGCAGTCATGAACTTTTTCAAACCTTTCACTTTTGATGTGTTTCCAGTTGAGCAATGTTAAGTAATATTTGTACCCAAAAATGATAGCTTTGTTTTGGACTAGCCTAGCGTACCTTGCATAGAGAGTAAATGCACTGGTCCAGGACTATTTATACATGGCTGTTTGAGAACATCGGGATGATTACTGAGATTGCAAAGATTATGTGAACTCTACCTTGAGGTTTTAGCACTCTGTTGCGAGTTACTATATATGTCTGGTGCACATGTAGTTGAATGTACCAGTAATATACTGAATACTGTATGATCCAGTATACAACAAGTGAGTTACTATATGTCTGGTGCACATGTAGTTGAATGTACCAGTAGTATACTGAATACTGTATGATCCAGTATACAACAAGCTTGTAATAGTTTTTCTACACTTTTCATAATTTTTCTTACTTTTTGTAGATTTTTCATTATTTTTTTTATCTTGAATTTATTATTTTGAACAAATTCAATAATACTGAATGATCCAGTAGCGACAAGGATGAGACATACATATGGAGGTTCTGTATGACGTATTTGAAGTATAAGTAGCGACAAGGATGAGACATACAGATGGAGGTTCTGTATGACGTATTTGAAGGACAAGGATGAGACATTCTGTATGACGTATTTGAAGTATACAAGTAGCGACAAGGATGAGACATACAGATGGAGGTTCTGTATGACGTTGAAGTATAGTAGCGACAAGGATGAGACATACAGATGGTTCTGTATGACGTATTTGAAGTATACAAGTAGCGACAAGGATGAGACATACAGATGGAGGTTCTGTATGACGTATTTGAAGTATACAAGTAGCGACAAGGATGAGACATACAGATGGAGGTTCTGTATGACGTATTTGAAGTATACAAGTAGCGACAAGGATGAGACATACAGATGGAATGGGACAAAGCGACTTCTGTATGACGTATTTGAATGCCAAACAAACACTTTCAATGAAATTCTTAAAGATATAGTTGATTCTGTTGAGAATTCCCGATATAAGGTGTGCCATGAATGCCCGCTCCTACTTATAGACTAGGCCGGAATTATGTGATCTATCTCTTGGCCAATCACTGGCAGTACTCTGAGGTTGATACAGTACTTAAACCAACCCTACTAGTCATAATTACTCCGACGTTCATAGACGACGGACATAGGATTAAATCACTGGACCTTTACCAACACACAGGATAGGATTTATATGCTTACCAAAGGATTCCATAACACAGGACTTACTTTAAGCCCTTTTCAACTGGCCAAGGATGGCACTTAAAAACTTTACAGATTCACAATAAAGCAGTTTTTAAACTCTATCTATCGTTTAAATGGTCTTAATTTATTAAGGTACAAAATAAAAAGCAGTATGCCATTCAGGCAGATATGCTTGATTCTTGTCTTTGTGAATTCTTGTGGAAAGAGAACAAAGAAAGTAACACTTTCAATCAAATCCTTAATGATAGAATTGACTTGATAGAATAATAATGATAGAATTGAGTTGGTGAGGGCTGGTATCAAACCAGGAACCTTGAGGTTTCCAGCTGGACACTCTATCAACTAAGCTAAAAGGGGTAGATTGACCAAACAACAGGTGGGTTTTCAGAGGGATATGCCGCAAGACAAGACAATTAAAAAGCAGTAGGGCATTCAAGCAGATATGCTAGATTCATATGTTTATGAATTTGTTGTGGAGAGAACAACAAAGAAAGTAACACTTTCAATCATATTCTTAATGATAGAGTTGATACACAATAAAGCATTTTTCAAACCCATCTATTGCTTAATGGTCTTTTTTTTTTAAGGTATAAGAATTTTTTATTTTGTCAACGTAATTTAGAAAATCTTCACTCAGCCATTTTTCAGCAGAATTTAATTTTTTTAAATGTATTAAAAATAAATTACGTATGTAATATTATTTTTTTTATTTTTTTATTTTTTTCACTGATGCTCATTATGTTACTACTTTTTGACTAAAAAAAAAATTTGACTTTAAATAATAGATTTTATTTTTAATTCAGTTTTAATTTGTTTTTAATTTAATTTGTTTTTAAAATGAAAATGAGCGAACAAATTTGTAGTACCTAGTGTTTAGGGTTAGGGTTAATTCAGTCGAGCAGATATGCTAGATTCACATGTTTATGAATTGTTGTGGCAAGAGAACAAA
Organism: Doryteuthis pealeii; assembly: GCA_023376005.1. Lineage (NCBI taxonomy): Eukaryota > Metazoa > Mollusca > Cephalopoda > Myopsida > Loliginidae > Doryteuthis > Doryteuthis pealeii. The sequence goes on from CM042156.1 coordinate 25,503,431, forward strand.
GAAAGTAACACTTTCAATCAAATCCTTAATGATAGAGTTGATTCACAATAAAGCAGTTTTTAAACTCATCTATCGCCTAAATGGTCTTAATTTTTAAGGTACAAAATAAAAAACAGTATGGCATTCAAGCAGATATGCTTGATTCTTGTCTTTGTGAATTCTTGTGGAAAGAGAACAACAAAAAAGAACACTTTCAAAGAAATTCTTAAAGATATAGTTAATTCATAATAAAGTTATATATATATATATATGTGTGTGTTAAATTGTACCACTACTGTTCTTCTACAAGGATGGCTTTGGCAGTAAATAGCCCATGAGTGTCGATATGCCATAAAACAAAGAAACCAAACTGTCTATTCTTCTGGGGATTTTGAACATAGTCTCCTTTATTCAATCCTGGATGGTGATAGATCATTTTCATTCCATTTGTAGAAGATTTCTCATTCCATTTATCCTTGTGATGTGTCTTTTCTATCCCTTTCATTAAACCACCCAACCCAGACACTCAGAGGTGACCGGAGGAGTATGTGAGGATTAAAATAAAAAAAATGATAAACTCCCATGAGTCTTCACACCGGAAGAACCCTCTGAGCACATGCAGGGAAAAACGACCCACTTCCAACCCCCAAGAGAATCTCAGCCACTTGAACTTAGGCCTTAACTGTGTCTAGACACCACTACTGGCCAGGAAGGAATCTCCCTACTACGTGGTGGCTATGACCCATGAATTAAAGCCTAAATCCTTAAACTAGCTTTTGTTTTTGTCTTTTCCTTTTCTCACGGTGAATTCCTTCCTTTTCAGCACGACTACCAAAGAAGATGGGGTTGAAAGCAAACGTTAGGAACACGCACCATGAATAACAAGCTGGCTTTTTTAACCTAAAATGTTAAACATCTTGCTACTCCACAGATACATGATTTTAACATTGTGACTATAACAATAAAGATGAGGACACTCATCCAAACACATCAGGAAAAGTTCAGGAGTGCCAAAATATTTTCATATGACAGGCAACGCTCTAGTATATAATAATGTCAGAAGTATTTGGTATTGGGGAAAGCTCATCAAAACAAGGTCATGTTTTAACTTCCTTTACCCATATTTAACCTGCTTAAATTTACAAACATTTTGGAGAGCGTAACTAATGTAAGGATGACCAAAAGTGATAAAACCTATAATTCCATTTACTACAGCAATAATCTTTACCCACATTTAACCTGCTTAAATTTACAAACACTTTGGGGAGCGTAACTAATGTAAGGATGGCCAAAAGTGATAAAACCTATAATTCCATTTACTACAACAATAATCCTTATGCTAAGCATCGCCTTAATAGGATTTTAACAAGTAAAGCAACTAGACTATTACTAGTGAGTTTGATTCTCACTGAGGGCTCCATACTTCTGACCTTGTGCCATACTAAGTTAACCTTAGGGGAAACAGTATATTCTCCACATTAAACACTGTCATATGATGATTTAAACCAAATAACTGTGTGAACTTCATACTGAACAGTAGTGTCAATCAAGAGCTCCATCAGAAATTATTGCTAAGCCAAAACTGAGTGTGGCAATTAGGTGCAAGCAGTGGCAAGTACAGGCACATGCACATGCAGAACAAACAAAACAGGGTTGCCAATAGCCTCACAAACAGTTTCCCTGGTATTCCGAGATTTTTGGAGACTTTACTTTTGAGATTACCTTTGTATATTTCTTTTGTTGTACAGATAAGACATTGGTCTCTTAAGCTGATGATTATAAGACTGACACTTGTCAGGGGTGCCGGTGACAGTTTTTCCAAAATCTGAAGATACTAAAATATAAATTGCAATAACCACAACCTCGAATGAGATTCAAAATGTGGCAAGGAATGAATTTACCTAAGACAGAAATAGTTATAATGCATCTATGCGGGTGAGTCAAAAAGTAATGCCATTTTGTTTAGGACAGGTATAATTACCAACACAGGAATATGTATCATACATCAAAAGGAAGCTGGTCCTCTGTGATCACATCCCTACTTCTCCACATAGTTACCGTTTCTCTCAGTAGCAATGTTCCACCTTTGAATCAGAGAATGTAATGTTTGCCTCCCTTCGGCCCCATGAAAGAGGGTTTGAGAGGCAAACATTATTCCAGTAACGAGAAAGTGAAATCTGTAGTGAAGAAGTGGCTCAAAGAACAGTCAACGGAATTTTACAGGACAGGGATACATGCTCTCATTTGAAGGTGAACATTGCTATATACTGGTGTGTCCATGTGTAGGAGTCCATACAAGAATGTCGCTAATGACTTCATCATTATTTCTTCAGCAGTACCCAGCATGTCTTGTTCGTATTTCTTGGATAGTTTGTGTGATGGGTGAGGGGGGGTTAAGTGGCCGTATAGCTGGTGTTTTGTAGGGTGCTGCTTCCAAGATTTGTTCAGACCATCATAAAGTATCTTGTGTAGTTCCCATCTAGCTTTTTCTCCAAGCATTTCATTAAAGTCCAAGTGGTGCTGCTTATCTGTAAGACATACAATGGACCAAATAACCAATAAGCACCCTAAATCATCAACTTAATGAAAGGTTCATATTACTTGGTCCCATACAAGTCCCATTAAAAAGGAAATGAATCAAGAAGATTTAAATTAGAAACACCAGACTCTAATATTTTAAAGTTAATAATGCACAATAGCGCGCAAGAGATAATATCATTAGATTACATATAAAAGCATCACATTTCACGGAAATACCCTAAACCTTTGAGACGTTAGGAGCTCAGTCGGTAGAGCGTTTGGCTAGAAACCACAAGGTTCCTAGTTCAATACAGGTCCTCGCCAACTCAGCGTATCAGTAGCACAGGGATCTGTGCGGTAAAGTGAGGAGCTGATGATAGGTGTGGCGCTCCACCTCAGATGCCAAAACAATCTCCTTGGTCTAGCACTATTGTAAAGGGGATAGACTCCCTCGTTGACTGGCTGATACCGACTTTAGGCCGCCCCGACGACTCTACTTACTTTTTTTTACTTAGGGTTAGGCTACTTAGGGAGTTTAAGGGGCCGGTTTAGTTCAGTTGGTAGGGTGTTAGACTAGGAACCACAAGGTTCCAGGTTCGATACCGGGCCTCACCAACTCAGCGTATGAGTAACACAGGGATCTGTGCGGTAAAGTGAGAAGCTGATGGTAGGTGTGGTGCTCTGTCTCAGACGTGAAAAGCAATCTCCTTGGTCTAGTGCTATTGAAAAGGGGATAGACTCCCTCGTCTGACTGATACTGATTTTAGGCCACCCTGCTGACTTTACAACTTACTTTGGGAGTTTCTATAATCTAAAGCTATTTATACATAAAATGCGATTCTTATAATATTATCTCTTGCGCGCTATTCTGCATTTGTACCATTTTTAAGAAGGATGATGCAAAATGAAAAATAAAAAAAATCTGAAATTGAAATGTCTCAAAATGAATATTTGTTTTAACAGTTAACTTGTTTTTTAGAAGGGAAAAATTATTTAATGTTTTATTTTATTCTTTAGAATGGAAATATTCATTAATAATGTCCAGAGTTTTGGATCCTTTACCACTACACAACGACAGCCATTGACTTTTCTTGCTTTTCCTTCAATGTCAATTCTTCAAAGACCTGCCCATTCTCCAAGCTGTTTACTGTTTTCAACCTACAGCAAGTTAATTCCATATTCTGTGCAAAGAGCCTCAACCAATTTGGTGTATGCAGGTTCGTCAATATTATTGGCCAAATAATAATAATTATTATTATTATTATATTATATTATTATTATATTATTTTTAAGTATTATATTATATTAAGTATTATATTATATTTATATATATATTTATATATATATAAATATTTATATATATATTATATTATTATTATATCATTTTTAAGTATTATATTATTATTATTATTATTATTATAATTATTGGCCAAATGAGCCTAAAATTTGTCTAATGCTTTGCAGCATTGGTTAAGACCTTTCTCGAGTCTATCATGAATGAGCAAAGTTTTTAGGACTTCCTGAAGAGCAGTGTAAAAATCTATGGACCCAGCAGATTCTGTACCCTCCCGGTTGACGTCGGACATTTTTTAAAATGTCTGTTAGCAAATTTTCACTAGAAAGCTTTGAAAACATCTGCAAAATGATGGAAACTTAAGGTACTATGATGTCATCAATTTTTGTGACATATCCACCTAACCTATTATCTTTCATTTTCGCTGACAGTCAAGAGAACTCTATCCCTAACTTGCTTGATAAAAAAAAATCATAATTGAGGCGAAACAGACCATAACACTGTTAAGATCAGCTAGGAATACTCAGAAGAGTTCTGAAAATCTGAGGAGACTTGCTGTCACTTGGACTTCAGTGAAAAACCACTTGTTAAAACTGGTTTGAAGAGCTCATAAGGAGGAGGAGGAGGAAGTACAACAGGGGAAAAATAAATAAATAATTTATTATTATATTATTATTAATGTTGTTGTTGGTGTAGTAGTAGTAGTAGTAGTAGTAGTAGTAATAATAATAATAATAATAATAAGATGGTAATAATATTGATTCTTTAGTTTATCTTTTACTTATTCAGGATTTGAGGAAGAATAAAAACTTTAGAAAATCTTTAAATATCTTGTTTAAACGATCAGCGGTCAATTCAAGGAGAGCATGGTTAGAGTCGTAGGAAATTAACTCATCTACCCAAGTTCAAATCCTGGACGAAGTGCTAATAACCTTGGGAAAGGTATGAATACAACTATTCTCCCTCCAGCTATAGGTAAATAGTAGGGCAGACTGGGCTCTTTAACCATGGCTAGGTAACCTTGGTTAGGCAACCAGTCCAGGAAAAGGAACTCTCTGAGTTCAAACCTATTAAATCTCCGTTTGGGGTGGTCACTACTAGAATAGGCTTAGGACTACATAGTGATCTATTTCAATTATTTAAAAAAAAAAAAAAAAAAAAAATAAGGCTCTTGAGAGCAAGAAGACAAAACAAAAACAAAAAAAAACTTAATAAATATACCATGCTATTACCAATAACAAGAAGGTCCTTTTTAGTTTTCTTTTTTAAATTACTAGCCAAACTATACCAACCACTCTTAATTACATTTAGATATTTTAGTAAAAGAAAATAAGATAAAAAAATAGATAAATAATGAATTCAATGCTTGTATAGAATTGCAGTTTTTATTATTTTAGTAAAAAAAAAAAAAAAAAAAAAAATACGGGAAATTCTTGTATAGAATTATATTTCCATTACCCAAATTTCATTGTTGTACAGGTGGTCCGAAAGTCTAGTCACCCCATTTAACTTTCATTATTTTTTTGTTCTAATTATTTAATAATTAACTAAAATAAAGTAAAGTCGTCGGGGCAGCCTAATGTTGGTATCAGCCAGACAGCGAGGGAGTCTATCCCCTTTTCACTAGCGCTAGACCAAGGAGATTATTTTAGCACCTGAGGTGGAGCGCCACACCTACTATCAGCTCCCCACTTTACCGCACAGATCCCTGTGCTACTCATACGCTGAGTTGGCGGGGGCCGATATCGTACCAAGAACCTTGTGATTCAAGCTGAACACTCTACTGACTGAGCTAAGTTTTGATTATTTAATAATTAATAAGTTATGTAATTATTTCACTTCTAAAAAAAATCTTTAAGAATTAAATTATTTTCTAGAATTTCTGATTGTATTATGTAATTATTTTACATAATGTAGGGAGTGACAAGACTTTCAGACCACCCTGTACAAATTACAGATGTCAAAATGAAATGCAATTGACGGTGAATAACAAACAAATAAATAAAAATAAATTGCATTTTTTTTATTTTTTTTAAAGTTTTATGTAGCTTAAATTGAATTGTTCGTATCGTTAAATATTGTTTTTGCTAAATTTGTTAAAGTTTTCGTCTTCTGTTTAGTGTTTACAAAAAATAATTCGTGTTTTGAAAAATAAATAAGGAAAAAAAAAAAAAAGGAAAGAAAAAAGAAGGTACTATGATGTCATCGATTTTTGTGACATATCCACCTAACCTATTATCTTTCATTTTCGCTGACAGTCAAGAGAACTCTATCCCTAACTTGCTTGATAAAAAAAAAATCATAATTGAGGTGAAACAGACCATAACACAGCTAGGAATACTCAGAAGAGTCCTGAAAATCTGAGGAGACTTGCTGTCACTTGGACTTCAGTGAAAAACCACTTGTTAAAACTGGTTTGAAAAGCTCACAAGGAGGAGGGGGAAGGAAGTATAACAGGGGGAAAATAAATAAATAAATAATTTATTATTATTAATGTTGTTGTTGGTGTAGTAGTAGTAGTAGTAGTAGTAGTAGTAATAATAATAATATAATAATAATAATAATAATAATAATAATAATAAATTGAAAATCGAGACCATCCAAACACGAACATTAAGATCAGCTAGAATACTCAGAAGAATCCTGGAGACCTGAGAAGGCTTGCTGTCACTCAACCCCCAGTGAAACACAAAACTCTAATTGAGCAAATAATAATAATAATAATGATGATAATAATAATAATGGAGATGATGATGATGATAATAATAATAATAATAATAATTTAACGGTGCAAAAATGTAAACATTATTTTTCGTTCATAATTTTCATTATTTCCGTAAGCTAAAAAATTTTTTTTAATCATCAGGAGTTTGTTTAATGTTTCTTCTTTCGAATGGACAAACATTTTTCAAGATAATATTAACCTTTATGCAAGTTTCATTGTGTTAAATATAGGGGGGGGGGATTTCACAGGGAAAATTGGTGGTACTTAGATAAAAGGAAAATGTCCAAGTTCTTGTTAATTTTCCGATTTCTGTCGGTAGCAGTGAAAGTTTGCGGAGGGAAACTTTCACCACTAATAATCAATGACATGGGACCACAGCTTTACCATTGTACCTAAAGTAATACCAGCCTAAAAAATAAGTTAGCTGCCATCTATTCGGGACCACTATTTTTACATTGTACTTTTTTTTTTTATCAAATCGCGTCAAATAAAAACAAACGAACGAACCTCTTCTTCCTCTCACTATATTAATTTGCTCTCTCCCTCGCCCAGAAAAAGAGTTTTCAATTTTCTTTCCCCGAATATTTATACGTTGAGTTTTTTTTTAATGTTTGCTTTTTTCTAAATAAAATATTAACTATTTTAAATAAGTATTTATGAAAATACAAAGAATTTAGCGGCTCAACAAAGACTTCCAATTTTATCCATTACGACCAACTCAAAACAATCGAGCGAGTCTTTTTTTTTTTTTTTAGCAATGGCATCAACAAAAATATCCAGTGGCGCGAAATTTGTATTTTAAATAAATAAAAAAATCCATATTTTATTATGGTAGCCGAAACCTTGTAAAAATCGTTACTAATAAATTAACCATGTGATATTCTGCTAGAATTAAAGTTACCAATTCAAGTTTATACTGTTCAGTGCTATGTACTATTAAAAAAAAGAAAGAAAGAACGATTTTATCAGCAGCTTCGTTTATGTCAACCTATATATTTACCTGTGCCGTGCTGTGTGTGTTTAACTCAGAGAAGCACTCATTGGACTAGTTTTTCTTTTATTATTATTACACCATACAGAGTAAAATTTCAGGAAGAAGAATAACCATTAACGTCATTTTTTACAGACATAGTGGTGGGGCAATTCTCATGTCTCAGGTGAAAATGAATAAATAAAAAAATTCATTGCGTGATCTAATGTTGAAGAAACTACAAAGCGAAATTAAACATTTTGTTGTTGTTCGGTCAGAGTACAGTACACCAGGTTATATTGGCTTTGTTGTTGCCCAATATTTATTAAAAAAATTAGGACCCTTCTTCTGTACAGTCTTGTGTTTTGAACTTTTTATAAGTTTTCCTAAATATCGCAAAAAGTTATTCATTTCTCACTTTTTTAATTACTTGGTATAAAGTCGCGTTTTCTTTTTAGTTTAAGTTAATGGTAAATGAATATCCTGAGACATGGAATTTAATTTATTTTTTTGTCCCTAACCATATTTGTTTAAAATAAATAATATTCAGATTATTTTAATCTCATTCTGCCAATCTACCCCGTTCCAGTTTATCTAATAATGCCAAATAAATTACTGGTAGTTTATTTTTTAAGTGAAATTTTAAACAATTTAAATACAAATTATACATACAAACGAATCAATTTTGAAATAATATAATTAACTAGACTAACCATGACCAATTATATTTATTAAAACGTCTGGTTAATTTTTTTTAGGTTAGTTCTGGTAGCAAAAAATTTAATTCACTTAAAAAATCTTAAAAAGCCAAATTCGTCAAATTAAATTACTAAAAATGTCTGTTTAGTATTTAAAAGTTAGTAAAATCGAAATTCTTTATAACCATATTTATTGTTTCTATGAGCACCTCACGTGGTGGATTAGCAGACCATTGTTAGTGAGTTCGGTTCTCACCGGGTGCCCCATACTTCTGGCCTTGTGCCACAACTAAGCTAAGCTTAGTAGATAACTATTGATTGTTTACTTGTATTACCATTTATTTTTTTTTTGTCTTTTAAAATTTAGTATCGCTGAACTAAAGTTGAAAAGAATTATTCAGATTTTAACTAATAACATTGTAAATTAAAATTATATTATTCAAATTAAAATAATTCAAATTAGACCAAATTTTTGAATTTTAAATTTCATTTTTCAATCTTAGAGTAATTTAATTACGTGTTTTTTTTTTGTTTTTTTTAAAAAAGGTCGACTCCACGTGAGCATAAATAAATAAAAAAATCAAATAAATCAAAAGGTGGAAAAAGTCCTTCCCACTATTCAAATATAGAATATTTAAAATGGTACAGCTATTTACCCCGTCTATCTCTCTCTTCTTTTAGAATATCTTTTCGTTCACTAAAAGAATTGAATAATTTTTTTATGTTTAAGAATTGTAATAAATTGAATTCATTTTTTCCCCCATATTTTATTTCCTCGAGGGAATTTAGGAGGCAGACAGTCCCCCTCTACTTCAGTTTCAATATTTTTTTTCTTTTACAATGTCTAGAAATCCAGGTCACAATCACAAGTCCCATGAAATACAACAGAACAATTTTATTTATTTATTTATTTTTCTCATCTGCTTCGTACTACCTGGATGGACTCGACGTACTTTTTATGCCAAGTTACAAGAATCAATCAATGCCCGTTTTTCACTCGCTTTCTCTCTGTCGTGCCAGAAAAAACAAGAAGCATCCTAATGATTTTTTTAAAAGGGCTTCTTCACTTCTTCTAGTTTTTATGGCCAACAAGAATAGAATGTTAATCTAAATCTATGAATAAATTGTTTTCCTAGTAGACTTCTCAAAGACAGGGCGAAAATCCAGGTGTGATAAAAAAATGATGATAATGAAAACATATCCACGCCATTAGAATGACGTCAAGGTGTGTACCATGTGGAAAGATCTGGAGAATTATTATTATTTTTTTGTCACAGACGTGGCGAAGTTTATTAACTTTGGTTTTTAGAAGATAAATTATTGAATAAACGTCTAAAAAGTTGTGACAGGTGATAAAACAAAGAAATAAGACTTTCTTTTTACTATTTAAGAATATTCTATTTAAAATTAAAACATTCAAAATTTAATTCTTTAATTGTTAAACGAAGCCTGGAAGAAGCAATAATTTGTATTTTTAAAATATACTATATATATATTTAAAAATAATTTATTCAAATCAAGAAACGACTCAACTTCGATTTCTTTGGGTTTTTTTTCTATTGATATTTTATTTACCGTTCTTAGGCTTTTTAAAAAATCAAGTTATAAAAAAAATACTAATATTTCCATTTCAAACTAAAACGAAATTATATCTTACTAAAATTCTTAGTTGTTACACACATACACACACAGAGTTATTTACTAAGCTCAGCTTAGATGTGGCACAAGACCAGAAATATGGGGTGCCCAGTGAGAATCGAACTCACTAATAATGGTCTACGAATATATATATAACCATTACCAAAAACTTTATATAGCCAGATTTTTTTTTACAGTAATACTCTTTAAATGTTTTAACTTAAGAATGAACTAAATTTTCCATTCATTTCATAAATGAATGATAATATTGTGGGGTGTGTCCATTTAAAATGAATGTCATTATTGTAATCAGCTAAATTCTTGATAGAACGGAGATAACTATGAAATACTAATTAGAATCCTTACTAAAACAAAAGCATCAATATCATCATGGAACAGAACACTGTTAACTATGAAGTGCTAATTAGAATCCTTAAATAGAAGTATCAGAATAATCATGGACCGTTGTTACGATGGGAACCCGACAGGTTCACGGTTCGTCTAGTAATGGCTAATCACCGTCATTCTCTCTTTGCTTTCTCTTCCCAATTTTTATTTTTTTATTTTGTAAATAAGTTTTTTTTTCTTTTAAAATTCTTGTCCAATTTTGTAGACAACTGTTACCATTATTAGCATTTTCAATTATTTGATGAAACGCACTTTTTTCCCGTCATGATTATTATATGAGCATAAAGAAAGAACAAGTGTCCAAATAAAAGTAATAATATGAAGAGATAGAGAGAAAAAGGCAGTAGTATGGTTCAGGTGCTACTAGGGAGAAAATGATAAGGTCAGGTGTTACAGCTGGCTCAGTCTAAGCTCACTGCCACTTTCAACAACCAACCAGCCACCATCCCATCATACACACCATTATCCTTAGTGTAGAAATACATAATCACCAATTCTAAACTTATTATTTAATTTACCTTACTTTAAAAAAAAAAGGTTAGATCTATAAAATTATCCATTTATTCTATGTTCTCCTCTCCCCCCCCAAAAAAAATAAACTGTCAAAACTAAATAAGTTTTACTTTAGTCGTAGACGAATTTCATTTTTTCTTTTTTGGTTCGTTAATCTTTTAAAATGACGTGGCTGTGCGTTTTATTTATATAAAGATTCAAAGACGATACAATTCATTGTCTCTTTATTTTATTAACTCCACCCTTCTCAAAAGATTTAAATAAAAAAAAGTAAAGAAAAAAAATACAAAAACAAAACAAACAAACAAACAAAAACAGGTTTTATTTTTAGTGGTCTAGCCAGTAAATTTTTTGTTGGAATCAGATAGGTTTATTTCTAGTTAAATTTAAGGAATTCGTTTTTTTTAATTGACTCTTATCTCCAAATTTTACTTTTTCTTTTCTTTTTTAAAGAAAGAAAGAATCAAAATAGTCTTTCTTAAATAACGTGTCTGCCTGTTTAAGAACATTGTTAGTTTGTGAGACCAGAGATACCAACAACGTTTATTTCTAGCTAGACTTGTGTAATCGAATATGTCCTTAAGAAAGAAGAATTAAAAACTTGATCGCAGTAGTCAGTGAACTGAAAGGAAATAGTCGGTTGCCAACTTTATTGGTATAAAATTACAACTTGATGATATTTAAAACAAGAATTACTTTTTAAAATATATATAAATATAAATTAAACTATTTCCCTTCCTTCTGGCCAGTTTTTGTCCCAGAGAAATAATCAGTATGGTCCCATCCCAATTGACAAAGAATGTTTTTATACTTTTTGTAATAATGCCACAAGTGGTAAAACAAGTAGAAACTATTCTGCTAGAACAATACAACGCTTAAAAACTAAAAATACCAAAACTTTGTACTTAGAAAAAATAAATAAATAAAAAGACTTATTACCAACTACTACAAGAGAATTATTAAGAAATATTTACTATTATTTACAATGTTAAGATTCCATACTTTATTTTTGTAATAATATTAAGAATTGTAAAAGTTTTATAATTTTAATATTATTAGCAAAACTATTATAATCAACTTTTGTTGGTTTTTTTCTTTTTCAAAACATTCCTTGTCTTTGGGAATAGTCAATTTATTTGACGATTTTTAAAAATTTATTTCTCAAGTTTTTATTTTAAAAAAAAAAGAAAAAGAAAAAAAGTTAAATATAATATTTGCGGTCTGGAGTAAATGTATATGGAATAAAGATCCTTTCCCAAAATTGCCACCAATAATTTGAGTGGCAACGTCTGAGCAAAGAGTAGGGGCGGAAAAAAAGAGACTTTGAAAGAATACAATAGAAGACAAGGCGAGCGGGGAAAGAAGACGGTCACGCTCAGGGGAAAAGATCGAGGGTGAGAGGAGGAAGAAGAAGAAAGAATCGAATATTATGGAAGAAGAAGAGTAAAGGAGTATGTTAGAAAGAAAAAGAAAAATAGAACCAGAGAGAGAACGAACGAGAGAGAAAGAAAGGGAGAAAGACAGTGTTAGCTGCTGATGGAACCACGTTGTTTTCTTACTGTTACCACCACCGCCATCATGCAAAGCTTTGGAGTTATAATAATGGCAGCAGTGCTTGTTGGGCCAGAATAAATAATTCAAACATGGGTCGTTTAATAAGAGAAGTTTAAGTTACAATAGGACTAAGAAGACAGAGAAAGAGAGAAGCAAGTACAAGACGAAAACTAAGGCAGTGGTTGGTAAAAAGAAACCAATGGTGATGCTGTTCATGATAAAAAAAGAAGAACGAGAAGCAGACTGTCCTGCAGAAATGAAGAAGGGCCGAATGCAGGCTATCAGTGGTCGACCTGCGCTTAATGTTGGTCTCTCTTAGTGTTTGGTACCGCCGTCGCCAACAGAAGAGAAAGAACCGAATACAGAAAAACGAGGAATAAGTAACAATAAAGAAGAAGGAGGAGGAGGAAAAAGACGAAAAGAAGTAAAGAGAGGAGGAGGAAGAAGAAAAAGAAGAATCATTATTAGAACAAGAGAAAGAAAAAGGCACTGTTAATTTTTTGTCCTCCTTCTCTTCCCCGCCCCACATTTTTCCCCCTATATCAAGGACATATCGCCACACACACAGTCCGTCATCGGCTTCCCCCACCCTTACTGCGATTGTTGATTTTCAGTAAGTTTCTAACATTTAAAGGTAAGTACTTTTTTTTAAGTACTCAAAGACTAAGATCCCATATGTATTCCCCAAGACTTAAAAAGAAAAGTACACCCCACCAAGTATTTTTTATATATATAAAAGAATGGACTTGAAGTTTTTAGTCTTTGTGACGTGGGTCAGGGTTTTTTATTTTTATTTTGGTATGTTTAAAATTACGATAAGCTTTAGCTAATTGTTTTGAGACTGTTTTTTTATTTTTATTTTTTTTTACCCTTCTTCCTTAGGACCATGTTTTTATTTTTGAATTTAATTTTTTATTATTATAATGATTATGTTTATTGTTAGGAATGGGCTAAAAGAACGTTATTATAAAACCTGGAGAAGGATGATCGAGTGGCCTGGCTTGTCTGGTAAGGCAAGGCATCAGGCATAACACAGGTGCGGGGGGACATCTTCGTCCGCGGCTCCAACAACACCTGCTGCTGCTCCTGCTGCTCACGTGTTCGAAAAAAGTGTCGTTTGTTTACCTAGTTTCATATCGTGAATATCAGTTTTACTTAAAAAAACTTTTGGTCGGTTCAGTTTTACATCTTCGAGAATATAAAAAAAAGTAATCTTTTAAAGATCTTACAACAATCAGATAATGTTTTCTTTCTTGTTATATAATAAAAATCCAATATAAATAACTTTTTGACGATTATTATTTTTTTTTTTCGTATTTGCAATAGTCAAGGAAAAAAACAAGGCACTTTTTCTCTCAAATTTGATAGTTTTTGTGAGTTATAGAAAATACGTTGGTGACAAAGTTTTTATTTTTTTTACGCAGATGTCTTAGATTCTTGTCAATTTCAATTTATTCGGTGTTTAATGTGTGCATGTTTACTTACTTCAAAAAACAATGCTGTTAAAATTTTAAAATAAAGTTGTATATAATATGAAACCCGGTTAAAATTGTTCAACAAAACGTATTTATTTACTTGTGTATTTTTGAAATTTATTTCTTGTATACGAACAAAAGAAACGGAACATCTGCTAAACAATAAATATAATTCTAGAAAAATTAAATTTTAAAACCTTTTAAATTAACTCTTTTTTAAATTTTATCAAAGACTTTAAAGAACTTCATTCTTATATTTTAAAAATAAGACCCATGACATTTATTTTTTGGTTTTAAAAAATAATTTTTTTTTTATATGTATAGTTTTTGTTGTGTTATGGAATTTCATCTTCTTAAATCGTTTTATTTTTGGATATTTGTATCCTTTTTTGGAATTTCTTTTTTAATATCCAAATTTTTACCAGTTCTTAAAACTTAAATCATTTTGAAAGTTAAAAAACAATAAATGAAAGTTTGTTTACGTTTCGGGACGGCCTTCAGCCAAGGTGAGACTTCTCAGCCAAGAATCGGTTCTAAGAAAAATCGTTTCTTTAAATAACTAAAAGGTACCGTGTTAAAAAAAAGAAGTTTTTAACTGACCCACTTTTTTTTTGCTACGGGTGGACAGTCAGGCTGTAAAATCGTTGCAACAAAAGATGTTGAAGTTTTAATTAAAATTCTATAACTGCCAAATTGGTGTGTATGTGTGTGGGTCCACGTCAAGCAAGAATAATCATAGGAATTTTTATATTAACACCCAATAACTTTTCGTTTTCTTCAATTTTGTTTAAACAATGTTTATATACCCTTCACTTAGGATAGGAAGAAGAAAAAAAGACCAAAGATTTAAGTTTAAGAAAAAAGGGCGCTCAATATGTCTCAGAAATAATTCTTATTTGAATTTTAAGATTGGTATTTAAAAAAAATATATATTTTTAAATGTTGATTGATTTAATAATTTGGAATTGCTTTTGTCGGCTTTTAAGTTCTTTAAATTTTAAGTAAATTAATAAAATAAAATAGTAAAAGAAAATCCCCAAAAGTCTTAGAAAATAGAAACAGTTTTACCTTAACAAAATAAAATAAAAATTTTGAACAAAAATAAAAAGTATGTGCAAAAGAGGAATTCTGCTAGAAAACCACATGTGAATGTGTAAGAATGCCTTTTTGGGCGTAAAAGGCGCTCTTTCAAATATTTGAATAGAATGACACTTTTTTTTTCTCTCCCCTAATGTACCCCATTCTTTCTTCCTCTCTCTCACCATACACGCTACCTCCAAGTTTTTGTCTGGTGGTGGCAGTCTGTCTATCTTGTTACTTCTCTGTTATTGATATTATTATTTTTATTATTATTATCGTTCTTCTTATCCTTATCTCCTCTTAAAAACATAGCGACCACTACCACAAAAACGTTGTTTGGCCTAAATTTCTACTGCAAAAAAAATATTGCCTGGCCGACTTTCCTGGCTTTCGAGTTGAGCTTCTGCAAGAGTTTTTGGGGACCCTGTAAGTGAATTTACCTCTCTATCTACGTTATATATCTATCTGTCCATCTACCTTACTTTTTCTCACCTTCGGGTACATAAGAAGAGATATTTACATACATGGCGGGTGTCTCTTCTCTTTTTTTTCTTCTTTCCTTTTTTTCGCTTTCATGCATCACATGGCGACACTTATTTTTGGCCAAAAATGTTTTTTTCTCTCCTGCAAACCAACAGAAATGGATTTCTAAACACACATTACACTTTCATTTTTGTCTATTAAACAACTTTAAAGCGAGAAGGTAAACTTTATTATTATTCCTGACCAGGAATTTAAAAACCCAAAACTATAAAAAGACATTCGCCATTGGCTTAGAATTCTTTTTATTTATTTATTATTGTCACTTCATTTTTTTTCCATGTCTCATATTTTAAGTGATGTCTCTTTTAAAAGAGTTTTTCTTTTTTTTTTTTAGTGTTGGTTCGTATATTACCGCCGGATATTATTTCTATAAAAAATTCTCACTGTTTTTGTCCCCATGTATGTAACCATACCCCCCCCAAAAAAAAAAGTCACAACCTAGCGCGGTTTTTATTAGAGCAATACGCTTAAAATGTTCTTAGAGAATAAAGCAATTTCCAGTTCAAATTTTCAACTAGATAATTTTGTGGGGTCTACGTTCGCACTGGATGTTTTTATTTTTTATTTAAATCTTCCAAATACTCGATATAGCGAAGATAACTATTTCCTAATTGTAACGAGAATCCTTCACTCTTTTGTAAATATAGAAGCACCAACATCATCATGGACAGCTTGTTAGAATAGGAACCCAACAGGTTAACGGATTGTCTAGCTATTATTTTGATTTAGTACGTGTGTGTTATTGTATGAATCCGGATGTATTACTTCAAAATAAGTTAATGTTGCGAAATATATTTATTGGATCATGTGCTTAGTAAACAAAACAAGCCACCGAAATGTTATTACTTTTTAAGTTTAGAATAAATGACTTAAAAGGGAATAGCACGAGTAAGTACTAAATCTAAAGTCTACCGTAACTTATCTTTTTATTTATTAAAAAGAATGGCATAGAAATGGACAGGTTTTTTTTTTTGTGTGTGGTCAGTTTGAGTAAGGAGTTCAAGGTTCGATCCGAGTCTACCTTGTTCTTTTTCTACCTTTTAACCACCTGTCTTACCTTGATTCGTTCTTACCTGTCAGTATCAAGAATAACTCTGCTGGTTTTATTAAAACCCATGCGTCATCTTTTCGAAAACCCGCTTGATTTTTATTTAGTATTTTTCACCACCATTTCAATTATTTTAACATTTTCGGGGATGGAAAATATGGTTAGTGCCACGTTTCAGCGACTATTTTATTTTCCCAAATAGTAAATGACTAATGGAATTTTTTTTTGTTCTTTGTTTTTTTTTAGGTAAAGAAAGAAACTATGTGTGTCAGCTTTAAACTTCTCCAACACTTTACTTCTTGCTTCTCTCTCTCTCTCTCACTTTTTTTATTTTATTTCGAAGTTCTGTTGGAATGTCGAGTTGTAGTAGCTGGAGATATTTATTTAGGACGGCCCATGCTTATCTCTGTGTCATTTATATAGTCGAGAGATCGGCAAAGCAGGTAGTGTCATTTTCTTCTTTCTCTTAGCTTTTGCTATTTTCTTCTGTATATGCAAAAATACCTACCTACCTACCTTACTACACACACAATTTCCTTTCTTCTCTCTCTAAGGAAAGAAATGTCCTCTAGCAAAGTTGTCACCAACCTGAGCCAAAAGGTTCGCGAAAGTGTTTTTTCGGGGTTCGTGTACAGTGAAATTTGATATGACAGAATATATATATATATATGTGTGTGTGTGTGTGTGTGTTAGGTAAATATATTAAAATATTTCGGTTTTGACGACAAATATTCAATTTTGTGAACAATGTCATATCATTTAAATTAGAGCCTAATAGACAATTTGATAAAAATAACTATAAGTAAATCTTTAGATATCTTAACTATTTGATTAAGATCGGATTTTTCGTGTGATTCTAAGGGAGTCTACTATATTCTGTTTAATAAAAGAAAAATGAAACGTGTTGTGTACGTAAATATTCTTTCTATTTAAGTTCAAAGGTTCTTTCTCTTGGTAATTTGGGGTTTGTATGATGTAAAAAGGTTAGACCACTATGACATCGCAATTGAAACTTAATTCAAATAATTTTAAAGAATTCGAATCATTTCTTTTTTCTTTCTTTCGATAAAAAAGGATGGGGGGGGGTTGGAATGATATTGACTTTTAGCCAAAAATATTTACTCTCTCTGCCAGTTTTTATTTTATTTTTCAAATACTTATTTTTTTAATTTTTTATTTATTTTTAGTGCTAGTGTCAATAAATTTGTAATTGTTATTTTCTAACCCCCCCCCTAAAAAAAACCAAAAACAACAACAAAAAAACCTCAAAACCAGGAACTCTTTGCGTATTTTTATAATTTATAAATACATTTTTTTAACATGATTTAAAAAATAAATTCTTAGCTATAAAATCTTAAATCTTAAAAATAAAAGAACGAAAAAACAAAAACAAAAAAACAAAAACAAAAAACAAACAGAACATCTAAGAGGCACCGTTCTTGGTTTCCTTCAAAAATGAATTTTAACATCTTTGTAGTAAAGTGTAAAAACTTCTATACGTCCAACTCTGTCCTGTATGCAGACGACAAAAGAACAGTTTTGTTTACTATCTGGCCATGTTGACACTAGAAAGAAAAACGGTCACTGCACATAATGGTTTTACAGATGACAGATCTTCATCGTTCCAGAAAGTCATCTTCTTTTTCCTCCCCCGTCCGCCGCCCTTTTTTTCCCACATGTTTGTCTATTAGCACTAGCAGACTGCACCAAATTCCCATGTGTTTTGTCAGTTACTTGACTCCAGTACCACACACAGTCTCTCTCTCTCTCTCTCTCTCTTCTAATATAGATCTGTTACACACCAGACATTGACTGGTGTTGTATATTGACATTTTTCCCCCAAATGAACACTGCAAGGATGGATGGCTAGAAAAACCCTACTCTCAATAATTGTTGTATTATTTACTAAATTACCTTTTTTATTTTTTTTTAAATAGGTGTAGTTCCATACTGTCATTTTTTTTCTTAAAAAGACCTTTCATTTCTCTCTTCCTTTAGCATTACAATATATTTCTCACTGTTATCTAAGATTTTTTTTTTTAGATAATTAGTTTTGTTGTTCTTAGCCAGTGTTAGATAAACCATTTTAATTGAAAAGAAATATGTATATTTTTTTATTGTATGTTAATTTTTATAAAGAACTAGATGACATGTTGGGTCCTCATTGAATCGGTGACTCGTGATAATATTGATGTTTTTTTTTATTTAGAAAGTACTAAGAAATGAAGGATCCTAATTAGTACTTTCCAGAATTAGTATGATTTAAAAAGAAAATAAGGTTCAGTTTGAACATAGACCTCAAAATTATCATTCACTTGCAAATTAGAGTGGAAACTGCTTTATTCTTCAATTATTTTCAAGTCTATTTCTCTAATAAAAATCTCACTCGTGTAACTTTTTTTTTTCTGTGTTATGATTATATATATATATATATATATATATATTGGAGAAATTTAATAATATATAGGTAAAATTAAAGGTTGTTTTTATGATATTCTCAGGTAGACACACCACACACACACACACACACAGAGGCATTAATGGTTACCCTCTTTTCTTCCTTCCTTTTTATCTATATCTTCTTCCGCACTATGCCATTAGCTCTCTCCACAGTCATTTATAATGAATGGTTTTCCAATATTTATTTTCTCCTCTTCATCTTGGCAACACCTCCTATCCAAACCTGTTTCTGGCATTGATGGCTTCTCAACCCAACAACAGCCTCTCTCACCCGAGCAACATTTTCCCTTTTCCTTGCTTTTTACTTTTTTCCCTTTTTTTTTTTTTTTTTTTTTAAAAAGTGCCACTTAATATAAACGGAATCAACAGATTGAAAATATTTCTAACATGGTGCTTAGAGCTTTGAGACTTTGGGCGGATTTTGCAAAAAAAAAATTTTTTAAATCTTGTTTTATTAATAGAAACACTTGTTCCTATTAGATTTCTTGGGTTAAGCTATGTCCTGCTTGGTAAGTTCCAAATTGGTGACCATTTTAGAATTTAAAGTGAATGTGACTTTGGGGGTGGGGGTCTGACTTTTAAGATTTTATTTCATCAATAGAAATACTTGTTCCTGCCAGGTTACTCAAATTAAGCAATTTCCTGTTTAGTGAGTACCAAATGAGTGACCATTTTAGAATTTAAGGTGAATGTGATTTTGGGGAGGTTGGGGGGATCATTTCAATTGTGAAAATAGTCCAGGAATTCCGGGTTAGCTCAGTCGGTAGAGCGTTCGACTAGAAACCACAAGGTTCCTATTCAATACTGGTCCTCGCCAACTCAGCGTATGAGTAGCACATGGATATGTGCAGTAAAGGAGCTGATGGTAGGTGTGGCGCTCCACCTCAGATGCTAAAAACAATCTCCTTGGTCTAGCGCTATTGAAAAGGGGATAGACTCCCTCGCTGATTGGCTGATATTGACTTTAGGCCGCCCCGTCGACTTTACTTTACTTAGTCATTTGTCTCTCTTGCAATCAAACAGGTAGGGAAAGTAGATAATCTTTAATTTTTCGGAATTTTTGAGATGTGGCTCGATGATTTGTATTTTTCAGATTTTTGTCCTCATCTTTATTGTTTATACACGTTTTGGCTGATCTGCTCTCCGGCTTTCTTCAGGTATTTCTTGTTGAACTCGGGAGCCTTTGTGGAACTTCGAACCAAACCCGTTATTTAATCACTTGAGGTAGATTGTCCATATTCCGTTTGACAAGAAACGCCTGAAGAAGGCCGGCGAGCACATTTGCTGAAAGGTTGTGTATATAACAATAAAAATGTGGACAACAGTCTGAAAAATCTAAATAATACCAACTTTTGCTCATTCAAATTGTTATATCATAAATGACCAGTTATACCAAATGGTCGATCACGTGAGTATTATGACGAGAGTCCTTCACATAAGTCCCACACAGAGTGATCTGTGTGTACTTAAATAGTGGCTAGCACCACCACTTCTGCTGAGGTACGGAGATAGGTCATTCCATTATATCACAAATGTACTTTCTCTTTATTTATAGGGCGCTTTTGGTAATATGACGATGGTGTATTGATTCTCACTGGGTGCCCCATACTTATGGCTTTGTACTAAGCTAACTGGCTACATTTGAAATACTTTATTGGTGTATTCATTGATATTAACAATATGTCAACCTGTCTGGGGTTATTTTATGCCTAGAGGTTAGAGAATTGCATACATTGTATGTTGTTATTTACATTTTTTTAGTTTTTTTTTTTTTATTTTTTTTTTTTTTTTTTTTGGACCTGGGAGTAATGGCAATGAATGGCTAACTTAACACAATAGCTAACACAACCCAGATCTCCAGAAGTGTAGCCTCACCCAGATGCAGTGTAGTATCATACCCAGAAAATCCCTTTTTTGGTGCCTGTATGTGTGGGGGGGGGCTTTTACCCCCTCTGCAGGGGACACAGTCAGCCTATTCTAAACCCTGCCTACAGAGTGGAGAACATGTGGAAATTCCCCTTTATTTGATATATAGAAATATATGATGCAGTATTTGATTATACACAAAATAAATTGTATGAATTTAACAGATAAACTACACTATTGAAAAAAAAAATTTGATTGATTTAAAACATCAGGATAAACTATATATTACAAAAATTTGAAAGATCTGTTGGCTGTGACTGTAGAATACACTGACTGCACCTCTGCAGTATGATAAGACCCCCTCCCCACCTGATGGGGGCTACGTGTTAGCTGTGGGTGGTGATCCCTGCTGCTTAAGGATTGAATCCTGGTTGCTGAGCAGAGCAGCCTATGACATGCAACACTTCACTTAGGCTAGATGGGCAGTCGGAGAGGTCCCTTGCAATCAATTGGCTGGTCACGTCAAGCCTTAGCACCTATATGATTGTCCCAACCCTATTGACCTTGTGGCAAGCCCTAACCCTTTTTGTAGTATATGTGCTAGAAGTTGGTGGACCCTTTTATTGCCATTGCTTCTGGGTCCATTGGGAATCCAAAATTTCTGATCTGGATTCAGCCTGCAATGTTTTTCATTTGCCCATGGAGACACACTGACATTCTCATTTATTATTAGAGATATCAATGCTTATTAAGTTCAAGCTTCTTGTGGTGATTAAAAAAAAGGAAAAAACAGTGTTTTGTAGTTGAAAACTTGCTCTAGCTGATGGTGTTATAGTTCTCCTTATATCTCTTGCAGTTGGAGGTGCTTGGTGTAATGGATAGTCATATAAAATGGACTCGTCGACCAGAGTTCAAATCCTGGACAAAGCTGTTTGCATTTCACATAGTGCTAATAACCTTGGGAAAGGTATACACCCCATCACTCTCTCTCCAGCTATGGGTAAATAGTAGGGCAGACTGGGTTCTTTAACATTGGCTAGGTAACCAGTTTGAGAGAAGGAAAACTCTGAATTTAAACTCCACTCAAGAAATTGACATTGTGTCACATCCTGCCTGTGCAGATGGGTTGGTAAATATATATATATATATATATATATATATATATATATTTATATCGCCCCGAGTTCAAATCCTAGATGTGATAATTGCATTTCACTTAGCGCTAATACCCTTGGGAAAGGTATGAATCCTACTCTCCCTCCAGCTATGGATAAATAGTAGGGCAGGCTGGGCTCTTTAACCTTGGTTAGGCAACCGGTCTAGGAGAAGGAAAACTCTGAATTCAAACCTGTTGAACTCCGCTTAAGAAATTGACATTGTGTCACATCCTTCTCGTGTGGAGGGGTTGGTAAATATATATATATATATATATATATATATATATATTCATGGAAATGAATAGGTATAATTTTCGGAATATCTCTTTATATGTATTTACCAACTTCTCCGCTCGAGAAGGATGTGATACAAGGTCAATTTTTATGTGGAATTTACCAGATTTGAATTCAGTTTTCCTTCTCCTAGACCGGTTGCCATACCACAATTAAAGAGCCTAGTCTGCCCTACTATTTACTCATAGCTTGAGGGAGAATAGTTTGATGTATACCTTTCCCAAGGGTATTAGTGCCATATGAAATGCTGCCAGCCTTGTCTAGGATTTGAAGTCGTGTTGGCCTGTCTTTTCCTTTGACGGCAACTATTACACCACAGGTACCTTCATAAATAAGAATATCCATTGTATAAGGAATTTATGGACAATTCTTGTTAAATCATCCCACAAAATTAATTTTGGCTTTCTCTTTGACAAAAGTTTAGCAATAGTTTAGTAACGCAAGGGACAATTCAGCATCTGAAAATCTGTAAAATCTGAGTTAGATTTGCCTCAAAACAGCCCATGTTATTAGGGTATTTGCCTCTCACCCCACTTATGAGGGCGTGATATAAGGACATTTTTTTTTTTGTGGGCCCATCTACAAGCCGAAGCTCATGGTAGTAGACACAAAAAATGCATCGATCCCGTCGGCATTGCCCCTTGAGGGGGGCGCTGGGCAATAAACCCAGCCCTGCCCCTTTAAATCGAGGGGGCTCAGGTGTTGCCTGGGGAGATAGTCCCCTGAGATCGACGCTGTTAATTTACATTAACAAACACAGGCCCCGAAAAGCCCATGTTATTAGTGCATTTAAAATCTTGCAATGTGTCTTGTATATCACTAAGAAATAAAGGTTTATATATGGTGTAGTTAATTTGCATACTGGTTTTAACAAAACTTGGTTTAATAAATATTTACTTGGTCTTACTGATCTCTAATATTGTTGTTTTATTCTTCAACGTATTAAAATCAATCATATGAATGATTTTTTTTACATTTTTTTTATTATATAGAAACCAATTAAAATATAATTAAAATAAGTATAATATTTTTGTATGTGTTCTTATTTAATTTTGTTAGTTTTTCTAATATATTTCATTACATTAAAACTTAAGTACTTATGCCTGGAGGGTGCATATTCTTGCTCGTTCCTTTAATATATACTAGTTGACTGAATAGTTGACTAGTTTGCCAAGGTTGTAAAGGTGAGAAACCATACTGGACTGCAGTAATGAGTCCCTGGGAAATTTGATGGGTCCCAACTAAAGTTTCTGAATAAATTGTAGTTAAACCGGCCCATTAAGTAAAAATTGGCACCAACTATAATGATACTACCAACCATAGCTCGCCCTATTGACTGGGGCTGTAGAATACACAGACTGCTCCCCTGTTGGCTGTGGGTGGCGACACATGATGCTTATGGATGAAATCCTTGTGGCTGAGAAGTCTGTGACATGCAACACTCCACTTTGGCCCTTACTTAGGCTAGATAGGCGGTCGGATAGGCCCCTACCGATCAATCGGCTGGTCATGTGAAGCCCTAGCACCATTATGATTGTCCCAACCCTATTGCCCTTCTAGCAAACCCTAACCCTTTTTTGTAGTATGTGCTAGAAGGTGGTGGCTGAGGGTCTTCATGTCCTGTGAATGACGTTAAACTCTATCTGATGTTCCAGTTCTGGAGATCTGTGGAATGTGGAGCACCCCTTTATCACCATTGCTACCAGATCCACTCTGACCCGGAGTGGTAGTACCTGTTAGGGTCCCATCTATGGGTTAAATAGAAAAATGTTTATCAAAAAATTTGAGTCTACATTAGAATGAATTTATTTCAAAACTTTATCGGCATTAAATAACCCACTATGGTTCATATGCCATAAAACAAACCAAACCAAACCTTATGGCAAACCTAACCCAACACTTTTTATCATATGTGCTAGAAGGCGGTGGCTGAGGGTCTTAGTGTCCTGGGTATGACATTAAACTGCATCTAATGGCGAGGTTCCAATTCTGGAGCTCCGGGGAATTTGGAGTACCTTTTCATTGCTATTGCTCCTGGGTCCACTCTAGCGTGGAGTGGTAGTACTTGTTGGGGTCCTATCTATTGGTTGAATAGGAAAAAAAAAGGGGGTTTAAAAAGATTGAGTTTAAAAAACAAAACAATTTGAATACCCATCAAGAATGAATAAAACATCCGCCTAAGAATCGCAAAATTCTGTGTTCGTTACTGATCCCTGCCAATTCAGTGTATGAGTAGCACAGCTTGGGTAATTGGATCTGTGCAGTAAAGTATCTGAGAGCTAACGGTATGTGTGGTGTCCCACTCCTGCAAAATGATCTCCCTGGTCTATATTGTAACTCGTGTATCCCAATTAACAGAAAGTAAGAAGAAAACACATGGCACCGAAGAGATGATAGTCTGAAGGCACTAAATCTGATGAGTATGAAGGATGAGGTAATGTTATCCACCCGAATGAGGCGATTTTTCTCCCTTACTCTGATTCTTGTGTATGGTCAAGCATTGTCATGCGCAAGTAGGACATTGTCGTTTGGCAAGTTGGGTCTTACTCGTCGGATTCTTGCTCTAAGCCTCGTTAGGGTCTCAGTTTAGGCATTAGTTTAAAAGAATTTCACATAAAAAAATAGAAAATGGCATTACTTTTTGACTCGCCCTTGTAGTTTGCGGCCTATATCTGTGGGGCCGGGTTAGCTCAGTCAGTAGAGTGTTCGGCTAGAAACCACAAGGTTCCTAGTTCGATACCGGTCCTCGCCAACTCAGTGTATGAGTAGCACAGGGATCTGTGCGGTAAAGTAAGGAGCAGACGCTAAAAAAACAATCTCCTTGGTCTAGTGCTAGTGAAAAGGGGATATACTCCCTTGCTGATTGGCTGATACCAACTTTAGGCCACCCCGTCGACTTTACTTTTTTTTACTTTATATCTGTTGTAACTCATGTATCCGAGTTAACAGAGAAAGTAGGAAGAAAACACAATGAGTATATTAGGTAAGGAAAAAAGGTTTACTAAGCAAGATACACTTAGAATGAGTAATCAACAGGTTGCATTCACATGTCTGTGAGGTTTTGCTTGTTCTCTTGTCCTAGATGTCACCATTTGTGGAAAACAGACAATTCCATTGTCCTCATTTAGGTACTATGACAGTCTAGCGCAGGGAAAAGGAGATAGACTTCCTTGCTGTTTGGGTTCTACCAATAATAGGCCACTCCACAGACTTTACTACTGTTAAATACTGAATCTGAGAACTGAGATGCTATTTATATTAAAATCCTAATATCTTTGAAACAAAAGATTTGAGGAAGTGACCCTTAAGTATTTTATTACCGCTATTTCCTCTTTTTGACTTGCTGACCAACGCTTGTAGCTCACTTGCCAAAATTGCTTAGTACTAGCCAAGAACGGTTTCAGAGTGAGAGAGAGAGACAGAAACTTAGTCACAATTAGCTATCGGTTTACAATACAAAAAGTTATTGATTTGAACAGACAGGCTCCCCCATTCCCAAATTTGGAGAACCGGTTTGCCAACCCCTTTGGGTTAATTCCCCAGAGCTGGTCGAATACAATTTGCCATGTTGGAAACAGATTGGCCAAAATCTCTGGAATTATTTGGCACATTTGTCACCTCTTTATATAGATTTGCAAAATCTATGTTCCAAAAACGGGTCCCTGATTTTTAAAACTGCAGAAATTTGTGGGGGTGGCTTCTATCTTGATAAAAGGGAAAGTAATTTGGTTGATTGTGCCGGAAAGAAATCAAGGTGTCCCATTTTATGCATTCAAGAAATCGAGGAAATTTCTATGAAAATGCATGAATCTAAATAATGCTAAAAAATTTGTTTCAAAGATGCTGATAGGTACGTGCTCTGAAAGGACACAGTAAAATCATATCCATGCATCTCGGTGTTTTTCTTTTTTTCTTCCCTCACCATTTCAAGCTTACTGTAAATACATTTCAATAGTTTTTTTTTTTTTTTTTTTTTTTTTAAGAAATAAATTACACAGGATAGGTTACACGGCTTTAGTTGGGACCCATAAATTTTCCTGGGGACTCATTCAAAGCAAATATATGTGTCCCAGGACACGTTAAATCAAAAAAACTATCAGCATCACTGTTAATTGTATTATCTTGACTATTGTCCTCATCTTTATTGTTATCTGCACAACGTTTTGGCCAATGTGGCATCCGGCCTTCTTCAGGCATCTCTTGCTGGAGGGCACATCAGCTGAAATATTGTGCAGATAACAATAACGATGAGGACAATAGTCTGAATAATACAAATTATCAAAAATTCAGAAATATAGCTAATTACTATGTGTAGTCGGCTGGGGCAGTAGAATACGCTGACTGCACCTCTGCAGGGGGGTAAAATCCCCCAGTGGGGCTACCTGTTGGCCGTAGTTGGTGATCTGTGATACTTAAGATCAGAATCCTGGTAGCTGAGCAGTCCATTACATGCAACAATCCACTTAATCCCTTACTTAGGCCAGACGCACCATTGGAGAGGCCCCCTCTGATCAATCAGCTAGTCATGTTAAGCCCTAGCACCTATATGATTGTCCTAACCCTATTGCCCTTATGGCAAACCCCCCCAATCCCTTTTATCATATATGTGCTAGAAGGCAGTGGCTGAAGTCTTAGTGTCCTGTAAAACAGTAGTGGTACTATTTAACCAATAGCTGGGGGCATGAGGGGTTTCATACCTTTCCCAAGGGTATTAGTCCAAAAGTGAATGTAATAGTGTGACTGGAGTTCAAACTCGCTTACTATGATGTCCAGAATTTTAACCATTATGCCACAGGGACTCTTGCCAACTATTATATATATATTTACCAACCCCTCCGCACGAGTAGGATGTGACACAAGGTCAATTTCTTAAGTGGAGTTCAACAGGTTTGAATTCAGAGTTTTCCTTCTCCTAGACCGGTTGCCTCACCAAGGTTAAAGAGCCCAGCCTGCCCTATTATTTATCCATAGCTGGAGGGTGAGTAGGATCCATACCTTTCCCAAGGGTATTAGCGCTAAGTGAAATGCAGTTACCACATCCAGGATTTGAACTCGGGGCGACGAGTCCATTTCCCATGACTTTAACCATTACACCATGAGCTTGCCAACTATTATAGGATGGTAGCTCGGTCAGTAGAGTGTCCGACTCTGAGCCACAAGGTTCCAGGTTCGAAACTGGCCCTTGTCAACTCGGATATGAGTAGCACAGTGATCTGTGCGGTAAAGTGAGGAGCTGACGGTAGGTGTGGTGCCCCACCTCAAATGCAACAAACAATCTTCTTGGACTAGCGCTAGTGAAAAAGGATACTCCCTTGCTTTCTGGCTTATACCAACATTAATGGTTAGTTAAGACCCCCCCCCCCCATTATGTGTATATGTCCAGGTGTGTCAGTGGGTGGCGACCCGTGATGCTTAATCTATGGATTAAGGTGGCTGAGCAGTCTGACATGTAACACTCCACTTTGGTTCTTATTTAGGCTAAATGGCAGTCTGAGAGGCTCCCTTTTATCAATTGGCTAGTCATGTCAAGCCCTAGCACCTTATCATATATGCACTTGAAGGTGGTGGCTGAGGGTCTTATTGTCCTGGGTATGATTTATGTTAAACTCTATCTGATGGTGAAATTCCAGTTCTGGAGCTTGGAGAATGTGGAGTACCCCTTCATCATCATTACTCCCAGGTCCACTCTGACCTGGATTGGTTGTACCTGTTAAGGTTCCATCTATGGGTTGAATAGAAAAAATGAGTTTAAAAAAACTTTGGCATAAGATTACCCAATCGGTTGACACGCGGTAAAACCCGAACAAGCAAACAGATGTTTCAGTTCCTTGAATAAAGCAAGCAAGCATTTTTACTCACAGACTGGATTATGAATATGAAAGGGTGCTGAAAAGTTCTTAGCTCAACCAAAAAGAAAATACTTATTTTCAAATTTTTATTTAAATCTTCACATCCTGTTGAGAATTTTCTAAATTCAGAGCCCCATTCCTATAAGAATTTACCAAAAGAATAGCTAAAAATGGCCTTTTCATTTAAATGTTTATAATTCTCTTACTTTTTGACAGATTGTTATGAAAAGTGACAGTATTACCAGAAAAAAACTTTGTTCTTTAATATGATGTTGTCATTTGGCCTAAAAATAATGTTCTGCATTCATTGTTGTTGATTGATTATATAATAATAATAATAATAATAATAATAAAAAAAAAAAACAGGTATACTCATTAAAAACTGTGAAAAAAAAATGTAGATGAGTCTGATAGTAATACAATTGTTGCACTTAGAGACACGATCATATAAACATCACTGATCTTGATGCAGCTTACTTCTGGCCAGACGGTATAGAAACGTTAAGAGTTAATGTGGTACAATGGTTATTGGGCTAGGCTAAATAGATCATTGTTAGTGAGTTCCATTTACTCTGGGGTGCCTCACACTTCTAACATGCAATACTCCACTTTGACCCTATCTTGGGCTAGACGGGCGGTCGGAGAGGCCCCCTCTGATCAATTGGCTGGTCACGTCAAGCCCTAGCACCTATATGATTTTCCCAACCCTATTGCCCTTATGGCAAGCCCCAACCCCTTTTTATCATATGGGTGCTAGAAGGCGGTGGCTGCGGGTCTACATGTCCTGGGAATGACGTTAAACTCTATCTGATGGTGAGGTTCCAGTTTTGGAGGTTTGGGGTATGTGGAGCACCCCTTCATCACCATTGCTCCCTGGTCCACTCTGACTCGGAGTGGTAGTACCTGTTAGGGTCCCATCTATGGGTTAAATAGAAAACATGAGTTGATAGACAAAATTGTATTATCCATTAAGAATTGATTTATTTCAAAACTTTATCGGCATTAAATGACCCACTGAGGTTGATATGCCATAAAACAAAACAAACCAAACCAAATCATACTTCTAACCTTGTGCCAAACTAAGTTAAGATTAGTAAATGACAACTACAATGGGATGGAAGTACTAAATTAAGAACGATGCAAGATATAAGTATATCTACGTTGGAACCTTTTTTTTTTAAAAAAAAATTTTTTTTTTTTTTCATTCCCATTGCAGTAAGAAAAACTTGAGTTGATAGTTATAAAATTCCCGCTGCAAGACCTCCCCCCCCCCGCCAATTGTGTGTGTGTGTGTCTCCAGGTGTGTCAGCTGCTTGAATAAAGTAAGCAGGCATTTCTAGTCACAGACTGTATTATGAATAATATATAAATTTATTATTACTTCTGTCCCATAATAGTTGTTACATTTGCATATAAATTCCATACACTAAATGTATTGACTTATATGGGGCAAAAGTAGTACAAGAACTGCTGAAAATTATCTGCCAGACCAAGACTGTTTATAAAACATAAATAATTTTCGGCTGACTTCTGATTTAGGTCGGAAAATTAAAACCAAAAGTTTTTTGGTGGTACCCAATGACAGTTTAATTACGTATTGCTTAAAAAAAAAAACAACAAAAAACGCAAATTACTATACATTTAATTAACCATTGAAATTAATTATTGAATCTATTATTGAGATGGTTGTTTGTGTTAGCATTGTAATGTATAATTTCAATTAAACTTAGTTTAAAAAAATATTTTTCAACATTAAATGTATAGTAATTTGGGTTTTTTTGTTTATTTTTTAAAAGCAATACATAATTAAAAACAACCTTAATCCCCTAAAACCGTAACCCAATTCACAAAATGTTAATTCATAGACTGTAGTTAAACTGTCATTGGGTACCACCAAAAAACTTTCCGTTGTTAATTTTCTGACCTAATTCAGAAGTCAGCCTAATATTCTGTATCTTAAGTTTCTTGTTGTAAAGGTGGAATTTTCTATTGTCACATAATAGGTATACTCAATTTGCGGGCTTCTAAAAAGCGCGCGATTTGTTAAAAAATATTTTAAAACGTCAATAAAAAATGGAAAATTAACTTTTTAATGTTTTCTTTTACGTTTAATATTAAGAACAATTCCAAGTTTATGTTTTAGAAAAAAACATTTCTGTTTCATAAAACCTAAATTTTTGCATTTTAAAGTAAATTCCCGTAAATTCTTAATCTTTGTTGATATAGTTATCGCATCTTGACATGCGCATTTTGATCCGACTATTTTTTTTCTATGGATGATCATACGTACGTAAATAAATTTTTTTTTTTTTCTGAAGCAAAAACAAATTATTAATTTAGCATTTCCTTGTATATACGAGCCGACGTGTTGGCTTGTTCCTTCGTCCGAGTGCTTTGTTTATGTACACAGGAACTGTAATATCTGCTTCCTGGATATAAATGGGAGAATTATTTGTTTCCAAATAAAAAATGTCTTCAAACAAACACTGTTTGAGCTCTACAGAGTATAATTATACAAGCGTCGCTGCATCACGGATTTGAACCTATTAACTTATGTACCCCAGCAGCCAGCCGTTCAATAACAACAACAGTTTTTCCCAAAAACCGAAGAGGATATTATTTCCCTTAGATTCATCCATCAATAAGAATGATGACAATTTTTAATTCAAACCTTATTTTCAAAAATTTAAATAAATACTGAAATATATTATGTCATTATTTTTAGATAAATATTTTTTATACATTTTCTTTGATTAAATAAATATGATTTTGCAAGACACTAAACAAAAGTATTTATTTCACATTTTATAAATTTTTTTAAATCTCTGAAAAAAGTAGACAACAGGAACTTTTAATATAAAATTCCTTAAAAAATAATCTAACAATTTAGAAAAAAAAGAAAAAAAAAAGATACATAATTTTTTCTTATTTACGAGATTTAAGTTTCAAATGTTTAAGATGCCCTATTACCAAAACCAAATTAGTAGTGATTTATTTATTTTTTACACGTGTTCTGTCATTAAATTATCTTTTCCAAAAATGTAAAATTTATTTATATCCCAATAAAAAATTACAAAGATATTTGTACGAGGGATCAAGGCGTGAAACAAAAACTAACGAAAAAAATTATTAGCCTTTTCAATTTAGTAAACATTTATTTACAATAAAAGCTTGTCTTTTATTACTTCAAATATGGAAAGTTTTATTAAAATCGGATAGTTAGTTTATTTTATGATTTTTAGAAGAATTTCCTGTGATCACCCTTTTTTAGAGCCAGCGACAAATTGCGCATACCTATCACTTAAAGAAAACACGAGGTGCCATTCAGAGAAATATCTATCTCTATTAATAATGAAGATTCAATCTCTTTTTGTCTGTAACCGAAACTATGTCACAGTAATTTAAAAAAAAACTTCTATGAAAAATCCAGTCGAATTTTGACAAATTTTGATACTGATACACATTTAGATGAATTTATGTTTTTAAAATAGTCTTTTCCTAAAATATATTAGTAGAAATATTTTTCTACTAGGTCGACCTCATCCCTATTTCATTCTATGAAATATGAAGAAAATATATTTTACTTGTTTGATTTTCAAAATTTTTCTATAAAGGTAAGAGTGAATAATTAAATTGGAAATTTTTAGAAATGTTTTGGAGGTCCTTACTGTAGTATAACAAAACAAATATCTTAGTGGAGTGAATAT
Organism: Doryteuthis pealeii; assembly: GCA_023376005.1. Taxonomy (NCBI): domain Eukaryota; kingdom Metazoa; phylum Mollusca; class Cephalopoda; order Myopsida; family Loliginidae; genus Doryteuthis; species Doryteuthis pealeii. Next base: position 25,535,209 of record CM042156.1, read on the forward strand.
GATGCTTTTAAGTAAGTTATTTATTTTTACTTTTTTTAAAATATTAAATGTTTTTTTCATTTATTTAATTTTTTTTCCACACTCCTCAGCCAATAGTTTTCAAAAAATTATTTTTACATTTGACATTTTTTTTTCTAGTTTACAGAATATACACACTTTAATATCTAAGTAGCATTCCCAATTGATTTTTTAAAATTTATTTGAGGCTATTTTTATTAGTCATATAAAGCTCTATAAATGGAGTTCAAAACTGTTTGAATTATGCAAATATCCCTAATGGTTCAAAAGTTATGAAAATTTAAAGTCCTGAAATTGGGGGTACAAAAGTGAACATGATTTTGCTCAAAATATGTCAAATGACTGACCAATTCAAAACAAGAAATTCAGTAATTTCTTTACCATTTCTTTATTTTTGGAGCAATTTTGATAAAACTTTGCATTCTTATGTAAAATTATGTTCTTTCTGATTCTGCACTCAAATTGTATATATATCTCTGCCGTAAGCCATTATTTAGAGAATAAAAGGTACAGATATCAGCATTTTTTTTGTTTTTTTTTGTTTAAAAAAAAGAAAAAAAAAAAGAAAAAAAGTTTACCACAAGATTATTCAACTTTTTCATTTTAATACTGCATGTATAAACATATATAGTATTAATTTAAATAAATAACATCACTTTGAACTTTTAAATATCTTTTATGCTGTATTACATGCAAGAAATAGAATATCTCTTTACATAATTTTTTAAAAAACAGGCGGTTTGGCATGTACTGAACAATTTTGTTTACATTTTGATATTAGCTTGTAAGTTTGTTTTTTCTAAGATTGAAAGTTTCATAAAAAAGCCTGACGTTATCAAAATTTCCCATGTTATTTATCAAAATAATTATGTGAATATCTACTAATGATGATATAGTGCTCTTTTTGCTTATCTTATACTTTTTGAAGGGCTGGTTTAGCTCAGTCGGTATAGCGTTCAGCTAGGAATCACAAGGTTCCTGGTTTGATACCGGCCCTCGCCAACTCAGCATATGAGTAGCACAGATCTGTGCGGTAAAGTGGGGAGCTGATGGTAGGTGTGGCGCTCTACCTCAGATGCTAAAATAATCTCCTAGGTCTAGCGCTAGTAAAAAGGGGATAGACTCTCGCTGTCTGGCTGATACTGACTTTAGGCCACCCTGACGACTTTACTTTTTTTTACTTATACTTTTTGAAGGAACCTGTGTCAAGTTGGGTTGGTTATATTTTCGCTTCCATGGGTTGGAGAAAAAAAAAAACGACCTTTTTAGGTGTCTTTTAATTGTGTGTACAATTTCAAGAATGACAAGGTCTAGCTGGTGCCAGAGGTGAGAGCGTGGGTGTCTCTATGACACTTGGTGGATATCCTTGCACCTAAAGTAAGTGTTGGTCACTCATAGGCCTTGGTAGCAGGACAACTCTAGCAATCTCTGGCCATTCCATAGGTTGGAGAAGAAAATAAAAACCAACCTCTTTTAGGTGTTTTTTAATTGTGCGTACAATTTCAAGAATATTACTAAAGATTGGTCACTTTGATTTTGTAAAACAAAGTAACGTGTAAAATTTAGTCATTTCATGTTTTCGGCTGTTCAAAGCAAAATACCATTTTAACTTGCTGTAAAAAAAATAATTAAATGGATAAAAACATACAAATGAATTAATATTCTTTCTAACCATATAAATATTTTTAAGATTGGACCAGAAATATGTGAGAAATTGCGAGTTAAACTGATTAAGTTGTGAATTTGTCAGTGGGCCGGGTTAGCTCAGTCAGTAGAGCGTTCGGCTAGAAACCACAAGGTTCCTAGTTCGATACCGGTCCTCGCCAACTCAGTGTATAAGTAGCACAGGGATCTGTGCGGTAAAGTAAGGAGCTGATGGTAGGTGTGGCGTTCCACCTCAGATGCTAAAAAACAATCTCCTTGGTCTAGCGCTATTGAAAAGGGGATAGACTCCCTCGCTAACTGACTGATACCGACTTTAGGCCACCCCGTCGACTTTACTTTTTTTATACCTATTTGAACTAAACTGCTAGCAATGCTAATCTAAGAGGTGGTTAGAATAGAGAACCAGGCCTAGTATGTAAGCTACTCTTATATACACTGGACGAGTCCAAAAAAAGTAATATAGGGTTAGGGTTACCCATTATCCTACAAAACATGCAAGTTTTGGCACGAGGCCAGAACTATGGAGCACCCAATGAGAATGTAAAGACTCTTTAACCTGGCAAACAAAGTGGATTGTTGCATGTCATGGACTGCTTAGTTACCAAGATTCCATCCTTAAGCATCACGGGTCGCCGTCCATGGTCAATAGGTAGCCCCATTGGGGGATTTTACTCCTCTGTAGGTGTGAAAGGTGTGAGGAAAAAAGAAAGAGGAAACCCCTTTCGACAACTCATCTTATTACCTTTTCAACAAATAAAAAGACTAGTTTCATTGTCTCAAATAAATTCTCTAACGAAGCTACATACACACACACACACGGATTCTCACCCTGATGAGCTACTAAGTGAAACTATTAGTAGGTATATCTGACTCATTAGGATTAACTTTACTATTTGCTCTACTTAGGTATCGAGCACTTTTTACATTTTAGCTTTAGACAATCTTAACGTTTTTTTTTTTTTTGTTTTTTTTTGCCAAGTGCTTTGGTAGTATATTTTTACTAATAAATTATTTGCCTTTTTTTTTTTCTTCTTACCACAATGGTTTACTAATAGGATTAATATATATATATATATATATATATATATATATATATATATATATACATGAACAAAAAAATGTAAATTATTCTGCTAATAATCACTTGATTTGATTTGTATACTTGTAAAATCTTCATCTAATTACTCTTGGTTTTACTACATGACCTTACAGTGTGTGTTCTTTAATTTTTTCTCTAATGCTGTGTGTCTAGGATAGAATTCATCACTCCAGCCTGATTGTTTGTGATTGGATAAAAAATAAGAAGTGATAAAAAAGAAAGAAAAGTAAAAACTGTAGAAATTTCTGATTGGTCAACAACACCTTTCTTTGCTTTAGAGTCGGTTGTGTTTCTTGCAGACAACATAACGCACATACTTTATTCATATTATTTTCATAGAAATATCTATTTCTTGCTAATTATTATTTGAAAGTTTCTTTCACATTTTCATTTTCTAGACACTTTGTTTGGTCTGAGCCATTTTTACCAATACTGCAAGGTGTACAAAAAGTTTCTGTTTCAATCATTTTTCTTTTTGTAAATCTCTTCTCTCAATTTTTCTCTCCTATTTTATTTTATTTTTTAAATTTTTCTTTGTTCTTTTAGTACTCTCCTTTTTCTTTTTTTCACCTTTCGTTTATATCTCCCATTTCTTTATCTTTGTTGAAGGAAAAATGAAATTTAAGTTATACAAAAAAAGTGCTGAGGTGGGGTTCAAACAATCGAGTTCAATGCTTACTGGTAGACTAATCTTTCCTTTTTTCTTCTCCAATTTTCTCATCTACTTCTAGTTGTTGTTTCTTCAAAGCCTCTCGGATCTCATAACACGCTTTTTTCTTCGCTCCACCTGGGCTTCTGCTCTATTTATACTTGTGCTTGTAGCTGTCATACGGTAACCTGGTTTTAACATACGAGAACTTGGGTCAACTCAATCTTCAGCACTACGCTCAAGTATCTTAGATCAAAGTCCTACATGCCAGACTAAGCCAAACCCGCTTCCTTCAAGAATACGGCAAGTCCTCATTTCCGCCACTTGATTCTGTCACGTTTCTTATATAAGATAAAGATAAATTTGGTGGCGTAGTCTATTATTGGTATCAGCCGTGCAGCAAGGGAATCAGTTCCTTTTTTTTCGCTAGTGCTAGACCTGGGAGTTGGTTTTTGCTGAGGTGGCATGCCACACTTACCATCAGTTCCTCACTTTACACCACAGATCAGATTACACAATGTTTTCTATTCCTGTGCTGAGTTGGCAGTAACTAGTATTGAATCCGGAACCTTGTGATTACTAGGTGGGTGCTCTACTGACTAAGCTAAACCTGCCTTTTTTTATATTACCCATGACATGTAGATATGTCCAACATATCTAACTCGGTTTTGACTGGGGATCCAGTGAGCTTCGACTGCTGGATCTTACAAGTTAACATCGTTGATCCCAGGTTGCCATCCCCGCAGGCAACACCTGCGCACTTGATTTTAAGGGGCAGGGCTGAGTTTATTGCCCAGTGCCTGAGGCGCCCCTTCCTTAAGGGGGAATGCCGACAGGATCAACGCATTTTTTTGTGCCTACTACCCATGAGCTTCGGTTTGTGGGTGGGCCCACATAAAAATTCCTTGTGTCACACCCTCATAAGTGGGATGAGTCAAATACCTCTTTTATACTACCCATTTACTTTTTCTTATTTCATACCTCTTTTTTCCTTGACTTTCTCATCTCAAAATAGAACAACTTTGAAACTAACTATTCCATCATTTTCCATTACTCCCCTCTTTCATTGGTAAATTTTCCTAATTTAACTATTTAGTTAAAATAGGAAGTAAAGGATAATATTACAGTTATTTCTTCTTGTAAATAAATTTCTTTTAAGATTTATCCACAAGATTTTTGTTTATATTTCTTAAGATAAAACCAAACAATTAGAAATCAATAATACCAAGCACATATTTATTAAAATAAAATTTTAAATATCAATATGCAAATTAGCCTTCTCGTTCAAATTGTAAACCGCTATTTTGTTGTATATATAAATACAATTGCATGTTATTAGTACGTAGATATGGTCAACAGTATTAATAATGTAAAACAATTTTTATTAATAACTGAAGGTTTAAAAGAATGAAATCATGGAGAATTTGACGTAAATAATTAAGGGAATTGTGACTTGAGTAGTAATATAGTTTCGGTTACAGACAGAAAAACACACAATCTCCATTATAATAAGATTTTTTATTATAAATTTTATAAAATTTTAATTAATTTAATTTAATTAAATAAAATTATTTTACTCTCACTCATTTTCTTCCATCTTTATGTTCCACTACTTGCAGAGATGTTGGTGCATCCAATTTTGACAATGATTAAAAAAAAACCCAAAAAACTGAGGAAGATAAGACTTGAAATTCTCACTCATTTTCTTTTTCACTCAATGAAAAAAAAATGAGCGAGAAAGTCAAGGATGGAAATGAGCTGTCAAATTGTGCCTCACATTACCAAAATATTAAGTGATGCTGATAGCTTTTTGATTTAGTTCATCCTGGGACTCACATACTTGCTTTAGATGAGTCCCTGGGAAAATTTATGGGACCCAACTAAAGCTATCTAACTCCTACTTTGTAACCTATCCTATGTAATTCATTTCATTGCTGAATAGGTATGCATCGTATGTCTCTGATGCGGGATATTCTAAATGGATGCAGTAAAATTATATCCATGCATCCCAGTGTTTTTCTTTTTTTCTTCCAATTCAAGCTAACTGTAAATACATTTCAATAGTTTCTTAGAAATGAATTACACAGGATAGATTATAAGGTAGGAGTTAGATGGCTTTAGTTGGTACCCATAAAGAGATGCTGATAGGTACAGTGTCCTGCATCCCCTGACACACAAAAATCTAAAAGGACACGGTAAAATCATATCCATGAGTCTCAGTGTTTTTCTTTTTTCTTCCCTCACCATTTTCAATAGTTTCTTAGAAATGAATTACATAGGATAGGTTACAAAGTAGAGTTAGATAGCTTTAGTTGGATCCCATAAATTTTCCCGGGGACTCCTCTAAAGCAAGTTTGAGCATCCCAGGACGCACTAAATCAAAAAGCTATCAGCATCAATTAATATTTTGGTAATGTGAGGCACAATTTGACAGCTCATTTCCATCCTTGACTTTCTCACTCTTTTTTTTTTTTTTTTTTTTTTTTCATTGAGTGAAAAAGAAAATGAGTGAGAATTTCAAGTCTTATCTTCTTCAGTGTTTTTCTTTTTTTTTTTTCCCTCCCAATCTTGTCAAAATTGGATTCCAAACCAGTTTTTACTGACATGATCAGCATTTATTCTTTGAAAAATGGCATCCTTAGTTTTCTGGCTGAACAATCCATTATCTAGTTTGAGTTATATATCAAAACCTCTGGTTTGCATTTAGATGGTTGTGTGCAAAATGCATTTTGTAAGACCATTTTTGTTTTTAATTTATAGAAAAATGATACTGTGTATATGCTTATATATATTTATCAACCTCTCCGCACGAGTAGGATGTGACACAAGGTCAATTTCTTAAGCGGAGTTTAACAGGTTTGAATTCAGAGTTTTTCCTTCTCCTAGACTGGTTACCTAGCCAGGTTAAAGAACTCAGTCTGCCCTGCTATTTGCGCATAGTTGGAGGGAGAATTGGATTCATACCTTTCCCAAGGGTATTAGCACCATGTGAAATGCAAACAGCTTTGTCCAGGAATTGAACTCTGATTGACAAGACCATTTCCTACAACTCTAACTATTAGACCATGCGCCTCCATATGCATATAAGCATATGTATATGCTTATATGCACATGCATACGCTCGTTTTTAGCACTTTAAATAATGAGTATTATGAAGGGTCTATATTAAATAATGAGTATTATGAAGGGTCTTGCATTAAATAATGAGTATTATGAAGGGTCTAGCATTAAATAATGAGTATAGTGTACTATACTGATTTAATAGGAGTATAGTGAACTCCCTCACTATACTCATTATTTAATGAGTAAGGGATTAAATAATGAGTATAGAAAAAGAAATACTAGTCAGAATTAATTACTGATTATACTTCATTTAAAAAAAAAAAAAAGAAATTAGTTATTGTTTTCATTCTTGAATTTACTGTTAATAGTCATACTAGTTATGAATTAGTTTTACTAGCCAGTAGTTTTAGTAGCAATGCTGTATTTAAATCCATATTTAAGGCTTCGTTTTCACTGTTGACAAAATCTGACATGTTTACCATTGCCAAAGACATCTGGCATCAAGTCAACAGACAAGCAGTGTACAAATACCAAGTTCCTCCTCTCAAAGTAGAGGATTTAGATGCTATTTAGGGAATAGACTATTGTTATTATTGCTTTTCTGCTAAATTTTATCCCCTCCATGATCTTGATATCTTTTTCTTTTTTTTGGTTTCTCCCTTTTTCTTTTAAGGTATAAATCAATTTAGACTTTAAAAATGTTCCGCTATGAAGTGATATTATTACTTGTGGTGAGTCAAAAGTTTTGCAATATTTTGGTGATTTGAAGCACAATTTGGTAGCTCCTGGATACTTTTGGAAAAATTCACTCTGATTTGTCCAGTTGGACACATGGTGCAATAAATATAAGGGTTGAGTTAATACAGTTTTAAATGACAATCATCTGGAGGTTCAATTACATTTTTAATTGCAAATTTATTCATGCTTCAGGAGGAGAAACCCCACCCTCATTACCTTTTTGTAATTTCAATAGCTATCTTCTGTGAATTCTTACATGTAGACATATCATTATTGGCCATCTTACAATAATTAGCTCTGTGTGGACACTGGATGTCATTTAGAGGACTTGGTGGCTGATAGGGATGGATGGTGAGAGGATCAAGAAAATCTGTGCTATGAGTATGACTTAATCATTTCAAGAATTAATTATATAATTCATATAGAAAAGGAAGAGGATATTTTTTTTGTATTTGTTTTTGATGATGTAAAGAAAGGAAACCACCACTCATTTCATATCTATTGTAGACCGGAAGAAGGCTGTAGAATAGATTGGCTGATTTGTAGAATTGGGTGGTTTGGCAATTTTGATTTCGGTATTTTTTTTCTTTTACGTTTTTTTTTTTTTTTTTTTTTTTTTTTTTTCTTTTCATTCCATTGATATTGTGGTTTTGCAGTTCAGTTTTTGTTTTTTTAAATTAGTATTTCTTTTTTCTTTTTTTCTTTTTTAAGAAAGTCATTCATTTTCTTGTGTTTTCAAATTTTCTTATTGAAAAAAAAATTCATTGACACGTTTATTGAAAACTGCCTAAAATAATTTATTGTAAAAGAAAAATAATCTAAAATTTTGCTGAAAACAAAAGCAGATCAAAAGAGTTTTGGAGCTTGATTTTCAATATTTCTTTCTTCTCTCTTTTCTTCTTTTTCTCTTTCTTTTCTTCTTTTCTTCTCTTTCTTTCTTTCTTTTCTTCTCTTTTTCTTTTCTTTCTTTCTTTCTTTCTTTTCTTTCTTTCTTTCTTTTCTTCTCTTTCTTTTCTTTCTTTCTTTCTTTCTTTCTTTCTCTTTCTTTCTTCTTTTCTTTCTTTCTTTTCTTCTTTCTTTCTTTCTTCTTTCTTTTCTTTTCTTTTCTTTTCTTTTCTTTTCTTTTTTCTTTCTTTTTCTTTCTTTTCTTTTCTTTTCTTTCTTTCTTTCTCTTTTCTTTCTCTTTCTCTTTCTTTCTTTTCTTTCTCTTTCTTCTTTCTTCTCTTTCTTCTCTTTTCTTCTCTTTCTTTCTCTTTCTCTTTTCTTTTCTTTTCTTTCTCTTTCTTTCTTTTCTTTCTCTTCTTTCTCTTTCTCTTTCTTTTCTCTTTCTCTTTTCTTTCTCTTTCTCTTTCTTTCTCTTTCTCTTTCTTCTCTTTCTTTTCTTTCTCTTTCTTTTCTTTTCTCTTCTCTTTCTTTTCTTTCTTTCTTTCTCTTTCTCTTTCTTCTTTCTTTTCTTTCTTTCTTTCTTCTCTTTCTTTCTTTCTTCTCTTTCTCTTTCTTCTCTTTCTTTCTTTTCTTCTCTTTCTTTCTTTTCTTTCTCTTTCCTTTCTCTTTCTTCTCTTTTTTCTTTCTCTTTTTCTTTCTCAGTTGAAACACTGACAAATTTTTTTTCTTTTTAATGAAACTAATCTCAATATTTCTTGATCAATTTTTATTTATTTATTTAAAAAAAAATGTTTTTTTTATTTTTTTTATTTATTTATTTTTTTTAGCAAAAACAGGTATGAATGTTGATAAAATTTAACTTTATTAAATTCTGAAAGTTTATTTCATCTGTGTCTCCTTGGATATTGTCGCTCAGTAGTAATAGCACTAAACTGTACAAATTTGGTGCATTTTTCTGGTGTAGACATAAAACCAAATTCCTTCTGAATTGTCCAGTTGGACACATGGCGCAATGAGTATAAGGATTGAGTTAATACAGTTCTAAGTGACAATAATCTTTAGGTTGCAGGTTCAATCATAAACAATCCTAGCAGCTCCAGATACTTTTGCAAAAATTAATTCTGAATTGTCCATTTGGACACATGGAGCAACATATATCAGGGTTGAGTTAATATAGTTCTAAGTGATGATCATCTTTAGCACTAAACTGAACGGTTTCATTAAAAAATTTGGTACGTTTTTTCCGTGTACTAATAACATGCAATAGTATTTATATATACAACAAAATAGCGGTTTACAGTGTGAACAGGAAGGCTAATTTGCATATAGATATTAAAAATTTGATTTGAATAAATCTTAAAAGAAATCGATTAACATGAAGAAATAACTGTCATTTTATTCTTTACTTAATGTTTTAACTAAATAGTTAAATTAGGAAAATTTAGCAATGAAAGATGGGATTTTCAGTTGTATTTTTCAATTATACTTCCTTCTGTTTCAAATCTTTTTATCTGCATTCTTATTTAGTTTCATTAGCCTTTCTAATTTAACATAAAATTTTATTACATAAAAACTTAAATACTTGCACCTGGAGGGTGCATATATTTGATAGTCTATTTAATGAACTTTAAAATTGCACCCCCCCCCCCCAAAAAAAAAAGTGTCAGTATTTCATTTGTATATAACTTGAAAACATTTTATAATAGATAATTTTTTTATTCTTATAATTGTAACACAATGAGTTTAAGAGGGCTTTTTTTTTTTTTTTTCATGTCCTATCAAATACAAATAATTAGCGATTTTTAAAAGGTACCACGACTGTGTTATAATCGACCTGGGGGTAATGGCAATATAAGGGTACTTCACACTAAATAGATCTATCCAATGTACTGTTTGTAAACACCAAAAACAAAGGGATTCAATTCTGAAGAATTCTTTGATTGGTAATGGCTCTTTTGAAAACTCTAGGCAGGATCTCGATAAATTTAATCATTTCAACAATTCTTGGAATGATAATGATTCTTCTTGAATGCAGTGACAATCTCTAAGTATCAATAATTAATAACAAATCCTCCAGATTTTCTATTTAAATTCTAAAAATTATACTTTATTTCTAAATTCTACAAATTTGAAAAAATCTGAATATAACATTTTCTGTTTTAATGTAACAATGTTTTCATTAAATTTTTATAGTTGGAATAATTAAAATCATTAAGTTTTCATTGAATTTTTACAGTTGGAATCGCCCATCTATGGTTTAATAGAAAAATGTATTTATAAAAAAAATTGTATTATCCATTAAGAATTGATTTATTTCAAAACTTTATCGCATTAAATGACCACTGAGGTTGATATGCCATAAAAAAACCAAACCAAACCAAACAGTTGGAATCATTAAGATTAGATTTTAAACTGATTATTTATCCTAGCTAGAAATACAACTTTTTTGTGAGTTTTTAGCACATTTTCAATAATTTCCCAAAAGGGAAGTTCTTTGTAATTGTTCCTTGTACTGTCCTTTTTAACTTTTACTTATTGACTGGAGAAAACAAAGACTCTAGGAACTATTTCAATGTTGTAACTTTAGCATTATATTTTTTATTGAATGGCATGGATTTTAATTTCCAAAGAATTATTAAATCTGTTTATGAAGAGAACTTGTGACTATATATATTCAATATGAGGATAGCGAGATCTATATTAATAGATATAAATATATATAGAGATATGTATATTAGTTGATGGGTATATATATATATATAAAGATGTGTGTGTGTGTATATATCTTTCTCTTTCAACCTTCTCTTTCTCTTTCCACCCTTTCTTTCCACTCTTTCTCTCTTAACTCTCTTTCTCTTCCCACCTCTTTCAACTCTCTCTCTCTCTCATGCCTGTTTTTGTTTGATAAACTCCAAGCTGAAAAAAAATGTCTGCTTCTCTCAAATCAGAACTGCATATCTTCTGGCCCTAGCATTGTCACAGTTTCAAGAATTTCCCCACACATAAAAATACAATAAACATTTTAACAATTCACTCCCCTCCCCCCATCTGTCTTTATGGAGGGAAAGGACTTGGTCATTTCTATTACCAGTATTTCACAGTATATTTTTTTTATCATAAAAAATTTGGGACAGAGGTAATAGTAGTAATAGTATTCAGTTCATTGTTCCTTGATAAATTTATCAAACTTTAAAAAGAAGAGTAAAAAAGAAGGGCAGTAACTGCATCTGTATTATCTATATTTTTAGTTTCTTGACTTTAGTCTTCTCTGGTTTTTGGCTGCTCCAAAGTTTTTTCAATTTTTTTGTTGTTATTGTTTTTATTAAGGCCGGGCTTTTAGTAATTATAGATTCATGGAAGGTGCTGTTGCGAATACCACCCAGAGATTTTTTTTTCTTCTTCCCTTTCCTCTTCCTTATGGATTAAAACAACTCTTCTTTTTCTTCTCTTTGGTTTGTTCCATACCTCATCCAACCATCTTTGATTCTTTCTTCTTTTTTTTTTTCCTTTTTTCTTATTATTATATATATTTTTTTCCTTATTTGATTTCTGCTCTAACCATTGGTGGTCGCACCTCTTCATTGGCGGCTGAGATAGAATTGACCTCTGGGAGGAGCAGCCAGGCAGGCATATCCCCCGTCCTACCCCTTCCTCCATATCCCTGTTGCTCTATTCCAATAAGTTGGTGGTGGCAGCAGCAGAGGCAGAGGCAACCCTGTAGACTGTAGGAAAACATTTGGCCAATCATTAGGCACAATATTTCCAAAGACATTCGGTTGATTTGGAATTCACTAAAACTTGGAGATTGGTGCCAAGAATATATTTCCCAATACATCAACTTGAAAGCAAACAGGCTTCCAATTGTCTTTCTGCCAATTTTCCAGCTTTGCTTATCTGAAGAAAAGACTTTTTTTTTTCTTTTCTTTCTTCACAGGAATAATTTTTATTTTATTTTTTGATATACGTCTGAGTTTCTTTCTTTTTTAATATATATATAATATATATATATATATATGTGTAAAATGTGTGTGTGTGTAGATTTAAGTGTGCATAAAGTTAATGGTCAAGCATAGATTATTGCTTTCATTAAATTTGATCAGTCCTTGTTCTATTATGAAGTGTGTGTGTGTAATATATATATATATTCATATTCACTTTTTTAGAATTAAAAAAAAAAAAGTTTTATAGAATTTACTGCCAAAATTATGAGATTGAATTGAAGATAAGCATTCTATTTTTATCTTATTTTTTTTTTTTAAGATATATTAGAAAAATATTGAAATGTATATATTTAATGAACTTTAAAATCTAAGACCCCCCCCCACCAAAAAAAAAAAGACAACAAAAAACAGTGTCACTATTTCATCTGTAAATAACTTAAATAATTTTTTAATGGATAATTTTTTATTCTTATAATTGTATCAAATAATTTAAGAGGTCATTTTTTTTCTTTTCTTTTCTTTTAACTATTAGATGAAGTACTTTACAGAATTTGATCTATATATAGATATTGTATTAATATTGTTCTGTGTAAAGATACTTTTAAAAACATTTTTTATGGTTGATGTGAAAAGATAGAAAAAGGGAGGCATAACAATGATAATTAAGATTTAATTCTTTTTAATTTTTATAAAATAAAAACAATTTTTTGACAATAAATACATTGTCCATATACTTATATCAGTTTATACTAAAAAAAAATCTATATACTATATCTAATCTATGTATGGGTGGTCTGAGAGTCCTCCTCTGATCAATCAGCTGGTCACATCAAGCCCTAGCACCTATGTGATTGTCCCATGCCTATTGCCCTTATGCTCAAGCCCCAACCCTTTTTATCATATATGTGCTAGTAGGCGGTAGCTGAGGGTCTTTGTGTCCTGGGTATGATGTTAAATTCGTGGTAAAGTTCCAGTTCTGTAGTTCTGGAGAATGTGTTGTATCTATTCATCGCCATTACTCCCAGGTCCACTCTGACCTGGATTGATAGTACCTGTTAGAGTCTCATCTATGGATGAAATAGAAAAACATGAGTTTAAAAAACTGAGTTTAAAAAAAAAAAAAATTGAGTACCCATCAAAACAAAACGTCTTCGGCATGAAATAACCCAACAAGAGTTGACATGCTGTAAGATCCAACCAACCAACAAGGTGGTCTTAACTGTTGGATTTGACTATTATTAGAATATTTAGTTCATCAGAGATGCTGATAGATACGCATCCTGGGTCACTGATGCATAAAAATCTAAAAGGACACAGAAAAATCATATCCATGCATTCCTCTCTTTTTTTCTTTTTTCTTTTTTTTTTTCCCCTCACCATTTCAAGTTAACTGTAAATACATTTCAATATTTTCTTGGAAACGAATTATACTGTATGGAGTACAAGGTAGGGTTTATACGGCTTTAGTTGTTCATAGATAAAAACCCCGCAATTTATTAAGAAACTCTAGTTGGGACCCATCAAATTTCCTGGGGACTCCTTCAAATCAAATCTGTGTGTCCCAGGATGCACTAAATGAAAAAGCTATCAGTATCACAGTTCATTATGAATATCACAGTAAACCAGGAAACAATTTCAGTGTTGAAAGCCTTTAGATATAAAATTTTAGCTTAATTATTCTAATTTAATGGTATGGCAGAATAAGTACTAAATTTTTTAACCTATAAGACACTTGCATGGGTCACTGCTTTGTAAATAGTTATAAATACTTATTTTCTTTTTTGTTTTGCTTTTTGCTCATTCTAGCTCATCCCATCTGGTCTGTATATCATTTCAAGAGTTTTTCAGATGACTGAACTCTTGTTGTTGCCATAATTAAGGAATGTGTGCATGACTTATCTGAGTACAGGTATGGCATAAAAAGTTGTTGGCAGTGGCCTATCATTGGTATGAGCGAGGGAATCTATCCCCTTTTCACTAGCCAGAGATGCTAATAGGTACGCGTCCTGCGTCACTGAAAAATCATATCCATGCGTTTCAGTGTTTGCTTTGAATGAGTCTCAGTGAAAATTTATGGGTCCCAACTAAAGTTTCTTAATAGATTGTAGGGTTTTTATCTATGATCTGGGGAAACAATAAAGCCATCTAACTTGTACCTTGTAACCTATCCTGTGTAATTCATTTTTAAGAAAATATTGAAATGTATTTACAGTTAGCTTGAAATAGCGAGGGAAGAAAAAAGAAAAACATTGGGATGCATGGATATGATTTTACTAGTCCTTTAAGATTTTTGTGTGTCAGGTACACATCCTGCATCCCTGTGTGTGTGTGTGATATATATATATATATATATATATTTATGAAGTAATAAAAAAAAAAAGTAAAGTCGTCGGGGCGGCCTAATATCGGTATCAGCCAGACAGCGAGGGAGTCTATCCCCTTTTCAATAGCGCTAGACCAAGGAGATTATTTTAGCGTCTGTGGTGGAGCGCCACATCTACTATCAGCTCCTCACTTTACCGCACAGATCCCTGTGCTACTCATACGCTGAGTTGGCGAGGACCTGTATCGAACCAGGAACAATCTTATTCTTTCCAGGACATATGCTAAGCTAATAATGCTGTAATGTTTTTTAAAAATGTTCCACTGCTAATAATTCTAGTCATTATAAGCTGTTATCTGTCAATAAAAACATTTTACTTTTTAAAGCTTTTTGTTTATTCTTATTAATTTAAAAAAAATATTTTACATAAATGTTACCTTTTTACAACTAAAATGTTTAAATTTTGCAAATTCTATAAAAATTGCCACACTACTTTTAATCATTGCCGTGGTGCCCTCATTTTTATGGGGTTCAAGAAATTTTTACTTGACCCTCTCTTAGGCTAAACTTGTTCCTGCATATGACATATTATGTAGGCCAAGAATAGGGTTTCCCCAGAGACTAAAATTAACTGAAGAGCATGTATTTACCACTGCAGAGTGTGGAGGACAATAAAGGAAAGGTTATTACGTGCATTAAATGCATGTGACACTTAACAGCAAAAATGTTTGTTCTTTGGCCGAGAACATCTTAAAATATGTTTAATACTATTTTGTGTTTACTAATAAAGACTATCATTGCTTTAAAGTAAGCTCTCCCACCAATCACAAAACTTTTTTTTTAAATTTAAAAAAAAATTTTTTTTTAGTCATAATTCTTTCTAAGTACAGAAAATAAGTCTTAAAATAGGATTGAAAAACAAACATTTTGAATTTGGTGGAAGCAAAATGCTTAAGTTGAGGAGTAGTTATGAATTTTAAAATTTGTGATAATAATTGCAATGGACATGAGGATTTTTATAGATTAAATTACCTTTTTAAGCAGTTAAATCTGTATTTAACAAAAAATGTTCTCCATTTATCAGATGAGTCATGAATACCCCTCCCCCTCCCCAGGAAGTGTTGTCTCTAATGAATCAGCAACAAATGTCCAACCAAACTTTTTGGGTTCTTTCTAATTTTTATGTTTTTGTTTATTTTTATGGATATTGCTTTGACATGTTTAAAAAAAAAGTTTAAACTTGAGTGGGTGTCTAATCACGGATATGGTTAACATCATTTTTTTTTTACCCAATTGATACTGAATTCTGTCTGTTCTGTCTCTTGTCTGTTTCTTGTCTGTTGTCTGTCTGTTCTGTCTCTTGTCTGTCTGTTCTGTCTCTTGTCTGTCTTGTCTGTCTGTTGTCTCTTGTCTGTTGTCTGTCTGTCTGTCTCTCTGTCTGTCTCTTGTCTCTCTTGTCTGTTGTCTGTCTGTCTCTCTTGTCTGTTGTCTGTCTGTCTCTCTGTCTGTCTCTTGTCTCTCTTGTTGTTGTCTCTCTTGTCTCTCTTGTCTGTCTGTCTCTTGTCTCTCTTGTGTCTGTTGTCTGTCTGTTGTCTCTCTTGTCTGTTGTCTGTCTCTTGTCTCTCTTGTGTCTGTTGTCTGTCTCTTGTCTCTCTGTCTCTTGTCTGTCTGTTGTCTGTCTCTGTCTCTCTTGTGTCTGTTGTCTGTCTGTTGTCTGTCTCTTGTCTCTCTTGTCTGTTGTCTGTCTCTTGTCTCTCTTGTCTCTGTTGTCTGTCTCTTGTCTCTCTTGTCTCTTGTCTCTCTTGTCTGTTGTCTGTCTCTTGTCTCTCTTGTCTGTCTCTTGTCTCTCTTGTCTTGTCTCTTGTCTCTCTTGTCTGTCTTGTCTGTCTCTTGTCTGTCTCTTGTCTGTCTCTTGTCTCTTGTCTGTCTCTTGTCTCTCTTGTCTGTCTGTTGTCTGTCTCTGTCTCTCTTGTCTGTCTCTTGTCTGTCTTGTCTCTCTTGTCTGTCTCTTGTCTCTTGTCTGTTGTCTGTCTGTTGTCTGTCTGTTCTCTGTCTCTTGTCTGTCTCTTGTCTGTCTGTATGTCTTCTATCTTTTTTCTTTGTCTCATGGTTATATTCTTTAATACATAATTGATTTATCTTTTTGTGACTCTTCAATGTCTCTTTTTCTATTTTCTTAAATTTTTCATTCTCTTTTTATATATTTCCATTTGTCTTGACTAATAACCCCCCCCCCCCTCTCTCTCTCTCCATTCCCAATTATTTCATTCTTCATTTCCTTGTCTTTTGGTTTTGGCTTTTTAAAGACAGGAATCCAGGACAAGTGTCTAGATAGTTAGCTTTTGGTTGTCGTGGCGACCTTTTGACAGTTAATTTTGTCTTCCACGTTAACAGTTTCTCAGGTTCCAGACTTGATATTGCCATTTATTTTCTCTTATCACTTTTTTTTTTCTTCTTTTTTTCTCAGCAGAGACAGAACTCTGTTTATTATAATAATAGTCCTCCTTCTCTTATCTAGTAGAAATACTGTCCGTGTTGCGTCATCTTTCTTTTGTGAAAGAATTGGCTGTGTGTGTGTGTGTGTGTTTTCTTTTGAAAACTAAAAATTGAATACACATTTGAAAAATTGATTTGCAACCGAATGATAATTTTGTGGTGTTGTTATTTACACAAAAACATCAGTGTCAAGACTATTGGGTTTTAGTGATGCTGATAGCTTTTTAATTTAGTGTGTCCTGGGACTCGCGGATTTGGTTTGAATGAGTCCCCGGGAAATTTGATGGGTCACAACTAAACTTTCTTAATAAATTGTAGGGTTTTTTTATTTATGATTTGGGGAATCAACTAAAGCCCTCTTACTCCTACCTTGTAAAATATCCTGTGTAATTCATTTCTAAGAAACTATTGAAATGTATTTACAATTAGCTTGAAATGATAAGGGAAGAAAAAAGAAAAACACAGGGATGCATGGATATGATTTTACAGCATCCTTTTAGATTTTTGTGAGTCAGGGACACAGGATGAATACTTATCAGCATCACTGCACTTCTAAATTTTTCAGCTTTTTTTTTTTTTTTTTTTTTCTTTCTTTTTTTTTTTTTTTTTTTTTTTAAGAATGCTCCCTTCAAATTAGCAGCAGGAGCTAGCCTCTTACACTCTTTTGAATTGCCTTTTTGCAGGAAAATAAACTTGTTTTTTCATCTGAATTCTTAGATAATTTCTTATACAATAAATTATTTTGGATAATTTTCAATAAATAGGTATCAATGAACTTTTTTAACACTGACTTAACTTTATTTTTATTTTTTTGTTTTTTCAATAATAAAATTTGCCCTACTATTTACCCATAGCTGGAGGAAGAATAACTGGATCCATACCTTTCCCAAGGGTATTAGTACTATGTGAAATGCAGACAACCACATTCAAGATTTTAGTTCAAGTTGCTGTGTCCATTTCCTACAATGATAACCATTATACCACAAACACCTCCTTAGGCATAAGACTAAAATTTAGTTATCAAAAATTAATATAAGCCTACACCTATCTGTAAACCCTGAATCTCGCCCTTCAACCCTAAAATTTGTGCTTAAAACTTAAATTTTTAACAATTTAGTAAAAAAGATTATCCAGTTTATTTTTCTATTTGATTATAAGTTTTAAATTTAAAAAAAAAAAAGTTAAAAGTTTTTTGTTTGTTTTACGGCATATCAACCTCAGTGGGTCATTTAATGCCGATAAAGTTTTGAAATAAATCAATTCTTAATGGATAATACAATTTTTTTATAAATACATTTTTCTATTTAACCCATAGATGGGACCCTAACAGGTACTACCACTCCGGGTCAGAGTGGACCAGGGAGCAATGGTGATGAAGGGGTGTTCCACATTCCCCAAACCTCCAAAACTGGAACCTCACCATCAGATAGAGTTTAACGTCATTCCCAGGACATGTAGACCCGCAGCCACCGCCTTCTAGCATCCATATGATAAAAAGGGTTGGGGCTTGCCTTAAAAGTTTTTAAAAAATTAAACAGTAAATATGCATTATGTTATATGAATATTGATCATTTAATAAAAAAGAATTTTAAAAATTAGCTATCATGTCTCGCAATTAGCATGGATATTGCCAACCTTTTCTATTATTAATTTCCCATGGACTCCTTCAAAGCAAATATGTGCATCCCAGGATGCACTAAATCAAAAAGCTATCAGCATCACTAGGAGTGCATATCTTGAAGATAGCAAAGGAAAAAAACCCCAAAAAACATTGAACCTGCAGGCTAAGAGTAGTTATTTACTAAGCTTTGCTTAGTTAAGGTACAAGGCTCAAAGTATGGGGTACTTGATGAGACTTGAACTCGCTAGTAATAATTTGCCAGTCTAGCCTGCTAACCATTACACCATCTGAAACACTTAAGGCTAAGAGTAGCCAGTACAGAAATACAGATTCTGAGTAATAAAAAAAATATGGGATATAAGAGCTCTCTTCTTCAGGAGGGAGAAAAGGTCTGGTGATATGACCATTATATAGAAATCAATAAACCATGTAGGAATGACATTTTCTTTCTTTTTCATTTTAATTTCTAAAGACTATATTTTCACCATTTAAGGAATTGATTATTATTCAAAGATTTTTATTTTTATTTTATTTTATTCCCCCCCCCTCTGAATTTGGTGAAAGTTGTCTTATAATGGATATTGGTGCTGTGTTGATTATCTTATGAAATGTTTCTTGAATTATATTTTATCAATGTCAGAAAAAATGTGTTTCAATTTCATTTTGGTGGGTGGGGGGATTGTAATTTAAAAGCTATACATATATTTTGTGTGTGTGTGTTTTTTATTTTTTATTTTTTTTTTTTTTTTTTACCAACCTCAATTCTAAGCACATCAAGAGAGGGAGAAGAAGGTTGATAGTAATTTAGTGGGTGATATGGGTTGATGGTTGAAACTACTCCCTCTCATCATGTTTTTCAATCATTTGTTTGTCCAACAGAATGGCTTTTAAGTCAAATTGGCCAAAAATGATTTTCTCACTGAATTCATTGATCTGGTCCCTACAAGAGAAACATTTTACAACATAAGCAATATGGAAAAAAACTGTTTAAAAAAAAAAACTGTTAAAAAAAATGCTATATATCCTTGACAGTGGATCTATATGAAAATATTTAAAGATCTGACAAATAATTAAAAAAATGTAAACAATACTAAGTAGGTAGAGTGACCTATTGTTGGTATCAGTTGCATAGCAAGGGAGTTTATCCCTTTTTCACTAGTGCTAGACCAGGGAGATTTTTTTTTTTTAAGTGA
This sequence comes from Doryteuthis pealeii, assembly GCA_023376005.1. Lineage (NCBI taxonomy): Eukaryota > Metazoa > Mollusca > Cephalopoda > Myopsida > Loliginidae > Doryteuthis > Doryteuthis pealeii. The sequence goes on from CM042156.1 coordinate 25,554,900, forward strand.
AGGTGGTGGGACACACCTACCATCAGCTCCATACTTTATTGCACAGATCCAAGCTGTGCTACTCATGTGCTGAGTTGGTGAGGCCCATTATCAAACCTAAAACCTTGTGGTTCTGAGGCATATAATCTACCAGCTGAGCTAAACCAGAAATAAACGTTTATATCTGAAAATTACTGAATGAAACGAATTGCATAGAAATGTACACCATGAATAAGTATTTGAAGATATTAAAACTTGAAACATAGAAACTTTTATCAAAATGACTTCATTCGGCATTAAATGACCCGAAAAGGGTTGATAGGCCGTAAAACAAAACAACCAATCACTGAGTCATTTGTTTATCAAAATGACTTCATTCGGCATTAAATGACCTGAAAAGGTTGATATGCCATTAAATAAAACAAAGGAACCAAAAACAGTCCTTAAATCTTCTGTAGTAGTATTCATTAATAAAAAATTTTTTCCAAGACTATTCCGAGCATTGTATCACTCCACTCCCTGTGGGTGTTGGATCAATGCTTACCAACCTGGATTGCTATCACATGAGGAAATGTGGGATTCTAAATGAATTCAATAGAATATTTCTATAGATTGGTGGTTCAAAAGACAAACTTGTCTATTAAAATGAAAGCTGCTTATGATTCCTTTGATTTAAAAAAAAAAAAAAAAAAAAAAAAAGTTTATTATTTGAGTGCCTTTTGTGAAATGTCTACTTCTATAAACTGTTAGTCTTATTATTATTTAGTCATACAAGCCACACCTGTGCTTGTCTCTTGGTAACAGCTTTTACTCTCATAGCACTCGATATGGGATGAATAATGATTTATCTTCAGACAATGATAGTCTATTATCTATCATCTTTCTCTCTCTTCTCTCATATATATATGTTACACACACACACACACAAACGGTGATGCTGATAGCTTTTTAAATTAGCGTGTCCTAGGACACACAGATTTGATTTGAATGAGTCCCCGGGAAATTTGATGGGTCCCAACTAAAGTTTCTTGATAAATTGCAGAGTTTTTATCTATGAACAACTAAAGCCATCTAACGCCTAACCTAGTACCCTATACAGAGTAATTCATTTCCAAGAAAATATTTTTGTCCTTTTCGATTTTTCTGCGTCCTATCAGCATCTCTGATAGGTGTGTGTGTGTGTGTGTTAGTCATAGGAAATGGACTTGTTGACCTGAGTTAAATTATTGGACAAAGCTGTTTGCATTTCACATAGCGCTAATACCTTTATGAAAGGTATGAATCCAATTCTCACTCCAGCTATGGGTAAATAGCAGTGCAGACTGGGTTCTTTAACCATGGCTAGGTAACCAGTTTTGGAGAAGGAAAACTCTGAATTGAAACCTGTGTGTGTGTATATATGTGTGTGTGTGTATATATATATATGTGTATATATATATATATATATATAATGAATAGTGAATGAAAAAATGAGAAAAGTATTTGCATGGAAAGGTGCTCAATGCTAATAAAGCAGAGCAGATTTATAATTAATGTTGATATTGATATTGATTAATAATCAATATATATATATATATATATATATATATAACACACACTCCGCTTAAGAAATTGACCTTGTGTCGCATCCTACTTATGCAGAGGAGTTGGTAAATGTGTGTGATATATATATATATATATATATATATTACTCTCACACACACACACGAGCTATAAATGTGTGTGTGTGTGTTGTATATAGTTATTTGCTTAGCTTAGATGTGGGAGATGGCCAGAAGTGTAGGGCGCCCAATGAGAATCAAACTCACTAACAATGGTCTGCAAATCTAGCTTGCTAACTGTTGTGGCCTAGTTAGGGGCCAGAATAAAGACACAAAGACAGGAAATGAGTTAAACAAATATATTAACAAAGAACAGTAGTACAAACATATACCAAGAGTCAGTTACACACGAGGCTGTCTTTTCAGCTGTCTGCTGAAATACTAACTCTCGCTTAAGTGTAGAACCTGCTATTATAATTGGAAGAGTTCATGAGTAAATTACCATACCACTAACCATTACACCACGTGGGGTGCCCATATGTGTTGTGTGTGTGTTTGTGTGTCATGTATGTGTATTGTTTGGTGCGTGTGTGTCATATATTTACCAACCCCTCCGCACGAGCAGGATGCGACACAAGGTCAATTTCTTAAGCGGAGTTTATCAGGTTTGAATTCAGTTTTCCTTCTCCTAGACCGGTTGCCTAACCATGGTTAAAGAGCCCAGTCTGCCCTACTATTTACCCATAGCTGGAGGGAGAGTAGGATTCATACCTTTTCCCAAGGGTATTAGCGCTGTGTGTTATATATAAGCGTGTCATCTCCCTGTCTTGTCACTTTTATATCTTTTTGAAATTGATTCCGAGATAATAATTCTATAAATTTTAAATGAAAAACCTAATTATCCGACCAAAATCTACGAAATAACATGTATCGTAATGATATTACAAACTCGTTCAAATATGAGACACTTGAATCAATATATATATATATATATATATATATATATATATATATATATATATATATATATAATATATTATATGTATATTTTTTTCCAAATTGGAGAGAGGTTAATCCTTCTAAATCTGATTGTGATTATCCTCCAATTATTATCTTGGCTTCCCTTTTGTGCCAATAGGCCTGACATTTTGCCTACCAAACTGATTTTTAAAAAAAATATATATATATATCATCTTTTACAAAGAGGCTGGAAGTATATTTTTATAATACATACCTGCTTTTGTGAAAGTCTTTTTTGGACTGTGTCCCATGACTTATTCCTAACCACTTAGGTGTGTATAGCTTAAATCTTCAATGATTGGTTTTGAATCCATAATACATTGCATTAGATTTGGCATTGCTTTTTATCCCCTTCCTCCTTCCTTCCTTCCTTCCTTAGTCTTGCAAGATGATGGATCTGCATTCAAATAAAGGTTGTATGGTAGGTACCACCAAAATAGGTCACATGATCAGTTTAGGCCATATTGAAGGAAGAAATGTAAATATTTTAAAACTTTTTTTAAAAATCTCGCCAAAAAGAAATAATGAACATAAGAGTTGTTACAAAGAAAAACAGTTAATTCAAAGATCACATTATCTGATTGGGGAAAAATTACTCACCGTTATCTTGAAAAATAAGTTACAGTCCGTTTTTTACAACACAGTTTCTTTATTGATATTTTTTAGCTGAATTCTGTATTCATGGTTCTTTTACTAAAAAAAACTCTGGCATTGAAACTTATAAAAATCTTCTGATATAATTATTCAGACTCTTATCTTTATAAAACAAATAGTAAAATTTGTTTTTGTCGGTTCATATTTTCATTTCATAAATAAAATAGGAGGGGTAGACCTCGTAAAAAAAAAAAAAATTCCCCTAATATATTTTAGGAAAAAACTATTTCAGACATATTTTCATCAAAATCTAAGTAATTATGGACATTTTTGTGAAAATCGGACCATTAATTAATTTTCCATAGAATTTTAAAAAAAGCCTCAAGTCATAACTTGTTTTTGGCTACGTTAAATTTCACTTGATTTAACAGTGCAAAAATGAAACATTGTTTTTTGTTTATAATTTTCATTATTTCTGTAAGCTGAAATTTTTTTTAAATCAGGAGTTTTTTTTTTTTTAATGTGTCTTCTTTAGAATGGACAAAAAATTTTCAAGATAATATTAACCTTTTATGCAAGTTTTATTGTGTTAAATGTAGGGGTGGGGGGAATTTTCACTGGGGAAATTGGTGGTACCTATTGGAAGTCCAACACTCGCTGGAAAAGTCAGAATTATGCTAATCCTCGGAGTCGGGGGTTGTCATCCTCGGAGTCGGTTAGTCAGAACAACTTCTGACTCTGCAACCCTGATTTATTCTTTTTTTTTTTTTGTTTTTCTTTTTGTGAATTTAGTTAGCTCAGGTACAGGGTATCTGAGGAGGGGGTGGGCAAAGGGTTTTAAAAAAAAGTTATGGTTTTTATTTAATCAGATCTCCCTTAACACTTTGTGGTTAAAACTTCAAAAGTAAGAAAGACATCAATTCAATAGAATCAATACTTTTCTTTGAAATTTACAAATTCTTTCAACAAAGAATAAAAGAATTGGTTTTCTTATTGTGCTTTTATCATTGCTAATAGTGATGATGATGATGATGCTCAAGACAAATGAATTTAACTTTTGATATATTTGACTGGGTGGTGTTTTTTCTTTTTATAATTCAATCTCAAAAAAAAAAAAAAAAAAAAAAAAAAGACACTATTTTCCAAAACAACCAAATACTTGCAAAATCAATGAAATTCCATTGTACATCTTTACAGTTAAAGAATAGAACATTATTAGGTTACTAGCAGGACCTGTGGATATACGACAGTATGATGATTTAATTGTTACATTTGATATGTTTACTTAAGAGCTATTGCCAAATAGTTCAATATGTAAAATGCAGTGATGCTGATAGGTAGTCTTGTTTTTCTTTTTTCTTCTCCCACCATTTCAAGCTAACTGTAAATACATTTCAATAGTTTCTTAGAAACAAATTACACAGGATAGGTTACAAGGTAGGAGTTAGATGGCTTTAGTTGGGACCCATGAATTTTCTCAGACTCATTCAAAGCAAATATGTGTGTCCCAAGATGCACTAAATTAAAAAGCTATCAGCATTGCTAAAAATGTATAATAATCTTGATTTAACGCTCTCTTACTCTTGGCTTTTCATTATGTTTGATTGAAACCAATTGGCGTTATTGTTTTTGCATTCTCACCCTCCCTCCCTCCCTCCCTCTCTCTCTTTCTCCTCTCTTTCTTATATTTTTTCCTGTGTAGCATGTCCTTTTTTCTTTATGATAAAAACAGAATGGTCCATTATTTAGCTGAGATTATAACACTCATAAGAAATAAGAATTGGTGGATAAGTGACCCCAGATAATCAGTATTTACATTTTTGTATTTCATCTTGGATGATTTGGACGGTCTCACTTTTTTAACCAGAGGGTGTTGCAAGATAACAGATGGGAGATTAAGGAACACCGGTATTAATATATAGATTTGATGCCTTTTTTTTTTTTTTTTTTTTTCTTTTCTTTTTAAACAATTATAGGGATAATTATAGTTATAATATAACTAATAACAATAATTCATTCCTCTTAAGAAGGGTTGACTTGCCTAATCATCTAAACCTTGTAATCCGTACAGAGAAAAGTTTCATGCCACGTATCCCATTTAAATATGGGGTACTGCTCATCTAATTGGCTGTTACTAACAACCAATAAGATGTGCAGTGTTTTGTATTTAAATGGGATAGAGTTCTACAACCGTCAAAAAAAAAAAATATTTTTGTCAAACGTCACATAGCGTCTATTGTTGGTGGTTGTACCAGAGTTTGATCACCTCTGATAGGGTCAGCAGGGCGAGAGAAGTCTGATGATGGAAGACCCGAAACTTCTCAATGAACCCCGCAGATTACATCACTGACGACAACCACCAGCGCCCCACATGTAGGAGCGTATATTTAAAGCAAAACAATTATAGCTTTAGTTAACTTCTTAATGCTAATGATTTAATTGATTAGGGTTATTTTGTGCTTAGAGGTTAGGGAATCACACTCTGTATGTTTATATTTACATTTTTTGTGTAGTTGTTTCTTAAGTTATGATATCAAGTATTGCCACCAAATACTAATAATTTGCACAGTTATGATATCAAGTATTGCCACCAAATACTAATAATTTGCACAGTTATGATATCAAGTATTGCCACCAAATACTAATAATTTGCACAGTTATGATATCAAGTATTGCCACCAAATACTAATAATTTGCACAGTTATGATATCAAGTATTGCCACCAAATACTAATAATTTGCACAGTTATGATATCAAGTATTCCACCAAATACTAAATTTGCACAGTATATGATATCAAGTATTCCCACCAAATACTAATAATTTGCACAGTTATATGATATCAAGTATTCCCACCAAATACTAATAATTTGCACAGTTATATGATATCAAGTATTGCCACCAAATACCTGCACAGTTATGATATCAAGTATTGCCACCAAATACTAATAATTTGCACAGTTATATGATATCAAGTATTCCCACCAAATACTAATAATTTGCACAGTTATATGATATCAAGTATTGCCACCAAATACTAATAATTTGCACAGTTATATGATATCAAGTATTGCCACCAAATACTAATAATTTGCACAGTTATATGATATCAAGTATTAATACTAATAATTTGCACAGTTATATGATATCAAGTATTCCACCAAATACTAATAATTTGCACAGTTATATGATATCAAGTATTGCCACCAAATACTAATAATTTGCACAGTTATATGATATCAAGTATTGCCACCAAATACTAATAATTTGCACAGTTATATGATATCAAGTATTGCCACCAAATACTAATAATTTGCACAGTTATATGATATCAAGTATTGCCACCAAATACTAATAATTTGCACAGTTATATGATATCAAGTATTGCCACCAATAATTTGCACAGTTATATGATATTTGCACAGTTATATGGTATTCCACCAAATACTAATAATTTGCACAGTTATATGATATCAAGTATTCCCACCAAATACTAATAATTTTTGCCACCAAATACTAATAATTTGCACAGTTATATGATATCAAGTATTGCCAAATACTAATAATTTGCACAGTTATATGATATCAAGTATTGCCACCAAATACTAATAATTTGCACAGTTATATGATATCAAGTATTGCCACCAAATACTAATAATTTGCACAGTTATATGATATCAAGTCAATTCCCATATTAATTATTAATTGATACAACTTCACATTTTTCAGATAATGGACTAAAATCTTGTGATGTTGCTTCTAACTAATCTTTGAAAATTGTCTTGAAAATATTTAAAAAAAAAAAAGAAAAAAAAGTGCTATTAAAATACTTGTCAACTTTCTCTCTGAATTTTTGAGATGAGGCTTGATAATTAGTATTATTTGTATTATTCGGACTATTGTCCTCATCTTCATTGTTATCTGTACAACATTTTGGCCGATGTGCCCTCCGGTCTTCTTCAGGTATTTCTTGTTGGACTCATAGCGTAGTGGATAAAGGAGTTAGGTTAAGACAGTTCTAAGTAACAGTTATCTCTATACTGCAGGTTCAATCCTGGTCAGGGGCAGCAGTAACATAGAAGGATAATTAAAACAGCTTAACACCTGTACCCCAGCTATGGTTAGCGGAATGAGAACAGTCTACTCCTGTAGATTGAATAAAGGGTTAGGTTCAAAGTTCTTTGATGGCTCCCGATTACGACAAAAAGGTTCCAGAGTTCGAGAACGTTCCTGAGTCTGATAAGAAATACCTGAAGAAGACCAGAGGCACATCGGTTGAAATGTTGTACAGATAACCATGAAGATGAGGACAATAGTCTGTATAATACAAATAATACTAATGATCAACTTTCATTGTATATTTTATTTTCTATAAAAATTTTATGTTGGAAAAGTGAAAACTTTTTAGCACAGCAATAAAAAGTTAGCATTTTGTTGTTGTAAAAAAAATTCATTTTTTATTCGTACCACTGAAAATGAATTATATGTAGCAATAAAAATGAATTTGAATAAATACCTAAAAGCTATGAAATCTTCATAGCATTTAACACAAAAATTGCTTTTTAAAATTGAGCAATATTCTTGAATTTTTCAAATTCAATACAAATGCCTTGCAAGTGACTTGCTATAAAAAATAGCTTGGGTTAGCACAGTCGGTAGAGCGTTCGGCTAGAAACCACATGGTTCCTAGTTCGATACTGGCCCTTGCCAAATCAGCGTGTGGGTAGCACAGGGATAAGCCCAAAATGATCTCTTTTGTCTAGCGCTAGTGAAAAGGGGATAGACTCCCTTGCTGTCTGGCTGATACCGACTTTAGGCCACCCCGATGACTTTACTTTACTCACTTACTACAGTTGAAGACAAAAATTCTTTAGCCTTGTTTTTTTTTTTTTACCACTGCACTGAAAATTAATTTTAGACATGATTATCAGGAATATAAAAGCTAAATTTAGCAATGAAAGACAGGAGTGATGTAAGAGTAAGTTTCAGTTGTTCTATTTTTGGATTATACCTCCCTCTGTTTCAAATCTTTTTATCTGCATTCTTATTGTTGCATTAGCCTTTCTAATTTAATATAAGATTTTATTACATTAACACTTAAATATTTGTACCTGGAGGGTACATATATTTGCTAGTACATCTTATTATAATGGAGATTGTGTGTTTTTCTGTCTGTAACCGAAACTATATTACTACTCAAGTCACAATTCCCTTAGTTATTTACGTCACATTCTCCATGATTCTATTTCTATTTAAACCTTAATTAATAATAAAACTGTTTGACATTATTAATACTGTTGGCCTTACCTAAATACTAATAACATGCAATTGTATTTATATATACAACAAAATACCAGTTTTCAGTGTAAACGTAAAGCTAATTTGCATATTGATATTAAAAAAACTGATTTTAATAAAAATGTGCTTGGTATTATTGATTTCTAATTGTTTGGTTTTATCTTAATGAATATGAGTAAAAATCTCTTCAATGAATCCTAAAAAAAATTCATTAACAAGAAGAAATAATTTTATTCTTTACTTCCTATTTTAACTAAATAGTTAAATTAGGACAATTTAGCATTGAAAAACGAAAGTGATGAAAGAGTAAGTTTCAGTTGTTCTATTTTCCGATTATACCCCCTCCGTTTCAAATCTTTTTATCTGAATTCTTAATTAGTTCATTAGCCTTTCTGATTTAAACTTAAATACTTGCACCTGGAGGGTGCATATATTTGCTAGTAATAATAATGAATCACTTTTTTTTTTTTTTTTTTTTTTTTTTTTTTTTTTTTTCATATATACAAAAATTTGTTAAACATCTGTATTTGATCCATAGATTGGGCATTAACAAGTACTTCCACTCCAGCCCAGAGCGAACCTGGGAGTAATGGCAATGAAGGGGTACTCCGCACTCTCTAGATCTCCAAAACTTGAGCCTCAGTCTGATGCAGTTTAGTGTCATATATAAGACATCCCTGGGGATACAGACAGTGTATTCTAAGCTATGGCCATTAGATCTTCTATGATTACTAATTGGATTAACATCTTTCTTTTTTTTGGGGGGGGGGTTAAGTTGCAAAAGTAATTACAGAATCAGTTTACAGATATCAGATGTGTAATGGTTACTGTCATAGAAAATGGACTGGGTGAGGCTATTTACATTTCACATAGCAATAATACACTTGGGAATGGTATGCATCCAACTATTCCACCCCTCAGCTAGGGGTAAATAGTAGGGCAGACTGGGATCTTTAACCTTGGTTATGCACTCAATCTAGGAAAAGGAAAACCCTGTATTCAAATCTTTTAGACAGCTAAAGAAATTGCCACTTTTTTTGTACAGATTAGCTTAAAATTCTGTCTATAGGGCAGGTTTTCAGCTAAAATTAATCAAGACAGAAATAAACAACATTTATTGTTGATTTTAGTTTGTCATTTATGTCATTCTTGAAATTTCTAAATCTGGAAAATCATGACTTTAAAAAAAAAAAATATTTGTAGTACAAGCATTAGGCACCAGGGGAAGGGTCATAAATGTTAACCTTTCATTAATGTTTATTAACTCTTGAGTCTTCACTAAATATAATTTGGTGTTATATCCATTCATTACTGGATTTTGATTATTTCAAAGTTGATTGCACAAAAAATTTCAAATTAGAAAAAAGAAAAGAAAAAAAGCACCTTAAAAAGCAAAATCTAGATTTTGAAAAAAATTTAATTCCTTGAAATCTTTTGTGATATTCCTCCTTAGCCTCAACCAATTATTTAAATTAAATATGATGCAATAATTAATGTTGTTGATGAATTTCAAATAAGGCAAATATTTATCCAACCCTTTCACCACAGGTAGGATGTGACACAAGATCACAAGTATGGGGCATCCAGTGAGGATTGAACTCGCTATACAGTAGTAAGGAATCTGTGAGACTTGCTAACCATTACACCACAATGGGACACTTGAATATGATTTGATGAATTATATATATATATATATATGATTGGAATGAAAGTCTTGTCTGATACAAAATAGTATTTATTCAACCAATAAAGACATGTAAAAACAAAAACAAAAAAACAAAGTACGAGGGTGAGTCAAAAAGTAATGCCATTTTCTTCATTTCATGTGAATTTTTTTTTTTTTTTTATAAAACTACGGCCTACATTGAGACCCTAACGAGGCTCAGAGCAAGAATCTGACGAGTAAGACCCAACTTGCCAATCAACAATGTCCTTCTGCATGACAATTCTCAAACACACAAGCATCAGGACAAAGGAGACAATTGCCTTATTTGGGCGGACAACTTTACCGCATCCTCCATACTCACCAGATTTAGCGCCTTCAGACTATCTCTTTGGACGCCTGAAAGAGAGTTTGAGAGGCAAACATTATTTCAGTGACGAGGAAGTGAAATCTGTAGTGAAGAAGTGGCTCAAAGAACAGTCAACAGAATTTTACGGGGCAGGGATACATGCTCTCATTTGAAGGTGGAACATTGCTATTGAGAGAAACGGTGACTGTGAAGAAGTAGGGATGTGATCCACAGAGGACCAGCTTCATTTTGATGTATGATACATGTTCCTGTGTTGGTAATTATACCTCTCCTAAACAAAATGGTATTACTTTTTGATTCGCTTGTATTTAATAAAACATTGAAACTTTGTATCGGACAAGACTTTCATTCCAATCCTATTGTTCAAATCTGTATTCTTTTATTCCACAAGGGTTAGCTTTATAAAAAAAAAGAGGTCCTGCTTGAAGGTCGGGTTTTCTGCTAAAAAATAAAGACAAACATTGGCTTAATATGTATTGTCAGTTTTTGTTGAGAAGTAGGGATGCGATCCAGAGGACCAGCTTCATTTTGATATATAATACATGTTCCTGTATTGGTAATTATAACTATCCTAAACAAAATGGCATTACTTTTTGACTCCTATGTAGAGAAGTGGGGATGTGATCCACAGAGGACCAGCTTTATTTTGATGTATAATACACGTTCCTGTGTTGGTAATTATAACTTTTTGACTCTCTCTCGTGTTTAATAAAACATTAAAACTGTATATCGGACAAGGCTTTCATTCCAATCCTATAGTTCTATTGAAGTCGGTCAGTATAATCTGTGTTCTTTTATTCCACAAGAGTTAGCTTTAAAAAAAAAAAGATCCTGCTTAGAGGTTGGGTTTTCAGCTAAAAAATGAAGACAAACATTGGCTTAATATATATTGTCAGTTTTTAGTCTGTGCTTATTTATATTCTTGTTGACTCTTCTAATTTTAGAAAATAAAGAGTTTAAAAAAAGATTTTGTTGTTTATATTTGTTAGACAAGTGGTGAAGGTGGGGTTTGCAGTTATTTATGTTCTTGTGGGAAACCTCTTTGGTGATTTAGTTTATGATATATTAATCCTTGTTGGGTTATTTAATGCCAAAGTCGGTCTTCTTTGCTAAGGTTTCAAGTATCTAATGATATTCCTTAGTAAACAATTATAGTTTAATACAAATAATTTGTACAGTTAAATAGTTTCATGTGAGTATTCCTAATACTAATAATTTTCAAGCAGATCTATTTAACAGATACTACCACTCTGGGTCAGTGGATCTGGGAGTAATGGCAATGAAGGGGTACTCCACATTCCCCAGATTTCCAGAACTGAAGTCTCACCACGGCATGCAGTTTAGTGTCATACGTGTTTACACATCTAAGAATATTACTAATTATATAAAAAAAAAGTGAATGAGATCATACACTTCTTGTGGGACATAGGACTGCAGCCAAACCCCAGTAGGGATGGTGCTTCCAGTTCTGTAGCAAGTAGGTTTGTATGGGTGGTTTTGATTTTAGGTTTTTCCTTCTCTTAGACCAGGTTGTTTACCCCCAAGGCTCGAGCCCAATCTACCCTACTATTTACCTTTGGCTAGGAGGAGATGGATTCATGCTTTTCTCAAGGGCTCCAACATGAAGTGAAAATACAAAGATCCTCATCCAGGATTTGAACTCTGCTTGTTGAGTTTATTTCTTTACAACAATTACTGTTGTACCACTTGTGCAATGTGTAAATAAAAAAAATTGGTATTTAAAAAAAAATAGGTATTTAAGAAAAAATATGGTATTTAAAAGTTTTTAAAAAAAGTTTTACAAAAAATTGGTATTTAAAAAAAAAAAATGGTATTTTAAGAAATGATATTAAAAAAACATGGTATTTAAAAAAAAGTATTTTAAAAGACATGGTATACAAAAAAGTATTTAAAAAGACATGGTATAAAAAAGTATTTTAAAAGACATGGTATACAAAAAAGTATTTTAAAAGACATGGTATACAAAAAAAGTATTTTTAAAAGACATGGTATACAAAAAGTATTTTAAAAAAAAACATGATATATAAAAAAAAAAGTATTTTAAAAAAACATGGTATATAAAAAAAAAGTATTTTTAAAAAAACATGTATATAAAAAAAGTATTTTAGAAAAACATGGTATATAAAAAAAGTATTTATAAAAAAAAAAAACAATTTTAAAAAAAATTGGTAATAAAAAAGATAATTAAGAATTTTTTTAAAAATTCAGTTGGATGAAAAATAAATTATTTGATTGAAATTTTATTTACTATTTTTAGATTTAAAAAAATTTATTACTAAACTCATTTTTGTTAATCTTAGATACTATTTGTATCTTCCCCTCCCCCTATATGTTCCATCCCCCCTACCCCCTCTAACCTCTCCAATTTTCCAATGCCTTTGTTTACTCTAAGCTTTGAAATTTGGCAATATTGCAATCAATACTGTGCACTGTTTTATTAATATCTTTCCTTTCCTGTTCTAAAAACTGAAAAAGGAAGAAAGAGAAAAATATTTAGATTTTGTATAAATGCTGAGATCAGACATTTTTCTTTGGCATTGGTAATCAAGCGGTTCATGCCAATATCTTTTTCTTAGAAAGTTGCTTTTCAAAAGGTTTTTGATGAACAATTTAATTTTCTTTCTTTAGCTGTTATACACTATTTACAATGCTAACACTTTTGGGTCAGTCAAAATAAACATTTATTCTTTTTGTTCCGTTCCATCAGACATAAGCTTCACCTTGTTATGCAGATGTCAGAATTAAAATAACTTCATTTTATTTTGTCTCTTGAAAATAAAAATAAAATTTTTTTTTTCTTTTCTAAAAATGACATTTTGTTTTGGGCTGTAAAACTGAATGTTTAAAAATTTCTATGATTTACTAACTTTTTTTAAATTAAAAAAAAAAAATGATTTTTGTATTTTTCCTATTTATTTATTTATTTTTATATATATATATTATATATATATATATATATATATATATATATATATATATATATATATATATATATATATATATATATATATATATATATATATATATATATATTTATATTTATATGAGAAGTAAACAATGTGTTTTGATATGGCTTTTTTTTAGCCGCCAATTTTTTGGAGAATTTGTGCTTAATTGAAGTCGTACCTAATTTTTGAAAATTAATTAATAATTAATGAATTAGGTGGGCATACATTTGAATAGGTATGCCTGCGCCTAATTCATTAATTTTCAAAAATTAGGTACGACTTCAATTAAGCACATATTCTCCCATATATATATATATATATATATATATATATATACTGATGATAATCATAGGTATACACTGACACCTGTGGGTAGAAATAGATCTATAACCGCAAAATGACTTATTTTTAAGCTTTTTATTTGCCGTGTGTGTATCTTGATTACTTTCTTGAATATATGGGGTTTATGTTTCCGGGGGAAAAGAAGCCCACACCTCTCATGTGGACATCCAAAAACTAAAATAATTATTAAAAAAATATATGGTATCCTTGTCTACCGACCCTTGACTACTAACGCCAAAAACCTGTGTTTATTATAGACATTTTAAAAAAATTAACCTTTTCCTCCCTGTTGAAAACCTGTTTCTTTTTTATCATTTAGTTAAAATCTACAGACTTTCTTAACTTATTTTATCAATCCCCTTACTATACATACACATAATGTACATACATACACGCTACTTATGCCTACACACATGTGCATACCGACACTCTACTTATGCCCATGCACACATATCATGTGCATACAGAGAAGCTACCTATGCCCACACACAAACACCTGTATAAAGATGCTCACCCCCACTTGCATATACATACATATATGCCATGCCTACATACATACTTATTTTTGGGAGAATATGTGCTTAATTGAAATCTTACCTAATTTTGAAATTAATTAATTAATAATTAATTAATTATGCGGGCATACCTATTCAAGGCTAAACAAATCTAGAAAAATCAATCTGTATGTACATTTCGGCCTATTAGGCCTCATCAGCAGAGCTATAGACAGGAAGACCGCCTTGTCCGTGATTCGAACCCTGACTGTCAAGCTGACAGGTGGGACCGTAACCATTTGGGTTCTGTTTTTTCCTGGGTTACCCTAATTATGACACCTTTGTGCAAGTTCAGCCGTTATTTTTTGTTTCTTAAACTAAAAATTCATCTTCAGGGAAAGAATTGAGGATGTGGAGAGCATTCAAAGAAATTCAATGGTGCAACTTTACATCATCTTAAAAGATGAGTTTCAGAGATGTTGATGGGTACGCGTCGTGCGTTACTGATGCATAAAAATCTTATCCATGCATCCCAGTGTCTTATTTACCCATAGCTGGAGGGAGAATTGGATTCATACCTTTCCCAAGGGTATTAGTGCCATGTGAAATGTAAACAGCTTCGTCCAAGAATTGAACTAGGGTTGAGTCCATTTTCGATGAGTCTAACCATTACACCACATGCCTCCTATTACTCACACTTCTATCAGAGATGCTGATAAGACGCAGAAAAATCATATCCATGCATCCCAGTGTTTTTTTTTTTTTTTTTCTTTTCTTTTTTTCTTCCTCCCCACTGTTTCCAGCTAACAATAAATACATTTCAATATTTTCTTGGAAACGAATATGGGGTACAAGGTAGGGGTTAGATGGCTTTAGTTGTTCATAGATAAAAACTCTGCAATTTATTAAGAAACTTTAGTTGGGATCCATCAAAATTCCTGGGGACTCATTCAAATCAAATCCATGCATCCTAGGACGCACTAAATTAAAAAAACTGTCAGCATCACTGGAGGTGCAATGGAAAATTTTATAGAATATGTATGCTGAATGCCATGGGGACTGTTAAAGAAAATTAACGATTCATTGCTTGTTCATTTTTGTCTTGGTAAATACAGCTTAAGTTTCTGTACATTTTGAACATAGTATTTTGAAGAAAAACGAATGTCTCATTGATGGTTTCATTTTTGTCTTGGTAAATACAAGGTGTGTCAAAAAAGAATCGAGATTTTCATTACTTTTTGACATGCCTTGTATTCTGAAACAAAAAATTAACATTTGTTTATTCCTATCTTGGTAAATACAGCTTCAATATCGATACTTTTATAACACATTTTGGAAGCGTGTGGTGTAATGGTTAAAGTCATGGGAAATGGACTCGTCGCCCTGAGTTCAAATCCTGGATGTGGTAATTGCATTTTACTTAGCGCTAATACCCTTGGTAAAGGTATGAATCCTCTCTCTCTCTCTTTCTCTCTTTCTCTCTCTCTCTCTCTCTCTGGATAAATAGTAGGGCAGACTGGGCCCTTTAACCTTGGTTAGGCAACCAGTCTAGGAGAAGGAAAACTTGGAATTCAAACTTGTTGAACTTCGCTTAAGAAATTGACCTTGCGTCACATCCTGCTCATGCCCTCCGCATGGTAAATACATATATAAAATTTTGCCCTGAAAAATATTCTTTTTTTTCTCATTTGAAATGACTTCCTGTCACCATAGTGACAGTTTTTAATGTATACATTTTGTAAAAAAATTTGAGGAGGAAGAATCTACATCGAGAATTTTTCTGTTATGCAATTCAAATTATTGATGATTATCCATCTGATGAGACTTGATTTGGGGAGCTTTGTTAAATCAACTTGGATTTATAAAGGCCCCAATTTTGGTCGAAATAAATTTATGGAATAATGGTGTTGAGTTTTTCCTTCCTTTCAAAGATAAATATTGCTCTGTATATAATCTAAAAAGATTATTATACATTGAACTCTCTGTAGTGATTTAAAGATTCACTGTATTTTATACATACTGGATCATACAATAATAATACAGTGTGTCTTAGAAATCACATATAGAATCATCCTTTACTACCAAGTTTTGGATATATAACACAACACCTTGTATATATACTTTTTGAAAATACCTCATAGCTTATGCATTTATGACTTGCTAAATTTTCTTTAAATTTTCCAGTCTCTGCATTGTCTGATTTTTTTTTTTTTTTTTTTTTTTTTTTCCACAGTAGGCCTCACAACTTTTATAAAAAAGAATCCCATTTAATTATCGATACCAAACTTACTAATAATTACTAATAATTAAATCTTAGTATTAGTTAAACTAGTAAAAGTCAAGGTTTGAATTTTAATTTCCTAGCTAAAATTAGAACTACTGTATTGCTTGTCTATCTTTGTAATTAGTTTTCTCATGAAGTCAAATCCATACTAATACTACTAATTATTTTTTTATTTTTTTCACTCCTAGCTAGTTTTTCACACCAGTTTTAGCAGGTGTTTTTTTTTTTCATTGAGTTCTGAGTGACAGCAAGTCTCCTCAGGACTCGTGCTGGGATCTGGATGGTCTCCATTTTTTTCCTCTGATCTCCAGTTAACTCAATCTTTAGGGACCACTCCAAGGGCTCTAATATTATTATTATTATTATTGTTGTTTTGTATTATCATTGTTGGTACTCTTATTATTTCACTCTTTGTGAGTTTTTTCACCCAGCATTAGCTGGTAGTATTCTTGTGGAGTCTGTGTGACAGCAGGACTCCAGGAGTATTCTAGCTGATCTCAACAATGCTATGGTCTGCAATGGCTTTAATTCTTCCTCCAATTTCTTGTCTTTTTTCTTCCTTTCGGAACTGTTCCAAGTGCACCAACTACAATTGGTATTACAGTCACTTTCATGTTCCACAACTTTTTCATCTCTCTGGCAAGATTCCAGTATTTGTCTATATTTTTGTCTTTCATTTTCACACTTGTCAGCTGGAATGGCAAAATTCACTATATTACATGTTATTGTGTGGAGGTATGTCATGTAATGGTTACCACTGTATGAAATTAACATGGCGAGATGAGTTCAAATCCTGGATAAGGCTGTTTGCGTTTGAAATAGCGCTAATATCCTTGGGGAAATGTAAGAATCCAACTATCCTCCCTCCAGCTATGGGTAAATAGTAGGGAAGTACTGTGGCCTTTAACCTTGTTGCCTAACCAGTCTAGCGGAAGGAAAACTTTGAATTCAAAGCTGTTAAACTTAAGAAATTGACCTTGTGTCACATCCTACTTGTATGGTGGGGTTGGTATATATATATATATATATATATATATATATAACCATTTGGATCCTGTAAATTGCCCCAACCACACACCTGCAAGGCATGAAACCTTTCTTCATTTGCGGTAAAAAGTATTTGTCACAAGTCTCACTCGCTTCCAATCCCTGCCAATTGACAGCTGTCTTTTCAGTTTTTTAAATTTGGCAACAAGCTTTCAGATTTCCTCATTTTATCTTTGCCGAGTTCTTTTGACACTTCTGTATAATCTGCATTTTGTGGAGTATTCAAAAATTGCTAAGGATCTTTTAATCTGAAGGTTTAAAACGTTTTTTTCATCTTGTTAAATCAACTGGTTAGGGATTTGGTGAATCTTTTTTTGTATTATTTATCATTAGTAATAGTATAGTTTATATTGTTTCATAGAAGTTGTAACATTTCTTTTTCCTGTCATTAATTCTTGTGTGTAAAATCAGTTAACAATTCATATAGTGTATCTATGAGAAAGTGACTTAGAAAGTTGGATATAAATTTCATGTATTGCCTCATTGCTGCATGTAATTATCTGAGTATCAAGGTTTATTGGACACCTTAGTCAATATCCATATTGTCAGCTGTTGCTTTGAAAGTTGTTATATCTTAGTTCTCCCTCTATCCCTTCTCTCTATCTCCCCTATCTCTCCCTCCCCCCATCTTTTCCAAGTAACATGACCGGTTGTAATAGGTTACATGGTATTAATAGCAAGTGTTAAATCCCTGATCTAACCATTCTTTCTGCTACTTGAATAATACAATCGAAATTCTAGAAAATTTTTTAAAGATTTAAAAAAAAATTTTTTTTAGGTAAATAATTGCATGGTTTCTGTTATTAAAAAAAATAATGAAAATTAAAACAATATGTAGTGGTGACAAGATTTTCGGCCAGTCCTGTAAGTTAGTAGTAGTAGTAGTAGTAGTGTAGTAGTAAGTTCTTTTTAAATATAGGAAATAAAACTATTAAGACAAAAATTTGGAAGGTTTTTTTTCTTTCCCAGTGGTGTGAAAAAAATATATATACGTATTCCTTATTGGTAAATAAGTAAGTAAAAGTTAAGTCGTCGGGGGCCTAAGTCGGTATCAGCCAAATCAAGCGAGGGAGTCCTATTCCCCTTTTTCATTTGCGCTATGACCAAGGGAGTTGTTTTACGCGTCTGAGGTGGACGCCGCACCTCCATCAGCTCCTTACTTTAACCCGCACAGATCCCTGTGCTACTCATACGCTGATTGGCAAGAGGCCGGTATCGAACTAAAGTAACAAGGGGATAGATAGACTCCTTAGTTGGTTTGGCTGATAACCAACAATCAGGCACTCTGCAGACTTTACTACTATAAATTGTATTTATTTTTATTTAATGTAATAATCATATTTTTAATATAATAACTTAACATGCTTTATCAATATTGGTAATGAATACGAATTAATAATTTTGGTAAAATTTTTTAAACATTTAAATAGATAAAAAAATCAATTTAAGAATCAAATTGAATTTAAACTTGAATTCAGTAATAGTGATGGATATGACAAGGACATTTTTTAGGCAATAATCTTTGTGAATAACTCCAGCATGAGATTTTGTAAGGTTTTTTCGAGTATGTCCAGCCCCACCAATCTGAATGAATCTTTTTTTCTTTTTTGTTGTTTGTTGTTGTTGTTGTTTTTATGTGTATTGCTTTTTTTTTTAAATATTTTTTTAAATTATTGATATTTTCTAATTGTGACTTTACTACATGTACTTTTCATCTTTTTACTTTAAAAAATATTTTTTTATTTTTTGTCAAGTATGTTTCTACTAATATGATTTTTTTTTTTTTTTTTTTATAATACAACTGATGAGCCAAAATCATGAATGGCCATCTTACCTAATATGGTGCTGTGGTCTTTCCCAATTGCTCACAAAACAATTTTACCTATGTAGTTTACTTTGGGTCTGGTGCAGATGTTAACAGCAGGTCCTTTACTGGTGCGGCAAAGTGATTGGGGGATTTTTGTAGGCAAACTTTTTGGTCCAACAACAACATCCCCATAAGTGTTTCAATAGGATTGGGGAATTTTGTGGCCAAAGAATAGAGTGAAAAACTTCAGTTCCTCAAACATTTCCATACAATTGTGGAGTTTTAAGCAGGGAGTATTGTTTTGCTAAGATGCCACTGTTATTGTAGAAGACATGTTGCTATGTTAGAGTGTACTTGTCTTCCATGATACTGAGGAGGTGCTATAAAGACAGTAACCGATGGAGGATAGGTGTAGTGTTTTGCACAGAACTTCAGCCAAACTATTACACTTGCCTTCACTTTGCTTCTTTCCACACTATAATCCTGGTCCCCAACCTTTCCTTCACGTCTTCCTAGTACATCTTTCCCACAAGTCCTATCCTGGATCATTCTTGTCTCTCACAGTCTAATCCCTGGTAACCATTTCCTTTTCCTCTCAACATCTATCCTGGTACCAAACTTTTCCCTCACGTCTATCCTGGTATCCATTTCTTTGTCCTCTCACAGTCTATTCCTGGGATCATTCCTTGTTTCTCAACAGTCTATTCTTGGTATCTTCCTTGTCTCTCACAGTCTATCCTGGTTCATTCTTGTCTCTCACAGTCTATCTGTACCCATTCCTTTTCCCCTCTCACAGTCTAAATCCTGGTACCATTCTTTTTCGCTCTTCACAGTCTATCCTGGTAACCATCTTTTCTCACAGTCTATCCTGGTAACCCATATACTTTCCCCTCAGGATAGCAACACTTTCCATTAGGCCACAAAGTTCATTTTCAACACTCCTATTGTCTATTAATGCTTTGTGAATCAGGATTGGTTAGCCTACTACTCTAAAACTGACTTGTGGCTATTCAGCCTAGTGACAAAGATTTAGATACTATTTTTTTGTGATGCATTCCTTCTTTTTCTTTTTTTTTTCACTTTTGATTCAAACTGTCTATAATTTGTGCGACCATGGCCACTTCCTGTTGGCTCTTATGAGCTGGAAATCAACATAATCACATCAATAAGTCCTTGGTTATATCCCGATCCTTGTTGGCAGTTTGAAAACATTTCTTGCTTACAACAACACTGCCATCCCCACAGTTTTTTCGTAAAGACCTGATCTTTGTTTTCCTGGCCAGAACAATTTATTCTTTTTAATTGTTCCTCCAAACTTCACCTAAACTGATATTGAGCCTATAGAATGAAATACTCAAGAACCAACATAGATATCTATGTACCTGATCATGCATGGTTGTTACTAGAAACTGTAGCCTGTCATTCTTGTCCACATGTTGATCATCAATTTGTATTTGGGTGTTGAACCACAATAACATTTGGAGTTTGAATTGGTGATAACGAAGATAATTGATGGCAGGGAAGGCTTAAGATTTTTATCTCATTTTCAATAGTTGTGATCTTTGGTATCACAGATTCCGCAAACAAGCAGGCCAATTAAATTTTTTTAACTGTTATATACCTGTTTACATATCAGGTATATAAATGGGCGAGAGAGGAGACCAGGATGGAAGAGGATGAAGATGGGTTTCTTACTTTTCTGGCTTCTTACTTGTTCAGTGCCAATTTCCTTTTGGGCTTTCTTCTAAGCGGGTTGATTCTTTCTCTGTTTGGGCTGTTGAGCCTTTGGGCTGGGATGTCTGGCTCATCTCTTTTTTAATAATTAATAATCAAGACTTGTTCTTTTTAGTTCTTTATTAACAAAGCCCAGCCCAAAAGGGTTTCTTGACCGCACAGTGAGAAGTTGGCCATTTTAGAGCGAGAGACTTCTACATCCACTCTTGCTGACTGTCAGCCAGCAACTGCTAACTAAACCTAATTTTCTTTCACCTGCTTCTATTAGCGGGTTTTGGAGGGGTCAAGTAGAGGTTATCTCCTGTCAGTAACGCTAAATGGAATTTTCCACTTAACTCCACCCGATTTTGAATTTTTAAACAAACTCAATTCAAATTCTTGCTACACTACTTACACAATTCATAGGCTACCCATGAATTATGTAACATAACCATTGGGGTTTTTTTTTGTTTGTTTTTTTGTCTGATACTCTCTTACCAAATTGATTGGTATCATTTTTTTTTTTTAAGCAATGTTGGAATTTTAAGATTTTGTAAACACTTTAAACAGGACCCATTAATAAGTTCACATAGCAAAATATTATGTCTTGGCTTTCGTGAACGAAAGATTAAGAGGGTGGGTCCATATTGACTGCAGGCATGTTTATGGCTGATAAGGCTTATGCAGGACAGGCAGGCATGGTAGAAGCAGCTGCAGTATATATAGTATATAAATATATAATTTTTCTTCTTTTTGTTTTTTACATTTCTGCCTTATAAGCCTGTTATATTTTGCCTCAGGTACGTATGAATTTGGCATGTTTTTGTCTGTGTGACACGGATTTTTACAGGCTGAAGGTGATTTTTTTGTGAGAGGAGAAGAATGTAATCTGTTAATCATGGTATAGCAACCAGTCTAGGAGAAAGAAAACCTCAGAATTCAAACCAGCTGTACTACATCTAAAAATTAAACCTGACTTTGTGTCACATCCTACCCAGAGGAATACATGAATTGTCTGTGGTGCACTCGTGCTAGCTACAAAAAGAAAATTATTGTCAGTGCATAAAACCAACAAATTTGACTTTGTGATAAAATTTGGTTTCATTCCGCTAAATCAATTAAAAAAAAAAATGCTAAAATTAATTAAAAACATTTTTTTTCTCTGCTTCTCCCAGAAAAGTTATCATTGGTCAGTGAGTTAACAATCTGCCATTTCTCTCTCTCTCACAATTTTCCCCAGACAATTTCTATCCACTGCATCCCAACTAAATCTGTTGCAGCTGGTTTTGGTTTTGAATTTTTTTTTTTTTTTTTCAGTTGCCAAGGCTAGAACCCATTTTTGCCCAGCCAATGCTAGAGAACCCATTTTTGCCCACCAACTAGAGCCAACGCCTAGAGAACCCATTTTTCCAGCCAATGCTAGAGCCATTTTTCAGCCAATGCTAGAGAACCCATTTTTTGCCCTACCAAGGCTAGAGAACCCATTTTTAGCCATGCCAAGGCTAGAGTACCCATTTTTTATTCAGCCAAGGCTAGAGAACCCATTTTTGCCCTGCCAAGGCTAGCGAACCCATTTTTTGCCCTGCCAAGACTAGAGAACCCATTTTTTATTCAGCCAAGGCTAGAGAACCCATTTTTTGCCCTGCCAAGACTAGAGAACCCATTTTTCGCCATACTATTCGTGCTTAGCTGGGATAAGATGAATTCATCCCTTTTCTTAAAGGTATTAGCATGATGTAAAATGCAAACATCTTCGTCCAGGATTTGAACTTTGCTTTTGTTTCCATTTCCTATGATGTTACACATTATGCCTCCTTTTTTTTCTTTTCTTTTTTAAAACATTCCTAGAAAAATAATATTAGGTCTTTGTCAATTTACCTTATGAACAAATCTCCAAAAAACAGATTTTAACAAGGGTGAATCCCCATGACATAGTGGCTAGTGTGATGGACTGCAACATTGTAGTGAGTTCAAATTTCAGTTGTGCTATTACATTTATTTTTGGACTAATACTGTTTGGAAAGGTATGAACACCCTCATTACTTCAGCTATGGATTAAATGCTACCAATAGTTTTTCTACAAGGATGGCTTTGGCATTAAATAACACAAAAAGTTTGATATGCCATTAAACAAAGAAATCAAACCAAACTTTTTTTTTTTTTTAAATAATTGAAAAATAGCAAAAAAAAGAATATTTACTTTGATTTTAATCTATAAAATTTGATGTTGTCTACTTTTTTGTTGTGAAAAAATGAACTAAAATTTGTTTTACTTATTGAAGACAAAACTGTAAATCTTTCTTATCTTCTACTATAAAAAAAAAGAGGGGGGGTTGCTGTGTTAAAGTAAGAAACTGCTGTATTTTGAATTCTCCTGAAAAATATGTTGCATATTTATTATTCTCTTTCATTAAGACTTCCATTAACCACCTCCCAAGGTTAAAACATTTATCACAAAATAATCCAGATTCGGATCCCATCCCATTCTAACTACAATTCATATATCTAGTGTCTATTAATAAACTGATAACTTCATTGTCACAAAATGAAGACAGAAAATATTAGTATTGCTTGAGAGATGAACAAATAATGCCTGTTTAGCTCAGTCAATAAAACATCTATCTCAGAACCATAAGGTTCCAGGTTTGATACCAGCTCCCACCAACTCAATTCAGGAGTTGCACAGCTTGGATCTGTGTGATAAAGTGAGGAGCTGACGGTAAGTGTAGCACTCCACCTCAGACACAAAAACAATCTCCCTGATC
>CM042156.1:25578884-25643884 GCA_023376005.1 Doryteuthis pealeii
AGGAGAGAAGGATAAACCTGAGCAACCACAGCATACCTCACAAACCCCCAGTCTTATAAATAGGGAAAATTTAAATAAGAAAAAGCAGTCTAACAAAGATGTGACAAGTAGGATGTGACACAGGCCAGTTTAAGCAGTTTAAACGAGGTTTCCTTCTCCTAGACTGGTTGCTACCAAGGTTAAAAGTGCCAGTCTTGCCCTACTATTTACGCGATAGTTGGGAGGAGAGGAAGAAATGGATTCATAGCCTTTGTCAAGGATATTGGTGTTATGTGAATGCAACCAGCCTCAATTGTAGGATTTGAACCCTGGTTTGCTATGTATCATTTCCAACAATGATAACCATTTTACTCACATGACAAGATTTTGTGGTAAGAGAGAATATGAAGTGGGAGGTAAAAATAATGAAGGGGGTGGGAGTAAATATATGAATGGGGTATTAAAGAATGAAGGGGGGAAAAAAAAAAAAAAAAAAAAAAAAAATCAAAAGCTGGGAAGCAATTAATATATGCCCTCCCCACCAATCACACTCCAATCAACTTATAGTCAAATGAAGAAATATGTTAGTCTGCTTCTCAGTGGTTTTGTCTGCAAAATCAGTTAAGTGGTGTGTGTGTGTGTGTTGTACACACATTGCTTTATAGGTTCTCATTGCAATGGACTTCTTTCTCCCCCATACTCCCCCTCCAGTTCTTTTCAGGGTTGACATGCTGGTCCTTTTCAAATGGACCAAAACCCCCCACTTCCTCACCAGTTTGAGAATTCTGGCTGAAGAACCAATGCGAGGAAAATGTCAGAGTTGTAATCCAGAAATATTGTAGACTTAATAGTAGCAAAGCATTTAAGAAACAAATACTGAGACAGTCGGCACACATAGCGAGAGGAAACGTGGAATCAAAGACAACGCAACCCCTCGCCCTCACTACAAACTTTGCAGCGCACGATTTTGGCTAAGACTTTCTTGGAATCCTGGATTAATATTTTTTTAATGCAATTACCAACTTCAATGTCCTGCTTTGTTAGCATTTGAATATTCAGTTTCCTTTTTCTTTTTGTTCCTCTAAGTTAAAGAGGTTAAACTATACGACACGAGCAGATTCTTATGTCCGTTGTACAATTATCTGGTTTTAATAAATGGTAATGTAGTGGTGAGGAAGCCTTTTTCATTATTACGTGAATTATATACATTTTGAACCGGTAACGCTTTATTTCTTGTTCTTTTTGGTTAAATTGTTATACACAGACAGACATGAAAATATTTGTCTTTGAGAAACCGAGCAAATATATTTATGGTAATAAATGAAAAAACAGATTAAATAATACACAGTAAACAAACCTGTAAATATGTTGTTGTTCCACTTGTCACAGCAAACCAATGATGCTTCTATTTGGAAGGAGTGAGGTTGGTTTGGTTTACGGGCATATCAACCTCATGGGTCATTTAAAATGCAGATAAAGTTTTTTGAAATAATTATTCTTAATGGATACACCAATTTCTTTTTATAAAGACATTTTCTATTTAACCCATAGATGGTGACGCCTAATAGGTACTACGCACTAGAGTGGACCAGGGGAGTCAATGGTGATGAAGGGGTGCTCCCACATTCCGCTAAACATCCAATGGAAACCTCACACCATGCCATAGAGTTTGGACATAATTCTTGATATATTTGTTATGTATTTCAGCTACGCGCCTTCCTAGCACCCATTATGATAAAAGGGTTGGGGGCTTGCCCATAAGGGCAACATGGTTGGTGCGGAAGGCGTGGAAGGGATTCTAATTAGCATTTCATAGTAACAGTGGGTCCATGATGATACTGATGCTTCTATTTAGAAGGAGTCTAATTAGAATTTTATGTGTTTTAATGCAAGATGGTGGCAATCTCCTCTTACTCTTAGCATCCCTGTTGAGAATTTTCCAGTCCAGAGCCTTCCTTAAGGATTTTAATGGTTAAAATGGGCTTTCATTTCAAGTTACCATGTTTATTTTTCTTCTTTAAATTCAAAACTTCTAATATGTTTAATATTCATTTAAACAAAGGCATCATTTGGGTAGATTAAGAAAACAAATGTGACTTCCGCCAGGGTGGAATGAAGGTGGTGAGACTTTAAGAGTTAAACAGCAAGCCCCTGAAATTCATATACCTCAGTATGGCCATATCACATCTACTGAAAGCATGTCAACATGTGCGTAAAAAGGTTGGGACTACTATTGACACGATATCGATATGTGTGTCTCTCTTAATTAAACATAGATTGTTCCAAGTTTTAGCCTGAGAGAGGGGGGAGGGGGTGTGGGGGGGAAAGGAGTTGTGGAGGGGATCGGGAGAGAGGGAGAGGAGAATTTGAAATGTATTTTATGTTATTTCACAATCAGCATCCAATGAGCTTAATGAGGTCCTTTCTTTTCTTGCTATAATGATTTTAAGGTTTTGTCCCGGACGTATTTAAAAAAAAAAAATGTTTTCTCTTTGCTAACTCCCTTTTCTAATCCAGTTATCTAACCCATGGCTGTGGGTGCCCAATGTCCGTTTTTTGTTCTGTATGATATATATATATTTCTGAGTGTTTTTAAACATAACTGGATACGATCCTTGAGGAAGTTACCAAGAGTGATGACCAATATAACAAGATAGCAAATAGAGAAGTCATGGGACATCCATGCAGTCAGCACCTTGATAATATGCAGTTTTTCATGTGTTTTCTTTCTCAACTTTAGTTTCATAAATGAAAGTTAAGAATTTTTGTTGTACTCACTGTTTTTCAGTCTTCATACATATATATATATAAGCAAAAAATAAAATAAAAATTACCTTCTTGTCAACAGCCGTTTCTCAGTTGATATGATTTGATCATTTGAAATGGACACCATTTTGATGTGGCCTCAACACCAATGAAATATTTGGAATGAATTTGAAACTGGGGAAATCAAAGTCAAATTATATAATAAAGTTGATTTTTTTTTTTTTTTTCCAAAATTAGGTACGACTTCAATTAAGCACATATTCTCCATTGTCGCTAAATAAAGCCATATTAACACACATTGTTTACTTCTCATATGGTCGTTAGTAAGTCCTAAGGTGGTTACCTACTTCTAACAAACGAAAATTGGGAAAAAAGCGCTGTGTTGGTTAGAGTCCCGCCTGTGCTTGTAGTCGATCGAATCACACACAAAGCGGTCTTCCTGTCTATAGCTCTGCTGGATGAGGCCTAATAGGCCGAATCGTACATACAAGAGATTGATTTAGCCTTACATTTGAATAGGTATGCTCGCCTAATTCATTAATTTATTTTCAAAATTAGTCGCTTCATTAGCATATTCTCCATTATGCAAATGACAAATAATACTTTTAAATTAGTTTTGACTTTTCAGTAAAATCATAAGGTTTTTAAAAATACAGTTTATTTCCTAAGGACATTTCTTCAAGGGGCGCGTGTTAGCTCAGTCGGTGAGGCGTTCGCTAGAAACCCACACACAAAGGTTCCTAGTTTCGATACCGGCATCTTGCCAACTCAGCGTATGAGTAGCACAGGGATCTGTGCGGTAAAGTAAGGAGCTGATGGTAAGGTGCGGCGCTCCCACTCGCGCCTAAACAATCTCCTTGGATCTTAGGCAAATGAAGGGGTGACTCCCTCGCTGATTGGCTGAACCCGGCTTTAGGCCGCCCGACGACTTTTACTTTTTACTTTACTTATTTCCATCGGATTCGTGACCTCATCACTCATTGATGATCGGATATGATTACTCACTCGACGTGTAGTTGAACGTACTCTCTCTCTCTGTTGTTGCATTTTCCACACCAGCCGACACGAGAGACCATTTCTATTTATTCCATGTTCAAATTTTACCACATGTTTTATTCTATAATTTAAAGAACTTACTACTATACTACTACTACTACTTACTACTACAGCTGGCGAAGTCTTGTCACCCACTATTGTTTTTTTTCATTATTTTTTTTTTATACAGAAACCATGCAATTTTTCCTAAAAATTTTTTTTTAAATCTTTAAAATTTTTCTAGAAATTTCAGATTGTATTAATTCAAGTAGCAGAAGAATGGTTAGATCAGGGATTTACACTTGCTATTAATACCATGTAACCTTTCAACCGGTCATGTTACTTGGAAGATGGGGGGAGGGAGAGATAGAGGGAGATAGGAGAAGAAGGGATAGAGGGAGAATAAAGATTATAACAACTTTCAAAGCAACAGCTGACAATATGGATATTGACTAAGGTGTCAATAAACCTTGAATACTCAGATAATTACATGCAGCAATGAGGCAATACAATGAAATTTATATCCAACTTCTAAGTCACTTTCTCATAGATACACTATAATGAATGTTAACTGCATTTTACACACAAGAATTAATGACAAAGGAAAAGAAATGTTACACTTCTATGAATAATCATAAACTATACTATTACTTAATGATAATAATACAAAAAAGTTCACCAAATCCCTAACCAGTTGATTAACAAGATGAAAACGTTTTTAACCTTCAGATTAAAGATCCTTAGCATTTTGAGAATTACTCCACAAATGCAGATTATACAGAAGTGTCAAAAGAACTCGCAAAGATAAAATGAGGAAATCTGAAAGCTTGTTGCCAAAATTTAAAAAACTTGAAAAGACAGCTGTCAATTGGCAGGGATTGAAGCGAGTGAGACTTGTGACAAATACTTTTACCGCAAATGAAGAAAGGTTTCATGCCTTGAGGTGTGTGGTTGGGGCAATTTACAGGATCCAAATGGTTTATATATATATACTATATATACTACTATTATATTAACCAACCCCACCATACAAGTAGGATGTGACACAAGGTCAATTTCTTAAGTTTAACAGCTTTGAATTCAATTTTCCTTCCGCTAGACTGGTTAGGCAACAAGGTTAAAAGGCCACAGTACTTCCCTACTATTTACCCATGCTGGAGGGAGGATAGTTGGATTCTTACATTTCCAAGGATATTAGCGCTATTATCACGCAAACAGGCTTTCCAGGATTTGGAACTCAATTCGCCATGTTATTTCATACAGTGGTAACCTATATGACATACCTCCACACAATAACATGTAAATATAGTGAATTTTGCCATTCCAGCTGACAAGTGTGAAAATGAAAGAAAATATAGACAAATACTGGAATCGCTTGCCAGAGAGATTGAAAAAGTTGTGGAACATGAAAGTGACTGTAATAATTGTAGTTGGTGCACTTGGAACAGTTCCGAAAGGAAGAAGACAAGAATTGGAGAAGAATTAAAGCATTGCAGACCATAGCATTGTTGAGATCAAGCTAGAATACTCCTGGAGTCCTGCTGTCAACACAGACTCCACAAGAAACTACCAGCTAAATGCTGGGGTGAAAAACTCACAAAAGAGTGAAAATAATAAAGAGTACGCAACAATGATAATACAAAACAACAATAATAATAATATAATAATTAGAGCGCCTTGGAGTGGTCCCCTTAAAGATTGAGTTAACTGGAGATCAGAGGAATGGAGAACCATCCAGATGCCAGCACGAAGTCCTGAGGAGACTTGCTGTCACTCAGAACTCAATGAAAAAAAAACACCTGCTAAAACTGGTGTGAAAAAACTAGCTAGGAGTGAAAAAATATAAAAAAAATAATTAGTAGTATTAGTAATGGATTTTGACTTCATGAGAAAACTAATTACAAAGATAGACAAGCAATACAGTAGTTCTAATTTTAGCTAGGAAATTAAAATTCAAACCTTGACTTTTACTAGTTTAACTAATACTAAGATTTAATTATTAGTAATTATTAGTAGTTTGGTATCGATAATTAAATGGGATTCTTTTTTTATAAAGTTGTGAGGCCTACTGTGGAAAAAAAAAAAAAAAAAAAAAAAAAAAATCAGACAATGCAGAGACTGGAAAATTTAAAGAAAATTTAGCAAGTCATAAATGCATAAGCTATGAGGTATTTTCAAAAAGTATATAATAACAAGTGTGTTGTGGTTATATATCACTTGGTAGTAAAGGATGATTCTATATGTGATTTTCTAAGACACACTGTATTATTATTGTATGATCCAGTATGTATAAATACAGTGAATTTTAAATCACTACAGAGAGTTCAATGTATAATAATCTTTTTAGATATATACAGAGCAATATTTATCTTTGAAAGGAAGGAAAAAACTCAACAACCATTATTTCAATAATTTATTTCGACCAAAATTGGGGCCTTATAAATCCAAGTTGATTTAACAAGGCTCCCCAATCAAGTCTCATCAGATGGATAATCATCAATAATTTGAATTGCATAACAGAAAATTCTCGTGTAGATTCTTCTCCTCAAAATTTTTTTTACAAAATGTATACATTAAAAACTGTCACTATGGTGACAGGGAAGATCATTTCAAATGGAGAAAAAAAAGATATTTTTCAGGGCAAAAATTTTATATATGTATTTACCATGCGGAGGGCATGAGCAGGATGTGACGCAAGGTCAATTTCTTAAGCGAAGTTCAAACAAGTTTGATATTCCAAGTTTTCCTTCTCCTAGACTGGTTGCCTAACCAAGGTTAAAAGGGCCCAGTCTGCCCTACTATTTATCCAGAGAGAGAGAGAAGAGAGAAAAGAGAGAAGAGAGAGAGAGAGGATTCATACCTTTACCAAAAGGGTAATTAGCGCTAAGTAAAATGCAATTACCACATCCAGGATTTGAACTCAGGGCGACGAGTCCATTTCCCATGACTTTAACCATTACAACCACAACGCTTCCAAATGTGTTATAAAAGTATCGATATTGAAGCTGTATTTACCAAGATAGGAATAAACAAATGTTAATTTTTGTTTCAGAATACAAGGCATGTCAAAAGTAATGAAAATCTCGATTCTTTTTGACACACCTTGTATTTACCAAGACAAAAATGAAACCATCAATGAGACATTCGTTTTTCTTCAAAATACTATGTTCAAAATGTACAGAAACTTGCTGTATTTACCAAGACAAAAAATGAACAAGCAATGAATCGTTAAATTTTCTTTAACAGTCCCCATGGCATTCAGCATACATATTCTATAAATTTTTCCATTGCACCTCCAGTGATGCTGACAGTTTTTTTAATTTAGTGCGTCCTAGGATGCATGGATTTGATTTGAATGAGTCCCCAGGAATTTTGATGGATCCCACTAAAGTTTCTTAATAAATTGCAGAGTTTTTATCTATGAACAACTAAAGCCATCTAAACCCTACCTTGTACCCCATATTCGTTTCCAAGAAAATATTGAAATGTATTTATTGTTAGCTGGAAACAGTGGGGAGGAAGAAAAAGAAAAGAAAAAAAAAAAAAAAAAAACACTGGGATGCATGGATATGATTTTTCTGCGTCTTATCAGCATCTCTGATAGAAGTGTGAGTAATAGGAGGCATGTGGTGTAATGGTTAGACTCATCGGAAAAATGGACTCAACCCTAGTTCAATTCTTGGACGAAGCTGTTTACATTTCACATGGCACTAATACCCTTGGGAAAGGTATGAATCCAATTCTCCCTCCAGCTATGGGTAAATAAGACACTGGGATGCATGGATAAGATTTTTATGCATCAGTAAACGCACGACCGCGTACCCATCAACATCTCTGAAACTCATCTTTTAAGATGATGTAAAGTTGCACCATTGAATTTCTTTGAATGCTCTCCACATCCTCAATTCTTTCCTGAAGATGAAATTTTTAGTTTAAGAAAACAAAAAATAACGGCTGAACTTGCACAAAGGTGTCATAATTAGGGTAACCCAGGAAAAACAGAACCCAAATGGTTACGGTCCCCACCTGTCAGCTGACAGTCAGGGTTCGAATCACGGACAAGGCGGTCTTCCTGTCTATAGCTCTGCTGATGAGGCCTAATAGGCCGAAATGTACATACAGATTGATTTTTCTAGATTTGTTTAGCCTTGAATAGGTATGCCCGCATAATTAATTAATTATTAATTAATTAATTTTCAAAATTAGGTAAGATTTCAATTAAGCACATATTCTCCCAAAAATAGTATGTATGTAGGCATGGCATATATGTATGTATATGCAAGTGGGGGTGAGCATCTTTATACAGGTGTTTGTGTGTGGGCATAGGTAGCTTTTCTCTGTATGCACATGATATGTGTGCATGGGCATAAGTAGAAGTGTCGGTATTGCACATGTGTGTAGGCATAAGTAGCGTGTATGTATGTACATTATGTGTATGTATAGTAAGGGGATTGATAAAATAAGTTAAGAAAGTCTGTAGATTTTAACTAATGAATAAAAAAGAAACAGGTTTTCAACAGGGAGGAAAGGTTAATTTTTTAAATGTCTATAATAAACACAGGTTTTTGGCGTTAGTAGTCAAGGGTCGGTAGACAAGGATACCAATATATTTTTTTTTAATAAATTATTTTAGTTTTTGGATGTCCACATGAGAGGTGTGGGCTTCTTTTCCCCCGGAAACATAAACCCATATATTCAAGAAAGTAATCAAGATACACACACGGCAAATAAAAAGCTTAAAAATAAGTCATTTTGCGGTTATAGATCTATTTCTACCCACAGGTGTCAGTGTATACCTATGATTATCATCAGTAATATATATATATATATATATATATTATATATGGGGAGAATATGTGCTTAATTGAAGTCGTACCTAATTTTTGAAAATTAATGAATTAGGCGGCAGGCATACCTATTCAAATGTATGCCCACCTAATTCATTAATTATTAATTAATTTTCAAAAATTAGGTACGACTTCAATTAAGCACAAATTCTCCAAAAAAAATTGGCGCTAAAAAAAAGCCATAATCAAAACACATTGTTTTACTTCTCATATAAATATAAATAAATATATTATATATATATATATATATATATTATATATATATATATATATATATATTATTAATTATATATATATATTATATATATATATATATATATATATATAAATAAATAAATAATAGGAAAAATACAAAATCATTTTTTTTTTTTAATTTAAAAAAGTTAGTAAATGCATAGAAATTTTTTAAACATTCAGTTTTACAGCCCAAAAAAATGTCATTTTTAGAAAGAAAAAAAAAATTTTATTTTTATTTTCAAGAGACAAAATAAATGAAGTTATTTTAATTCTGACATCTGCATAACAAGGTGAAGCTTATGTCTGATGGAACGGAACAAAAAGAATAAATGTTTATTTTGACTGACCCAAAAGTGTTAGCATTGTAAAATTAGTGTATAACAGCTAAAGAAAGAAAATTAAATTGTTCATCAAAAACCTTTGAAAAGCAACTTTCTAAAGAAAAAGATATTGGCATGAACCGCTTGATTACCAATGCCAAGAAAAATGTCTGATCTCAGCATTTATACAAAAATCTAAATATTTTCTCTTTCTTCCTTTTCAGTTTTTAGAACAGGAAAGGAAAGATATTAATAAAACAGTGCACAGTATTGATTGCAAATATTGCCAAATTTCAAAAGCTTAGAGTAAACAAAGGCATTGAAAATTGGAGAGGTTAGAGGGGGTAGGGGGGATGGAACATATAGGGGGAGGGGAAGATACAAATAGTATCTAAGATTAACAAAAATGAGTTTAGTAATAAATTTTTAAATCTAAAAATAGTAAATAAATTTCAATCAAATAATTTATTTTCATCCAACTGAATTTTTAAAAAATTCTTAATTATCTTTTTTTATTACCAATTTTTTTTAAAATTGTTTTTTTTTTTTTTTTATAAATACTTTTTTATATACCTGTTTTTCTAATACTTTTTTTATATACCATGTTTTTTTAAAATACTTTTTTTTATATACCATAGTTTTTTTTAAAATACTTTTTTTTTTATATCATGTTTTTTTTTAATATACTTTTTGTATACCATATGTCTTTTAAAAATACTTTTTTGTATACCATGTCCTTTTTAAAATACTTTTTTGTATACCATGTCTTTTTAAAATACTTTTTGTATACCATGTCTTTTAAAATACTTTTTTTGTAATACCATGTCTTTTAAAAATACTTTTTTTTTAAATACCATGTTTTTTTTAAATATCATTTTCTTAAAATACCATTTTTTTTTTTTAAATACCAATTTTTTGTAAAACTTTTTTAAAAACTTTTAAATACCATATTTTTCTTAAATCTATTTTTTTTAAATACCAATTTTTTTTATTTTACACATTGCACAAGTGGTACAACAGTAATTGTTGTAAAGAAATAAACTCAACAAGCAGAGTTCAAATCCTGGATGAGGATCTTTGTATTTCAATTCAAAATGTTGGAG
This sequence comes from Doryteuthis pealeii, assembly GCA_023376005.1. Lineage (NCBI taxonomy): Eukaryota > Metazoa > Mollusca > Cephalopoda > Myopsida > Loliginidae > Doryteuthis > Doryteuthis pealeii. Next base: position 25,589,172 of record CM042156.1, read on the forward strand.
CCCTTGAGAAAAGCATGAATCCATCTCCTCCTAGCAAAGGTAAATAGTAGGGTAGATTGGGCTCGAGCCTTGGGGTAAACAACCTGGTCTAAGAGAAGGAAAACCTTAAAATCAAAAACCACCCATACAACTACTTGCTACAGAACTGGAAGCACCATCCCTACTGGGGTTTGGCTGCAGTCCTATGTCCCACAAGAAGGTATGATCTCATTCACTTTTTTTTTATATAATTAGTAATATTTCTTAGATGTGTAAACACGTATGACACTAAAACTGCATGCCGTGGTGAGACTTCAGTTCTGGAAATCTGGGGAATGTGGAGTACCCCTTCATTGCCATTACCCCAGATCCACTGACCCAGAGTGGTAGTATCTGTTAGGGCCCCATTTCTGGGTCAAATAGATCTGCTTGAAAATTATTAGTATTAGGAATACTCACATGAAACTATTTAACTGTACAAATTATTTGTATTAAACTATAATTGTTTACTAAGGAATATCATTAGATACTTGAAACCTTAGCAAAGAAGACCGACTTTGGCATTAATAACCCAACAAGGATTAATATATCATAAACTAAATCACCAAAGAGGTTTCCCACAAGAACATAAATAACTGCAAAAACCCCACCTTCACACTTGTCTAACAAATATAAACAACAAAATCTTTTTTTAAACTCTTTATTTTCTAAAATTAGAAGAGTCAACAAGAATATAAATAAGCACAGACTAAAAACTGACAATATATATTAAGCCAATGTTTGTCTTCATTTTTTAGCTGAAAACCCAACCTCTAAGCAGGATCTTTTTTTTTTTAAAGCTAACTCTTGTGGAATAAAAGAACACAGATTATACTGACCCGACTTCAATAGAACTATAGGATTGGAATGAAAGCCTTGTCCGATATACAGTTTAATGTTTTATTAAACACGAGAGAGAGTCAAAAAGTTATAATTACCAACACAGGAACGTGTATTATACATCAAAATAAAGCTGGTCCTCTGTGGATCACATCCCCACTTCTCTACATAGGAGTCAAAAAGTAATGCCATTTTGTTTAGGATAGTTATAATTACCAATACAGGAAACATGTATTATATATCAAAATGAAGCTGGTCCTCTGGATCGCATCCCTACTTCTCAACAAAAAACTGACAATACATATTAAGCCAATGTTTGTCTTTATTTTTTTAGCAGAAAACCCGACCTTCAAGCAGGACCTCTTTTTTTTTATAAAGCTAACCTTGTGGAATAAAAGAATACAGATTTGAACAATAGGATTGGAATGAAAGTCTTGTCCGATACAAAGTTTCAATGTTTTATTAAATACAAGCGAATCAAAAAGTAATACCATTTTGTTTAGGAGAGGTATAATTACCAACACAGGAACATGTATCATACATCAAAATGAAGCTGGTCCTCTGTGGATCACATCCCTACTTCTTCACAGTCACCGTTTTCTCTCAATAGCAATGTTCCACCTTCAAATGAGAGCATGTATCCCTGCCCCGTAAAATTCTGTTGACTGTTCTTTGAGCCACTTCTTCACTACAGATTTCTTCCTCGTCACTGAAATAATGTTTGCCTCTCAACTCTCTTTCAGGCGTCCAAAGAGATAGTCTGAAGGCGCTAAAATCTGGTGAGTATGGAGGATGCGGTAAAGTTGTCGCCCAAATAAGGCAATTGTCTCCTTTGTCCTGATGCTTGTGTGTTTGAGAATTGTCATGCAGAAGGACATTGTTGATTGGCAAGTTGGGTCTTACTCGTCAGATTCTTGCTCTGAGCCTCGTTAGGGTCTCAATGTAGGCCGTAGTTTTTTATAAAAAAAAAAAAAAATTCACATGAAATGAAGAAAATGGCATTACTTTTGACTCACCCTCCGTACTTTGTTTTTTTGTTTTTGTTTTTACATGTCTTTATTGGGTTGAATAAATACTATTTTGTATCAGACAAGACTTTCATTCCAATCATATATATATAATATATATATTAATCCAAATCATATTCAAGTGTCCCATTGTGGGTGTAATGGTAGCAAGTCTCACAGATTCCTTACTACTGTATAGCGAGTTCAATCCTCACTGGATGCCCCATACTTGTGATCTTGTGTCACATCCTACCTGTGGTGAAAGGGTTGGATAAATATTTGCCTTATTTGAATTCATCAACAACAATTAATTATTGCATCATATTTAATTTAAATAATTGGTTGAGGCTACGGAGGAATATCACAAAAGATTTCAAGGAATTAAATTTTTTTCAAATCTAGATTTTGCTTTTTAAGGGTGCTTTTTTTTTTCTTTTTCTAATTTGAAATTTTTTGTGCAATCAACTTTGAAATAATCAAAATCCAGTAATGATGGATATAACACCAAATTATATTTAGTGAAGACTCAAGAGTTAATAAACATTAATGAAAGGTTAACATTTATGACCCTTCCCTGGTGCCTAATGCTTGTACTACAAATATTTTTTTTTTTTTTTAAAGTCATGATTTTCCAGATTTAGAAATTTCAAGAATGACATAAATGACAAACTAAAAATCAACAATAAATGTTGTTTATTTCTGTCTTGATTAATTTTAGCTGAAAACCTGCCCTATAGACAGAATTTTAAGCTAATCTGTACAAAAAAAGTGGCAATTTCTTTAGCTGTCTAAAAGATTTGAATACAGGGTTTTCCTTTTCCCTAGATTGAGTGCATAACCAAGGTTAAAGATCCCAGTCTGCCTACTATTTACCCCTAGCTGAGGGGTGGAATAGTTGGATGCATACCATTCCCAAGTGTATTATTGCTATGTGAAATGTAATAGCCTCACCCAGTCCATTTTCTATGACAGTAACCATTACACATCTGATATCTGTAAACTGATTCTGTAATTACTTTTGCAACTTAACCCCCCCCAAAAACAAAGAAAGATGTTAATCCAATTAGTAATCATAGAAGATCTAATGGCCATAGCTTAGAATACACTGTCTGTATCCCCAGGGATGTCTTATATATGACACTAAACTGCATCAGACTGAGGCTCAAGTTTGGAGATTAGAGAGTGCGGAGTACCCCTTCATTGCATTACTCCCAGGTTCGCTCTGGGCTGGAGTGGGAAGTACTTGTTAATGCCCAATCTATGGATCAAATACAGATGTTTTAACAAATTTTTGTATATATGAAAAAAGAAAAAAAAAAAAAAAAAAAAAAAAAAAAGTGATTCATTATTATTACTAGCAATATATGCACCCTCCAGGTGCAAGTATTTAAGTTTAAATCAGAAAGGCTAATGAACTAATTAAGAATTCAGATAAAAAAGATTTGAAACGGAGGGGGTATAATCGGAAAATAGAACAACTGAAACTTACTCTTTCATCACTTTCGTTTTTCAATGCTAAAATTGTCCTAATTTAACTATTTAGTTAAAATAGGAAGTAAAAGATAAATTATTTCTTCTTGTTAATGAATTTTTTTTAGGATTCATTGAAGAGATTTTACTCATATTCATTAAGATAAAACCAAACATATTAGAAATCAATAATACCAAGCATTTTTATTAAAATCAGTTTTTTTAATATCAATATGCAAATTAAGCTTTACGTTTAACTGAAAACTGGTATTTTGTTGTATATATAAATAACAATTGCATGTTATTTAGTATTTAGGTAAGGCCAACAGTATTAATAATGTCAAACAGTTTTATTATTAATTAAGGTTTAAATAGAATAGATCATGGAGAATGTGACGTAAATAACTAAGGAATTGTGATTGAGTAGTAATATAGTTTCGGTTACAGACGAGAAAAACACACATCTCCATTATAATAAGATGTACGTACAAATATGTTACCCTCCAGGTACAAATATTTAAGTGTTAATGTAATAAAATCTTATATTAAATTAGAAAAGGCTAATGCAACAATAAGAATGCAGATAAAAAGATTTGAAACAGAGGGAGGTATATCCAAAAAAATAGAACCACTGAAACTTACTCTTACATCACTCCTGTCTTTCATTGCTAAATTTAGCTTTTTATATTCCTGATAATCATGTTCTAAAATTAATTTCAGTGCAGTGGTAAAAAAAAAAAACAAGCTAAGAATTTTTTGTCTTCAACTGTAGTAAGTGAGTAAAGTAAAGTCATCGGGTGGCCTAAAGTCGGTATCAGCCAGACAGCAAGGGAGTCTATCCCCTTTTCACTAGCGCTAGACAAAAGAGATCATTTTGGGCTTATCGCTGTGCTAGCCACAACGCTGATTTGGCAAGGGCCAGTATCGGAACTAGGAACCAATGTGGTTTCTAGCCGAACGCTCTACCGACTGTGCTAACCCAAGCTATTTTTTATAGCAAGTCACTTGCAAGGCATTTGTTATTGAATTTGAAAAATTCAAGAATATTTGCTCAATTTTAAAAAGCAATTTTTGTGTTAAATGCTATGAAGATTTCAATAGCTTTTAGGTATTTATTCAAATTCATTTTTATTGCTACATATAATTCATTTCAGGGTACGAATAAAAATGAATTTTTTTTAACACAACAAATGCTAACTTTTTATTGCTGTGCTAAAAAGTTTCACTTTTCCAACATAAAAGTTTTTATAGAAAATAAAATATACAATGAAAGTTGATCATTAGTATTATTTGTATTATAACAGACTATTGTCCTCATCTTCATGGTTATCTGTACAACATTTCAACCGATGTGCCTCTGTCTTCTTCAGGTATTTCTATCAGACTCAGGAACGTTCTCGAACTCTGGAACCTTTTTTGTCGTAATCGGGAGCCATCCAAAGAACTTTGAACCTAACCCTTTATTCAATCTACAGGAGTAGACTGTTCTCATTCCGCTAACCATAGCTGGGGTACAGGTGTTAAGCTGTTTTAATTATCCTTCTATGTTACTGCTGCCCCTGACCAGGATTGAACCTGCAGTATAGAGATAACTGTTACTTAGAACTGTCTTAACCTAATCCTTTATCCACTACGCTATGAGTCCAACAAGAAATACCTGAAGAGACCGGAGGGCACATCGGCCAAAAATGTTGTACCAGATAACAATGAAGATGAGGACAATAGTCCGAATAATACAAATAATACTAATTATCAAGCTCATCTCAAAATATTTCAGAGAGAAGTTGACAAGTATTATTTGTAATTATTCGGACCTATTGTCCTCATCTTCATTGTTATCTGTACAACATTTTGGCCGATGTGCCTCCGGTCTTCTTCAGGTATTTTCTTGTTGGACTCATAGCGTAGTGGATAAAGGAGTTAGGTTAAGACAGTTCTAAGTAACAGTTATCTCTATACTGCAGGTTCAATCCTGGTCAGGGGCAGCAGTAACATAGAAGGATAATTTAAACAGCTTAACACCTGTACCCCAGCTATGGTTAGCGGAATGAGAACAGTCTACTCCTGTAGATTGAATAAAGGGTTAGGTTCAAAGTTCTTTGATGGCTCCCGATTACGACAAAAAGGTTCCAGAGTTCGGGAACGTTCCTGAGTCTGATAAGAAATACCTGAAGAAGACCAGAGGCACATCGGTTGAAACGTTGTACAGATAACCATGAAGATGAGGACATAGTCTGTATAATACAAATAATACTAATGATCAACTTTCATTGTATATTTTATTTTCTATAAAAAATTTTATGTTGGAAAAGTGAAAACTTTTTAGCACAGCAATAAAAAGTTAGCATTTTGTGTGTTGTAAAAAAAATTCATTTTTTATTCGTACCACTGAAATGAATTATATGTAGCAATAAAAATGAATTTGAATAAATACCTAAAAGCTATGAAATCTTCATAGCATTTAACACAAAAATTGCTTTTTAAAATTGAGCAATATTCTTGAATTTTTCAAATTCAATACAAATGCCTTGCAAGTGACTTGCTATAAAAAATAGCTTGGGTTAGCACAGTCGGTAGAGCGTTCGGCCAGAAACCACATGGTTCCTAGTTCGATACTGGCCCTCGCCAAATCAGCGTGTGGGTAGCTGACAGGTGGGATAAGCCCAAAATGATCTCTTTTGTCTAGCGCTAGTGAAAAGGGGATAGACTCCTTGCTGTCTGGCTGATACCAACTTTAGGCCACCCCGATGACTTTACTTTACTCACTTACTACAGTTGAAGACAAAAATTCTTAGCCTTGTTTTTTTTTTTTACCACTGCACTGAAAATTAATTTTAGACATGATTATCAGGAATATAAAAGCTAAATTTAGCAATGAAAGACAGGAGTGATGTAAGAGTAAGTTTCAGTTGTTCTATTTTGGATTATACCTCCCTCTGTTTCAAATCTTTTTATCTGCATTCTTATTGTTGCATTAGTCTTTCTAATTTAATATAAATTTTATTACATTAACACTTAAATATTTGTACCTGGAGGGTGTGTAGGGTACATATATTTGATTACATAATAATAATGAATCACAATTTTTCTTTGTCTTTTTCTTTTTCATATACAAAAATTTGTTAAACATCTGTATTTGAACCATAGATTGGGCACTAACAAGTATTCCCACTCCAGCCCAGAGCGAACCTGGGAGTAATGGCAATGAAGGGGTACTCCGCACTCTCTAGATCTCCAAAACTTGAGCCTCAGTCTGATGCAGTTTAGTGTCATATATAAGACATCCCTGGGGATACAGACTGTGTATTCTAAGCTATGGCCATTAGATCTTCTATGATTACTAATTGGATTAACATCTTTCTTTTTTTTTGGGGGGGAGGTTAAGTTGCAAAAGTAATTACAGAATCGGTTTACAGATATCAGATGTGTAATGGTTACTGTCATAGAAAATGGACTGGGTGAGGCTATTTACATTTCACATAGCAATAATACTCTTGGGAATGGTATGCATCCAACTATTCCACCCCTCAGCTAGGGGTAAATAGTAGGGCAGATTGGGATCTTTAACCTTGGTTATGCAATCAATCTAGGAAAAGGAAAACCCTGTATTCAAATCTTTTAGACAGCTAAAGAAATTGCCACTTTTTTGTACAGATTAACTTAAAATTCTGCATCTAGGGCAGGTTTTCAGCTAAAATTAATCATGACAGAAATAAAAAACATTTATTGTTGATTTTAGTTTGTCATTTATGTCATTCTTGAAATTTCTAAATCTGGAAAATCATGACTTTAAAAAAAAAAAAAATATTTGTAGTACAAGCATTAGGCACCAGGGGGAGGGCCATAAATGTTAACCTTTCATTAATGTTTATTAACTCTTGAGTCTTCACTAAACATAATTTGGTGTTATATCCATTCATTACTGGATTATGATTATTTCAAGGTTGATTGCACAAAAATTTCAAATTAAAAGAAAAAAAAAAAGAAAAAAAAGCACCTTAAAATCCAAAATCTAGATTTTGAAAAAAAATTTAATTCCTTGAAATCTTTTGTGATATTCCTTAAAATTAAATGTGATGCAATAATTAATGTTGTTGATGAATTTCAAATAAGGCAAATATTTATCCAACCCTTTCACCACAGGTAGGATGTGACACAAGATCACAAGTATGGGGCATCCAGTGAGGATTGAACTCGCTATACAGTAGTAAGGAATCTGTGAGACTTGCTAACCATTACACCACAATGGGACACTTGAATATGATTTGATGATATATATATATATATATATATATATGATTGGAATGAAAGTCTTGTCTGATACAAAATAGTATTTATTCAACCAATAAAGACATGTAAAAAAAAACAAAAAAAACAAAGTACGAGGGTGAGTCAAAAAGTAATGCCATTTTCTTCATTTCATGTGAATTTTTTTTTTTTTTTTTATAAAACTACGGCCTACATTGAGACCCTAACGAGGCTCAGAGCAAGAATCTGACGAGTAAGACCCAACTTGCCAATCAACAATGTCCTTCTGCATGACAATGCTCAAACACACAAGCATCAGGACAAAGGAGACAATTGCCTTATTTGGGCGGACAACTTTACCGCATCCTCCATACTCACCAGATTTAGTGCCTTCAGACTATCTCTTTGGACGCCTGAAAGAGAGTATGAGAGGCAAACATTATTTCAGTGACGAGGAAGTGAAATCTGTAGTGAAGAAGTGGCTCAAAGAACAGTCAACAGAATTTTACGGGGCAGGGATACATGCTCTCATTTGAAGGTGGAACATTGCTATTGAGAGAAACGGTGACTGTGAAGAAGTAGGGATGTGATCCACAGAGGACCAGCTTCATTTTGATGTATGATACATGTTCCTGTGTTGGTAATTATACCTCTCCTAAACAAAATGGTATTACTTTTTGATTTGCTTGTATTTAATAAAACATTGAAACTTTGTATCGGACAAGACTTTCATTCCAATCCTATTGTTCAAATCTGTATTCTTTTATTCCACAAGGGTTAGCTTTATAAAAAAAAGAGGTCCTGCTTGAAGGTCGGGTTTTCTGCTAAAAAATAAAGACAAACATTGGCTTAATATGTATTGTCAGTTTTTGTTGAGAAGTAGGGATGCGATCCAGAGGACCAGCTTCATTTTGATATATAATACATGTTCCTGTATTGGTAATTATAACTATCCTAAACAAAATGGCATTACTTTTTGACTCCTATGTAGAGAAGTGGGGATGTGATCCACAGAGGACCAGCTTTATTTTGATGTATAATACGCGTTCCTGTGTTGGTAATTATAACTTTTTGACTCTCTCTCGTGTTTAATAAAACATTGAAACTGTATATCGGACAAGGCTTTCATTCCAATCCTATAGTTCTATTGAAGTCGGTCAGTATAATCTGTGTTCTTTTATTCCACAAGAGTTAGCTTTAAAAAAAAAAAGATCCTGCTTAGAGGTTGGGTTTTCAGCTAAAAAATGAAGACAAACATTGGCTTAATATATATTGTCAGTTTTTAGTCTGTGCTTATTTATATTCTTGTTGACTCTTCTAATTTTAGAAAATAAAGAGTTTAAAAAAAGATTTTGTTGTTTATATTTGTTAGACAAGTGGTGAAGGTGGGGTTTGCAGTTATTTATGTTCTTGTGGGAAACCTCTTTGGTGATTTAGTTTATGATATATTAATCCTTGTTGGGTTATTTAATGCCAAAGTCGGTCTTCTTTGCTAAGGTTTCAAGTATCTAATGATATTCCTTAGTAAACAATTATAGTTTAATACAAATAATTTGTACAGTTAAATAGTTTCATGTGAGTATTCCTAATACTAATAATTTTCAAGCAGATCTATTTGACCCAGAAATGGGGCCCTAACAGATACTACCACTCTGGGTCAGTGGATCTGGGAGTAATGGCAATGAAGGGGTACTCCACATTCCCCAGATTTCCAGAACTGAAGTCTCACCACGGCATGCAGTTTAGTGTCATACGTGTTGACACATCTAAGAATATTACTAATTATATAAAAAAAAGTGAATGAGATCATACACTTCTTGTGGGACATAGGACTGCAGCCAAACCCCAGTAGGGATGGTGCTTCCAGTTCTGTAGCAAGTAGGTTTGTATGGGTGGTTTTGATTTTAGGTTTTTCCTTCTCTTAGACCAGTTTGTTTACCCCCAAGGCTCGAGCCCAATCTACCCTACTATTTACCTTTGGCTAGGAGGAGATGGATTTATGCTTTTCTCAAGGGCTCCAACATGAAGTGAAAATACAAAGATCCTCATCCAGGATTTGAACTCTGCTTGTTGAGTTTATTTCTTTACAACAATTACTGTTGTACCACTTGTGCAATGTGTAAATAAAAAAAATTGGTATTTAAAAAAAAATAGGTATTTAAGAAAAAATAATGGTATTTAAAAGTTTTTAAAAAAAGTTTTACAAAAAATTGGTATTTTAAAAAAAAAATGGTATTTTAAAAAAATGATATTTAAAAAAACATGGTATTTAAAAAAGTATTTTAAAAGACATGGTATTTAAAAAAAAGTATTTTAAAAGACATGGTATTTAAAAAAAAGTATTTTAAAAGACATGGTATACAAAAAAGTATTTTAAAAGACATGGTATACAAAAAAAGTATTTTAAAAAACATGGTATAAAAAAAAGTATTTTAAAAAAACATGGTATACAAAAAAAAGTATTTTTAAAAAAAACATGGTATATAAAAAAAAAAGTATTTATAAAAAAAAAACAATTTAAAAAAAATTGGTAATAAAAAAGATAATTAAGAATTTTTTAAAAATTCAGTTGGATGAAAAAATAAATTATTTGATTGAAATTTTATTTACTATTTTTAGATTTAAAAAATTTATTACTAAACTCATTTTTGTTAATCTTAGATACTATTTGTATCTTCCCTCCCCCTATATGTTCCGTCCCCCCTACCCCCTCTAACCTCTCCAATTTTCCAATGCCTTTGTTTACTCTAAGCTTTGAAATTTGGCAATATTGCAATCAATACTGTGCACTGTTTTATTAATATCTTTCCTTTCCTGTTCTAAAAACTGAAAAAGGAAGAAAGAGAAAAATATTTAGATTTTGTATAAATGCTGAGATCAGACATTTTTCTTTGGCATTGGTAATCAAGCGGTTCATGCCAATATCTTTTTCTTAGAAAGTTGCTTTTCAAAAGGTTTTTGATGAACAATTTAATTTTCTTTCTTTAGCTGTTATACACTATTTACAATGCTAACACTTTTGGGTCAGTCAAAATAAACATTTATTCTTTTTGTTCCGTTCCATCAGACATAAGCTTCACCTTGTTATGCAGATGTCAGAATTAAAATAACTTCATTTTATTTTGTCTCTTGAAAATAAAAATAAAAAATTTTTTTTCTAAAAATGACATTTTGTTTTGGGCTGTAAAACTGAATGTTTAAAAATTTCTATGATTTACTACCGTTTTTAAATTAAAAAAAAAAAAAAAAAAAAATGAAATTTTTATTTTTCCTATTTCTTTATATATATATATATATATATATATATATATATATATATAAAATGAGAAGTAAACAATGTGTTTTGATATGGCTTTTTTTTAGCCGACAATTTTTTGGAGAATTTGTGCTTAATTGAAGTCGTACCTAATTTTTGAAAATTAATTAATAATTAATGAATTAGGTGGGCATACATTTGAATAGGTATGCCTGCGCCTAATTCATTATTTATTAATTAATTTTCAAAAATTAGGTACGACTTCAATTAAGCACATATTCTCCCATATATATATATATATATATATATATATATATATATATATATATATATATATATATATATATATATATACTGATGATAATCATAGGTATACACTGACACCTGTGGGTAGAAATAGATCTATAACCGCAAAATGACTTATTTTTAAGCTTTTTATTTGCCGTGTGTGTATCTTGATTACTTTCTTGAATATATGGGGTTTATGTTTCCGGGGGAAAAGAAGCCCACACCTCTCATGTGGACATCCAAAAACTAAAATAATTATTAAAAAAAATATATGGTATCCTTGTCTACCGACCCTTGACTACTAACGCCAAAAACCTGTGTTTATTATAGACATTTAAAAAAATTAACCTTTTCCTCCCTGTTGAAAACCTGTTTCTTTTTTATCATTTAGTTAAAATCTACAGACTTTCTTAACTTATTTTATCAATCCCCTTACTATACATACACATAATGTACATACATACACGCTACTTATGCCTACACACATGTGCATACCGACACTCTACTTATGCCCATGCACACATATCATGTGCATACAGAGAAGCTACCTATGCCCACACACAAACACCTGTATAAAGATGCTCACCCCCACTTGCATATACATACATATATGCCATGCCTACATACATACTTATTTTTGGGAGAATATGTGCTTAATTGAAATCTTACCTAATTTTGAAAATTAATTAATTAATAATTAATTAATTATGCGGGCATACCTATTCAAGGCTAAACAAATCTAGAAAAATCAATCTGTATGTACATTTCGGCCTATTAGGCCTCATCAGCAGAGCTATAGACAGGAAGACCGCCTTGTCCGTGATTCGAACCCTGACTGTCAAGCTGACAGGTGGGGACCGTAACCATTTGGGTTCTGTTTTTTCCTGGGTTACCCTAATTATGACACCTTTGTGCAAGTTCAGCCGTTATTTTTTGTTTCTTAAACTAAAAATTCATCTTCAGGGAAAGAATTGAGGATGTGGAGAGCATTCAAAGAAATTCAATGGTGCAACTTTACATCATCTTAAAAGATGAGTTTCAGAGATGTTGATGGGTACGCGTCATGCGTTACTGATGCATAAAAATCTTATCCATGCATCCCAGTGTCTTATTTACCCATAGCTGGAGGGAGAATTGGATTCATACCTTTCCCAAGGGTATTAGTGCCATGTGAAATGTAAACAGCTTCGTCCAAGAATTGAACTAGGGTTGAGTCCATTTCCGATGAGTCTAACCATTACACCACATGCCTCCTATTACACACACTCACACTCTCACACTTCTATCAGAGATGCTGATAAGACGCAGAAAAATCATATCCATGCATCCCAGTGTTTTTTTTTTTTTTTTTCTCTTTTTTTTTTCTTCCTCCCCACGTTTCCAGCTAACAATAAATACATTTCAATATTTTCTTGGAAACGAATATGGGGTACAAGGTAGGGGTTAGATGGCTTTAGTTGTTCATAGATAAAAACTCTGCAATTTATTAAGAAACTTTAGTTGGGACCCATCAAAATTCCTGGGGACTCATTCAAATCAAATCCATGCATCCTAGGACGCACTAAATTAAAAAAACTGTCAGCATCACTGGAGGTGCAATGGAAAATTTTATAGAATATGTATGCTGAATGCCATGGGGACTGTTAAAGAAAATTAACGATTCATTGCTTGTTCATTTTTGTCTTGGTAAATACAGCTTAAGTTTCTGTACATTTTGAACATAGTATTTTGAAGAAAAACGAATGTCTCATTGATGGTTTTATTTTTGTCTTGGTAAATACAAGGTGTGTCAAAAAAGAATCGAGATTTTCATTACTTTTTGACACGCCTTGTATTCTGAAACAAAAAATTAACATTACATTTGTTTATTCCTATCTTGGTAAATACAGCTTCAATATCGATACTTTTATAACACATTTTGGAAGCGCGTGGTGTAATGGTTAAAATCATGGGAAATGGACTCGTCGCCCTGAGTTCAAATCCTGGATGTGGTAATTGCATTTTACTTAGCGCTAATACCCTTGGTAAAGGTATGAATCTCTCTCTCTCTCTCTCTCTCTCTCTCTCTCTCTCTCTCTCTCTCTCTCTCTCTCTCTCTCTCTCTCTCTCTCTCTGGATAAATAGTAGGGCAGACTGGGCCCTTTAACCTTGGTTAGGCAACCAGTCTAGGAGAAGGAAAACTTGGAATTCAAACTTGTTGAACTTCGCTTAAGAAATTGACCTTGCGTCACATCCTGCTCATGCGGAGGGGTTGGTAAATACATATATAAAATTTTGCCCTGAAAAATATTCTTTTTTTTTCTCATTTGAAATGACTTCCTGTCACCATAGTGACAGTTTTTAATGTATACATTTTGTAAAAAAAATTTTGAGGAGGAAGAATCTACATCGAGAATTTTTCTGTTATGCAATTCAAATTATTGATGATTATCCATCTGATGAGACTTGATTTGGGGAGCTTTGTTAAATCAACTTGGATTTATAAAGGCCCCAATTTTGGTCGAAATAAATTTATGGAATAACGGTGTTGAGTTTTTCCTTCCTTTCAAAGATAAATATTGCTCTGTATATAATCTAAAAAGATTATTATACATTGAACTCTCTGTAGTGATTTAAAGATTCACTGTATTTATACATACTGGATCATACAATAATAATACAGTGTGTCTTAGAAATCACATATAGAATCATCCTTTACTACCAAGTTTTGGATATATAACACAACACCTTGTATATATACTTTTTGAAAATACCTCATAGCTTATGCATTTATGACTTGCTAAATTTTCTTTAAATTTTCCAGTCTCTGCATTGTCTGATTTTTTTTTTTTTTTTTTTTTTTTTTTTTTTTCACAGTAGGCCTCACAACTTTATAAAAAAGAATCCCATTTAATTATCGATACCAAACTTACTAATAATTACTAATAATTAAATCTTAGTATTAGTTAAACTAGTAAAAGTCAAGGTTTGAATTTTAATTTCCTAGCTAAAATTAGAACTACTGTATTGCTTGTCTATCTTTGTAATTAGTTTTCTCATGAAGTCAAATCCATACTAATACTACTAATTATTTTTTTTATTTTTTTCACTCCTAGCTAGTTTTTCACACCAGTTTTAGCAGGTGTGTTTTTTTTTTTTCATTGAGTTCTGAGTGACAGCAAGTCTCCTCAGGACTCATGCTGGGATCTGGATGGTCTCCATTTTTTTCCTCTGATCTCCAGTTAACTCAATCTTTAGGGACCACTCCAAGGGCTCTAATATTATTATTATTATTATTGTTGTTTTGTATTATCATTGTTGGTACTCTTATTATTTCACTCTTTGTGAGTTTTTCACCCCAGCATTAGCTGGTAGTATTCTTGTGGAGTCTGAGTGACAGCAGGACTCCAGGAGTATTCTAGCTGATCTTAACAATGCTATGGTCTGCAATGGCTTTAATTCTTCCTCCAATTTCTTGTCTTTTTCTTCCTTTCGGAACTGTTCCAAGTGCACCAACTACAATTGGTATTACAGTCACTTTCATGTTCCACAACTTTTTCAGCTCTCTGGCAAGATCCAATTATTTGTCTATATTTTTGTCTTTCATTTTCACACTTGTCAGCTGGAATGGCAAAATTCACTATATTACATGTTATTGTGTGGAGGTATGTCATGTAATGGTTACCACTGTATGAAATTAACATGGCGAGATGAGTTCAAATCCGGGATAAGGCTGTTTGCGTTTGAAATAGCGCTAATATCCTTGGGGAAATGTAAGAATCCAACTATCCTCCCTCCAGCTATGGGTAAATAGTAGGGAAGTACTGTGGCCTTTAACCTTGTTGCCTAACCAGTCTAGCGGAAGGAAAACTTTGAATTCAAAGCTGTTAAACTTAAGAAATTGACCTTGTGTCACATCCTACTTGTATGGTGGGGTTGGTATATATATATATATATATATATATATATATATATATATAACCATTTGGATCCTGTAAATTGCCCCAACCACACACCTGCAAGGCATGAAACCTTTCTTCATTTGCGGTAAAAGTATTTGTCACAAGTCTCACTCGCTTCCAATCCCTGCCAATTGACAGCTGTCTTTTCAGTTTTTAAATTTGGCAACAAGCTTTCAGATTTCCTCATTTTATCTTTGCCGAGTTCTTTTGACACTTCTGTATAATCTGCATTTTGTGGAGTATTCAAAATTGCTAAGGATCTTTTAATCTGAAGGTTAAAAACGTTTTTTTCATCTTGTTAATCAACTGGTTAGGGATTTGGTGAATCTTTTTTGTATTATTATCATTAGTAATAGTATAGTTTATATTGTTATTCATAGAAGTGTAACATTTCTTTTTCCTTGTCATTAATTCTTGTGTGTAAAATGCAGTTAACATTCATATAGTGTATCTATGAGAAAGTGACTTAGAAGTTGGATATAAATTTCATGTATTGCCTCATTGCTGCATGTAATTATCTGAGTATCAAGGTTTATTGGACACCTTAGTCAATATCCATATTGTCAGCTGTTGCTTTGAAAGTTGTTATATCTTTAGTTCTCCCTCTATCCCTTCTCTCTATCTCCCTCTATCTCTCCCTCCCCCCATCTTTTCCAAGTAACATGACCGGTTGTAATAGGTTACATGGTATTAATAGCAAGTGTAAATCCCTGATCTAACCATTCTTCTGCTACTTGAATAATACAATCTGAAATTCTAGAAAATTTTTAAAGATTTAAAAAAAAATTTTTTTAGGTAAAATAATTGCATGGTTTCTGTTATTAAAAAAAATAATGAAAATTAAAACAATATGTAGTGGTGACAAGACTTTCGGGCCAGTCTGTAGTAGTAGTAGTAGTAGTAGTAGTAAGTTCTTTAAATATAGGAATAAAACTATTAAGACAAAATTTGGAAGGTTTTCTTTCCAGTGGTGTGAAAAAAAATATATATAGTATTCCTTATTGGTAAATAAGTAAAGTAAAAAGTAAAGTCGTCGGGGCGGCCTAAAGTCGGTATCAGCCAATCAGCGAGGGAGTCTATCCCCTTTTCATTTGCGCTAGACCAAGGAGATTGTTTTAGCGTCTGAGGTGGAGCGCCGCACCTACCATCAGCTCCTTACTTTACCGCACAGATCCCTGTGCTACTCATACGCTGAGTTGGCAAGAGGCCGGTATCGAACCAGGAACCTTGTGGTTTCTAGCCGAACGCTCTACCGACTGAGCTAACACGGCCCCTTGAAGTAAAGTTGTCTTTATTGGTAAATAAACTGTATTTTAAAACCTTATGATTTTTACTGAAAAGTTCAAATTTCTTTTTTTTTTTAATTTTTTAAAAAGTATTTATTTGTCATTTGCTTATTTTATTATTTTGGGAGAATATGTGCTTAATTGAAGTCGTACCTAATTTTGAAAATTAATTAATGAATTAGGCGAGCATACCTATTCAAATGTAAGGCTAAATCAATCTCTGTATGTACATTTCGGCCTATTAGGCCTCATCAGCAGGCTATAGACAGGAAGACCGCTTTGTGTGTGATTCGATTCCTGACTATCAAGCTGACAGGCGGGGACTCTAACCATTACACCAGCTGGCCTTTTTTCCCAGATTTTTCGTTTTGTTTAGAAGTAGGTTATATTCCACTTATGGTGACTTACTACACGACCATATGAGAAGTAAACAATGTGTTTTAATATGGCTTTTATTTAGCTGACAATTTTTGGGAGAATATGTGCTTAATTGAAGTCGTACCTAATTTTGAAAATTAATCAATTTTATTATATAATTTGACTTTGATTTTCTTTCTCTTTCAGTTTCAAAATTCATCCCAAATATTTCATTGGTGTTGAGGGCTCACATTCAAAATGGCGTGTCCATTTTCAAATGATTCAACATATCAACTGAGAAACGGCTGTTGACAAGAAGGTAATTTTATTTATTTTTTTTTGCTTATATATTATATATGTATGAAGACTGAAAACAGGTTGATGTTACAACATAAAAATTTCTTAACTTCATTTATGAAACTAAAGTTTGAGTATATATTGTTTAAAAACACTTCTATGAAATATATACTGGCATTATTATCAAGGTGTTCTGACTGCATGGATTTCCCATGACTCTCTATTGCTATCTGTTTATATTGGTCATCACTCTTGGTAACTCCTCAAGGATGTATCCAGTTTATTGTTTAAAAACACTTCTATGAAATATATATATATCTATACTAGACAAAACGTGACCCATTGGGTCACCCATTCAGCTCTGGGTAGATAACTGAGATTAGGGAAAAGGGAGTTAGCAAAGAGAATAACATTTTTTTTTTTTTTTTTTTTTAAATACGTCCGGACAAAACCTTAAAATCATTTTATTAGCTTTTTAAGAAAGGAAATGTTTGACCTCATTTAAGCTATGGATTGCTGATTGTGAAATTTAACATAGAAATACATTTCAAATTCTCCTCTCCCTCTCCCTCCCTATCCCCCTCCACAACCTCCTTTCCCCCTCCACAACCCCCTCCCCCCCTCTCTCAGCTAAAACTTGGAACAATTTCTGTTTTATTTTATTAGAGAGATCAGATTTCTATATCGATATCGTGTCAATAGTAGTCCATACCTTTTTTACGCACATGTTGACATTGCTTTCAGTAGATGTGATATTGCTACTGAGGTATATGAATTTCAGGGGCTTGCTGTTTAACTCTTAAAGTCCTCTACCACCTCATTCCACCCGGCCGGAAGTCACATTTGTTTTCTTAATCTACCCCAAATGATAGCCTTTGTTTAAATGTAATATTAAACATATTTAGAAGTTTTTGATTTAAGGGAAATAACAGGTAACTTGAAATGAAAAGCCCATTTTTAACCATTTTATATATATATCCTTATAGGAATGGGGCTCTGGACTTGGAAAATTCTCAACAGGATGCTAAGAGTTAATGAGGAGATGGCACCATCTTGATTAAAACACATAAAATTCTAATTAGACTCCTTCCTAAATAGAAGCATCAGTATCATCATGGACCACTGTTACTTATGAAATGCTAATTAGAATCCTTCACGCCTTCCCGCACCAACCATGTTGCCCTTATGGCAAGCCCCCCAACCCTTTTTATCATATGGGTGCTAGAAGGCGGTAGCTGAGGGTCTACATGTTCTGGGAATTATGTCAAACTCTATCGGATGGTGAGGTTCCAGTTTTGGATGTTTAGGGAATGTGGAGCACCCCTTCATCACCATTGCTCCCTGGTCCACTCTGAGTGGTAGTACCTATTAGGGTCCCATCTATGGGTTAAATAGAAAAATGTATTTATAAAAAGAAATTGTGTATCCATTAAGAATCAATTTATTTCAAAACTTTATCTGCATTAAATGACCCACTGAGGTTGATATGCCGTAAACCAAACCAAACCTTCACTCCTTCCAAAATAGAAGCATCATTGGTTGCTGTGACAATGGGAACACAACATATTTACAGGTTGTTTACTGTGTATTATTAATCTGTTTTTATCATTTATTACCATAAATATATTTGCTGGTTTCTCAGACAAATATTTTCATGTCTGTTGTTTATAACAATTTAACCAAAAAGAACAAGAAATAAAGGTACCGGTTCAAAATGTATATAAATTCACGGAATAATGAAAAGGCTTCCGCACACTACATTACACATTTATTAAAACCAGATAACTTGTACAACGGACATAAGAATCTGCGTGTCGTATAGTTAACCTCTTTAACTTTAGAGGAACAAAAAAGAAAAAGGAACTGAATATTCAAATGCTAAAAAGCAGGACATTGAAGTTGGTAATTGCATAAAAAATATCTGAATCCAGGTTCCAAGAAAGTCTGCCAAAATGTGCGCTGCAAAGTTTGTAGTGAGGCGAGGGGGGGTGGTTGTCTTTGATTCCACTGTTTCCTCTCTGTGTGCCGACTTGTCTCAGTATTTGTTCTTAAATGCTTTTGCTACTATTAAGTCTACAAATATTTCTGATTACAACTCTGACATTTTCCTCGCATTGGTTCTTCAAGCCAGAATTCCTCAAACTGGGTGGATTGGGAAGTGGGGGGGTTTGGTCATATGAAAAGGACCAGCATGTCAACCCTGGGAAAAAGAACTGGAGGGGGGGAAGTATGGGGGAGAAAGAAGTCCATTGCAATGAGAACCTATAAAGCAAATGTGTGTACACACACACACACACACACTTACTATTTTGCAGACAAACACTGAGAAGAGACTAACATATTCTTCATTTGACTAAGTTGATTTCGAGTGTGACTTGGGGGGAGGGCTATATAATTGCTCCAGCTTTGATTTTTTTTTTTTTTTTTTTTTTTTTTTTTTCCCCCCCTTCATTCTTTTTTTTAATACCATTTCATATATTTACTCCCACCCCCTTCATATTTTTTACCTCCCACTTCATATTTCTCTCTTACCCACAAAATCTTGTCTGTAGTAAAATGGTTATCATTGTTGGAAATGAACATAGCAAACCAGGGTTCAAATCCTACATGAGGCTGGTTGCATTTCACATAGCACCAATATCCTTGACAAAGGCATGAATCCATTTCTTCCTCTCCTCCCAACTATGGGTAAATAGTAGGGCAGACTGGGCACTTTAACCTTGGTTAGGCAACCAGTCTAGGAGAAGGAAACCTGTTAAACTGCTTAAACTGGCCTTGTGTCACATCCTACTTGTCACATTCTTTGTTAGACTGCTTTTTCTTATTTAAATTTTCCTATTTTTATAAAGACTGGGGGTTTGTGAGGTATTGCTGGGTTGCTCAGGGTTAGTGGTAATAATGCATTGGTTTCAAAACCATGACTTACCTTAGTCATCATCTGATGGAGTATTTGTTGACCGAGATGATAAGCAGCTTGATTGACAAAAATTCAGTCAGGTTTCGCTCCCGGCTAGAAGTAGCTGTTAAAGTCGAGCCACACGGATGAGACGTAAATGCCGAAACACTGTGTCTGTAGATGACTTATAAGTAATCCACAGACACGTGTTTCAAGGTTTCACCTCTCATCAGTGTGGTTATACCTTAACAGCTACCTCTGGCCGGGTTTGAGACTTGAATTAACTTTCATTCGCCAAGTCTCTTACCTGTGCGGCCAGAAGCAGCTGTCAAATATAGGAAAAATATATATATATATATATATATATATATTATATATATATATAATGCTCTACTAAGCATATTGAGCACTTTTATGTATATAACTTAGCAAACTCCTTTGGTGTTTTTGTTTTGGCCACTATATGCGATACTGATTATTTTCAGAAAGTACGGGGTGTGCTGGTCTTTTTCTTCTTTTTTTTTTTTTTTTTTTTTTTTTAAACGGAGTTATCAATTTCCCCCCACCCCATGCTGGTAGAGTTTAGAAATTCCTTTATGATAAATATTGCTCTGTATATAATCTAAAAGGTTATTTTACATTGAGCTCTCTTCAGTGATTTAAAGATTCGCTGTATTTATACATACTGGATCATCAATATTAGTACAGTGGATCTTAGAAATCACATATAGAATCATCCCTTACTACCAAGTTTTGGATAAATCTCATATATATATATATATATATATATATGTGTGTGTATGTCATGGATAGTGTATTTATATTTTAGAAATAAATATTTTAAAAAACAAAGGAATACAATCCATATCCTGCTACACATACCACCTAACCAAACAAAATCCTTCCTCCTAACAACAAATAAGTAAAATGATTTGTTTTATGTTTATGTAATTTATTTTGTCCCTATGTTCATTGAAGAATTGTCTTAAATACAAACAAAAATATTTTTTTTATTTTTTATAGTTAGTTTACAGGAAGGTTTGAATAAAAGAGTCACAGCAAGGTTCCCTCTTTACCGAAATTACTTCAGCTTATCCACAATTTCTTTTGAAGTTTACTTCCTGTATTCCTCGGAGAAGGATGTATCTGATATTTGTATAAGAAATAGACAAAAGAAAAGGAATTGAAGAAAATGCTATCATTACAATGATCAACAGGAATACCACTGAGAGTGATAATTTACTTTAAAAGATCTTCGTGATTCCGGGATTTCTTTTTCTTTAGATCTAACTCTGACTTTATTGAGACCATTGCCAAATTTGTAATTACAGTCAACGAAACCATTTGAGGCATTTTTTTTGTTTTGTTTTTTAACACTGCTTTGATGTTATTAGGAGATAGATATAGCTTTGACGAGTGAAGGGAAAGAAAAATATATTGTATGCAGAAGATAGATTTTAACAAGCTCTATTCAAAGATATAATGGGTTTAAACTAGAAGTTAAAAAAAAAAACTTACTATGAACTGCATAGGCATTAGCATTTCATAATTAACAGTAGTTAAATATATTTCGATGATGGGAGATGGGCTGCATAGGCAACTGCCAGTCTTCATACCACCCTGCCCAGGTTCACAAAACAATGAAGGCCACCAAATAAGATAATTCATTTTATGTTTATGCAATTTATTTGGTTGCTTGTCTTAAATAAAAACAAAAATATATTTTTTGATTGTAAATATTTAATGATTTAGTAAAAATAAGGAAAATAAAGTTGATGCAAATTTGGAATTCACCACAAGTAGGATGTGACACAAGGTCAATTTTCTAAAGCGTAGTATAACTGATTTGTATTCAGGTTTTTGCCTCTGCTCAGCTGTTTGCCATACCCAAGTTAAAGAGTCTGGTCTGCCCTATGAATAGTAGGTCAGACTGGGCTCTTTAACTTAACCCATAGCTGAAGGGAGAATAGTTGGATTCATACCTTTCCCAAAGGCATTAGTGCAATATGAAATGCCAGCAGCCTTGTCCTGGATGTAAATGTAGGTTGCTCTTTTCCTTTATTATAATGATAACCATTATGCTAGGAGTTCTTCCCTTGCATTGTGTATGGGACTTACAAACTTTATTGTAAATTTCCTCAGTTTCTCCCCGACCCTCCATTTACCTAAAAAGTAAAAAATCATTAAAAATTATTTTTATTTTTCAAATTTTTTATTAGGAAACTGGAGATGTCAAGTTTTTGTAACTATGTGAAAAATTTCCCACACAGTCTTTCTTAATTTAAGAACAATGGAATTTTTGGATACGTATATGAATAGAATTTTTTGCATTTTTAGAGGACATCACAGATTTGTCAAATGTGTTTACAGGATTGAGTCTAACATTTTTCAAAAAGTACACAGTACTTGATTTGATGAACACACACACACACACACACACATATATATATATATATATATATATATATATATATATATATATAAATTTTTTTTTTTTTTTTTTTTTTTTTAGGATATGTGCTTAATTGAAGTCATACCTAATTTTGAAAATTAATTAGTTAATAATTAATGAATTTAGGCGGGCATATATGTTCAGATGTAAGGCTAAACAAACCGAGAAAATGTCAATCCCTGTATGTACATTTTGACCTATTAGGTCTCATCAGCAAGGTTATAGACATGGGAGACTGCTCCGTGTGTGACTCGAAACCTCGACTCCATGTCTATAACCTTGCTGATGAGACCTAATAGGTCGAAATATACATACAGGGGATGACATTTTCTCGATTTGTTTAGCCTTACATTTGAACATATATGCCCACCTAAATTCATTAATTAATTTTCAAAATTAGGTATGACTTCAATTAAGCACATAGCCTCCAAAAATTGTCGGCTAAAAAGGCCATATAAAAAATAAACATATTGTTTTTATATATATATATATATATATATATATTATATACACACACACACACACACACGTTTCAGATTGAATGGAAAGGGCTAAGAGCAACCCATGGCTTCAAAAATCTATTCCATAAATAAATGATTTTGTGACCATAAATCTTGGATCAACCTTTTGCATAATGATTAACTTATACACAAGTAAATTCCAACCCACCAAAATTCTCCTCTGGCTTTTCTACTGTAACATTATAGCTTTTGTCTAAAGTTACATTTGATGACCTATTCAGCTCTTCTTCTGCTCAGCCACCCATTCCTCACGAAAAACAAATTAGATTGAGTTTATTCTATGATAATTAAAGGAGAATGAATTTCCCCAATCCTGGCAAGCCTATTTAGACAGAAAGCACTCGGATCGTGTGTTTACAACGATCCAATTGGTGTAACTTGCGAGCATCTCTGGATTTTACAGAATTGGATTTGTTGTTTTGTGTCTGAGGCAGGTTGGTATTTTGCTTTAACTACTTAACCACTCGATAGTAGATTCGCTTGTGTTTGATTGCGATGAAGGACTCAACTTGTAATTAAGTGACTGATCCAAGTAGCTTGTGAAAACATAGTTCCATGTCATGACGTGATGAGAATGTGATCGAAGAAGAAGCAGGGTAGATAATTTTGCTTTAAGATCGTTGATGTTTACACACCGAGGTTCAAAAAGTTGGCTGTGTGATTTAGAAACATAAAAAAAAAAATATGGTGGAAATATTTTTTTCCGAATTGGACACACAGTCTAGTGGATAAAGGAGTTAGGTTAAGACAGTTCTAAGTGACAGTTATCTCTAGACTACAAGTTCAATCCTGGTCAGGGGCAGCAGTAACATAGAATAATAATTAACACAGCTTAATGCCCTACCCCAGTTATGGTTAGCGGAATGAGAACAGGATACCCCTGTGGACTGAATAAAGGGTTAGGTTTAAAGTTCTGTGATGGCTCCTGATTATGACAAGAAGGTTCCCAAGTCCGACAAGAAATACTTGAAGAAGGCCGGAGGGCTCATCGGCTGAAATGTTGTACAAATAACAATGAAGATGAGGACAATAGTCAGAATAATACAAATAATACAAATTTTTTTTTTTTTTTCTTTAAAAATTTTTTAAAGAAAATTTTTTTTTTTTATTGATTTAAGATTTTAATGTTTGAGATGGAGGAAATAATTTGAGTGAGAATCATTGAACCAAAAGGAATTTAACAATCATGGATGTTTCATTAGTTAGATAGGAACCTTAATAGATAGAAAGATAGAATTTGACTAGATAATTTGACTATTATTATTAGTGAAATAGATCACTAATTAGGACTGAGCCTATTCTAGTAGTGACCATCCCAAGTGGATTTAACAGGTTTGAATTCAGTTTTCCTTCTCCTTGACTGGTTGCCTAACCAAGGTTAAATAATTTCATTATGAGGTTACAGATTTATTGATAAAACTATGTATTTATAATGATACAAACATACATGGTATTTACCCAACCCCTCTGCATAAGCAGGGTGAGAGACAATGTCAATTTTTAAGAGAAGTTTTAATAGGTTTGAATTCAGAGTTTTCCTATTCCTAGACTGTTTGCTTAACCATGGTTACAGAGCCCAGTCTGCCCTACTATTTACCCATAGCTGGAGGGAGAGTAGTTGGATTCATACCTTTCCCAAAGGTATTAATGCTATGTGAACTGTAGCTTCGTCCAGGATTTTAACTTGAGTCGATGAGTCCATTTCCTATGACTCTAATCATTAGACCACGGCACCT
This sequence comes from Doryteuthis pealeii, assembly GCA_023376005.1. Lineage (NCBI taxonomy): Eukaryota > Metazoa > Mollusca > Cephalopoda > Myopsida > Loliginidae > Doryteuthis > Doryteuthis pealeii. Next base: position 25,613,785 of record CM042156.1, read on the forward strand.
CCAATTCAGATTGAAGAATAGACAGAATTTGACTAGATAGATTCCAAAGTTTGAATTAATTTGATTTTTTTTTTTTTCGAATTTTGTACAATAAAAACTTTTATAACTTGGAAATAAATTTGGGAATAGTTGAAATTGCAAAATCCAGTTCACCCAATAAGTTCCAAATAGACAAGCGCCATCATCGCTTCCATCGTCAGCGTTTCCACAACTGAAAGGATACGATTTGGAATTATTTCACTAGAGCGCTCTTCTGAAAAAGAAGTTAACATTCGATGATGGCTCACGTGACCAATTTTTGAGGAAGCCATTTTTCTCCTGTTTCTATGAAATATCCGTGAAAGAAAAGAAAAAAAGAAAAAAATGAAAATAAAAGAATTAGATAAATTCTTATAAAAAGAAAAAAAAAAATTGCACAGAAGGCATAAACAATGACTACAAAAATTAAACATCCTACAACCATCTTCATTAAATCCATATTTTTTTTATATTCTTATGTGCCATCGTAAAAAGAGTGCGAACTCACATTTACATCTCATGATGGCTCACGTGAGAAATATAGAGAAATTATATCATTTTGATGAAAACTGTTGTTTGAAAAATATCATTCAAGTTTAATAAAATTTAATTTGTACTCGATGCATGAAATGTCATTGTTGGGCCTTTAGCCCAATCAAGAGCCCTTGTGGGAACTAGCTTAATTGCTACCCGATAGGATCCTCCACTAAATAGAAGCATCAATATCATCATGGACAGTTGTTAACTATGTAATGCTAATTAGAATATTTTACTCCTTCTGAGATAGAAGCATCAATATCATCATGGACAGTTGTTAAATATGAAATGCTAATTAGGGCCATGAGATATCAATATCATCATGGACAGTTGTTAACTATGTAATGCTAATTAGAATACTTTACTCCTTCTGAGATAGAAGCATCAATATCATCATGGACAGTTGTTAAATATGAAATGCTAATTAGAATACTTCACTCCTTCCTAAATAGAAGCATCAATATCATCATGGACAGTTGTTAACTATGTAATGCTAATTAGAATACTTTACTCCTTCTGAGATAGAAGCATCAATATCATCATGGACAGTTGTTAAATATGAAATGCTAATTAGAATACTTCACTCTTTCCTAAATAGAAGCATCAATATCATCATGGACAGTTGTTAACTATAAAATGCTAATTAGAATACTTTACTCCTTCTGAGATAGAAGCATCAATATCATCATGGATAGTTGTTAACTAAGAAATGCTAAATAGAATTTTTCACCCCTTTCTAGATAGAAGCATTAATATAATCAAGGACCCTTTTACAATGGGAACCCAACAGGTTCACTGGTCATCTAGTAGAAAGTATTGCTGATCTTATTTTAGTTCTTAGTCCATTGGTCGGCTTAGAATTGTGAAGTGCCATGTTTGTAGTCTACTTTTAATTTATTCTCATTTTCTTTTCTTTCTTTTCTTTTCTTTCCTTTTTTTTTTTATTGTTTCTTTCCCATCTTCATTTTCTTTTGTTTCCATTGCATCAAACCTGATCGGTTTGGTGGTTTGTTTTAAGCTGCTCGATATTCTATTGGCAAAGTCCATCAGAAAGAGAACGGAATGTGGCCTTTTCTTGCACATCGAAACCTTTAATTATTAATGCTTCATTCAATGTTTTTTTTTTTGTTTTTTTTTCCATCATGGTCTATACTTTCTTTCATGATTTTTTTATGCTACAAGGCCTCTCAGCACTTGTTCTGCCACTATTGTTGGTTGGCAACATCGACTAATATATGCCCAGCCCCCACCCCACTCTCTACAGAAGTCTTTGGCCAGACTTTTCCATCTCCACTTTAGTCGTGTCCAGAAAATCTGGATTCTCTTTCTATTTATGCCACTGATGTTAGAAAATGGCTAAAAAATGTTTAATTTTTAAACAACCAAAATTTCAATACTTTTGTAGTGTTTGTCTTCCCCTGTGGGATGAGGTTGATATTGAAAAAGGGTCCTCTTCCCTTGTTGCCAGGGTTTGTTTTAGGTTCAGACCTAACGAAAATAGTTGCTCCCCTTGATCAGTAGGGGGCTGATGGGAACCCGCAAGTGGGGTTTCCGCCATGACACTTCTGGATTGGGGTTCCTACTGAGTGGATGCAGCCCCACAACATGTATGAGCTAATTAAGTCACTTTTAAAGTAGAAGGATTCCCTACCCTGTGTTAAATAAAACCTTGTTAATTTCCAACCCTTTTTATCATATGGGTACTAGAAGGCGGTGGCTGAGGGTCTTCATGTCCTGGGAATGACGTTAAATTCTATCTTATGGTGAGGTTCCAATTTTGGAGGTTTGGGGAATGTGGAGCACCCCTTCATCACCATTGCTCCCTGGTCCACTGACCTAGAGTAATAGTACCTGTTAGGGTCCCATCTATGGGTTAAATAGAAAAATGTATTTATAAAAAGAATTGGGTATCCGTTAAGAATGACTTTATTTCAAAATATTATCGGCATTAAATGACCCACTGAGGTTGATATGCCACAAAACAAAATGAACTCCATTTTATCTGAGTTCACATGAAAGCCTATGCCTCTTGCTGCCTTCTGTAGGCTATGCAGCAGTGATTCGGCTTGTGCAAGTGTATTTTTGAGAAGCACTAGATCATCTGCATAGTCTGCATCTGTAATAGTTTTGGCCAGTGCAAATAATGTGTCATCCTCTTAGCATGTGAAGATGTCTCCATCTTGGCTAAAGTACATGAACTCTTACAGGGCCGGTTTAGCTCAGTTGGTAGAGCGTTCGGCTAGGAACCACAAGGTTCCTAGTTCGATACTGACCCGCACAAACTCAGCGTATGAGTAGCACAGGGATCTGTGTGGTAAAGTAAGGAGCTGATGGTAGGTGTGGCACTCCACCTCAGACACTAAAATAATATCCTTGGTCTGTTTGCTTTCATTCTTTTTTTTTTCTATTTCATTTTCTTTCTCTTTCTCTTCCTATCTCTCTATCTTGCTATCTCTCTATCTCTCTCAGCTCTTCCCCCTCCCCCGATCTTATTTCTCCTTTCCTGTTTTTCTTTTTTGATTCTATTCCTCTTTTTTCTTTAATCTCATTCCTTTTTTAATTTTTTTTCCATTCTGTTCCCCTTCCTTTTCTGTGTTTTTTTTTTCTTTCTTTAAGTCAGTTCCTCCTTCTCTTTTCTGTTGCTTTTCTCCTTTATTATTTTTTTGTCCTCTGCTATTTTTTATTCGTACCTATCTTCACTCTCCTCTTCCTCCTCCCCTCTCCCTCCTCTTTTTTTATATTTGGTCCGCAGCCAGCTGTGTCATTGTCTGGCAGTGCTTCAGGGAAAAGAGTGAGGCAGAGGCACTGGCATTTGTTGAGAATGGTGATGAGAATTAGACACTAAGTGGGAAATATCTGGATTTATTGTGAGGCAAAGACTCAGCCACTAATTCTTTTCTTTTTTTTTTTTTTTTTTTTTTTTTCAACACAAGGTCTTTGACATGGGATGGGAAATGACTTTGTATTATGGAGAGAAACCAGAAAGAAATGCTGGATGTGATTGAAATCTCCTCAATGGAAATCTTATCCAACCATTACAATTTGAATGTTATCAAATTCTTTATATATAATAGATATGTATGATTGAGATATATATATATATATAGATATATATATATATATATATGACTCATTCGCAGAGAGTCCTATTTTGACGTTTCACATATCCTCAGTATGGCTAGACTTAACGGGCTACCTCCAGCCGGGATCAAATTTATACTGATAAATACTATTCAAAGTGCTCAACCTACCAGGGGTGTGGAGCATATATATATATATGTGTGTGTGTGTGCGTGCGTGCATACACCCACACACACACATATATATGGAGGTGCCTGTGGTGTTATTCTTTGTAGGAAATGAACCTCCAGCTGGGATCAAAGCATGACTGATTTTTCATCAGTCAGTCCCTAACCTCTGGGCTATCAGCACACTCATCAGTGGTAGAGGGAATTTATACTGATAAATACTATTCAAAGTGCTCAACCTACCAGGGGTGTGGAGCACATATATATATGTGTGTGTGTGTGTGCATGCATACACCCACACACATATATTATATATGGAGGTGCCCGTGGTGTTATTCTTTGTAGGAAATGAACCCGAGTTCAAATCCTGGATAAAGCTGGTTGCATTTACCATCGTGCTATTACCCTTAGGAAAGATATGTATCCAACTATTCTCCCTCCAGTTATGGGTAAATAGTAGGGCAGACTGGGCTCTAACTTTGGTTTGGCAATTTAGAAATTTCTGTTTAGAAAGAGTGAATTATTCTAATTAGCATTTCCTGGTTAACAGTGATCCATGAAGATATTGATGCTTCTATTTTACACAGGTCCTTCCACAGTAACCTTCAGGTAATTCATATCAATTCTTTGACAAAGATGAGTCTGCATCAGGTTTAAGAAGGCGTATAAGAATGTACAGAGTTAATGTCAATGTAAAAGACTGTTCTTTTGCTTATCACATCTCTGCAGTAGGACTTGTAAGGGGACATTTTGCCTGTGGAGTCGCATGTGTTCCTATCAGGTTAAAAAAAAAAAAAAAAAAAATTTTTATTGTGGGAATAAAGAGATGGCCTTCTTCTGTAAAGAAGTAGTGCATACTTATATATATATATAATGTGTGTGTGTGTGTGAAGAGAAATGGAAGTGAATCTGACGGTATGTAATATAGTGAGAAATATGAAAAACCACTGGTTCAAATTTACTACTCATTCTATTTGAACCTGTGTTTTTTTCATATTTCTCAATATATATATATATATATATATATATATATATATATATATATATATATATAAAGTTCATGGTTTTGTGTACATGTTGGTGTTTTTGATTTTTAAGATCACCGGAGTTGAATATGTGTGAGGGGCTAATTGTGTCTAGTGGGGGGGGGGTTGTATCTTAGCAATGGTGTATGTGATTTTTGTGGGTGGTGATCTCAACAACATTTAAAAACACCATCATGCACAACAAAACCATGAACTGCCTAGATAGAACCTCACTTTACACAATATATATATAATCAGTAGTTGGCAAGTAGATTTATCATAGTGCATTAAAATGCTTTGATATTTTGTATTTCAAACCAAGTGAAAATGATTTATTTCCATGTAAGGAATATCCATTGGTCTTGCAAGACCATGGATCTACTTCTAGGCCTGGAAATGTTTGTATGGAAGGCCATCAATTTTTCAGTAGAGCAAGTTTTTTTTTTTTTTAATTTAAATTTTTTTTTTAAATAGGGTTTCCTTTGTGTAGTGTACTTATTGATTGATTTTCTAATGGCATGTCAACTTGTTAACAGTTATTTTATGCCTAGAGGTTAGGGAATCATATATTTGCATTTTTTTGTGTAGTTGTTTTTTAAGAGTATTTTGTACATAGGAATATTATATAATATTCCTATCTAATACAAATGATATGCACACAGTTTTATGGTTGCAAGTATTTCTATCTAATACTAATAATTATATGGTTGCAAGTACTTATTTAAGGAGTCACAGTGGCTATTGTGCTGGACTCAAACATCTTAGTAAGCGAGTTTAATCTCCAGTTGTGCTATTACATTCACTTTTGTAATAATATCTTTGGGAAAGGCATCCCCCCCCAAAAAAAAAGCAAAAAAAAACTATGGGTTAAATAGTACCTCTACCGTTCTTTGACATGGATAGCTTTGGCATTAAATAACCCAGAATGGTTGATATGCCATTAAACAAACCAAACCATCGAGTAATTATTCATATTTAATAATGATCATTTCTTCATGCACAGTTATGATTTTATGTATTTTTATCCAATACTAATAATTTTCAAACAGATCTATTTAACAATAGGTGGAACCTTAAAGGTGCTACCACTTTAAGTCAGAGGGGACCTGTGGGTAATCGCTATCTTGGGGTGTCTCCATATTCTCTAGAGCTTAAGAACTGGAGCCTCACTATGTGATGCAGTTTCAGTAATACTGATAGCTTTTAGATTTAGTGCGCACATATTTGCTTTGAATGAGCCGAAAACTTATGGTCCCAACTAAAGCTGTCTAACTCCTACCTTGTAACATATCCTGTGTAATTCATTTGTAAGAAACTATTGAAATGCATTTACAGTTAGCTTGAAATGGTGTGGGAAGAAAAAAGAAAAACACTGGGATATGATTTTACTGAGTCCTTTTAGATTTTTGTGTGTCAGGGATGCAGGACATGTACCTATCAGTATCTCTGCAGTTTAGTGTCATAACCAGGACACCTATTTTATTTGTTATTTTTTTTACAGGGGAGGTCTTACCCCCTCTGCAGGGGATAATCAGTGTATTCTAAGCCCCATCAACAGGGTGGGTAGTGTACTTTTGCCAAACTGCTTAGTAAATGACTTACTTATGCTTACCTACCAATGAAAATAAATGGTACTAAGGTTTTTTGCTATCATCAGAAATTGTTATTTTAATGCAAACAATATGAAAGATCTATTTGAAAATGTCAACATGGAGGACATTCTGTCCTTTTTGAGGGAAATAAAATGATACCATACAACATGATCACCAATGGTGCTAACGCATTGTTAAAACCAATTACTAAGAAGTATGAATATAAATACATAACATATATTACTTCCTAACTGTTAGGAATGATATAACCCCAGATGAGTTGATATGCTGTTAAAATCAATACAACCAACAACAACCAACCATCTTTTTCCTTCCCTCTTCCAGTACATATACCATATTCATCATTTAACAGATCCCCAGAGAGGATACACTGATTTTTATTGTTGTAGATAACTGAAATTAATGTATCAGGAATTGCAGAGGTGTGTTGTGTAATGGTTATCATAACAGGGACTGGACACAGTTTAAATCCTGTGCAATGCTGTTTGCATTTTACATAGCACTCCTTTCCTTTCCTTTTTAGAAATTTGTTGCAGACGACCATAATGTAACTGCATGTCGTTCATCATTTGTGAACCCTCTGGTGGCTAGTTAGTCCAATTCTGGCAGATGCAATCACACATTGCAATATTCTCACCCATCAAACCATCCCCCCAAAGACAAGGCTTTTTTAATATATCCCCTTATTTAGTGACACTTGTAGTCAGAAAGCATAAAATACCCTTCACATAACTATTTCCGTCATATACTTCCCAACAAATTTAAATTTCACATTATCCCAAAAACCTTACAACCATTCATACTTTTTGCTTTATATATAAGAAAAAACAAAAATAGAAAAATACAAATTTAAATACAAAAATAAAAATTCTTTTCTAAAAATCCGTTGCGGGCCTATCAGCAATGGGTTAATACTCATCCTGTTTGAAAAAAGAGAATTTGTCTATTGTCGAGTTTGGAATATGTCTTCTTTTTTCAAAAACTGTTACAATAAGAGATACATAACTGTCGCTGACTGAGAAAAGCGCTGGCGGATGTGCTTATATTTGAAACTACCGTATAACTTTTTTGCAACATCAATGTTTTCGTTTTGAATTCATATTATTTTTGTCTCCACTATTGATAAGTCTGGAGTATAAATAAGCTCTGAGGATGATTTTTATAAATCGAAATATTGTTCAATATTAGCTATGAAAATGATATAAAATCTTTTCACTTTAACAGCATAGTTGTTGTTTTCATATCCTTTATCTATACTCACACATTGCAAGGGAAATTTCCATTTGCATTTAGTTGTTCATGACAATAAAGACGTCCCTCTGCAGCTCTGTTAATCTTGATATTGAGCCGCTCAGCTCCTGTGCAGCATGTGTCGCGCCAACCCTCTCTGTTGGAAGCCACATCTTCCAGACTTGAAGGTGTGATGGCGCATTTCTTCAGCATCGTCTTCATATGGTATTTGAACCACTTTTGGGGGCCCCCTGTCCATCTCGATACTTAGATACATACCTTTGGGAAAGGTATGTATCTAAGTATTCTCCCTCCAGCTATAGTAGGGTAGACTGGGCTCTTTAACCTTGGTTATGCAGCCAGACTAGGAGAAGGAAAACTTTGTATTCAAACCAGTTTAGCTCAGTTGGTAAATAATTTATTCAGGAATTGCAAGGTTCTGGGTCTGATACCGGTCCCTGCCAACTCGGTGCATGAGTAGCACAGCTTGAGTAATCTGATCTATGCGGTAAAGCATCTGGTTGCTAACGGTAGGTGTGGTGCTCCACCTCAGCAAAAACGGTCTCTGGACTAGTGCTCATGAAAAGGGGATACACTCCCTCCCTGCTCAACTGATATCAATAATAAGCCACTCTGCAAACTTTACTCCTATATATATTATGATAATAATAATAAAAACAATGCCTTTTTATATTTAATTTATTGTATGCTTTTACCCCCCCCCATGTCCTCTCTCTGCCCCCCACCCCCCTCAATTGCCTGCCAAGAATTGTATCTGACTTTTTAGTTGAATATTAGGTGCTAAGTTGGATGTTGGTCCTAATCTGGACTTATTAGCCATATGAAGTCTCATAACAGTAAACAATCACAGGCTGATTTTATGCAGGTCCTTCTACGGCAACCTACAGGTAATTCATGTCCTATTATAAATTAATAACTATATGTTCATTTTTTTTTTTTTTTTTTTAATTTAAAATTATTTTTTACATTGTATTGAAGTATTATATTCAATTATAATTGATTGTTATATATATGTATATTAATAATACTATTAACACCATTTTATATTTACTTTCCTGGTATGTTTTCTCCCCCTTCCCCCCCCCTCTCTCTCTCCCAGCCTCCCCAAAACTCTCTGCCAAGAATTACATCTGACTTTATAGTTGTATATTTGGTGCTAAGTTGGATGCTTTGATTTAAGCATCATTCAACCTGTCTAAATTTGGCACGGGTCTCTCTGCAAAAACTGCTTCCTGCCGAACATGTCTGTCCTGACATGTATGTTATGACTGGTGTACGTTACCATTCCGTGTGCTATCTACATGTGTATCATGCACACCTTTTTTCTGCTCAAGGAGCCAGCGTTGCTGATACAACATTGATTTCACCTACCAACAATAAGCTCTCCGGATTATTCCTGATCCGGTGCCAACTCATATTGGTTCTCCAGAGCAGCAGGAGTTTTCTCGCAGTCACACATCGTGACCTGGATCTCTGCTGCAGACAGACAAACAGAGACTGGAATCTCCAATTCCAGTATTGAATGCAATGAGCCAGCAGACTGAGGAACCAAAGAATTTGAATGATGCTCTCTTTGGCTACCACACAGTTTAATCTGTTTGAAGACTTCTTTTTCAAAAGAAGCTATGATAGATTTTCTTTAAATAAAGGTATTGGGTGTTACTTTTTGTTTTCTGTAAATCAACTTTATTACCTTTTTCTTTTTCTGCTACTAATACCAAATGAATCAATTTTTGATGCTCAAATGGCACCATGCCAATATCTGTCTATCTATCTAGCTAGCTATTTGAGTATATTACTAAAATTCTTGTTTTATTTCTCTGAATTTTTTAGATGAAGCTTGATAATTTGTATTATTTGGACTATTGTCCTCATCTTTATTATTATATACACTATTTCTCTGAATTTTTGAGATGAGGCTTGATAATTTGGATTATTTGGATTATTCAGACTATTGTACTCATTTTTATTATCTGTAAAAGAAATTTCATTCTTTTATCTATACTTGTGACATTTTATTTGTTCTGAGCTTAACACCTGTACCCCAGCTATGGTTCGCAGAATGAGAACAGGATACCCCCATGGATTGAATAAAGGGTTGGGTTCAAAGTTCTGTGATGGCCCCTGATTATGACAGGAAGGTTCCCGAGTTAAAAAAAAAAAAAGATTATTCAGACTATTGTCCTCATCGTTATCTGCACTATTTCTCTGAATTTTTTAGATGAGGCTTGATAATTTGTATTATCTGGATTATTCAACATTGTCCTCATCATTATCTGCACTATTTCTCTGAATTTTTTAAATGAGGCTTGATAATTTGTATTATTTAGATTATTTAGACTATTGTCTCATCTTATTAATAAAAAAAAATGGCCACTGTTTTTAATTTCAGAAAGGTAATGATTTGAATTATATTTCAAATTGTTGTCCTGCCTCTTTTGTTTAATGATTATTTTAAAATCATTCAATGGCTTAAATAAAACAAGACTTTAAAAAAAGATAATAGATATGTCTTGTAATAATAAGTAACTATCAGGACCTGTAGAATTTCCCCAAAACGAAACAAAAATCCAAGAGGAGCTATTTAAGTCAGAAATAATGATTTACAATTTTATTAGTGTAAATTAGGGCAGGAGGCCTGGACGACATAAGATTAAAATTACCAAAATATCTTCCATAATTCACAATTTCAATATTACAAATAAAACAAACCTGTAACTTTTTTTTTATTTTTATTTTTATTTTTTTTTAATTAATTTTAATTTTATGTTAGGCATTTAAGTGACGCAAGATCATTTGGAATGTTACATTTTTAAAATTGGGTGAAATAAAATGGGACAAATAAGAAATCTATGATCAAGCAACACCAGATAATCGGTATTCACATTTTTGCATTGTATCTTAGACAATTTGGACATTCTCATTTTTAACCAGAGGGTGTTGCAGGATGATAATGGATGGAAAACTTAGGAACAACCGTATTAATATATAATGATTGTTTCAAATTTGTATAAGTAATTATTAAGTGATAAGTAATAAGTATGTTTTTAATATATTTTTGTTATCCTGTTTATATGAATTAGTCTGCTTGGTTCAGGTGCACAGGAGGGAATACCTGTGGCATAGTGGATAACATGCTGGACTGTGACATCATAGTAAATGAGTTTGAACTCCAGTTGCCCTATTACATCACTTTTGGACTGATACTCTTGAGAAAGGTATGACCACCTCCTCCCCCAGCTATAGGTTAAATAATACTACTACTGTTCTTCTACAAGGATGGCTTTGGCATTGAACAACCCATGAAAGTTGATATGCCTTTAAACAAACCAGACACCAAATGCACAGTTTTGGGTGATGATTCTTTAGGTCAGTCAGATTGAATTGACCATTCTTCAGGTGGGTGGGGGGGGGAAAGGGAGGATTCTTCAGGTGATCTCACTTTAAGATTCCTGCAAAATACACTTTCTTATTCTGATAATATTAAAACACTGGAATTTATCTTAATTACAAAATTTAAAAAAAAACAATAAATATTTCATTGAAGTGTTTTTACTCTTATACTGATAGTACAGGTTAAAAACATGGTAAGGATAACCTGAAGTCAAACCTTTTTAGACATTATTTTTCAGATGCAGGTGTCATTGGGGAACAGGAAAAGTTTTAGTAAATGGGCCAGGTCTTGGTTCATTTACCAAAACTTTCTCATTCCCCAATGATACTTGCATCAGAAAAATAAGGTTTAAAAGTTTTGCTATGGGTTACCCTTACTGTGTTTTTAATGTGGACCAAACTTACCTGTTTCTTTTTTTTTTTTTTTTTTTTTTTTTTTTTTTTTTTAATTTTTTTAACTTATTTATTCCAAGAATTTTGCATTTTAAAATAAGAAATTTTTTTCTTTTTTTTTCTTTTCTTTTTTTTCTTTTCTTTTTTTTTTTTTTTTCATTTTTGCAGCAATTGTTTTTTATTGGTTTTTTTTTTTTTTTTTTTTTTTCTTTTTTCCTCTTTGTATTCAAATATTTGTTGTTCATGTTGTTGTTGTTGTTCAAAATACCAATAACCGTTATTGAGGTTTGAACTCACTGCCAGACTTTTTTTTTTCAAATTCCTCTGTGAACATTTCTTTTTCTTGTTTTTTTTTTTTTTTTTTTTTTTTTTTTTCTTCTTAACTTTTTCTCTACCAGCTTTTGGACAGTTTTGGATTCCTGTTTTCCTGATGGCTTCTTCTTTGTTACGGTGAGAATGATTCTGCTTTTAATCAGCAGATGAATAGCCACTTGCGTGACATTTTTATTATCAGTAAAATAATTCTTGTTTTTTTTTTTTTTTGTTATTAACCTTCTCACAATTTATAGTTGCCTGTCTTTGAGTTTTATTATTATTATTATTATTGCTGTTATATACCAACAGTAACACATCTGCAAGCATCTGGCTGCTTTAATAAAGCTTCATTTATTTTTTAGTTATTGACTTTAAAAAATACCCCCACTCCCACCCAATAAAAAAAAAAAAACAACAAAAAACCCAACCTTCCAGTGCAAATTAAGACAGCAAAAATCCCAGAATTTTCAATTTTTTTAGCATTTCAATTTATTCAAATGATCAAATGGCACCCTGCCAATATCTGACTAACTAGCTATTGAGTATATTACTAAAAATTCTTTTGTTTATACTAGAGCTGTGGAGTTTGAGTTGGAGTCAGAAGCAATTTAGGGGTCAATGGAGTTTGAATTTGTAAAACTATGATTCTGATTCGTTGAATTTACGCTTTATATGACCCTAGTTTAGTCTGTTAAGTTATACAGTGCACACACCTTATGAATAGATTATACTGACTGGATTCCCAAAATATGGTGTCCTTGGTATGACACTAAACTAGCTCCCAGTTTTAATCTGACCTGGGGTGGTTGTACCTGTTAGCAGGACCTGTGGAGTCAGTTGGTAAAACTATACTCCAGTTAAATTTACACTTTATATGGCCCTGGTTTTGTCTATTAGGTTATACAGTGCACACTCCTTTATAAACAGATTATAAAAAAAAAATCATGGTTTTATATTTATGAATTGTAATCACTTAAAGAGGAGTCGGAGTTGAAGGTTTTGTGTTCCGACTTCACAGCCCTGGTTTGTACAATGATACTTTAACTTATGAGTTTAATTTGTCTATCGTAGTTTTAGATAGTGACTTTATTTTTAACATATTAAAGAATATCAGTTTTATTTTATGCATTTTATCAATGGTCAAGGAATACTTTTTGCCAATACCCTAACCTGGTTATATTCAAAGATGTGAATACCCAAGAGCTTTTGGGAAGCATTTTTTTTTTTTTTTTTTTTTTTTTATGAAATTGTAACAATTTTAATCCTGGTAATTTAAAAAAAAAAAAAAATTTGTATTTTTAAAAAAAAATTTTTTTTAGCAGAATCAAAATTTTGGTAAATTGCTCCAAATCAATTTATTTAATTTGAAGGTTAAGTAATATATATTTAACAGCATCATACTTGGTGTTGTCAAAATAAATTGTGTAAACGTTTAGGGACTGGTTATGGTAAACCAGCGGTTATTTCCTGTTTATAGTTAAACTTTTTTTACATTTTTATATAAAGGTTATTTTCTTAGAAGAATCATTTAATTAATCTAGAATTCCATTTTTATGAATCTTTTTTATTACAGCTGAATATTTCAGTTTAAATATTCTTCTGTGTGTGTGTGTGTGTATTATAAAATAATAAAGCTAATTCAGTAAATATAAAATGCATTTAAAGAATGCTGGACAATAGACTAGTTTTAAATGTTTTCAAAACAAAACAAAAACAAATCAATTAAAATAAATTAAACTGTCAGTGTAACCTATTGAATAATAAGGCCATAATTGATGTAAAAAACAAAATGAGACAGCTTTTATCAGTTGGAGCTCTTTAATGCAGGAGAAAATGTTTAAAGTAAATTTTAAAATGTTGATTTCATTTGTATTTTATTTTTTATTAATTTTTGTTTTTAGTACTGAATCTTTTATATAGGAGTAGTAGAAAAACTGTTTTTGTTTTGAAAAATAAAAATGTCTGTTAACTGGTAAATGAACAATTAAAGTTTTTTTTTTTTTTTTTTTTTTCTTGTCTTTAAAAATTTTAAATGATATTTGTTAAAACATTGATTTCATGGATATATAAGAAATATAATAAAGTTATGATTAACAATATTTAAGAAAAAAGTTTATTGGATTCAAATTAGATAGAACTAGAAACTATTACCATTTTTTTCTTTTCTTTTCCTAATTTGTAAATAGAGACGTTAGAAGTAAAGAAGGAACTGTCTGAAATAATTTCCACTGGAATATAAAAAAATAGTTATAAAATATTTTTATTTTTGCTTGTATTTATTTTTTTAAGAAAAAATAACTTTGCATGGGTATTTGTTTGATAATCTCAAGAAATTAATCCCTTATATTTTTGATTTTAGTAATATTAACAAAAAAATGATTCTAATGACTTTTATAATATATAATAAAATAGCTTTATGTTAATGTAATAATCTTTTTACCAAATAAACTTATTTTATTGTTAAATAATCGTGGAAATTTTCTTGCTAATTGGTATTTAAAAATGCATCCAAGAATTTTATTCCGAACGAAAAAAAAGTTAGAACTGATTTAGGTTTTTTTTTTTTTTTTTTTTTTTCTTAAATTAAAAAAAAAAAAAAAATCCTATTAATGTGTGTGTGTGTGTGTGTGTGTGTATGTATGTATGTATGTATATATATATATATATATATATATATATATATATATATATATATATATCACACAGACACTGTGTTTCAGCATATCACATCTCCACAAGGGGACTTTATATATTAGTATTATATCAACATTTTTATGTATTTTAGCATTAACATAATTTTTTTAAGTTGAAGAATAACATAACCTGATTGATATCAATATAAAACTTTTTTATTTTTTAAATCCTTTTTTGTATTTCTTGCAAAAAAAACAAAAAAAACAATCCATTTTTTTTTTTTTTTTTTTTTTTGTAATGTGTATTTGGAAGCTTAAAAATATGGTAACTAGATATAATCTAAATGTTTTACTGATTTTTTTTCTTCTTTTTTTTAATATTAGGCAATTTATTTGCTTTAAAACACCATATGTTTATAGGGAATGCATAAATGTGCGTGTGTCTGAGTATGTGTCCCAAAACTCATGTTGGGATTTAGAAATTGAATGACATGTTTGTATTTTAATTATCTATTATTGTTTTTAATATGAAACTTTTAAGAAACTTTTCAAAATGGAAATGAACTTACTTTAATCATAGAAATTTCATTTCTTCTGTTTATATTTCTCTATTCTTTTTGAGACACACCGCACTCTGAATGTGATATATAAGTTTTTTCTTTTTTCTTTTTTTTTCAATGTTTTGATTAGAACAAACTCTAATCAGATGATCTTGTAAATTGGTGTTAATTCATTTAATAGAAAAAAATCACTGAGCTAAAATAAATATTAGTGTGTATGAAAATTATTTTCTTTTTTGCCTTAATCTTAGAATATTCCTTAAAAGTGCATGTTTTATTTTATCTAGATGTTTTTTTTTTTTATGGCAGAAAATGGAGTGCTTTGTATCTTTATTGATTTAATGTCTTATGCAAGTTTAACATCCTTTTTAGAAACTTAAAAAATGCCACCTAAAAGAAGATACATTATATAATATATATATATATATATATATATATATATATTAAAATCTGGTTTGGTATTTGTTGCAAGTGAGTGGCATTTAAGTGAGACTTTAATATTTCTAGCACCTTCAAAATTTAACATATTTTATTTCTTATGATCAGAGTCTAAAGATTAGTTAGTGAGCATGCCATAACCATTTTTTTTTCCTTTTCTCTACACTCTTCATATGCATGTAAAAGCAATGCATTCCATCATTTAAAGAGAACTCATTTTTCTCCCTTGTAATTATTTGAATCTGAAAAAAAAAAAAAAAAAAAAAATGGAAAAATGTTTTTTTAATATACAGGATGTAAAATGTTAAAGAAAAAAAAAAAACAAATGCCCAATATTTTTAACTATCTTTGTTTTTTAAAAATTTGTATAACATTTGTTTCTTAGACATTGGGGATGTGGTTTGGGTCTTGATACATTGGAGGATGTCTGTGTGTTTAGAAAGATTAGAAAATATGAGGGTGAGTTAAAAGTTTTACAATATTTTGGTAACTTTTTGCTTTGTTTTTCAAGTTAGAACAAAAGCAAAATTGCGTTCAAATTAGAGTACTTTCTCTGCCAATTCTTTGATCCCATACTGATACCAGTTCTTGTCCTTTGAGGTGAAGAACTCCTTCACTGAAGCTACCACCTCCTTTTGGTTGTTGAAGTATCAATTTTTAGGAGTAGGGAAGCTCTAGAACTCATTTTACAGAAAAAAATAGATTACAAAAAGTCACATTTTTTTTGTGACCGACTACCCAAATTTGGAAAGTTAAAAATCGGCATAACTCTGCCAATTTTGGGGATTGTCTAACTCTAAGATAGTCCACACCTGGACAAAATTTCAGAAAAATTGAAGGGGGTGGGTGACATGGCCTGGATGATTTGACATGGAATTACCCATATATTAAAAAAATGAGTGTCACAACATACAGTATGGAAAGGTCTATTATAATCAAATGATTTTACTAATGTTAGACTCCAGTTGGTATGGATTTTAAATTCTTTTAGTGTCCAAGTTATTCAATCATAGTTTAGCTATTTGATTTATCAAAATAAAGCACTGGTCATCATTAAGTTATTAAAGTCCTATGATTGAGGGACCCTATAATAGTTTGTATTGATATCTTGCGGTGTGTATGCATCACTGCATAGTAAATAGTAATTTTGAATTGTCTATAGACTATAAGCGTCTACCTGGCATTGCCTGGGTAGAAAGGGGATTTTAAAAAAAAGAAGTTAGTCTCACAGATCCATTGATTGTTTCAGTCTTCCATAATTAATTTGTTTTAATCACAAATGCCACCAATGACTTTTCCTTCTCTTACTATTTCTAATTTTTGTATATATTCCTAGATATAAATAAAATCTTCATTATTTTTGCACAAAAAGCAAGCTCTGGCAATAGTAAATGTGTATATATATTTACTTTGTCATTGTTTTATTTTTAAGACCTTGCATTGATCCAGCCACTCTGAAAATAAACGTTAATGTCTACTATTCAAAATATTAAATGCAAAAAAATATTGCATTCTGTTATTTTAAATTTAATTTTTTATCCTTTTCACAAATATAAACCAAATCTTTATTATTTTTGCTAAAAAACCAAACCCCGGTGATATTTAATGTGTATATATATTTACTTTGTCGTTAATTGTTTTATTTTTGAAGTTTCCTCCGGACATACACATACACACAACTGCCCTTTATATATGTACTAGAAGCGGCTACCTGGCATGGCTGGGTAGTGAAGGAGGTAAAAAAAAAATTAGTCTCACAAATCCATTATTATTGAATCATGAGTTGGATCCTCGTAGTATGCCCCATTAAAATCCCTTTGTAAAAACAAAAGACGTTGCGTTGATCCAACTACTCGGGGAAATAAAATTAATGTCTACTATTTAAAATATTTAATGCAAAAAAAATCTATGCTATTATCGTTTAAATTTTATGTTTTTAAGTATCTTCACTAATATAAATCAAACCTTCATTATTTTTGCTCAAAAACCAAGAACTGGTGATATTTAATGTGTGTATATATATTTATTATTTTCGAAATTTCCTCCGGACATACACACCGCCCTGTCGGCTGGGGTGTTAGAATACACCAACTGCACCTCTGCAGAGGGGTAAGACTCCCCCAATGGGGTCACTTGTTGGCCGTGGGTGGCAACCCGTGATGCTTAAGGATAGAACCCAGGTGGCCCCCTCTGATCAATCGGCTGGCCACGTCAAGCCCCAGCACCTATATGATTGCCCCAACCCTATTGCCCTTATGGCAAGCCCCAATCCTTCTTATCATATGGGTGCTAGAAGGCGGTGGCTGAGGGTCTACATATCCTGGGAATGACGTTAAACTCTATCTGATGGTGAGGTTCCAGTTCTGGAGGTTTGGGGAATGTGGAGTACTCCTTCATCACCATTGCTCCCTGGTCCACTCTGACACGGAGTGGTAGTACCTGTTAGGGCCCTATCTATGGGTCGAATAGAAAAACATGAGTTTATAAACAAAATTGTATTATGCATTAAGAATGAATTTATTTCACGACTTTGTCGGCATTAAATGACCCACCGAGGTTGATATGCCGTAAAACAAACCAAACCGGACATACACACAACTGCCCTTTATATATGTATAGATATAAAATCCTTCTTTACAAAAAAAAATATCTATGTGGAAATAGAAAGAAGTTCAATGTATCCGGACAAATATTGAATATATTTTATATATAAAAATAAATTACTGAGAAAATTTTTTTTCAAATGATTAAGGTGCCATATAACAATTTGTATGGAGGTGCATAGCATAATGGTTAGAGTCCGAGGAAATGGACTTATCAACCAGAGTTCAAATCCTAGACACAGCTGTTTGCATTTCACATAGTGCTAATACCCATGGGAAAGATATGAATCCAATTATACTCCTTTCAGCTATGGGTAAACTGGGCTCTTCAACCTTGGCTTGGTATCTTGTCTAGGAGAAGGAAAACTCTGAATTAAAACCTGTTAAACTCCACTTAATAAATTGACCTTATGTCACATCCTGCTCGTGTGGAGGGGTTGGTAAAAATATATATATATATATATATATATATAAACAATTTGTATTGACTGTTTTTTGTTTGTATTTTCTGTGTGTGACACTGCATGGTAACTAATGTGTGTAGTATATCTGAATGCAATTTGTAACTAACTACATGAGAATGCTTTTTAACTCACTGCCTACAAACCTCTTACTGAAAATGTATTGGAAACCTAGCAAAGAAATAACCTAAAAAGCAAATTCTTTCTCTGGTTGACTCTACGAAATACAAAATATCGTTGATTTCTGTTCAGATTTCTTGCTCAGTTTCCAAATGTTATACAGTCAAAATTTAGAATCTTTAAAAAAATATATAGTTATTAATATTTAGAGAAAAAAAATATTTGGATAATTAAACTTTTTATTTTTTTTATTTATTCATTTATCTTTTTTTTTGTTTGTTTGTACAATGTTTCAAATAGCATATTACATTTGGATAAATTACTAATTGAAATATTGTAGGAACTAAATAAACAAGGATTTTAATTGTCTAAATAATCCTGAATATATCTTTTTTAAAAGTTGATTTGAAACGCTATAACAATGTGTGTGAACCTTTTTATTTTACTTTAATAGTTTTAGTAAAAATTGTGTGCATATTGAATAATTTGAATGCTTCTTTTTTTTTTTTTTTTTTTTTTTTTTTTTTTTTTTTTGTGCTAGAAAATAACAAAACCCTTAACACATTTAACATTAAATGCATTGTCAGATTTAGACCCTGGCTTACTAAAAAAATAATACTACATCTGTCCTTTTAATACTCGTTATATTTAGTTTAGGGCCGGGTTAGCTCAGTCGGTAGAGCGTTCGGACTAGAAACCACAAGGTTCCTAGTTCGATACCCGCCCTCGCCAACTCAGCGTATGAGTAGCACAGGAATTTGTGCGGTAAAGGAGCTGATGGTAGGTGTGCCGCTCCACCTCAAATGCTAAAACAATCTCCTTGGTCTAGCGCTATTGAAAAGGGGATAGACTCCCTAGCTGACTGGCTGATACCGACTTTAGGCCGCCTCGTCAACTTTACTTTTACTTATATATTATGATGTAAAGAAAGCAACAGCTGTGCTGTCAATATAACTTCATCAGATGATGACTCTGGGGTCAGGCATGTTCTGTCTCTCTCTGAAAAGGGACCCCCTCGCTGTTTGGCTGATACTAACTTTAGGCTACCCCCAGCGACTTAACTTTACTTTTTTTCATATAAAGATCTAGCAAATATCATGGGACAGATGTAGTCATTGCCCAATTTAAAAAATAAATAAACTGGGCATGATGTCAGATCAATCTGATCTGATAAGATAAAGTAACAATTTTTCCAAGCTTTAGCCAGTTCAGCACTACTGTATGGCTGCACCACTTGGACTCTAATGAAATGCTTTGAGAAAAAGCTAGATGCATACTTTATTGAAAAAATCTTGGAAGCAGCATCCCACAAATAAAAGCAGTTGTATGGCCACTTGCCTCCTATCACACAAACCATCCAAGTAAGATGAACATAACATACTGGACAAGCAAGAATGAACTCCTAAGTGATGTTCCCTGATTGACACACCAGTGTTGACCGAACGCCAAAAACCTATATCAGTCAGCTCTGTGCAGATTCTGGATGCCATGTGGAAAACCTGCCATGGTCAATGACTGATAAGGACTGGTGGTGATAGTCATTATCACCACCAATCCTTATCGGTCATTGCCCTTGGCAGGGTTTTCTGTACTGCTAGCACAATCTGATGATGATGGCTACTGGATGTTCCAAACATAATGTAAAATCTCTGTAAATAAAGTATGTGTCTATGTTTATACTTAATAAGAACTAAAATGGAACCATGAAGAGATGCAACACTCCCGATGATGAAGAACCCTCAGATGACTTGACACTGCCTGAGATGAAGAGAAAATTAGAAGATATAATGGAGAATATAATAATAAGAATGCAACACTGAGATTTTAAAAAAAAAAAAAAAAAAGAATAAAATAAAAATAGCAACTAAAAATTAGACAAAAAACCCTAGTCAAAATTAATAATAATAATGATTACCAGCAGTTTAACAAAAAAAAATTTTTGTTTTTGTTTTATCTGCACATCAGAAAATGCAAAGAGATTTTTTTAGGAAATTGAAACCATTCATTGTAGTGTTATTACTACTGAGCGACCATATCCAAAGAAACGTGGTTGAAAAAGACTTCCAGATTTTTTCATAAAATAAAATTTCATCAACATTTTTGCTATTGTAAGAGGAAAAGATTGGACAAAAATATAAAAAACATTTATTTAACATCAGACAAGTGATGATTTAACCGTTGCAAACACAGCATACTCTTGGCATGCTTCATTTTCGAGAACAACTGTTCACAGTGATATGTAGTACCTACTTGCTGGGTGTGGGTGATAAGGCTGCGGAATTGTCCAGATGGAAGCTCATGGTTCTTATAGAAATTGAGGATGTGGCAAACAAAAAACTTCTTGGACTTCAAATCTTCTGAATATTGAAGATCAATGAGTTCCATTTGTAGTTTTAATGGTACTTCTTCACAGTCAACATCAAAAGGAGAAGAGAAAGTTGGGTGAAGTGTGTATGTATATATATATATATATATATATATATATATATATATATATATATATATATTGGGGTATATTTTTGTGTGTATGTATGTATTTTGTGTTAATATGTGTGTTTGTGTGAATATTTCGCAAAATACATCTATTATATATATGTGTATTTTTGTGTGATATTATATATATTTGTCTGTGTGATTATGTATGTATTTTGTGTTTGTGTGAATATATATTTATTTTTGAGTTAATGTTTGTGTGTGTGTGTATATATATATATATATATATATATATATATATATATATATATATATATATATATATATTAAAAAAAGAAAGTTCGCAAAATGGATTGTTTTTAGAAAAATTTTTTTAATTATTTTTATCTTACATTTGTGACATGTGTTTCAGATCTTCTAGTATCTTCTTCAGGCTTTGATCAATCATATGAAAATGAATTTTTACATGCATCTCCTCCCTTCTTGGTGGTGGTGGAGTATAGTGTAATTTTATTAACATTTGTGTTTTTAACAGGTGTTTTTTTACCCAGCCACCCAAAAAACAAAAACACCTGTTAAAAACACAAATGTTAAAAATAAAATTACACTATACTCCACCACCAACAAGAAGGGAGGATTTAAATACTTATGTCTGCATGTAAAAATTCATTTTCATATGATTGATTAAAGCCTGTAGAAGATACCAGAAGATCTGAAACACGTTTCGCAAATGTAAGATAAAAAATTTTTTCTAAAGACATAATCCATTTTGCGGACCATCTTTTTTATAAAATATTTAATTTTCTTCCATTGGAATATAATATATATATATATATATATATATATGTGTCAATGTGTGTGTATTTGATTGTTCTGTTTCTTTTTGTCTATATTCTGCCGTATCAGTGTAGTATCTGCGCATGAAGATCTAATGACAAATAAAAAAAAAAAAAAGGATCCAATCCTCTATATTCTTGTAGATTTTATTTTGTATTTGTTTTTGAAGAAGTGTCAAAATTTCTTCTCTTTGTAATTTTTACCAGTGGAGATTTCCATGTTTTACAGATACTGGATTCTGATCTTAACACTTTGATCTTAATCAGATCATACAGCTACTACATACAGATCCTTGCCACATGTGTCAATCTATATATAATTACACCATTTTTTTTTTTTTTTTTCTACACTCCACTTTGTCCCTTACTTAAACTAGAAGGGTGGTCGGAGAGGCCCCCTCGATCAGTTGGCTGGTCACGTCAAGCCCCCTATCACCTATATGATTGACTCAATCCTATTGCCCTTATGGCAATACCCAACCCTTTTTATCATATATGTGCTAGAAGGTGGTGACTGAGGGTCTTCATGTCCTGGGAATGACATTAAACTCTATCTGAGGGTGGAGGTCTGAGGAATGTGGAGCACCCCTTCATCACCATTGCTTCCAGATCCACTCTGACCTGGAATGGTAGTACCTGTTAAGGTCCCATCTATGGCTTAAATAGAAATTTGTTTAAAAAAAAAAAATTGAGTTAAAAAAATTTTCTTCAAAACTATCACTATGAATCTTTCAAAACTTTGCCGGCATTAAATGACCCACCGAGGTTGATATGCCGTAAACCAAACCAAACTCCTTTTTTTTTTTTTTTTACTATATCTATACTAGTACTGAGATATTTTGGTTGAGCTGTGAATAATTATTTTCAAAAAAATTGTCTGAATATTTTGGAAAAGATTCAAACAGGACCTAATACTTCACCATAAGTAGCCATGTTTAATTTGATTGTCTGAAAAGCAATTTCATTGAAATTTCAAAGAAAAAGTTGATATTTGTATTTCATATGATAAAAATAGATTTTTTTCTGTGCCAGGGTTCTAGAACACGCAGCTATTTATAAAAGGATAAGGGTCAATTTTATTATTACCTGAGATGAACCCTGCACCGGAACCATTTTTGTAACCAATATTTTCCTCAAATTTTCCGAATTAAATCAAGTTAATTTTCTATTTTGTTTTATTCAAATTGGAATTTTTTTGTACTAGTTTACATACCTGCAAACATTTACTGACATGTGCATATTAGTTTTGGCTAAGCAGGACCTGTGAATATACCACAGTATGGTAATTTAGTTATTACAACATTTGAAATTATTACTTAAGAGCTATAGCAAAATAGTTCAATATAAGGGTTAAAATGAAATTTGACTGGGACATTGGTGTCCCTGTGGAAGTAAAAAAGTTAAAGACTAATAATACTAAGAAAATTATTGCTACCTCCTACCTGAGAGGGTCACTTCCTGGGACGGTCTCCATGTTAAACTGAACTCCATATAACATCCTGCCATTGTGATGAAGGTAGGTAACCCCACAACTGGTGAAAACTACAGATGTCCTCCTACTTTTAACCTGCTGTCCCTTCTTTTTCAGGACATAATGGACAGTTTGTACCGTCTTTACCATGAAAGCTAGTTTCCTTAATCAACCAGGGTAGATAGAGAAGTGACATTAATCCTCACTGGGTGCTTTGTGAATCTGACATAGTGCCAAAATTGTTCAAGTCTATTTTTATAACCTTGTATATAAAAGATTTTTTTGATAATTGAAGCGGACATGTCTTTGGATGTTTGGTCAAAAGTGACAGATTTTTTATTGCTCGGACAGATTTTTTATTTTTTTCTTTTATTGATTGGGTCAGATTGATGTACGGAAGCAGATTATCTGGTTTGCTGAATTTTTTTTTTTTTTTTTTTTTTTTTTTTCTTTTTTTCTTTTTTTTCTTTTTTCTTTTTTTTTTTTCTCTTTTTTCTTTCCTTTTTCCTTTTTCTTTTTTTCTTTTCTTTTTCTTTTCTTTCCTCTTTTCTTTTTCTTTTCTTTTTTTCTTTTCCTTTTCTTTTCTTTTCCTTTTCCTTTTTTCTTTTTTTCTTTCCTTTTTTTCCTTTTCTTTTTTTCTTTTTTCTTTTCCTTTTTCTTTCCTTTTTTCTTTTTCTTTTTTTTTTTTTTTTTCCTTTTTTTTTTTTTTTTTTTCTTTTTTTTCTTTTTTTTTTTTTTTTTCCTTTTCCTTTTTCCTTTTTTTTTTCTTTTTTTTTTCTTTTTTCTTTTTTCTTTTCTTTTCTTTTCTTTTTTTCTTTTGTCTTTTCTTTTTTCTTTTCCTTTTCTTTTTTCTTTTCCTTTTCTTTTTTCTTTTCTTTCCTTTTTTCCTTTCTTTTTTCTTTTCTTTTCTTTTTTCCTTTTCTTTTTCTTTTTTTCCTTTTCTTTTCCTTTTCTTTTTCTTTTCTTTTTTTCCTTTTTCCTTTTTTTCTTTCTTTTCCTTTCTTTCTTTCCTTTTTCCTTTTCTTTTCTTTTTTCTTTCCTTTTCTTTTTTTTTTTTTTTTCCTTTTTCTTTTTTTTTTTTCTTTTTTCCTTTTTTCTTTTTCTTTTCTTTTTCTTTTTCTTTTTTCCTTTTTCTTTTTCTTTTTTCTTTTTTTTCTTTTTTCCTTTTTCCTTTTTCTTTTTCTTTTTCTTTTTCTTTTTCCTTTTTCCTTTTTTTTCATTTCTTTTTCTTTTTCTTGTCATTTCTTTTTTCCTCCTTTCTTTTTTCTTGTTTTTTCCCTTTTTTCTCCCTTTTTTTTTTCTTCATTTTTCTTTTTTTTCTTAATTTTTATTCATGGTTAAATTACCCCCTCATTTTTTGTTTTCTTTTCAAAATTTTAAAAGTATTTTTTAAAGGAAACTCTTTATTTCTTTTATTTTTTAATATTTGATTTGTTACCCATTTTTTTAACAGTAAGTAAACTTTTTTTTTCTTTCCATTTTTACTTTTTTCTGTATATTTTTGTTTATAAATAAATCTGCACATCAAAGTGCCTCAGTTTTTGTTGTTTATTGCAGCATGGTTTTATTTTTTATTTTTATCTTCATTTTTTTTATTTAAAAAAATTTTTTTATTTAGTTTTTTGTTTTCATTTTTTTTTGTTTGCTTTTATTTTCAATACAGAATATTTATTTATTCATTTAAAAAAAAAAAATCAAATTTACACTTTCAGAGAGAAATGACTGGAAGCTTTAAAAAAATCCCCATCTATAGAATTCATAGTCAATATTATCAGTATACTGTTATATAATTCACACACACACACACACACATTAATATATATATATATAATTATATATAATGAGGAAAAAGTGGAAATAAATTTGACAATAAGTAATTTTATTAAAAAAAATGAAAAAATAAACGTCTGCTTATTAAACATCACTCATCAATGAAACTTTTTTTTTTCCATTTTTTATAAAATTACATTTATATAAATTAGTTATATAATAATAATGCTAATACTTTGATTAATGTTATATAATTTATCTATATACAATGGTTAGTTATATAATAATAATAATAATAATAAAAATGCTATTAGTATGATTACTGTTATATAATAATACCAATTTCTGTGTTTATCTTTGGCTAATTCAGTTTGCCAAATATCAGTAGTTAGCTAACTAGTTTTACAAACCATGGTTACAATGAGTTTAATCCTCACCGAGTGTCCTATATATGTGGCCTTGTGCCACACTTGGACTACTCTGGTGACTGAAGGGCGTGCGTATTTGCAACTAGTGCAAATGTTGTGTTTAAGTTTAGGTTAAAAAAAAATGAAATTAGATATTGACATTCTAGACAAATAAGCTATTGGTGCTGCACAATCTTCTGTTCCCTTTTCGCCTCCCTTTGGCTGTGTGTCACTTAAACTAAGCAAATATCTATGCACACCCAATGAAAATGTAGATTGTGAACTGACAATCTGAATTTTGATCTGAAATTTTCTTTGTATAATGTTTTAACTGTATTATCTATGGAGAAGCATTAAGTGCATTGACAAGGAAAGAAATTATTGAAATATATAAGAAAGAGAGAGAGCATTCGGCCAGTAGCCACAAGGTTCTTAGCTTGATACCGGCCCTCGCCAATTCAGCGTATGAGTAGCACAGGGATGTGTGCGGTAAAGGAAGGAGCTGATGGTAGGTGTGGCATTCCACCTCAGATGCTAGAATAATCTTGTGCTAGTGAAAAGGGGATAGACTCCCCCGCTGTATGGCTCATACCGACATTAGACCGCACAGACGACTTTTACTACTAATGTATACTACCCTGGCGCTACACTATGAACCAAGAGGTTCAGAAGAAAGTGACCGCAACAAAGCACTGGTACATCAACATCTGCAGGGACAGCCTTCACATGCGACGTCTGTGGTTGAGGCTGTTTTTTGAACATTGGACTTCAGTCACAGGAGGTGGTGTAACTTCAGAGGCACACAAGAATATCAGTCTTCCAAGACTGCAATGCCGATACAATACTATCTAAAAGAAGAAAACTAATGAAATTTTTCCGATCGCTTTTTTGCGAGAAAGCATTGGGATATTGGATTCCAAAGTGAAGGTGCGTGATTTTTAGTTTGTCTCCAATTTAACCCCTCCTCCTCCCCCCCACTCAGATAAGCACTGGCCTTATCTTTAACTCTTAACATCCTGTAGAGAATTTTCTAAGTCCAGAGCCCCATTCCTGTATGGATTTATAAAAGTAAAGTCGACGGGGCGGCCTAAAGTCGGTATCAGCGAGGGAGTCTATCCCCTTTTCAATAGTGCTAGACCAAGGAGATTGTTTTAGCATCTGAGGTGGAGCACTACACCTACCATCAGCTCCTTACTTTACTGCACAGATCCCTGTGCTACTCATACGCTGAGTTGGCGGGGACCGGTATTGAACTAGGAACCTTGTGGTTTCTAGCTGAATGCTCTACCGAATGAGCTCCTAATGGATTTATAAAAAATTTAAAAAAATGGCTAAAAATGCCGTTTTCATTTAAAATTACTTGTTATTTCCGTTGAATTAAAGACTTCCAAATATGTTTAATATTACATTTAAACAAAGACTATCATTTGGGGTGGATTAATAAAAATAAATGTGACTTCCAGCCGGGCGGAATGAGGCGGTATAGGACATTAAGAGTTTTAAAGTAAACTGCTCAGTGAGGCTGAGAAATCCAAAGCTGTAGAAAAACCTAATTGCTAATCTTAGATGATGTCAAAACTGCTTACAAAAAAAAAAAAAAAAAAAGTTTTTTTTTGTTTTTTTTTTTTTTTTTTTTGTTTTTAATTTTTTAAGATTTTTATTTTATTTATTTTTTTGTATTTAAATTAGCAGGTTTTAAAATCTTCAATTAACCACAAGGTTTAGATAGTTAAGTTCTACCAAAAAGAGTCTGAATAGCTAGTTGAGTACTTAACTACTTATTTTACTGGGCAAAACAATTGCTAATTTAAGTATTTTAGAATACATCACTCAACTTAGTAGTTTTTTTTTTTTTCTTTTTTTCTTTCATTTTATTTTTTTTTCTCTTTTATTTGGGAAGTTCAAAACTAATTTGGCAAATTTCACAACTTGTTTCGTAATTGATTTTAAATTCTCTTAACAATTTTCTTAAGTTTCCAAAAGAAAACAATTAGCTTAAAAAGCTAGCATTTCCTGGTCTACAAGCTGGGATTAAAGTGTAGTCTGTGTGGTAAAGTAAAGAGATGATGGTAGGTGTGGCGCTCCACCTCAGACGCTAAAACAATCTCCTTTGTCTAGCACTAGTGAAAAGGGGATATACTCCCTCGCTGTCTGTCTGATACTGACATTAGGCCATCCCGTCGACTTTACTTAGTTTACTTTTTATCTAATCATGGTGGTGCAACCATACTGTAGTACTGACATGGCTACAGCTTGGAAGGGTTCGCGTTTTATTTCATCAGAGTGATCAGATTTCCATATGGAGTCCCTGTGGTGTAGTGGTTAACATGCTTGACTCCGACATCAAAGTGAGTTCAAACCTCACTTATGCTATTACATTCACTTTTCATACTCATGTTAAAGAGACCAGTCTGTCCAACTATTTAACAATAGCTGGAGGGAGAATAGTTGGATTCATACCTTTCTCAAGGGTATTAGTACTATGTGAAATACAAACAGCCATGTCCAGGATTTGAACTCTGGTCACTGTGTCCATGTTGTACAACGATAACTGTTACACCATGAGCACATCCTGGTCTGGAGTCGATGTCATCGATACCTTTCGGTGGCTGTTTTGTTTGTTAACTCCTCAATAGATGCCAGACTTAAAGATGAGGAGCTGTAGTTTCCTAACTGAACTGTTTGACCGTGGCTGTTGGCCCACTTCTGGGTTATCCGCCCAAATGGACACGGTGACACCAGTTCAAATCCGGGATAAGACTGGTAGCATTTCACATAACAGTAATACCCTAGGGAATGGTATGCATCCAACTATTCTCCCTCCAGCTATGGTAAATATTAGGGCAGAATGGGCTCTTTAACCTTGGACCAGTGACTAGAGTTCAAATCCTGGATGAGTCTGTTTACATTTCCTATAGTGCTAATACCCTTCTAATAGTAGTACTTACTGGGCTTTTTAACCTTGGTATGGCAACCAGTCTAGAAAGAAAACTGAATTCAAACCTGTTAGACTCTGCTTGAAAATTAACCTTGTGTCACATCCTGCTTGTGTGGCGGGTTTGGTAAATTCATACAAGGATGATTTTTGGTATTAAATAACCTACAAAAATTGATATGCCATTAAACAAAGAACTCGAACCAAAGTACTTATAGTATTTGAATTATAAAAATCTCTGGTTATTATTCTGTGTTGAGTAGTCCATTGATGCATTATTACAGACAGTGTATAAAGCTGAGTTGATTCCATGACATTGTGTAAAAAAGCCCGGGGCAACTAAATCACCTCTGTTATATTTAGAAGGTGATGCATCAACTCTTTATTTTCATTTGATCTTGTTCTTATATAATGTGTGTGTGTTGACAGACAAATTGGCACTCTCTAAATGTCAAAGTTAAGAAAATGATGCATTTTTTTATATTTTTTTTATAGGATTATTTCTTTGCAGCTGAATTAAAAAGCAAGGCTGGTTTTGTTCTGATGCGGTGAATATTTTAAGATGATTTGAAAAATAATTAAAATGTATTTAAAAAAACAAAACAAAAAAAAAGAATATTTAAAATAAAAGGAGGCCCGTTTGTGTCTTTTGGAAAATGGTAAAACGTTTGTTACAATAGAAATACAACTCGGAATTATTGACCTTTTCTGGTTCATAAAACGTACTTGACTCTTGGTTGTCCTTGCTTTACTTAATCTCCAGATTAAATGGGGTGAGTCCATTTCTGTATTCGCTTGTGAATGAGATTAGGATGATCTCTGCCATTAGTGATAGATTACCAGCCACTCGTGCAAACCAATATTACCTTTCTCTCTTTTCAGAAATCTGCTGTTAGATGGATCACTGGCATTGGCCAATCATCTCCAATTGATTACAACAGGCATAATATATTATATATATAATATATATATATATATAATATATATATATATATATATATAATATATATATATATATATATATATATATATATATTAATATATATATAATGTGTGTGTGTGTGTGTATGTATGTTTATGAAAAGGGGGTGACTTAACAAATAAGTCACAAATTTGTCAATATAATAATTGACCAAATAAGTTAGGGTTACTAATGAATATAAGTGCTCAGTATCTATTATTTACTATATATATATTATATTTTATATATATATACTAGCAAAAGTATCCGGTCCATGACCAGACGAAAACATTTTTAGGAACACCAGGGAGTGTTCCTAAAAATAAAATTTAAAAAAAAAAAATCTTTGAATGGGTCACAACTAAATCTGTCTAACTCCTACATTGTAACCTATCCTGTGTAATTGGTTTCTAAGGCAACAGAGCACCAGCAAACCAATATCTTTTGGGTCAGCCTTCTCATGTGACATCTGTGGTCGGGGCAATTTTTCGAGCATTGATCTTCGCAGGTGCTGTAACTTTAGGGGCACAAGAAATATATAATCTTCTGAGATTACAATGCCAATGAGATATATAGATGCTGATAGGTACATGTCCTACATCACTGATGCATAAAAGGAAACAGAAACATCACATCCATGTGTTTTTTTTGTTTTTTGTTTTTTTTCTTCTTTCCCTCG
>CM042156.1:25648884-25736384 GCA_023376005.1 Doryteuthis pealeii
GAATGCTGTTAACCGGGTTTTGGTACATCTTACTCTAGGGCAAGAGCCTGAAAATCAAGGACACAAGAGGACTTCCTTTTTAGTAGTCGTTTAGGTTTTAAGTTTAGTATCATACCCAGAACACTTCTGCGGGGTGGGGAGATCTTAGCCCTCTGCAGGGGGATACAGTCTGTGTATTCCAAGTCACACCAACAGGGTAATCATGTGATCTATATATATATATATAAGCAAATGCATATGCATCAACCCTCCCACACAAGGTCAGTTTCGCACAAGCAGGATGTGACACAAGGTCAATTTCTTAGGTAGAGTTTAACAGGTTTTAATTCAGATTTTTTTTTCTTCTAGACTGGTTGCTTAACCAAGCTTAAAGAGCCCAGTCTACCTTACTAAATACCTGTATCCAGAGGGAGACTAGATGCATACCTTTCCCAAGTGTATTAGTGCCGTGTAAAATGCAAACAGCCTCATCCAGGATTTGAACTTGGGTCCCCAAGTCCATTTCCTAAAAAGATAACCGTTAAACCGTGCGTCTTCATTTTAGTTGTCTTTTAGTTTTGAAGCTTAGTGTCCTACCCGGAACCCTCCTTGGGTGTGAGTGTGCACACGCGAAGGGGACTCACAATGTATCCCCTCTGCAGGGGGGGATACAGTCTGTGTATTCTAAGCTCCCACCAACAGGACTCTCATGACCTATTATTATAGTAATTTTATAATTGCATCGTTTAGCTCAGTCGGTAGAGCGTCTGACTTGGAATCACAAGGTTCCTGGTTTGATATCACCCTCGCCAACTCAGCATATGCGTTGCACCGGGATCTGTGTGGTAAAGCAAAGAACTGATGGTAGGTGTGGCGCTCCACCTCAGACGCTAAAATAATCTCCTTGGTCTAGCGCTAGTGAAAGGGGAATAGATTCCCTTGTTGTCTTGCTGATATTGACATTAGGCCACCTTGACGACTTTACTTACTTGGTATTTACCATGTACCTGTGTTAGGCACAAGGCCATATTAATGTGGGACGACCTATGAACAGAATCTCATGGGTGATGGGTTAAAAAAATGTGTTGATCCCGTTGGCATTTCCCTGTAAGGGGGCGCCTCAGGCACTGGGCCATAAACCCAGCCCTGCTTTAAATCAAGGAGGCAGGTTATTGCCTAGGGGGAAAGCCCCCTGGGATCAATGCTATTAATTACAGCAAACCCCGCCTGAGGACTGGGTCTATATATTTTCTTACTTAGGCAATACTTGGTTGTTTTTGGTATATTCATCATGGCCACCAACAATAGAACTAAGTAGGGTGCCTTATATGGTATAATGATTTGTGAGCTAGGTTACATAAGAATGCAGGGGAATCAGCGTCATTGGCTAACTGCGGCTTTGTATTATGTTCACTTTTTGTCTAACCTCCCTCATCCTCCTAGCTGTGTGTTTGTGTCACTACTGTTTTCCTACAAGCTTTGACATTAACCGCCCTGTTGGCTGAGGCGTTAGAATACACAGACTGCACCTTGTCAATGGTGCTACCTGTTAGCCGTGGGTAGTGACCCATGATGCTTAAGGATGGAACCCAGGTGGCTGAGCAGTCTATGACATGTAACACTCCACTTTGGTCCTTACTTAGGCTAGACAGCACCTATATGATTAACCAACTCTATTGACCTTATGGCAAGCCCCAACCCTTTTTATCATATGGGTGCTAGAAGGCAGTGGCTGAGGGTCTTCATGTCCTAGGAATGATGTTAAACTCTATCTGATGGTGAGGTCCCAGGTTTGGGGAATGTGGAGCACCACTTCATCACCATTGCTTCCAGATCCACTCTGACCTTGAGTGGTAGTACCTGTTAAGGTCCCATCTACAGGATAAATAAAAAGAATGTGTTTATAAAAAAAAATTGAGTATACATTAAGAATTAATTTATTTCAAAACTTTGTTGGCATTAAATGACCCACTGAGGTTGATATGCCGTAAAACAAACCAAACCAATTGTTTCATTTGGATTGCAACATCTCTCTTACAGCTAGAGTGTTTAGACTTTTGAACTTTTCACGAAAATAAGACCATCCAGGATTTTACATCTCCTAAAAGAAGTGGGATTGTACTCAATGATATGAACAATTAAACAATAGTTAAAATCTATTCATATATAATAAATTTTTTGAAAGCAAAGTAATGCAAAATATATGTTGTATCATCTTCAGAGTATCGAAAGTTTTGAAAGTTTATATCCTTGTTTGTTGAAATCGACCGTGGTGTTATAATCGATACTCTGAAGATGGCCGTTTGCGCTGAAAATATTAAGTATTTAACACCAAAGAATTTAATAAATATGTTTTCTCAACATATATTTTGCATTACTTCGCTTTCAAAATATTTATTATTACGTTTAAGATTAATGCTTCTAATGCTATAAGAACAAACAAAAATCTTTAATTCTATACATATATACATTTGTTTTCTACCAAACTACCGCTATGAACCCCATACCTAGTCGGAATTAAATGACCCACTGGGGTTGATATGCTGTAAAACAAACCAAACCTTTGACATTAAATAACCTTTGACAAAAAATGCATAGATCCTGTCGGCATTCACCTTCAAGGGGGGTGCCTCAGGCACTGAGCAATAAACCTAGCCCTGTCCCTTTTAAATCAAGGGGGCAGGTATTGCCTGAGGTTGAAGGCCCCCTAGGATCACGCCATTGATTTCATTAACATTCCAGTGGCTGGAGCTACCAGAACCAGCCCGCCCAAAAGCGCGGGTTTCCTTAGGTGCGTGTGTGGGAAAAGCATTAGAAATTATTTTTTTTTTTGGGGGGTCCAAAAGGGGGGTGTTTAGGTCAGATTAAAAAAACAACTTATATCATTAGTTTAAGATAATTAATCTCTCTCAGTTGTATACAGAACGATACAAGATTTAAGAATTGTGTATCTGTTAAGTTTTTAAGGGCCATTCTTTGGCCTTAAAGCAGGAGAGCTTATCCAGTGGAATTGGATCCTTGATAAAGAGTCCCTCGATAATGAATCCTTTGTTACTCTGGGAAAGAGTTCTCAGTTACTGGTATAGAGTCCTTCGATAATAAATCATTTGGTTACTTTGGTAATCGTATAAGTCTGTCTCCAAGGAGTGCAGTTAGAATTATGTCCAATGTGGGGGGTTAAATATTCTATCAGCCACGCAGTATTGCTAGTGATTGGCTGCAAGAATAACTCCTGTGACCTTGGCTAGTCTATAAATCTAGGTGAGGAATTAGAGCACACCTTATATCCAAAATATATTCCAACAGTATCAACAACCATCAACTTTGAAACAAGTAAATTAAAACTGATTCATTCACAAATAATGATGCTACAGGAGTTTTTCCCAATAGGGTATCTATTGCGCCCTGGGGAGGAGACTGGTGTTATGAGGGGTCGTGAATTATATAAAGTTATAATTAAGGGTTGGCAGAAGGTGTCCAAGTGTTTTGAGTGGGTAATCTAGAAAAAGGTTAGGTAAACACTGGGTTAAAGTGAAATAAATAAAAAAAAAATTGATGAATTTTTCTTTATACTAGAAGGCACTGAAAAGTTCTTGTCCTAACCAAGAAAAGGGGGTGCTTTTTTTAAAAAAAAATTTTAATCTATTTTTGGAAAGGTTACAGAAATTTGAGAAATGAACTGCTAAGTGTGCTTAACTTCAGAATAGAATATATGGAATCATGTGTATATATTTCCTTAATCCCTGTGCTACGGGCAAGATGATATACAGTCAATTTTTAATCAGAGTAAAGCTGGTATGAATTCAGTGTTTTTCTTCTCCTAGACTGGTTGCCTAACCAAGTCTAAAGAACCCAGACTGTTTACCCATAGCACATGGATTCATACCTTTCCCAAGTACATTAGCATGAAGTGAAATGCAAACAGCCTCACCCAGGATTTGAACTTGAGTCACTGATTCCATTTTTTATGATAATCATTACACAAGCACACCTCATATATGGAATAGTATGTATGGTTGTAGTTGTTCTGATCTTGGTTGAATTGAGTCCTTACCAATACACACACACACACACACACACACTGATGCTGATAGCTTTTTAATTTAGTGCGTCCTGGGACACGATTTAATTTGAATGAATTCCCTGGAAAATTTGTTGGGTCCCAACTAAAGTTTCTTGATAAATTGCAGTGTTTTTTTTTTTTATTTATGTACAACTAAAGTTGTCTAACCTCTACCTGGTACCCCATAGTGTGTAATTCATTTCCAAGAAAATATTGAAATGTATTTACAGTTAGCTAGAAATGGTGGGGGGAAGAAAAGAAAACACCGAGACGCATAGATACAATTTTTGTGTCCTTTTAGTTTTTCAAGACGCATATCTATCACCATCTATCTATTTATCTATCCATTCACAAGGGGCACTTGTAGTGTTACAGCTATTGTCATAAGAAATGGACACGGTGACCCAAAGTTTAAATCCTAGAAAAAGCTATTTTCATTTCACATAGTGTGCAAATACCCTTGGGAATGCTATTATTGAACTATTCTCCACCAGTTATGGATAAATTATGGGGCATATTGGACTTGGTTTCTTTGTCTAATGGCTAATCAACCTTTCTAGAAGACACTAGCGGTATTATTTAATCTATAGCTAGGCTATAACCATTCAGCGCATGGACTAATGGATAGTTGCAGGAAATGGACTCGTCAACCCGAGTTCAATTCCTGGACGAAGCTGTTGGTATTTCACATGGCACTAATACCCTTGGGAAAGGTATGAATCCAATTCTCCCTCCAGCTATGGGTAAATAGCAGGGCAGACTGGGCTCTTTAACCTTGGCTAGGTAATCAGTCTAGGAGAAGGAAAACTCTGAATTCAAACCTATTGAATTCTGCTTAAGAAATTGACCTTGTGTCACATCCTCCTCATGCGAAGGGGTTGGTAAATATATATAACCATTCAGAAGGAAAACTAATTCAAACCTGTTAAACTCTGCTTAAAAACTAACCTTGTGTCGCATCCTGGAGGGGTTGATTAAATGCATATATATTTTCTAGAATTAGAAACATCTTTTTTATAATATTCTAAAATATTTTTAGAATTTAGAAACCTGGTTTTTTTTTTGGGGGGGGGGCAGTGGTTTCTTCCTAATTTAAATTATCATTTATTAAAATGTTTCAGCTGTTTTACTCTACTGCCTTCTTCAGGTGTAATATTGCAGACACGTTGAATCTGTAATATTATGAATCTTGAATTTCCATTTTCTTTTGTTCAGTTTTAATAATAGTTGTTTAGATGTACCAGTTTAAGTTTTTGGCTCATTTCCAGTTCATCTTTGGATTGCGGCATTTGCCTCCCTGGACCGTTTCCATTCATCCTGTCTTTAGGACTGACACTCTTTATTCCTGCCACTGCCCCCTCACCTCACCCCCACACCCCGTCATTCTCTGAAAGTCCAGTACGCATCAGATCGAAATGGCCAAAAACAACTTGCGAAGGAATTTTTATCTAGACAAATTTATTTTTCTCTTTTTTCATCTTTTATTTCACATTTATTTTCCAGACTCTTGTGTAGAATTCTTTTTCTTTTCTTTTTCTTTTTCTTTTCTTTTCTTTCTTTTGTGATGCTGCCTTTTTGTCAGAATCTCTGCGATGAGGAATTATCATTATTATTCACTGATGTTCTCTGTCTAGTCTCTTCAGTTTGGTTATTCTTATTGTCACAATGTTTCAGACATACCCTCTGGCCTTCTTCAGATGTGAGTTTGCAGACATGTTAATTTGTAGTAATATTAACATTTAATTTCCATTTTAAAATTCTGGTTATTTAATGCAGGTTGTTTTTTTTTTTTTTTTTTCATTAATTATTAATCTTTAATCTTTAATGATAATCTTTCCTCTTCCTTTCAGAGATCTAAGGGTTATCTTAGTAGTGATGTCAATGAATCATATTGAGGCTCTAAGTTTTGGGTCTTATTAACTGTTAACATCCTGTTGAGAATTTTCTAAGTCCAGAGCCCCATTCCTATAAGGATTTATCAAAAATGCCTAAAAATGGCCTTTTCATTTCAAGTTACCTGTTATTTCCCTTAATTCTAAATATGTTTAATATTATATTTAAACAAAGGCGATCATTTGAGACAGATAAGGAAAATGCATGTGAGTTCCGGCCAGGTGGAATGAGGTGGTATAGGACACTAAGAGTTAAACATCTTATATGCTATCTTTACTATTTACTAAGATCAGATTGTAAAGCCATCTTTAAAAGCCAGTATCTGTTGTTTTGTAATACACAAAACATGTCATACTGTGTTTTTATCTTTAATTACCTATATATGATGAAAGTCTGTTTTAATTTAGATACATCTCATAAAATAACTGAAGGAATTATTTACTAAGTATTGCTTAGTTGTGGCACAAAGTCAGAAGTATGGAGTACCCAGTGAGACTCAAACTCACTAGTAATGGTCTGCCAGTTTAGTTTGCTAACCACCAGAGACAGCTGAAGTATGGATACCCCAAAATGGCAAAAGTAATGAGGCGGTATAGGATGTTAAGAGTTATCCTTTGTCAACAATAACTAGTGTTATTTGTTATGATTGGTATTTTGTGTATGAATGTACATAATTACCAACCCCTCCGCACAAGCAGAATGTGACACACAGTCAATTATTTAGGCAGAGTTTAACAGTTTTGAATTCAGTTTTCCTTCTCCTAGACTGGTTGCCTAACCAAGGTCAAAGAGTGCAGTCTTCCCTACTATTTACCCATAGCTAAAGGGAGAGTAGTTGGATTCATACCTTTCCCAAGGGTATTAGCACTATATGAAATGTAAACAGCCTTGTCTAGGATTTAAACTCTGGTCGACTAGTCCATTTCCTACGACTTTAGCTATCACACCACACACCTCCATCATTTGTGTATGAATTATTACATCATATTTATTTAAGTTGACATTTTTTTGGTGAGTTTCAGTCTCACTGGGTGCCCCATACATCTGGCATTGTGCTACAACTAAGTAAAGCTTAGTAAATAATTATTATGATCTTATGTATTTCAGTCCTAAAAATTCCTTAAAGTCTCCTTGAAATCAGGCCAAAAATTTGGAGGCTTAGTGGTACGGATTGGCGGATATTTGGTGAATTATAAGAAGATCGGCACCGACTACTGACAGAGCCAAAAAATAAGTTTTATAGATTTGATGAAGACCTGCATAGATGATGACAGACATTATTTAATTTGCATTACAATAAACTTAAACTAGTCAAAGGGTTAAAAAGAAATTTGACCAATTGCAAAATTTACAATCCTCTCCTTATTTGTCGGTCAGTCTCAATCGCTCTCTCTTCTCTCTTCTCTCTCTCTCTCTTCTCTCTCTCTCTCTCTCTCTCTCTCTCTCTCTCTCTCTCTCTCTCTCTCTCTCTCTCTCTCTCTCTCTCTCTCTAATTTCTTACTTTATCATTATGTGATGGGCTAAACTTGCAAATCGGTCGGAAAATTACGGTGACCCAGAAAAAACAGAACCCACAAATTTCGTAATAAAACTGTTAATTTTAACTAGGGGTTTTTAGGGTTTAGGGTTAGTTTAATGGGAAAATAAAGCAAGTTTAGCCATATGATGTCATCCCCTCAAATCTGACGAAAAGAAAATTCCCTGACCTCCCACCAGGCAGGATTAAATTAAGATCGTTTTTACGTGTTGATTTTTATGGGTCATCCTTCGAGGATCGAACTCTGTATTCAGTAGTAATAGATCTGCAAACGATTATTAAACCATGTTTTTATCTCCTCTACCCGGGCTTAACCGGGTAGCTGCTGCTAGTATATGTCTGTCTGTGTGTGTGTGTATATATATAATATATATATATATATATAAAGTTGGTATTTACACATCCCATTCGCCACCTGTAGGATATGACACAAGGCAGCAAATATGGGGTATCCATCGAGAATCGAATTCGCTATTTAATATATATATATATATATATATATATATATAGTAAGGTGACTGTGATCAGTTTGTTTACAATCTTTCTCACATACTCACACACGTCTCATAAATTTTCGAATCTGTTTCCGGGAACGCTGACTTTTCATTTAAAACATTGTAAACAAACTGATCTCAATCACCTTATTATTCTGTGATAAAAATTGTTACTTTTCCTTATATCAACAAAGGCCCTGAAGAAGATCTACTAAACAGATTGAAACACTGCAGCGTTGGCTGAATAAATACCACTCATTTTATTTGAACCTGTGTTTTTTCCAAATTTTTCACTATATTACATACCATTAGATTCACTTCCATTTTTCTTTTCACACACACATTTTTAAAAAATTGCAAATCTTGTTCAAATCTTCCCCAAAAAGTCAAACAAGGAAAAAATAATAAAAGTAATATTATCTATCTTGGTGTTCTTTCAAAAAAAAATTTTTTTAGTGAAATAGATCACTAATTAGGACTGAGTCTATTCTAGTAGTGACCAAGGGCTCTTTAGCCCAGTGAAATAGATCACTAATTAGGACTGAGCCTATTCTAGTAGTGACCCCCTAAGCATAGTTTAACAGGTTTGAATTCAGTTTTCTTTTTCCTAGACAGGTTGCCTAACCAAGATTAAAGAGTCCAGTCTGCCCTACTATTTACCCAAAGCTGGAGGGAGAGTAGTTGGATTCATACCTTTGCCAAGGCTATTCGTGCTATGTGAACTGTAGCTTTGTCCAGGATTTGAACTCTGGTTGACGAGTTCATTTCCTACGACTCTAACCATTACACCACGCACCTCAAACTTTCAGGATAAAAATACTTGTGATTTTAGATTAAACCCATGCGTTTCCTTTCTGGGAGCACATAGTGTAATGGTTAAAGTCGTGGGAAATGGACTCATCGCTCAGAGTTCAAATCCTGGACATGGCAATTGCATTTCACTTAGCGCTAATACTCTTGGGAAAGGTATGAATCCAACTCTCCCTCCAGCTATGGGTAAATTGTAGGCTGACTGGGCTTTTTAACCTTGGTTAGCCAACCGGTCTAGGAGAAGGAAAATTCTGAATTCAAAACTTTGCTTAATAAATTGACCTTGTGTCACATCCTGCTCATGTGAGGGGTTGGTAAATATCTTTCCTTTCTTACTTGGTGGTTTGGTGAGAATTTCCAATGCTCTTAGGCAAGACATGTGGTCAGAGAGGCCCTCTCCAATCAATCAGCTGGTCATGTCAAGCCCTAGCACTTATGATTGCCCAAACCTTATTGCCATTATGGCAAGCCCCAACCCTTTTTATCATATATGTGCCAGAAGGCGGTGGCTGAGGGTCTTCATGTCCTGGGAATGGCATTAAACTCTATCTGATAGTGAGGATCGAGGTCTGGGGAATGTGGAGCACCCCTTCATCACCATTGGTCCCTGGTCCATTCTGACTTGAAGTGGTAGTACCTGTTAGGGTCCCATCTATGGTTAAATAGTAAATCATGTTTTATAAAAAACATTGAGTATCCATTAAGAATGAGTTTATTTCAAAATTTTGTCGGCATTAATGACCCACTGAGGTTGATATGCCGTAAAACAAACAAACCAGGTTTTCTAACACTGCTCATTTCTACATAAAGCTGGCCATGCTAGGTGTCACTTTTTTGGTAGATGCCAATCTAGAACAGTTTTTTTTTTTTTTTTTTTTTTTTTTCATTGTGATTTGTTTGCAGTCATTTTAAAAACAGACTTAATTGGAAATGGTTTCCATTGCATAACAAAGGGAAACAGTTTGTCACAAAGAACAACAGGAAATTGTGGGGGGGACAGACACCCCTTTACAGTGAGAGAGTGAGACAACAGTCTGTGCTGGATCTCTGAATAGTAGAGATGGGTGGTTTAACCGAAAATCCATTTTTTTTCTCCCGGTTTCAAACCTCACTGAGAAACTTTTGCTGTAGTGCTATTACTACTGAACAACTATGTTCAATGAAACCCTGTTGTAAAAGACTTTCAGATTTTAATGAAATTAAATTTTATCAACATTTGTACTTATTGTAAGAGGAAAAGATTGAACAAAAATATAATAAAACCATTTGACTATTTTTTTTTTTTTTTTTTTTTTTTTTTTTTTTTTTTTAGAAAATAAATGAACTCTATTTGTTTACTAATGAATAATAAGAAAAAAGGAAATACGACAGATAAGACACTTAAGAAATTTTTTATATTTTAGTGTAGAAAACTTTCAAATGAAAAAGGAAATACGACCTGTCTGAAATCTATTTGTTTTATTTATCAAAGTTATATGTTTAAAAACATACCTTTTTTACACAAAAAAATGAATGGCTTCCTTAGAAAAAAAAAAAACTAGATTAAAAACTAACTGGAATGCAGTATCAAGGGGAAAAAATTAAATCTATACAGAAACCGGTGCTTGCTATTCGCAGAATTGTGTTCCGGCCTCCTGCCTTAAAAAATGCTAGGCGATGATAACTGAAAAAACAACCCCACCTATGAATGAAGTCCCTAGATATTTTTTCCAGTCTTTTTTCGACAAGTAAATGTAAATATTTTAACCCTCCCCCTGTTTAAAATATTTTAAGGAGGGACTAAATATTTACATTAAATTGTCGATAAAAATATGGCTTAACGCCTTCAAACCATTAAAAAAAATAGTTTGTCTTTAAAAAAAAAAAGCATTTTTCCTGAAAAGTTAATGCAATATTTTACTCCCTCCAGTATTTTTTCGACAAGTAAATGTAAATATTTTACCCCCCCCCTTAAAATATTTTAAAAGCGGGAGGGTTAGAATATTTACATTTACTTGTAGAAAAAAGTCTGGAAAAAAATATCTTCATTCGTAGGTGGGGTTGTTTTTTCAGCTATCACCAACTAGCGTTTTTTAAGGCAAGAGGCCTGTACGCAATTCTGCGACTAGCACCCAGAAACCAAAATTGCTAAACTGACCAACTCTACTGAATAGCATTTAAAACCTTCCTAGAAATGACCATAACAATTTCTGAAAGTTTGGTTGAAATCTAGCTAGGAATGGCAAAACCTTAATTGTACAGATGTTTTAGCAAAAAGGTAAAACAATGCCGATGTAGGAGATTTGGTAAATTGTGTAGCTTTGCCTAGGTTAGCCTAGTTTATTTTTTTTATGTTGGCCTACTGAATCAGTAAATTGCAGTAAATTAGGAAGCTTGTTCCAATTTGTATTAGCATAAAACTGTAACTTCCATGCTTATGTTTTTAAACAAATTTTATATAAGGGTATAAATGATACGTCTGTTTTTACAGACGATCTAAGTATTATAGTATTTTATATTGCTTTTAAGATTTTGATATTTCAAAATTTTTGAAAAATGATGTATCATCAAAACTACTTAAATAAAGGTATAACTGTATTATATATTTCAATAAATTTATTGTAGTTGTGCCATTTTTTTTTATTTTTTCACCTGTAATAAATTTGTGAAATCATTCTAGCGAAAAGGCCAAACGGTGTCGATGTAGGAGATCTGAGTAGGTCAAAATACAGACTGCACATGAGAGTAATCCTGTTCAAGACTTCTTTCCTTTTTCCTCTCAATACCGCCTGTCTCTGATACTCTTCTAAAGTCTCTCATTGCTCCTCGTAGGACGGCGTCACTCCAGGTCGAGCTCTTAATGTATGAGTTGATGTAAGTCTATTGTCTTGTTTGAATTCGAGGGGATTTTGGTTCCATAAAGGACACGCTTTTTACCTAAATTCATTGAGGTAAACAAA
The DNA here is from genome assembly GCA_023376005.1 of Doryteuthis pealeii. Lineage (NCBI taxonomy): Eukaryota > Metazoa > Mollusca > Cephalopoda > Myopsida > Loliginidae > Doryteuthis > Doryteuthis pealeii. The sequence goes on from CM042156.1 coordinate 25,660,600, forward strand.
TTATATTAAATGTCAGGATTTTCTTTATAAGAGAATTGTGGGTCAGTTGAATAGTTAGCCAGATTAGGTGGTTCTCTCACTTGACGTACATAGTTTTAAAATGATTAATACAGTTATGATACCACAAGGAATGAAAAGAAATTATATTGAAGCCAACTATATTTGATGTGTGCCTCGATACATACAGAGGTTACTGAAAAGTTCTCATCCTAACCAAAAAGGGCCTAGGTATATAATAAATATATAATTTGCAGGTTCCTTTTTCTTCTCAATACCTCCTGTCTCTAAATCTATTCCAAAGTCTCTCTTAGTCTCTCTCTTAGTCTCTCTCTTAGTCTCTCAGTCTCTATCTCTCTCTCTCTCTCTCTCAGTCTCTATCTCTCTCTCTATCTCAGTCTCTCTCTCTGTCTATCTCTCTATCTATCTATCTATCTCTCTCTCCTCCTCCTCGTAGGATGGCTTCACTCCAAGTCGATCGAGCTTTTTCGTATGAGTTGACACAAGTCTGTTGTCTTGTTTGAATCGCGAGGGGATTTTGGTTCCATAAAGGACATGTTTTTTTACCTAAATTTGTTGAAGAAAACAAATGTATATTAAATCGCAGGATTTTCTTTATAAAAGAATTGTGGGTCAGTTGAATATTTTGCCAGATTAGGTGGTTCTCTCACTTGATGTAGATTTGTTGAATTATGATCAGATTGAGTAGACAATGACCATTGCATATTCTCTAAGAGTGCAAATATTTGAAATCTCTTTTTTAGGTTGTCTAATTTGAAGAAGGTTAAATAAAAACCCCAAAGTGAAGAGGAAAGCAAAGTAATGGGGTTAATTGCTATTCTTAATGATACCAAAACAGGTAATTTGGTGCTTACGGACCAAAATACTAAGGTTCTAGCAAAATTCTATCTCAGCTGCACGGAACTGTGTTTTGCAGAGACAAAAACCAAACTGATTCTATAATTAATGTTGGAAATTTTCCTATTTTGGGATCTTTCCCTCTCTCCTTGGTTTTTTTTTCTTTTTTTTTTCTCCTTTCCCTTTTCCTTTTTTTTACTACCAGACTTATCTTGTTACCATTTTTATTGAGGGGAAATTTGAGAAGATTGTTGTCATTGACTGTTAATTACCTTGGTGGTTTTTTTTTGGGGGGGGGGAGGGTCATCTCTTTTAGTATAATGGTTATCAAGCTAGGCTAGCACAACATTGTTAGTGAGTTCAGTTGTCAATGAAAGTCTCATCCTTTTGGCCTTGTGCCAAGCTTAGCTTAGTATACGACTTTTTAGATTTTTTTTTTTTTTTTTTTAGATATGAAAAATGTAGTAGTACAAAAACTAGTACATATACACACATACACAAATATTTAAAATAAAAGTTGTTGTGGTGACCTAATGTTGGTATCAGCCAGACAGTGAGGTAGTCTGAGTAAATTGTTTTTGGCATCTGAGATTGAGCATCACACATACCATCAGCTCCTCAATTTACTGCAGAGATCCCTGTGCTACTCATATGCTGAGTTGACGAGGGCTGGTATTGAACCTGGAACATTGTGGTTCCTAGGCAGATGCTCTACTGACCGAACTAAACCGGCCTATATATATATATATATATATATATATATATATATATATATATATATATAAAAGTAAGGAGTGCTCAGTATAATTGATAGAGCATGTGTATCTAAGTTAGAGCAGCAAAGGCATAAAGGCAATGTCACTTGGTAACTGACAATTTCTTGCCTATGTGATTTTTAAACCAATTTGTTTCATAGGCGAGAAACTGTCAGTTACCAAAACTTCATGTCTTCACTACCCTAACTATAGTGTTTCAATGTTGCAGAGTTTATTAAAATAAATAATGTTTTAATTGTATAATGTTCTATAAAAAATAAAATCCTTGGTTTCCACGAAAATCAACTTTTTATTAAAAAAAAAAAAGAAAAGATTGTTAGGTGCACTTATTTTTTAGCTCAGTCAGTAGAGCGTTCAGCTAGAAACCACAAGGTTCCTAGTTCGATACCGGTCCTTGCCAACTCAGCGTATGAGTAGCACAGGGGTCTGTGTGGTAAAGTAAGGAGCTGATGGTAGGTGTGGCGCTCCACCTCAGACGCCAAAACAATCTCCTTGGTCTAGCGCTATTGAAAAGGGGATAGACTCCCTCGCTGACTGGCTGATACTGACTTTAGGGCTGCCCTGACGACTTTACTTTACTTTACTTACATATACAGTGATACCTTAACTTATAAGTTTAATTTGTTCCATTTATAACTCAATTTCCTTGTATATCAAATCCATTTTTCTCATTAGAATAAACTGAAGTGCTATTAATCCATTCTAGCCCCACCCTAATTTAAAATAAAATTTTTTAGATAAGAAAAATTGTGCTAATGTGTTTTTTATTTTTTTTTTTTTTAAATTTTTTTTTTTTTGCGTAAATAATATTTTCATTAGAATTTGGAAACTTAAATGTTTTTAGTGAACCTATTAACATAAGCTTATCTGAAGCTCACCTGTACTTCCAAATTTTAGCATCCAACACAAAGCAAAAAATTGACCTAGTGACAGCTCATAACTTGGAAAACTTGTAAATAGGGACACTTGTTAGTCAAGGTGTGTATATGTATATATAAAATATGAAAAAGATGTGTATATATGAAAAAGGTGTGTATATATATATGAAAAAGGTGTGTATATATATAAAATATGAAAAAATAAAATGATTTTATTATAGTTAGAAGTCTTAGCCGTTAAAATGTTTTGGTTTGTATATTTAAACCATTATCAAGGCATCATTAATATATGATGTTGTAACTTATATATATATAATAATGCTCCGGGCAACTTTTCAGATTGATACTATTATTTATTGGTAAGACTTTGGAAGAGTGAGTGAGAGAAAAAGAGTTAATGTTGTTTCTCCTTCTCCCCCCCCCCCCGCAAGATTTTTTTTTTCTTTTCTTTCTTTACAATAACAACAAATATGATGAAACTGTGAAAAAGAGATAAAACAGTTTTGAGCTGTTAACCACTGAAAAATCTGAGAGCTGAGAAATATCCGTAATAAAGTCTGCTTCACTCTCACACACTCTCACTCTCTCACTCTAAAGACCGACCCTCCCCCCCCACCCCTCTGGCCTGTTATGGCCCTGTGTGCTTCTGAAATTATGGCCTTACTAATTCTCTCAGTATTTTACACGAGGGCCATTTTTGTTTATCATCTGTCTGATATAGACGTGTTGAATAGCTTCATCCAGTAGTTGATGGAGGAATGTGGGGGGGGGGCTACTGGCAGAAATAAGAACTTGGGGCAAAGATGGCAATAGGTGGTTGGGGTTGGAGATTTCATATGGAATTTTTCCAAGCTCTTGCTGCCATCTTGGCACTTCTTAAGGATTACCAGGAGAATGCGTCACTCATTCCTTTTTATCATTGATTTCAGAAACAATAATAATAATGATTATTATTATTATTATATTATTAATATTATTATTATTATTATTATCTAGATTGTTTCACTTGCAGGAAGTTTTAATCCCATCCAAATACTTATTTTCAAAACCTTCGTTCATAATTATTTTCCAAAAATGGCCGGTTTATAGACATTAATTCCTTCATGTACAGAATTCTAAAACCATTTTGTTCTTAAATAGTCAAACTAGTTAATTAGGTACTCTACTTAGACCGAGTTGGTATCATTTCATATAGCGCTAATGCCCTGAGAAAAGATATGCATCCAACTATTCTCTCTCCTGCTATGGGTAAATAGTAGGGCAGAGTGGGCTCTTTAACTTAAGTATGGCAACTGGTCAAGAAATATTAATACTCTTGGGAAAGATATATATCTAACAATTCTCTCCCCAGCTATGGGTAAATAATAGTACAGACTGGTCTTTTTAGCTTTGTTATGGCAACTGGTCTAGGAGAGAGAAAATTTTTAATTCAAACCTGTTAAATTCCAGGTGTACAGAATGCTAAAACTTTTTTTTTTTTTTTTTTAATAACAAACTAGTTAATTAGGTACTCCACTTAGATGAGGCTGGTATCATTTCATATAGTGCTAATATCCTTGGGAATGATATGCATCCAACTATTCTCCCTCCAGCTATGGGTAAAATAGTTGGGCGGCTGGGCTCTCTTGTTAGTCAAAAACTACTTTGAGTGCTTCTCCCCTTGAACCCATCTATACATATATAAAGGGCAGTTGTGTGTATGTATGTCCAAATGTAATCTATACATATATAAAGGGCAGTTGTGTGTATATGTATGTCCAGAGGAAACTTCAAAAATAAAACAATTAACGACAAAGTAAATATATATACACATTAAATATCACCAGGGTTTGGTTTTTGAGCAAAAATAATAGAGATTTGATTTATATTCGTGAAGATAATTAAAAACTAAAATTTAAATGATATCAGCATGGATTTTTTTATTTTATTTAATATTTTAGTAGTAGACATTAACATTTCTTTTCAGAGTAGCTGAATCAATGCAAGGTCTATTTTTTTTTTACATAGGAATTTAAATGGGGGCATCCCACGAGGATTCAACTTACGATTCAGTAATAATGGATCTGCGGGACTAATTTTAAAAAATCTCCCTCTACCCAGGCGACAACGGGTAGCCACTGCTACTATTGATAATAAAACTAAGCCATGTTTATTGAATGACAATCTTTAAATCTTGGAGGTGACATGGTACAATGGGTTGATTTCATGCCACGGAAAATGTTATCGACTAGCAGAGTTTAAATTCCAACCAAAGGTGAAATGCTCACGGCCAACAGTTCCAATCCAGGATGAGGTTGTTTGTATTTCACATAGCGCTAATACCTTTGGTAAAAGTATGCATCAACTATTCTCTCTCCAGCTGTGGGTAAAATAGTAGGGCAGACTGGGCTCTTTAACCTTGGTATTGCAACTGGTCTAGAAGGAAAAATCTGAATTCAAACCTGTTAATCTCTGCTTAAAAATTGACCTTATGTCACAGCCTGTTCATGTGGAGGGATAGGTAAACACATACTCTACTTAAAAGAGCTCTGTCAGTGTGGGTTAGAATAGCTGACTGTATCCCTCTTAAGAAGGATAAGACTCCCCCCTCTAAAAAAAAAATAAGTATCCTGGGTATGATATTAATGTGTATGCCCTCTAGTTGCAAACTCTGGCAGCAAGGGAAGATAACCCTTTTCCACTTTCAACTGCATCCCAACAAGGGAAGACAAGCGCTACAGTATTAACTAAGCCTTTATATCCATTACACTATGTGTCCAACTTTTGACAAGACTTGAACTGGGAACTTTACTTAGGGAAATTCTGGTTAAACGCATCAGCTGCTTGACCATCTGACCAACTTAAACAAAAGAGCCACTGTGATTATATATTCAAGTTGGAAGGAACAGAATATTTTTTTAGTCTGATTTGAAATTAATTTTACCTGTTGCTAATTATCTGCAGGTGTCTATTCTTATCAAACCTCACCTGCTCTTCAGTTTGTTTGACCTTGTTGTTTAACTTGAGTAGATGATATTTGAAAAATTTATCCTTCAGTTTGTGTAAATTATACAAAAGCAGAAAAACGAAACTAGACAGAACAATTCTTATGGACAGTTTTTAATTTATACCCCACCCCAGTCAAATCTTGACTCTCAGAGACAAAACTATAAAAAGGCATCAGGTATTTTGGAAACAAGATTTTCAGGAATATCATCAGCACAGATATCCATGACAATCTCTCGCCAACCTTCCCTATCATTCATTGCCCCTGGGAGGTCTTCTGCACGGCAACCAGCATCCTTGCATAGTTGGTCAATGTAGGTCCTTAGTGGGCAGCCCACATTAGCATAGCCATGTGTTGGCTTCCACAAGAGAACATCGCTTATGAGCTCGTCCTTGCTTCTCCACTTGGATGGTTTGTGAGATGGGGGCAGGTGGCCATACAGCTGCTTCCTTGTGGAGTGCTGTTTCCACGACTTGTTCAAGACTTCACACAGCATTCTTGTGCAGCTCCCATCTATCTTAGGAATATATTATAGAATAATCCAATAATTATAAAGCAGGAGATCTACTTTGGTTATTATTTAATGACATACCAACCCTTGTGGGTTATATAATTCCAAATCTAGTTTTATATATATATATATATATATATATGTGTGTGTGTGTGTGTAAGATAATCCAATTGACTGGTAAGTAAGGGATGATTCTATTTGGGATCATCGAAATTTTACTGTACATCATACTGTATGCTCTTGTAGGTGCAAACTTATAAATTCATTCAAGGAAACTTATAAATCCCTGAGAGAGCTCAATGTATAATAACTAATAAATTAATTATATGCAGAGCAATATTTAACTTTCAAAGAAAGAAAAACTTAACAAACTGTCATTTGGCTATGATAAATTTATCAATGTCTGATGGTATGTTAAGTTTTTCTTTCTTTGAAAGTTATATATAAACGATCCAAGTGAATTTAACCAGAAGTGGTTTTCACTAAACAAGTGGACTTGTCACATTTAACAGTACATTTTTCTGAAAATAATTTTTTGTGGCTTGTTAAGCAGTTTGAAAACTTAAATCTTTCTTAAAAAAAAACAAATAATTTCTTTCACAATTTTCTCCTGATGATGACCTAATTCAAAACTAGTTGAGAACAATTAAAAAATAAATAACATAAAAAAAAATATTCCTTTTTGTCTTATTACTTTTTGTTCATATATCTATCTATCTATCTATGTGGCTCTCCACCTCAGACACAAAAACAACCTTCTTGGTCTACTGATAATGAAAAGGGGATAGACTCCCTCGCTGTCCAACTAATACTGACAATAGCAGCTATGCATAGTTTACTATTACTAATCTCTACATTGAAAGGTAAATTTTGATTTTAACCAAAATGGGGGGGTCTTTTTCTCTTAAAATATTTTTATATTCAATCTAATATTCAAATGCTGTCAATATTAGTAAAATGTTTTATGTAATAAATCAATTGTTAATAGTTTGGGCCAGAAGCTATGAGGTTGATAACAAAGATACATTTAACTTCTACAGAGTGTAAACTTAATCCCCACCCCCCACACACTATCTGGATGAGTGACATGCTCGTTATATGATTCTTATATTACACTGATGCTGATACCTTTTTAATTTAGTGAGTACTGGGACACATGGATTTGATTTGAATGAGTTCCCAGGAAATTTGATGGGTCCCAACTAAAGTTTTTTAATAAATTGCAGAGTTTTTATCTATGAACAACTAAAGCTGTCTAACCCTACCTTGTACCCCATACAGTGTAATTCGTTTCCTAGAAAATATTGAAATGTATTTACAGTTAGCTAGAAGAAAGAAAAAAAAAACACTTGAACGAATGGATATGATTTTTCTGAGTCTTTTTAGATTTTTATGCATCAGGACGTGTACCTATCAGCATCTCTGATATTATATAATTTTTATTTTATAAATTTTATAGAGTTGGTATTAAATAACCCACAGGGTTGATATGCCATTAAACCAAACCAAACTAAACTATGTGGATAATCTTAAGAATTCTGTTGTTTAAGATTTATATGTGGACCATCCATGAGATCGAAGTGATAAAAATAACCATTATCTTCAATAATAGCACCAATAAATTTTCCCCTGTTGATAACACACACACACACACACACACAAATGTATATATATATATATATAATATATATATATATATATATATATGTATATATGAAAGAAATAAAATGTGAATGTGTACCTGTCAGTTTGTGTCTGTAGACATTCAGACTTTGAAACCTTTGGACCATTTTGAACATGATATCTCGATGTAGTCTAAGGTCAGTAGATTGACAAGGAAGGAATTGGTTTCACTTTTCACGGGTGGGTGTCTGTGTCTAGGGGGTGGGGTGGGGTGGAATCATATATAACCTAGACGTAAGTTTTCTGTGTTATTATTGTGATTCTTATTACATGACTAATTCAGTTTACTTGTTTGATCAAAACGTTTTCTTCTGTTACAAATTTTCAATTTGCTTGGTATTTATAACCGATTACTAAGCTTGGCTTAGTTTGACACAAGGTTAGAATTATGGAGCACTCAGTGAAAATAGAACCCACCAGCTGAGGGAGGGGAGTTCCTCTCACGTAGTAGCTAATGTGATAGACTGAATATGTGATAGAACCCACCAGCGGAGGGAGGGAGTTCCTCTCCGTAGTAGCTAATGTGATAGACTGCGACTTTGTAGTAAGTTTTAATTTTATTTGATTACTAAGTTTACGTTAGTTTAACACAAGGCCAGAAGTATGGAGCACTCTGTGAAAATAAAACCCAACAGCGGAGAAGCGACTTTGAATTCCAGTTGCACTACTACGTTTCACTTTCAGATTAATACCCTTGGGAAAGGTATGAGTCCCCTCATCCACTCAGCAATTAAATTCATATCCCTACTGTTCTTCTACAAGGATGGTTTTGGCATTAAATAATTCTGTGCAGAGAGCAACTCATTGACCAAATATACTTAATATGTGAGGGTGAGAAGCATCTTTAGTCCACAACTTTTTTTTTTTTTAAATGTGGATCTGCTCTTCTTCTACAAGGATGGCTTTGGTATTAAATAACCCCTGAAGGTTTATATGCCATTAAACAAACCAAATCTATACATATGTTGTGGCGAGGTTCCCATGGCATAGTGGTTAACATTGTAGTAAGTGAATTCAAACTCCAGTCATGCTATTGCATTCACTTTTGGGCTAATACCCTTGGGAAAGGTATGAACCCCCCTCTTCCCCCCAGCTATGGTTTGAATGGTACCACTACTGTTCTTCTATGGCTTTGACATTAAATAACCCCTAAAGGTTGATAGGCCAATAAACAAAGAATCCAAAGCAAACCAGAACCCACCAGCAACAGCCAGTTAACCTAACTCAGAAGTTTTCGAGCCATTGTGCAAATAGCAGGTATTGATTAATTGATTTTAATGGCATGCCAACCCATCTAGGGTTATTTCATGCCTAGAGATTAGGGAATCAATCATTGTGCAATCTGTTTTTTTTTTTTGCACACAGTCATATTAGATAAAAATAATTTTCAAACAGATCTGTTTGACCTATTCAGAGATTCTGATAGGTATGCGTCCTGCATCCCTGACACACAAAAATCTAAAAGGACACAGTAAAATCATATCCATGTGTACCAGTGTTTTTCTTTTTTTTTTTCTCTCACCATTCCATGCGAACTATAAATACATTTCAATAGTTTCTTAGAAATGAATTACACAGGATAGGTTACAAGGTAAGAGTTAGCTGACTTTAGTTGGGACCCATACATTTTCCCCAGGGACTCATTCAAAGCAAATATGTCCAGATCCCTCATCGACACTGTATTATAAGCGCATGTCTAATTCCATAATGTTAATTTTACAGATACATTGCTACTTCTAAATATATATGTATGCTATTAAATATAAATGATTATAACTGCATGCATTTATGCATGTGTGTGTGTGTGTGTGTGTGTGTATATATATATATATACACACACACACACCAACCCCTCCGCACAAGCAGGATGCGACACAAGGTCAATTTCTTAAGCGGAGTTTAACAGGTTTGAATTCAGTTTTCCTTCTCCTACACCAGTTGCCTAACCAAGGTTAAAGAGCCCAGTCTGCCCTACTATTTACCCATAGCTAGAGGGAGAGTAGGATTCATACCTTTCCCAAGGGTATTAGCGCTAAGTGAAATGCAATTACCACGTCCAGGACTTGAAATCGGGGCGACGAGTCCATTTCCCATGACTTTAACCATTACACCACACGCTTCCTACACTTTTATGCATGGTATATGTTAATAACGTAATATTTTCAGTTTAAGAATATAGAAAACATAGCAAAATGCAATTAAACTTATTTTCATGGTTGTCCTATTGAAAAAGAAAGAAAAGAATTTATTTTTAATGGATTTTTTTTTTTCTATTTACATAAAACAAAAACCAAAATTAAAAGCCTTGAAGATAATGGTAAGTGAAGCACAAGAATCTTTTGTACAATCGTCGGCATTCACAATTTTCAATTACTCAAAAAAAAAAAAAAACACATCCTGCATCCCTGACACACAAAAATCTAAAAGGACACAGTAAAATCATATCCATTTTAAGCTAACTATAAATACTCTTCAATAGTTTCTTAGAAATGAAGTACACAGGATAGCTTACAAGGTAGGAGTTAGATGGCTTTAGTTATTTCCCAGATCATAAATAAAAAAACCTACAATTTATTAAGAAACTTTAGTTGGGACCTATAAATTATGTGTGTCCCAGGATGCACTAAATCAAAAAGCTATCAGCATCATTGCCCATTGATGGGATCCTAGCAGATACTACCACTCCGGGTCAGAGTGAACTTAGGCAATGAAGGGGTACTATATACTTTTCAGATCTCCAGAGCTGGATACTCACCATCAGATGCATCTAAGTGTTATACTCATGATACCCTCTATCAGAAAATCATATTGGTTTGGCACTTTATTTGTACACGAAATTGGCCATTTTTGCCCACTCTCAGGGGGTTATCAGGCCTCAAAAGTCACCTAAAACTCTGAATTGAGCACTTTTTTCACCATCAGTAAATTCAAGGCATTAGAATCCATGAGAAAAAACAATAAAATCGATAACGTACATTTTCATCAAAATACGTAGACTTATAATGGCTGAAAAATGGCATTTTGGGGGCATCTTTGAAGCCCCACATCTCCCCCAATTCTCAAGCAAACTCAACCATCTTTTACTATGTGATACTCCTCATCGAACTCTATCAGAAAATAATTGGCCATTTTTGCCCACTCTCAGGGGGATTATCAGGCCTCAAATGTCACCTAAAACTCCGAATTGAGCACTTTTTTCACCATCAGTAAATTCAAGGCATTTTTTTTCTCCTCTTCTCAAGAGGGTGGGGTCTTACCTCTGTATAGGGGGTACAGCTAGCCTATTCTAAGCACCACCAACAAAAGTGAAAAGCAGATATTTGTCTACTTCAAAGGAGGTGATTAAAATTAGTTTTTAAATTATTTATTTTATTTTTTTTTTTCTTCAAGGTCGGATTATCTGAATTTTGGGAGTAGCATGTAATAGAATTTTTATACTCTTGACTGCCTATGCATATAACAGATGAACAAAAAGTGATAAGACAAATAGGAATATTTCTTTGTGTTATTTATTTTTTAATTATTCTCTACTAGTTTTGACCTTAGCTCATCATCAGGAGAAAATTGTGAAAGAAATTTTTTTTTTTTTTTTTAAGAAAGATTTAAGTTTTCAAACTGTTTAACAAGCCACAAAAAATTATCATCAGGAGAAAATTTTAAAAAAAGTTTTTAAGAGTTGATATGCTATAAAAAAAGTGACTCTTTCGATATATTTCCTTCTGGCCATTACAATCATACTGGCTGATAATTTTCAGGTGGTACACATATTTTGGTCTTTTTCCCCCTTTTTTTTTCTTCTTCTCCAGGCAGAAATTTGTATTTTGTAATTATAAGTCATAGTGCCAGGAGTTGTTTCTTTTTTTCTTTTTTACAGTGTTAGTCTGATATATATATTCAGAGGATGTATGAATAAATAGTTCTGCCTACGTTCAAACATTTCGGTTTTTATATATATATATTGGATATATTAACCAATACTTTTTTCCACCACTCTAATGGGGGGGGGGGTATGTTGGTTTCAGCTTTGTATCTAGTGACTTCTTCCTCTGCAAGTGACAATTTGCTTTGGTAAGACTATCTTGTTTACAAAAATGTCGCCAAATAAATCCTCCATTGCTATCTTTTTTGGCTGGAAGCTCACCAGTTCCATTTGCTAGGATTATGTTTAGTTCATAATTATTCAGTATATTGTACTGCTTCATCCATTTCCTGATCCTATTCGACTGTCACATTTTCTTTCTTAATTGCAATGCTGGCTTTTGATCTAGCCTGATATTATGATGTAGTTTTCTTGTACATTTTTTCAGGTCAGTTAATTTGAGGCATAACACAGATTCTCAAAGATACGTTTTTCGAAGTTAACTGACTTGAAAAAAATGTACAAGTTTTTAAATAAAATAACTGGTGCATTATATCTTTTATTCATTAATATATCAACACTGAAAATTTAATTAAAATTGGTTAATTCCTTGATTTTTGGTATATTTTTTTTTCTTTCGGTGGGGTGACATGATTGTGGAATTTAGGTCCGTCAAGTTCAATTTAACCTAGTTTTCTGTGCTAGTGAAGCATAAGTTTTTAGTCAAGTTTCACAACAGCCCTGTTGGCTGGGCTTTAGAATACCCCGATGCACCTCTGCAGAGGGGTAAGACCCCCCCCCCCAATGGGGCCACCTGCTGGCCATGGGTGGTGACCTATGATGCCTAAGGATAGAATCCTGGTGGATGAGCAGTCCATGACCTACAACACTCCACTTAGACCCTTACTTAGGCTAATCGGAGAGGCCTCTCAGATCAGTTGGTTGGTCACGTGAAGCCCTAGCACCTATATGATTGACCCAACCATTTTTTCTATGGGTTAAATAGAAAAATGTGTTTATAAAAAAAATTGTGAATCCATTAAGAATGAATTTATTTCAAAACTTTATTGGCATTAAATGACCCACTGAGGTTGATATGCCGTGAACCAAACTGTCACAATCCTCTTGAGACAAAGTGGGATGTAAGGTTGAGTGCTAAACTTTCCAAGTGAAATACTTCAACATTCTTACCATTATATCTTTTATGTAGTATGTATTTATTTATTTATATATATATATATATATATATATATATATATATTTCTTTCTTAACTCTTTGAACCCTTAGTAATTTTGGCACCCTATACCTGAAGGAAAATTCTGCACTCTTCTGCTGAAAAATTGACCTTGTGTTGCATCCTGCCTGTGGCGAAGGAATTGAAAATTACCCTTTTTTTTTTTTTTTTTTTTTTTCCATTGTAACTCACATGGGTAATTTTTTTATAATATATTTATATCCTGTCCAATCACATTTTGACATTACTTTCAAATTTGAAGTCAGCTTCCTTCATCCTCATCATTTCCTGTATTCTGCTGTTGTAGTAGCTTGGAACATCCTACGGCAGCTTTCAGTCCTTCTTCTTTGGAAGCACTCTGTCTTTTCCTTTGCAAGGATTCTCCTTCAGTCAGTTGCCAGATCTTAGGACTCCCAATCCAGCATTTTAGAGGTCCACCAGCAGTTTACCAAGCAAGTTTGTACAGTTGTCACCCTTCTGTTGTTTTTATTCAAAGTGAGAACAAGAATGTGGCACCTATTAGCTCAGTAGTTTTTGCCCTATTACAGCAAATTCCAGAGATTTTTATATAAGTGTTTCTTCAAGCATCCATAGCACACAACCCCTATTGCCCTTATGGCAAGCCTCAACCCCTTTTTATCATATGAGTGCTAGAAGGTGGTGACTGTTGATCTACATGTCTTGGGAATGACGTTAAACTCTATCTGATGGTGAAGTTCCAGTTTTGGAGGTTTGGGAAATGTGGAGCACCCCTTAATCACCATTGCTCCTGGTCCACTCTGACCCGGAGTGGTAGTACCTGTTAGGGTCCCATCATGGGTTGAATAGAAAAACTTGAGTTTATAAACAAAATTGTATTATGCATTAAGAATGAATTTATTTCAAAACTTTGTCGGCATTAAATGACCCGCCGAGGTTGACATAAGATTTATAAGAAAGGGAATGTTTGATGTAATTTAAGCTACGGGTTGCTGCTTTTGAAATTTAACATACAAATACATTTCAAATTCTCCCATCTCTCTATCTCTACACTCCCAGAGAAACTAACATATATAATGAGGATGTAATCAAGAGAGCAAGAAAGTGATAGTAGTATGTAAAGTAAGAGATTGGTCAGCTTTTGACTTAATTGCAATTACAACTAATTAAAACCAATCAAAATGGAATTTTTTCAAATGTAACTGAATCCTAAAAGTAAGGAATTATTTAGTATAATTTTTGTGACATTAAACTGAACAGTAAAAAAGCCTTTAGGAGACAAACATTGATTCGCTCTGCTTTAGTATAAAAATAGATATACACATTATGGAAATTGTAATAATTTTTTTTTTTTGTTATATGCACTATTGCCACAAATTGAACTTTTATGAAAGAATGTTACATTTCAATTCACCCTTGTACATATTCTTGACACTTCATTAATATCAAGTGCTCTCTGACTGTCAAAGTGTGGGGAGGGGGATTTGTGTGTGTGTGTGTGTGGGGGGATAAATTTGCGTTTCCTATTGCTGTATCCATGTTATTTGCATTGACACTCACATGCAATAGAAACTCCTGCTTTCTCTCTAATTTCCACATTTTTACAACTTTGTATTATTATATATCTCTATTGTTATATACACAACATTTCAGCTAATGTGCATTCCGGCCATCTTCAGTGCTAGACCAGAAGATTGTCTTTGTATCTGAGGTGGAACGCCACACCTTCCATCAGCTTCCCACTTTATTGCACAGACCCAAGTCATGCTGGTCATGTGCTGGGTCGGCAAAGGCTAGTATGAAACATTGAACCTTGTGGTTTCTGAGGTGAATGCTGTTGCTATATATATATATATATATATCATTCACCTCAGAAACCACAAGGTTCCATGTTCCATTTAGTAGGAAGCGCGTCGTGTAATGGTTAAAGTCATAGGAAATGGACTTGTCGCCCAGAGTTCAAATTCTGGATGTGGTAATTGCATTTCACTTAATGCTAATACCCTTGGGAAAGGTATGAATCCTGCTTTCCCTCCAGCTATGGATAAATAGTAGGGCAGACTGGGCTTTTTAGCCTTGGTTAGGCAACTGGTCTAGGAGAAGGAAAACTCTGAATTCAAACCTGTTAAACTCCACTTAAGAAATTGACCTTGTGTCACATCCTACTCGTGCGGAGGGGTTGGTAAATATATATATAGATTCTATGTAACAAAATGTTTTATAATTTTCTTGTTGCTGGCAGGAAGTATTTTCCTAATTGCTCATACCTAAAGGGAAAGTCCTATTTTTCTTTTCAAACTTTACTTTTGTGATCTGCAAAGGAATTTATCCCCTTTCCACTAGCGCTAGACTAGGGAGATTGTTTTTGCGCACTGATCCAAGCTGTGCTACTCAAGCGCTGAGTTTGCAAGGGCCAGTATCGAACCCCGAATCATTGTGGTTCCCAGTGTAGACAGTTATGTTTCTGAGGAGGGGTATTTTTTTGTAAAGCCCTCCCCCATCAGATTTTTTTTTTTTTTTTTTTTTTTTTTTTGTAAATACCCAATTACGGACAAATTGGTATGGAGGAAACGTTGAATGATTATTTGACCCGAAATAGGTGTTTGATAACCAGGGTTGTTGTAATGTAGCTACAAGACGCGAGGAATGAATAGTATTTCTGACAATCTGCCATGTCTCTGATTCTTGCTGATAATGGAGAAATTATCAACCCTGGTGTCAGTTTGAACCTGATACAATTATCATAGGCATTGAAATGGTTAGTCTCTCAGACAAAACTTTTTGAGTAGCATTGGGGAATCTGTTAAATTTTGATTGCTTTGTCGAGTCTAAGCTCAGGGTGTGGGGGAGGGGAGAGCAGGGGGGGAGGTGAGGTACTGTGAAGGTCAGTACGAAAATTAATTGGGTCTGAGAAATTTTGAAAATCCTCTAATTCACTTGGGAATTTTCCAAATGTCTTGTTAGCCTCTTGATGTTGAAAGTAATGCTTATTGGCACTTTTGTTTTCAGCCATTCTTGACCACTTTGAAAGGAGCAAATGCTGTTTATTTAGACTTTGAGATTCGTTAATTATTTGGACCGTTCAGTCATTCATATGTTTAGCTTCTCAACAGTTTTACTGGTAGATCTCCAACCTTCTTAAACTTGTAGAGTTGGATATATATATATATATATATATATATAGCTTTTTAATTTAGTGCGTCCTGAGATGCACATATTTGCTTTGAATGAGTCCCCGGGAAAATTTATGGGTCCCAACTAAAGTCAGCTAACTCATACTTTGTAATATATCTTGTGTAATTCGTTTCTAAGAAGCTATTGAAATGTATTTACAGTTAGCTTGAAATTATGAGGGAAGATAAAAGAAAAACACTGGGATGAATGTTTATGATTTTACTACTTTCTTAGATTTTTCTGTGTCATGGATGCAGGACGGGTACATATCAGCATCTGTATGTGTGTATGTATATGAAGGAGTAAAATATTAAAAATAAACATTTATGAACCTTTTTCTCTTAACACATTTCCACTCAAGTAATTTAAAAACATCCATCACCATTTGAACAACAAAAATTCCTATCATATACACATGGGGTCAATTTTTAAGCAGTAGGTTTGATTTCCGTTTTACTTCTCATAGACCACTTGCCATACCAAGGTTAAAGAGCCCAATCTGCCCTAATATTTACCCATAGCCTGGTTGCAAAATTGGTTTGTCTAATCTCTTTCTTCAACTGCCAGGTCCAATGACAAACTTTCTTATCCCGTAACAATCTTCTAGTAGTCCTCTGCATACTACCCATCCACCGCTTTGAAGCATCTCGCCCTCAGTGATGCTGATTGCTTTTTGATTTAGTGTGTCCTGGGATGCACATATTTGCTTTGAACGAGTCCCCAGGAAAATTTATGGGCCACAACTAAAGCCTCGAACTCCTACCTTATAAGCTATCCTGTGTAATTCATTTCTAAGAAAGTATTGAAATGCATTTACAGTTAGCTTGAAAATGGTGAGGGAAGAAAAACACCAGGATGCATGGATATGATTTTACTGTGTCTTTTTAGAATTTTGTGTGTCAGGGATACAGCTTCTTTGCCCCCTTCTCAGTTGTCTTGTTTTATGTACAGTGATCTGAGAGAAATTTACGTACGTATAAATTTACTATTGCTTGTCTCTTTGTTTCGAGATTGCACGTATTTAAATTTTAGTGCCAAGGTAGCCATATTTCTCATTTCCACTAATCCTGCAAGTGAGACAGGTTTGCACCTGCTTTGCTCCACAAGTAAGTTTCTCCACTTGCTACACACCTCCAAGTAAATAACTATCTATAGATAGATTTTTATTTATTTTTAAGTAATGCTTATCAAGATAAGATTTAACTGTAAAGTTTTTAACCCCCCCCCCCCCTGCAAGTGAGAAAATGTACTTTTTGTGGCCAGAAGTTTTGTTATCTCTCAAAACAAAATTGGGTGACTATTTTTCTGCATGTCTGATGGTGAGGTTCCAGTTCTGGAGGTTTGTGGAATGTGGGGCACCCTTTCATCACCATTGCTCCCTGGTCCACTCTGACCCGAGTGTAGTACCTGTTAGGGTCCCATCTATGGGTTAAATAGAAAAACATGAGTTTATAAACAAAATTGTATTATGAATTTATTTCACAACTTTGTCGGCATTAAATGACCCACTGAGGTTGATATACCACAAAACAATACAAACCAAACCTATTTTCTGCATGTGGACGAGAGATCAGAATTTATGTTGTTATATATATTTTTATTTTATATATAGACATCCATTTAATGAAAAAAAATAATTTGCTAACACCTGTGCTCTTATAATGCATTAGGTTATCCAAAAGAGGGTAACCCAACACAGAATATTCAGTAGGGAAAAAGACAAGTCAATTAATACAATATAACATTTAATTATACAACATACAGAGAGATCATAATTTTTGTTGCTATACATTTTTTTATTTTATAGATAGACATCCTTTTAAGAAAAAAGATTATATACTAGGGTGAGTCAAAAGTTTTGCAATATTTTGGTAATATAAGAATTAGCCATGTACTCATAACTAATACCCATATTCTTATAATGCATTAGGTTATCCAAAAAGAGGGTACCTAACACAGAATAATCGGTAGGGAAAAAGACAAGACAACTCAATACAATATAACATTTAATTATAAACATAGAAAGAGATTAGAATTTCTGTTGCTCACAGTCGGTAGACCATTTTACTAGGAACCACAAGGTTCCAGGTTCGATACCGGCCCTCGCCAAGTCAGTGTATGAGTAGCATCGGGATCTATGCAGTAAAGTGAGTAACTGATGGTGTGGCGCTCCACCTCAGATGCTAAAAACAATCTCCTTGGTCTAGCACTGTTGAAAAGGGGATAGACTCCTTCGCTGTCTGGCTGATACCGACTTTAGACCACCCCTGACAACTTTCCTTTTTTTTTTTTTTTTTCTACTTGATGTCCTATTTTACAATTTAAAAAAAAAAAATTTAGATTAAATTCATTTTCTCCTGACCATATGGTATCCAAGAATGTCACAGATTTATGGATAATCTGTTTGTTAGAGGATTAGCTGAGAGACTAATAAAGAATATTCCACTCCAGAGGGATTAAACCCCCAAAAATAATCCTGCAATTTGAATCTGTTTGTTTCTTTGTGGACAGATTAATTCTTGCCAGTACGTTTATTTGGTCTCGACTGTGATTAGCCACATAATTATGGCCTGGTTTTTTTATTTTTATTTATTTGTTTTTCTTTCTTATGGTGGATGACTTAGACAAACCCAATTCTATCTTTGAGGTAAAAAAAAAAAAAAAAAAAGATATCCTTATACAAACATGAGCTGATAAAAGAGTTTTATAATTTGTTTGAAGCATTGTGTTTGTATTGGTTTGGTGGTTGGTTTTGAAGGCTATCACAATGCAAATGTAAAGAAAAATGGACAATTCCTAGCAACAGCTGTGGACTTTCAGAAATCTTCTGACAAAGAGATTTTTATCTCGAAATATTAAGAATAAATCAAAGGTAAACAAACATTACCTCATTTTTCTTTACCATTGGCATTGTGATAGCCTTCAAAACCAACTAGCAAACATGAGCTACTTTTAATTACAAAGTTCTCAATTATTGAATGTTTGGAGATGGGAAACCATTTTGTTTTCTGTTTTAATGGAAAAAAAAATCTTTTTTTATTTATTTAAAAAAATTTTTTTTTTATAGATGGACAGTGATGCTGATAGCTTTTTGATTTAGTGCGTTCTGGGACGCACATATTTTCTTTGAATGAGTCCCCAGGAAAATTTATGGGTCCCAGCTAAAGCCGGCTAACTCTTACCTTGTAACCTATCCTGTGTAATTCATTTCTAAGAAACTATTGAAATGTATTTACAGTTGGCTTGAAATGGTGAGGGAAGAAAAAAGAAAAACACTGGGACGCATGGATATGATTTTACTGTGTCCTTTTAGATTTTTGTGCATCAGGGACGCAGCACGCATACCTATCAGAATCTCTGCTTATACAAACATGAGCTACTTTTAATTACAAAGTTCTCAGGTATTAAATGTTTGGAAATGGGCAGCCATTTTGTTTTGTTAGTTAAAAAATAATCTTTTTTTTTTTTTTCTTTTTTTTTTTTTAAATAGATGGAATCAATCCTCATTTTCTGTTGATGCCATTTGTCTGCTTTGTACCAAATGACATTCCCAGAAATCCTTATGTAAATGATTATCTTCCATCTGTCAGTCTTTGATTTGGGATTAGTGGAATTTAGAATGTAAAGGATAGTGGGGAATTGGGGGAGATTATCCAGAGATTATAGCAATGAAATACCTAAGTAGATTGATTTAGTAGCAAATACTAAAATGAATTGTTAAATTGATAGTGGATAGTCTTGTTGGTGGATTTTGGTATATTAAAAATTACCAACAATGTTCGTTTTTCATGTTTTAATCTCGGTAATAATTCTAGTTCTGAGCCTTTATGAGGCTGGGCTGAAAAGTTTATATTATGTCATATCTGGTGCTGATGACGTTTTTGACCAATGGGATCCAAGCACTGCAACACTGGTGGGCTGAAAAGTTCATATAATGATTTCATATCTGCTGCTGATGACGTTTTTGACCAATGGGACCCAAGCACTGCAACACTGGTGGGCTGAAAAGTTCATATGATGGTTTCATATCTGCTATTGATGATTTTTTTTTTTTTTTTTTTGGCCATTTTTTTTTTTTTTTTTCACTCTCCACATACGAGGGCTGGCTGAAAAGTTCACATAATGACGTCGCATTTGTTGATGATGACTTTTTTGACCAATGGAATCCAAGCACTGCAATACTAATGGAAGAAGTGTGTTGACTGCTAGGGAAATTAAATAAAAAATAAACCTCATTTTGGTCATGTTCAGCCATAAAATTTTCAGCCAATCCTTATATAAAATGTACATAAACATACAAGGGTAGGGTCAGATTATAAAATTAGGGAAGGAGAGCCAAAAAGAAAAGTGTTATATACTCACGTTGGGTATATAAATGAATGAGAGAGTTCTCAGATGATAGAGAGGGGGAGACGGATTAGAGACAGACTTTAGAGATGATGTTGGGGATCTTCATTTCCCTGGTTATGTGTTGATTCTTCTAACTGTTTCTTCATCTTAATTCTTCTAACTAAAGGCTTGTCTTTTTTGGGCTGATTTTGTTCATTGTAATTAAATGAACTACCAAGACTTAAGTTTTTCTTTTTTCTTGATCAAGTTTATTATTTAGCCCATTATTTTCTGCGCGGACAAGATCGACCCAGAGTACGTCTGCTCTCTCTGCTGGTTAGGTTGAATCTAATCTCTAAACTAAATTGTGTGTTTCTCATGGCATGTGAGGTTCACGTCTCTAGGGGGTCAAGGATTATTAACAGTCAGTGGTAAATTTCCACTGGTTCCCCTGATCTCAAAGTTAACGGCCCTTATTTAGTTTTAGTTACAGGTACTGCTCACAATTTATAACTCCTCATAAATTGTAATAAAAGGCCCAGGACAATGAAATAAATACCTAAGTAGGTAGGTTTAGTACCAAATACTAAAATGTATTGCTAAATAGAGAGTAGACAGTTTTGTAGGTAGAATTGGTATGTTAAAAAATTAGCAAATTTGTTGTATATACTAAAGTAATGAGAAAATTCATTTAATGAATGACCCCTAATTTTTATTAATTGGGGGGGGGGAGAAAAAAAGTTTCAGTTTTAAAGGAATGGATTATTTTTTAAATCAAATAAACATTGCCATTTCAGGATTTTTTAGATTTAAACTTGTCACCTTTTCATCAGAAGTAATGTAAAGTCGTCGAGGTGGCCTAAAGTCGGTATCAGCCAATCAGCGAGGGAGTCTATCCCTTTTTCACTAGTGCTAGACCAAGGAAATTGTTTTTACGTCTGAGGTGGAGCACCACACCTACCATCAGCTCTTTACCGCACAGATCCCTGTGCTACTCATACGCTGAGTTGGAAAGGGCCGGTATTGAACAAGGAACCTTGTGATTTCTAGCTGAACGCTCTACCAACTGAGCTAATGCTGCCCTATAAATTTATATAATTTGCATTATAGCTCAGAGATGCTGATAGGTACGCATCCTGCTTCAATGACACATAAAAATCTAAAAGTATACAGAAAAATTATATCTATGCATCTCAGTGTTTTTTGGGTTTTTTTTCTTCCCTTACCATTTTCTGCTAACTGTAAATACATTTCAATATTTTCTTGGAAATGAATTACACTGTATGGGGTACAAGGTAGGGGTTAGATAGTTTTAGTTGTTCATAGATAAAAACTTGCAATTATTAAGAAACTTTAGTTGGGGCCCATCAAATTTCCTGGGGACTCATTCAAATTAAACCTGTGGGTCCCAGGACGCACTAAATTAAAAAGCTATCAGCATCACTGATATCTTAAAACATAAAATTTACATAGTAATTAGAGCAAACACACAGACATGTTCACACAAAAATGCAACAAGCTTGTGGTGAAAATAAGCTATACACTGTCTGTAAAGGTGCTGCGGTTTTGTAGCAAGTAGGTTTTTGATGAGATGAAGTTAGTAACACCTGTTAGGATAACTTAATGAGTTTCTCCCCTTTCATCATTAAGGGACTGACGGGAACCTGGATATGGGATTTCAGCCATATTACTTTGGACAGTACAGACGTGTGGCAGCACGCTTGAACTAGTGACCACATGCGTTAGCATGGTTGGGCTAGCTCAGTCACTTTTAGGTTAGAACCATTTTCTACCCCGTGTTAAATAAGGACTCTCAGCAGAGAGACGAGGCACTGGCCTATGTGTGAACACACACACATAACACAAAGGACGGCCCCATATGTGAGCACACTATGACCCAAGGACCGACCTGATACGTGAGCACACGTATCATACATACAGCGCCCATGTGACGACCACACACATGACACACACACACACACAGTTGAACTCTATCCAAAACCATCCGACTGTATTCCCTGCCAGTGAGAATAAATAAAACAAGTATTTTTATTGTTAACCATATTTCCCTGTTTTTATTATCATTTTGTATATCCTAGATTTCGGATATAACAGATTACCTTCATAACACCCCCCATACCCCCCAGTTTTGTTATTCAGATTTTTTTCTTCTTCTATACTAGTTACAGTGACAAGGCTAAAGAACCCATTCTGCCCTATTATTTATGCTTAGCTCCTGAAGAGAATAGGATACATGCTGTACTCAAGAGCATTAGCACAAAAGTAAAACACAAATAGCCTTGTCCAGGGTTTGAACATGGCTCGTCAAATCCATTTCCCAAGACAATACTTGTTATTCTATATAATCTAACCAGATACACTACTGGATCCACTATATGTACCTCAGGTGGTGTAATTGTTAGTGAGTTTGATTCTCATTGGGCGCCCCATTCTTTGGCCTTGTGCCACATCTAAGCTAAGCTTATTGAATAGCTATATACACTGATGGAAAATAAAATTGCAATACGGTAAAATGATGATGCAAATTTTGAATAGTAGAGCATTTTTTAGAAAAGAAATTTAACTTTACATAATATGAAGAATATCAACTTTTGCTTCCTAAAGGCTTTTATACTGTTTAGTTTAATGATACAAAAGTTATACTAAATTATTCCTTACTTTTAGGATTGAATTATGTTTTTAAAAAATTCTGTTTTAATTGGTTCTAATTAGTTGTAATTTGCAATTAAGTAAAAAACCAACATGTCTCTTACTTTACTCTGTCTATCTCTTTCTTCCCCTCTATGTATCTCTTGACTACCTCCTTGTTATGTTAATTTCTCTTGAGAGTAGAAAGAGGGGGGAGAATTTGAAATGTATTTGTATGTTAAATTTCACAACAGCAACCTGTAGCTTAAATGAGGTTGAACATTTCCTTTCTTAGAAAGCTAACAAAATGATTTTAAGCTTTCATCTAGCTGTATTTATTTTTAAACATTTTTATTCACTTCACTAACTCCCTTTCCCCTAATCTCAATTATCTACTCAGAGCTGAATGGTGACCCAGTGGGTCACGTTTTGTCTAGTATTTAACTAAGAGTAACACTAAAAGATTACTTTGATTCAAATTTGGAGTTAAAAAGCTTGTTTTTAAGCAACACCAGATAATCTGGATTTAAATTTTTGCATTGCATCTTGAATAATTTGGATGGTGTCATTTTTTAACCAGAGGGTGTTGCAGGATGAAAACGGACGGAACATTTAGGAACACCAGTATTAATATATCGATGTGACGAATATATTTAACTGAGAGTGACACAAAAAAAAATTATTTTGTGGTTCAAATTTGGAGTTAAAAGCTTGTTTGTATTTTGATGATATGGTCTAGACAGAACCATTACCATACGGCCAACTAGATCAGACAACAGACACCATGGAGACTGAGAATTATTATATTTTCATGTCTGCAACATTCTAAAGAGAAATGATCATAGACTTAATGTTAGATTAATTGTTTTAAAATTGTCATAGACCAAAAAGTTATGGTTTCACTGTATTATCCAAATTATTGATAATGGGGGATGAAATAGTCATTTATCTATTCATATATATATATATATATATATATATATATATACCAACCCCTCCGCACAAGCAGGATGCGACATAAGGTCAATTTCTTAAGCGGAGTTTAACAGGTTTGAATTGAGTTTACGTTCTCCTAGACTGGTTACCTAACCATGGTTAAAGAGTCCAGTCTACCCTGCTAATTACCCATAGCTGGGGGGAGAATTGGATTCATACCTTTTCCAAGGGTATCAGCACTAAGTGAAATGCAATTACCACATCCAGGATTTGAACTTGGGGTGACGAGTCCATTTCCCATGACTTAAACCATTACACCACGCGCTTCCAATTTTGTGTGTGTGTGTAATGTGTGTGTATATATATATATATATATATATATATATATATATGTGTGTGTATAGCAATGAAAATATTGTTAATAAGGAAAAAAAATAAACAGTGCTCAATATCTTAGTGATAGAGCAAATGTTATTTTCTAATCCATATACACTTAACATTTTAGAGAGAGATTATTAATTACATCAATTATTTTTCTTTCAATTTTTAATTGAATCAAAATTAAATTCACTCTCCACGCAGTTCTTGTAGATGAGTATGAATCGCAGATATCAAAGGATGCTTGCCCCCTCCCTTTCCCACACCTCCACCCCCTCTTTATTTTGAGTGCCAAAAGTGGTATTGGTATACAGATGCCAGTAACAAGGCTTTTACTAATGCGATATTATGGTAAAGTATTTCCTTTTTGTAGCATCCTTGACCACTTTGAAAGGATTAAATGCTGTTTATTTAGACTTTGAGACAAGTTAATTATTTGGAACGTTCTTTCATTCAAATGTTAAGCTTTTTACTGTGGGTGGGTGGGGATATCCATCCCGCATTCACAGACTTGATGAGACACAGGACAAACTAATCTTTAAATCTATCTCTCTTTTTCTTTTTTTTCCCCCCCTTTTTTCCCTCCTTTTTTTCCCTCTTTTCTTTTTATTTGTCTCTTTCATACTTTCTCTTTTGGTCTGTGTCTCTCTCTCTCTCCTTTTTTTTCTTTACTATCTCTCTTTCATTTTTTTGTATTCTTTTTTTTTTTTGTCTCTTTCTTTTTCTTTTTTGTTTCTCTCTCTCCTTTCTTTTTCTTTGTCTCTCTCTCTTTCTTTTCTTTTCTCTCTCTCTTTTTCTTTCTCTCTCTCTCTCTCCCTCTCTCTCTTGTTCTTTCTTTTTCTCTTTTTTCCTTACTATCTTTCTCTCTCTTCTTTCAATTTTTTTCTATTCTCTTTCCTTTTTATTTCTGTATCTTTCTCCATATCCCCCTCTCTCTCTCTTTCTTTTTTTTCTTTCATTTTCTCATTCTCTTTCTCTCTCTATTTTTTCTTTTTCTTTCACATTAATAATTTTCTGCAATACTCACATTATTACATGATTTTAGAATATGAATACAGTGGCATGAAAACTGGTTTTATTAGAATTAAAAAAATTTTGCATGTGAAGATCTAATGTAATAGTTATTTTTTTATTTATTTATTTATTTATTTTTTTTTTTTTTTTTCCCTTCTATATTTGGACTTGTGCCTTTAGACTCGACTCAGCCATTTATGTTGATCCATTCTCTGTTTAGTAGGTTTTTTTCTTCCTGTTTCTGTTTGAAAAGACATCACAAGTGCTTTAAACAAATATTTGTGCAGAGATACTCCAGTTGCAAAGTTAATTTCTCTGGTGCATAGTAATACTAATATATATATATATATATATATATATATATATATATATATATAAAGCCTGTGAGACTTGTGACAGCCAGAGAATTTTTAATTGTATTCATCTGAATATTAATTGGTCAATGTGTATTGAAACGAGCGACGATAGGGCTGCCCGGGGAGGTGGGAATTTGGTTGTGGTCTGATGTTTAGGCGCTTCCACTGTGTTCCAATTCCAGTCACTAGATTAAAGAATTCCATTGAGGCTCTTCTGCATAATTATTTGGTTGCTTCTCTCTTGTGCCAAACCTTTTTTGGCAACTTTCATTACCCTATAAGAGTGGTGGGGTGGGGGAGAGGCTTTTAACTCTGTGTGTGTGTGTGTATATATATATATATATATATATATATATATATATATATATATATATATATATATTATTTATATTCTCCCATTCACACACACTTATGAGCCAAAGCTTTATGAACACCTTCCTAATAAGGCGCTAGTTCTCTTTGTGTCTACAAAACAGCTCTTATCCAAATCAGGCATGAACTTTAGAAAATCTATAGTTTTCCTATTAAGCCTGGTGCAAGGACTACACAAGGAGATGGGGGATTGTGTACTTGGTCTAACATATCCCTGAAGTGCTCAATATGATTGCAATCTGGGCAGTTTGGTGTCCACAATAACACTGTGAAGTGTTTGCATTCTTGAAAACATTCTTGGACTAAATATAAAGTGCACATTCTTTTTGGTGAAAGATGCCGCAGTAAAATATTTCCAAGTATAAATCATAACAGTCATTGTCTTATTTGTGTTTAATTCAAATATTTCACTCCTTTCAAGTTTTTCACACCCACCATAGCCAGTGGTTCACTGGAGGCTGAATGACAGCAAGTCTCCTCAGGTCTCCAGGACTTTTCTTAGTATTCTAGCCGATCTCAATAGTGCTGTAGTTTGGATGGTCTCGATTCTTCCTCTGATTTCCAATTCACCCAGTCTTTTTTCCAAACCCTCGAAGACCATTCCAAGGACACCAATTACAACTGGTACAATCTTTACTTTCATGTTCTACGGTTGTTTTTACATTTGTGTAAAGTCAGCAGAGTGACCTATTGTTGGTATCAACCGGGCAACAATGAAGGCTAACCCCTTTTCACTAAACGCTAGATCAGGGAAATTGTTTTTTTGCTGAGGTGGAATATCACACCTACCATCAGCTCCCCACTTTACCACACAGACTAGATTACCCAATCTGTGCTACTCATGCGCTGAGTTGGCAGGGACCAGTATTGAACCTAGTGATTCCTAGACGGGTGGTCTACCGACTAAGCTCAACCGGCCCTACAAGACAAAAAAATTTACATTAGTTTATAACTAATGTAAATTTTTTTGTTTTTATTATGTACAAGTTGGTAAAAAGTTGAACAGAGGTTGAATTTATGTTAAATTTAGCTGGTTTTTATTATGTACAAGTTGGTAAAAAGTTGAACAGAGTTGAATTTATGTTAAATTTAGCTGGTTTTTATTATGTAAAAGTTGGTAAAAAAGTTGAACAGAGGTTGAATTTATGTTAAATTTAGCTGGTTTTTATTATGTAAAAGTTGGTAAAAAGTTGAACAGAGGTTGAATTTATGTTAAATTTAGCTGGTTTTTATTATGTAAAAGTTGGTAAAAAGTTGAACAGAGGTTGAATTTATGTTAAATTTAGCTGGTTTTATTATGTAAAAGTTGGTAAAAAGTTGAACAGAGGTTGAATTTATGTTAAATTTAGCTGGTTTTTATTATGTAAAGTTGGTAAAAGTTGAACAGAGGTTGAATTTATGTTAAATTTAGCTGGTTTTTATTATGTAAAAAGTTGGTAAAAAGTTGAACAGAGGTTGAATTTATGTTAAATTTAGCTGGTTTTTATTATGTAAAAGTTGGTAAAAAGTTGAACAGAGGTTGAATTTATGTTAAATTTAGCTGGTTTTTATTATGTAAAGTTGGTAAAAAGTTGAACAGAGGTTGAATTTATGTTAAATTTAGCTGGTTTTTATTATGTAAAAGTTGGTAAAAAGTTGAACAGAGGTTGAATTTATGTTAAATTTAGCTGGTTTTATTATGTAAAAGTTGGTAAAAAGTTGAACAGAGGTTGAATTTATGTTAAATTTAGCTGGTTTTTATTATGTAAAAGTTGGTAAAAAGTTGAACAGAGGTTGAATTTATGTTAAATTTAGCTGGTTTTTATTATGTAAAAGTTGGTAAAAAGTTGAACAGAGGTTGAATTTATGTTAAATTTAGCTGGTTTTTATTATGTAAAAGTTGGTAAAAAGTTGAACAGAGGTTGAATTTATGTTAAATTTAGCTGGTTTTATTATGTAAAAGTTGGTAAAAAGTTGAACAGTTGAATTTATGTTAAATTTAGCTGGTTTTTATTATGTACAAGTTGGTAAAAAGTTGAACAGAGGTTGAATTTATGTTAAATTTAGCTGCTACAAATTCTAAAAAAAGTCAGTGAGTGTTATGCATGAGAATTTTCTTTTTTCCCCAGAATTTCAAAGTCCAAAGTTAGGTGATTTTCCCAATCCTATTGCCCTTATGGCAAGCCCCAATCCCTTTTTATCATATGGGTGCTAAAAGGCGGTGTCTGAGGGTCTACATGTCCTGGGAATGACGTTAAACTCTATCTGATGGTGAGGTTCCAGTTTTGGAGGCTTGGAGAATGTGGAGCACCCCTTCATCACCATTGCTCCCTGGTCCACTCTGACCCGGAGTGGTAGTACCTGTTAGGGTCCCATCTATGGGTTAAATAGAAAGCATGAGTTTATAAACGAAATTGTATTATCCATTAAAAATGAATTTATTTCAAAACTTTGTCGGCATTAAACATTTTTGAATACCAAATTACCAATAGAAGTATTCGGCATAAAGTAGCCCAAGGGGTTGACATGCCATAAAACCCAAAACAACCAAACCCAAGTTAGGGGTGCATGCTATGCATACGTAATTATATTATTCACTTCTTGAACTGGTAAGTCTTGGCTGCCCAATGTTTTGCCAGTGGTTGATTGTTACAGTGCTTGGATCCCATTATTAAAAAAAAAAAAAAAAAAAAAAAAAAAAAATCAGCAGCAGATATAACATCATGATATGAACTTTTTAGCCTGTGAACTTTTCAGCTCCTGACTCTTTGATCCACACACTTATTCCATTGGTGTTGCTGTGCTTGGACCCATTGTGAACTTTTCAGCTCCTGACTCTTGATCCACACACTTATTCCATTGGTGTTGCTGTGCTTGGACCCCATTGTGAACTTTTCAGCTCCTGACTCTTTGATCCACACACTTATTCCATTGGTGTTGCTGTGCTTGGACCCCATTGTGAACTTTTCAGCTCCTGACCCTCTTTGGTCCACACACTTATTCTATTGGTGTTGCAGTGCTTGGACCCCAATGTGAACTTTTCAGCTCCTAACCCCTTTTGGTCCACACACTTATTCCATTGGTGTTGCTGTGCTTGGACCCCATTGTGAACTTTTCAGCTCCTGACCCTCTTTGGTCCACACACTTATTCTATTGGTGTTGCAGTGCTTGGATCTCATTAGTAAAAAAAGTTAGCAGCAGCAGATATGACATCATCATATGAACTTTTTTGCCTACCTTCTGTGATCCACACACTTATTCCATTGGTGTTGCAGTGCTTGGACCCCATTGGTCCAAAAAGTCATTAACAGCAGATACAACATAATATATTGGAAACGCGTTGTGTAACGGTTAGTCTCCAGAGTTCAAATCCTGGATGAAGCTGCAGTTCACATAGCGCCAATACCCTTGGGAAAGGTATGAATCCAACTACTCTTCCTCCATCTGTGGGTAAATAGTAGGGCAGACTGAGCACTTTAAACTTAGTTAGGCAACCAGTTTAGGAGAAGAAAAATTCTGAATTCAAACCTGTTAAACTCTGCTGGAGGTGGTCACTACTAGGATTGGCTCAGTCCTAAATAGTGATCTATTTCACTAATTTTTATTTTATTTTATTTATTTATTTTTTACACTTATTCCATTGTTGTTGCAGTGCTTAGACCCCATTGGTCCAAAAAGTTATCAACAGCAGAAATGACATTATCATATGAACTTTTTAGTCTAACCTCGTAGAATTATGTAGATTTTGTGATAAGTGATAGTTTGGTTTATTTTAAACTTGGAAATATAGCGGAACACAAAGGGTCATTTTTAAACAGCCCCACCCCCTACCAAAAAAAGAGAAAAAAATCATTGTTAACCAAATAGGAAATACAATAGAACTCTTTGGAACAATTGGTTCTCTCCTCAAAAAAACTTTTTTTTTCTCTTGTTCAGTTCTCTTCTTTCACCTCACCCTCTTATGCCACTGCCAGTGCTTTTTTTTTTTTTTTTTTTCCCCTACCCCCCTCTTTTTTTTTTTTTTTTTTTTTTTTTTTTTTTGAAGATCCTGGATTTCTCAAGTTGAACTTGTCTGGCAGGATGCTCTATTGGCATTTGGCTTTAGTCCCGTTATCTCAAACAACACAACTTCCTACTCGCTAAAAACCATGGCAGCAGCTCCATGCAAACACTGGCTCTGGATATCAGCACAAGGGTCACATTTGAACAGTGATTCTTGCGAGGGAGAAACTGGCCAGGGGTGGTGAGGGTCAGGCTGGACACTAGCATTTTGGCAGCAGTCATCCTAGACTCATACTAACATAAACTCTTGCTCTCTCTCTTTTGTCATCCCTTTTTTCTACAATCATGTTTTGATTCTCAACCATCATCGTACCACACTTGGTGTTTGCACAAAGCTAATAATATGGTAAAGTATACTTGCCTTTATTTTCTCTTTGATGTCCCCATGCCCCCCCCTTTTTTTCTTGTTTTTCATTTACACAAAATAGCCATTAATTTTGAAGGACAGTAAACTAATCACTTTTTTGTTTTGTTTTTAAACAAAAAGAAAATTGTTTCCAATAATTTGTTATTCTAACAAACTAAAATGTTGAAATTCTCCATTTGAGTTTAACATTTCTTGTTTTCCAATATTTCTCTCCAGTAATATTCTTTTTCTTATTTCATTCTTCTACCCTGTTCCAATATCTCTCTCTCTCTCTCTCTCTCTCTCTCTCTTCCTACATATATATATATATATATATATATATATATTCCCTGTTTCAATATCTCTCTCTCTCTCTCCACACACGTGTTTTCCCTGTCTCTCTCACACACACATGTTTTCCCTGTTCCAATCTCTTCTCTCACACTTTCCCTGTTCCAATCTCTCTCTCTCTCTCTCTCTCTCTCTCTCTCTCTCTACTATATATATATATATATATATATATTATATATATATATATTCCCTGTTTCAATATCTCTCTCTCTCTCACACACACATGTTTTTCCACACACACGTGTTTTCCCTATTCCAATCTCTCTTCTCACACACGTGTTTTTCCCTATTCCAATCTCTCTCTCTCACACACGTGTTTTCCCTATTCCAATCTCTCTCTCTCACACACGTGTTTTCCCTATTCCAATCTCTCAATCTTTCTCTCTCACACACGTGTTTTCCCTATTCCAATCTCTCTCTCTCACATGTGTTTTCCCTGTTCCAATATCTCTCTCTCTTCTCTCTCTCTCTCTCTCTCTCTCTTCCATGTGTTTTCCCTGTTCCTCTCTCTCTCTCTCTCTCTCTCTCTCTCTCTCTCTCTCTCACTGTTTTCCCTGTTCCAATATCTCTCTCTCTTCTTCTCTCTCTCTCTCACATGTTTCCCTGTTCCAAATCTCTCTCTCTCTCTCTCTCTCTCTCACATGTTTTCCCTGTTCCAATATCTCTCTCTCTCTCTCTCTCTCTCTCTCCAATGTTTTTTCCTGTTCCAATATCTTTTTCAATATCTCTTTTTCTCTCTTCCCTAATCTAATCTCTCTATCTTCTCTAATATATCTATCTCCTTCCTCTTCCAATCTTTTTCTTCCCTGTTATAATCTCTATAATTCTCTCTCTCTCCTTACTGTGTATATATATATATATGTATATATTAATCTTCTCTCTCTCAATCTTTCTCTCTTCCTCTCTTCTAATCTCTCCCTCTATCATTCTCTCTATCTCCCTGCATGTAATTTCTTTTGTTTTCTCTCATTACAAATAAAAGAAAGAAAAAAGACAAAAAAAGACCAACAACCAAAATTAGTATTTTAGCTACTTATGTCCATTTCCTGCTGCCATGTTTTTTGATGCCATTTTAACCATTGAGAGAGAGAGAGAGAGATCAGAACTCAATTCCAGCTCATCCTTAACTCCTCCTTTTCCTCCTCCTCATTATCAGAAATAATTTTAATCTCCTATTATCTTAATCCAACCAGAGTAAACACTAGGATTAACAGAGATTTACAAAGGATGAATCTTCACACTAATATTTGTTAGACTTTATGCTAAAAATGTTCTTCTTTTTTTTTATTCATTGTTACATTTTTTATCTCCAAATTTTCTTTTGACGTTTTCGGTTAATTGTTGTGAATTTCTATTTGATTTTTTGATGAGGAAATTATTTTGCTTTTAGCAAAAATCTTTAATTAGCAAATCTGTTTGAAACATCGGATCCAGCAAAATTAACAACCACTTCAAATTTTGCCGCAAGCAATCTTTACTCTTAAAATAATTTATATTTGATATTTCAAGTCCTTGGAGTTAATTTAGTATTTGCATTTTGTAACAGATTTTTGCACTTTTTTTTTTTTTTTTTAACACACTCACACGTGGTGTCAGTATATGTAAATATTCATAAGTGCGTGTATATTTGTGTGTGTGTATTATATATATATGTGTGTGTGTGTGTGTGTATTATATATATATATGTATATATGTGTGTGGTGTATATATATATATGTGTGTGTTGTATATATATATGTGTGTGTGTGTATATATATATATGTATGTATGTGTGTATATGTATATGCGTGTGTGTGTATATGTGTGTGTGTGTGTGTATATATATGTGTATGTGTATATATGTGTGTGTGTGTGTGTATATATATGTGTGTTGTGTATATATATGTGTGTGTGTATATATATGTGTGTGTGTGTGTATATATGTGTGTGTGTGTGTGTGTGTGTGTGTATATATATATATATATATATGTGTGTGTGTGTGTGTGAATGTATATATTTTTAAAAAATGACAATGTGTGTATATAAAATAATACTTACATGAGAATAGATTTTGTGAATAGATCTTTCCTGTTTTGAAAAATAAATCTTATCTTTTTATATGTATGTTTTTATACTTAAAGGTGGGGGGGTCTAATTTTTAATTAATCATATCTTATATTCCTTTCTTCTTCTTTCTTTTTTTTTTTTTTTTTTTTTTTTTTTTTTCTATATTTTACTTGAAACTCATTTGATTTTTAAAATCATATACAACTGAAATTTTGTAATGAGGCAAAATTCCTTGGAATTATATTTTTTACTATTATTATTATTATTATTCTGCACCGACCAATTCCAGCAGAACGGCTGGCATTCCAAAATTGGCATCTGTCCAAAAAACGAGGACAAGAGAATTTAGTGTTATTTTTAGAATTAACGATCTTCATTCCAAATAAGTGAAAAATATTGAATTTTTTCCCCGAGTAAACTTCTTAATTAAGTCTTGTTTAAAAATGCATCTAACTGCAACTGGATGACTTAAAAGAAAAATCATCGTTTTCTTTTCTTCTTTTCTTTCCTTCCTTTTTCAAGGAAAAGTATGATTATCATAACCTGTAAGAGATATTTATATCTGAGGTTTTGCAAATAGATTAAACATGGTACGAAACGCAGATAAAGTGTAAAGTTGGCGGAGTAGCCTATTGTTGGTATCGACCAGACAGCGAGGGAGTCTTCCCCTTTTCACTAGCACTAGGCCA
The DNA here is from genome assembly GCA_023376005.1 of Doryteuthis pealeii. Lineage (NCBI taxonomy): Eukaryota > Metazoa > Mollusca > Cephalopoda > Myopsida > Loliginidae > Doryteuthis > Doryteuthis pealeii. The sequence goes on from CM042156.1 coordinate 25,694,043, forward strand.
GGGAGATTTTTTTTTTTTTGCATCTAAGATGGAGCACCACACCTATCATCAGCTCCAAGCTGTGCTATTCATATGCTGTGTTGGCAAGGGCCAATATAGAATTTGCAACCTTGTGGTTCCTAGGATGAATTATCCGATGATGCTCTACCGACTGAGCTGTCCTGGCCCATCCAAGTAAAGTCTGCAGAGTTGGTATCAATTGGACAGCGATGGAGTCTATCACCTCTACACTAACACTAGACCAGGGAGGTTGTTTTTTTGCATCTGAGGTGGAGCACCACACCTATCATCAGCTCCCCACTTTACCACACAGATCCAAGCTGTGCTACTCATGCGCTGAGTTGGTGAGGGCCGGTATAGAATTTACAACCTTTTGGTTCCTGGGAGGATGCTCTACTGACTGAGCTGAATCGGACCATCCAAGTAAAGTTGGCAGTGTGGTTTATTGTTGATATCAGCTGGATAGTGAGGGAGTCTATTCTGCTAGGGCTGGTATTGAACCTGGAAACTTGTATTTTCTAGGCGAATGCTCTACTGACTGAGCTAAACAGCGCAAAAGAATGTTGCAGTTATTATTAAAGAGTATCTTTTTACCAAATAAGCGCTCAGACCAAGGATGGGCAATCGGGGATCTGGAGGGCGGCTGCATGATAACTTTCTATATCACACATTTTTTTGGAGGCACATGGTGTAATGGTTAGTCGTAGGAAATGGCCTCGTTGACCAGGGATCAAATCCTGGATGAAGCTACAGTTCAGTGCTGATACACTTGGGAAAGGTAGGAGTCCAACTACTCTCCCTCCAGCTATGGGTAAATAGTAAGCCAGACTGGGATCTTTAACCTTGGTTAGGTAACCAGTCTAGGAGAAGGAAAACTCTGAATTCAAACCTGTTAAATCCGCTTGTGGTGGTCACTGCTAGAATAGGCTCAGTCCTAATTAGTGATCTATTTCACTAATTTAAAATTTCTAATTTATGTACTTGATGGGTACTGAAAAGTTCTCGGCTTGGCCAAGAAGTGAATGACCTAGAGCAATGGAGGAGGGGGGGTCTTCATGGAATTGTGGCCAATTTGCTAGTCTAATACCTTTTGAGAAAGATATAAACCCGCTCATCCCTCCAGCTATAGTAAATAGTAATTTGTCGGAGTGGCCTAATGTCGGTATCAGCCAGACAACGAGGGAGTCTATCCCCTTTTCACTGGCACTAGACCAAGGAGATTGGATCTGAGGTGGAGTGCCACACCTACCATCAGCTCATTTTACCGCACAGATGTCTGTGCTACTCATTCGCTGAGTTGGCGAGGGCCGGTTTTGAACCATGAACCTTGTAGTTACTAGTAGGGTGCTCTACCAACGGAACTAAACCGGCCCTTCAAAATGGGTTAAATAGTACAACTACTGTTGTTCTACAAGGATGGCTTTGGCATTAAATAACCCATGAAAGTTGATATGTCATTAAACAATGAAGCCAAACCAAACTTAGAGTAATGAAATGTACTTGGAATGTTGTTTCTTAACTTTCTTTAAACCCTGTTGGTGCAGAGAGCAACTGAATCACCCAAATATATGAGGGTGAAAAGCATCTTTAGTCCACATTACTTTAAAAAAAAAAAAAAGAAAGAAAAAGACCCACCAAAAAAGCTAATAACTTGGAACTAATGGCATTCAGTGATGCTGATAGCTTTTTGATTTAGTGTGTCCTGGGATGCACATATTTGCTTTGAATGAGTCCCCAAGTAAATTTATGGGTCCCAACTAAAGCCATCTAACTCCTACGTTGTAACCTATCCTGTGTAATTCATTTCTAAGAAACTATTGAAGTGTATTTACAGTTAGCTTGAAATGGTGAGGAAAGAAAAAAGAAAAACATTGGGACACAAGGATATGATTTTACTGTGTCCTTTTAGATTTTTGTATGTCAGGGATGCAGGACACGCACTTATCAGCATCTCTGTATTGCCTTCTCCTTTAAGTCAACCGCTTTTCATAAACACACACACACACACTAATATATATAAATCTAATGAGTCGGACAAACCTACTAAAAGTTTTGCTTAATGCTCTTCAGGGCTAATATCTGACTCGGTCAGATATTAGCCCTGAAGAGCATTAAGCGAAACTTTTAGTAGGTTTGTCTGACTCATTAGATTTATCTTTATTTGCTCTACTTAGGTATTGAGCACTTTTTACTTATTAGCTTTAGTTTCCTGGCTGTTTTGTATGAATATATATATCTTATATACATATAAATTGTTTTTTCTTTTGGCCAAATATTGTACCAATAGATTATTTTTGGTTAGTACGATTATCTTGGTCTTTTCTTTTTTCCAAAAAATTTTTTCTCCCCGGGTAATGTTTGATAGTATATTTTTACAATCAAACTATTTGCTGGGTTTTTTCTTACCGCGAGAATTTACCAACAAGTTTGGTATATTATATATATATATATATATATATATATATAAAGATTCTGTATGTATGTCTGTAAAATGACTGAGCACACATCCTTTTATAGCAAAGATCAAAGTTCAATAAAATCCACACCCTGTTTTTGTTTGAAAAGCTAAATAAAAAATTGATAAGGGTATAAATCAATGATATATTAAAGAATTGATTAAAAAAATTGATTAAAAAAATAAAACAAATTAATAAAAAAAAAACAAATAAAACAAATTAATAAAAAAAAAAACATAATAAAAAGCAAATAAAACAAAAATACAAGAATGATAAAATAAGAATATTAAGAATAAAAGATAAGACAAATATATAGAAAAATAATTTTTAATAATCTATATATATATATATATACATATTGGAGGGAGGCTAAATAATTTGGCTAGAGATTTGATGTTGTGGGGAGCAGTTCCAAATTTCTGGGATTGGAACATCTCCCCACAACATGCTAAATCTCTAGCCAAATTATTACCCTCTCTCTTAGGAACAATTAGCAACTCACCAGAGATGCTGATAGGTATGCATCCTGCGTCCCTGACACTTAAAAATCTGAAAGGACACAGTAAAATCATGTCCATGCATCCCAGTGTTTTTCTTTTTTCTTCCTTCACCATTTCAAACTAACTGTAAATACACTTCAATAGTTTCTTAGAAATGAATTACACGGAATAGGTTACAACGTAGGAGTTAGATGGCTTTAGTTGGGACCCATAAATCTTTCCTGGGACTCATTCAAAGCAAATATGTGCATCCAGGACGTACTAAATCAAAAAGCTATCAGCATCACTAAAGGACGAGATGCTTCGAAGCGGTTGGATGAGTAGTTAGATGGCTTTAGTTGTTTCCCCAGATCATTATTAAAAACCCTACAATTTATTAAGAAATTTTAGTTGGGACCCATAAATTTTCCAAGGGACTCATTCAACGCAAATATGTGTGTCCAAGGATGCACTAAATCAAAAAGCTATCAGGATCACTGAATCGTACATCATATACAGATTGATAGATTTATTTTAAACTTTTTAAATCCCGGGCAACGCCTGGTAGCTCTACTAGTTTGTGATAAATGTGTTTTTTTTGTTTTTTTTTCTTTTTCACACTTAAAAATTTTAAGATTTATCATCTTGTAGAATAGTTGTTGGTAGATAATATAAAATTTTTTATTTTATTTTTATTTATTTCAATTTTGTATTGGTTGACTATTCTCAACTAAGATAAATTCAAGATGATATTACTACTAATACTACTAGTGCAGTGATGCTGATAGCTTTTTAATTTAGTGCGTCCTGGGCCGCATGTATTTGATTTGAAGGAGTCCTCAGGAAATTTGATGGGTCTCAACTTAAGTTTCTTAATAAATTGTAGAATTTTTATCTATGAACAACTAAAGCCATCTAAACCCTACCTTGTAACCCTATCGTGTAATTCAATTCGTTTCCAAGAAAATATTGAAATGTATTTGCAGTTAACTGGAAATGGTGAGGGAAGAAAAGAAAAGCATTGGGACAAATGGATACAATTTTTCTGTGTCCTTTTAGATTTTTATGCTTCAGTGATGCAGGACATGTACGTATCAGCATCTCTGCTAGTGTATGTAAAATAAAACGGTAACATGAAATCTGGTAGCACCGAGTAATGAGAAAGAAATAAGGAATAAGTTTATAGGGTTACATTTGATCATCTCTCAACCATTAGTTCTTGTACATATTCATCCTGACGTTAAACTCTCTGATTGTGAGGTTCCAGTACTGGAGGTTTGGGGAATGTGGAGCACCCCTTCATCACCATTGCTCTCAGGTCCACTCTGGCCCGGAGTGGTAGTACCTGTTAGGGTCCCATCTATGGGTTAAATAGAAAAATGTGTTTATAAAAAAAATTAAGTATCCATTAATAACATTTTATTTCAAAATTTTGTTGGCATTAAATGACCCACTGAGGTTGATATGCTGTAAAGCAAAACAAACCAAACATATTCATCCACCCCCTCCACCAGGAGCAGGATGTGACACCGGGTAAATTTTGAAGTGGAATAAAGCTGCTTTGAATTCAGAGTTTTCTTCTCCTAGTCTGGTTGCTTAACCAAGGTTAAAGAACCTAATCTGCCATGGATTCATGCCTTTCCCAATGGCATTAGTGCAATGTGATATGCAAACAGACTTGTCCAGGATTTAAATAGGATTTAAGAGTTAACTCTTAACATCCTATACCACCATAATTCCACCCGTAAGAATCATTCATTTTCCTAATCTACCCCAAATGATAGCCTTTGTTTAAATGTAATATTAAACATATTTAGAAGTTTTTGATTTAAGGGAAATAACAGGTAACTTTAAATGAAAAGGCATTTTTAGCCATTTATTGATAAATCCTTATATGAATGGTGTTCTGGACTTACAAAATTATCAACAGGATGTTAAGAGTTAAGGATGTCATTTTCAACGACAATAACCGTTAAACAAAGTGTGACTCATTACCTCTTTTAGCTCAAGTAGTTAGAGCAGCTACAAATAAGATAGATCTCTCTTGGTAAGAGTTAAATAAATTAATGTTGAGGTTGTAGAAACAATATTCCAATTACTGTCGAATTGGCAGACAAGGCAACAAGCAAGCTGTAGCTTCTATAGAGGTTATACCTTATTTCCAGGAAATCCCATTATGCTCTAATCCATTACTACTGAACAATGAGTTTGATCTTCACTGGATGCCCCATACTTGGGACCTTGTTTCACATCCAACCTGTGACGAACAGTGTCGGGGATAAATACCTACCTTATTTCAAATCCACTGTTTACTAGTGGCCGTTGTTATTTACTGAGGCCAGAAGTGTAGGGGCGGGGCATTTTTAAAAAAAAAATTTTTTAACACTTTTTTTAAAAACACTTTTTTTTTTTTTTTAAGTGTTTTTTAAAAAAAAGTGTTTTTTTTTGTTTTGTTTTTTTTTTAAGTGTTTACTTTTTTTTTTAAAACACTTTTTTTAAACCCTTTTTTTTTTTTTTAAAAAAAAACACTTTTAAAAAAAAAAAACTTAAAAAAAAAAAAAAACACTTTTTAAAAAAAAAAACACTTTCTTTTTTTAAAAAACACTTTCTTTCTTTTTTAAAAATCTATTTTACCCATAGATGGGACCCTAACAGGTACTACCACCTCATGTAACCTAATGATTAAGCAAGCTAGCTTAGCAAACCATTGTTAGTGAGTTCCATTATTTCTGGCCTTGTCACGTCTATGCTAAGCTTAGTAAATAACTACTACCACTCTGTTAGAGTGGATCTTGGAGTAATGGTGATAAAGGGGTATTCCACACACCCCTGAGCTCTAGAATTGGTACTTCACCATTAGATGCAGTTTAGCATCACACCGAGGACACGCTGAGCAGTGATGAAAAGCAACTGAAGTTAAGATGAAAGAAATGTTAAAAATCAATGATGATTGATGATAGTTTGTCTAATGTAAAAAAAAAAAACCCAAAACCTGTTTTTTTGTATCGTGTTGTATTGTTTCTGTTAAGACTAAAAGATGTTTTTATCTTTAATTAGTAAATACAAGAAACTGAATAATCTAAAATTTTTCCCAAGAAATCTTCTAACTCATTCTGATCATAATCGGCCAACCACGTATTTGTGATTTTGCCAGAAGAAGAAAAAAAAATTCTGTTGTCTGCAGTGTTATTTATTTTTTGGGGTTGTCGTTTATTTTATTTATTATTTTTTTTCCTTTCCCAGGAATTTATTTTTGGAACTAAAGGGAAAGGATGGAAAAGTTTCTTCTATTCAAACAATTCATACCTATAATTGGCAGTGATGGTCAAAAAAACTAAAGCAATAACAAAAAAAAAAAAAAATGAATAATAAAAACAACAAAATAAAAAAAAAACAAAAAAAAAACAAAAAACAAATATAAAACAAGAAATAGGCTCACAATGACAAATTTCCATAATGGAAAAATGTCTTTTAAAATTACCTGTCAAATAGATTTTTTTTTTTAAACTGAGCCTTAGTATAGTCAAATCAAAAATACCTACTCATTATCCTGCCATATTCTACCCTTCTCTGACGGTAGAAAATCCACCTAGGAATCACCGGGTTTGAATACCGGCCCTTGCCAATTTAGCGCATAAATAGTAAAGCAGATCTGAATGGTAAAATTAGGAAAATTAAATACTAAATGGTACTACAAAGTTTAGCTCTCAACACAAAGCAAAAAATCAACCTAGTGACAGATTGTAACTCTGCAAAAACTCGTAAGTTGGGGCACTTGTATATCAAGGTACAACTATATTTACCTACAAAACTGAATCTTTTATTATTATTTTTTTTTTTTTTCTTTAATGAATATTTGTTATTAGTTCATCAAATTTAAAAATAGAAATTGGCAATGATTTATCTCATAATGTTATTTATAGATTAGATTCCTACAATCATCATTCATGTATTATTGTGTGTGTGTGTGTGTGTGTGTGTATATATATATATATTGTACCCGCACAAAATGTTGCTTTCAATAAAAATCATTTGACCGATGATGTGCGTATGAATTCGGACGAAACGTTTCAACTCTTAGATTTGTTTTGAGTTTTAATTTCTTGTTCACCATCCTTCTACCTACCTCATACTGTCGGATTCTACTACATCCATCCTATCTCCATATATATATATATATATAAGTAAAGTCATCAGGGTGGCTTAAAGTCGGTATCACCCAATCCGCAAGGAAGTCTATCTCCTTTTCACTAGTTCTAGACCAAGGGGATTATTTTGGCATCTGAGGTGGAGCACCACACCTTCCATCAGCTCATCACTTTACTGAACAGATCCCTGTGCTAATCATACACTGAATTGGCGAGGACCGGTACTGAACTAAGAACCTTTGTGGTTTCTAGCCGAACGCTATACCGAGTAAGCTAAACCGGCCCTTATCTCACACACACATCACATAGTATTAACGGGCCTATGTAGAATATAACATTTTTCCATTCATTAAAAATTAGTTTCCAAGAATTTTCAGGATAAATTATGTCGCGTAGTTAAATTAGACGCTGTTAGTGTAAGTATGTAGAAGATGGCTCACAGTGAGCCTGATGAAGGCAGACCAAACATTGCAGCGTAGGCTTAATAAACATCATTCGTTAATGAACGTGCGGCTGGTAGAATATCTCCCTAAGGATTGCAAAGTTCCGGGTTTGGTAGTCCTCGCCTACTCAGCACATAAATGGCACAGCTTGAGTAATCTTGATATCTGCAGTAAAGCAGCATCAGGGAGCTGACACTAGGTTTCATGTTCCAACCTCAGCAGAAAAACAATTTCCCTAGTCTAGTGCAAGTGAAAAGAGGATAGACTCCCTCACTGTTTGGCTGATACTAACAATTAGCCACACCGCTGACTCACTTTTTTTATGTAAATATTTATGTTTAATGTATATTTTATACATGTAAATCATTGTTTTATATATATATATATATATATATATATCTTATTATAATGGAGATTGTGGGTTTGTCTATCTGTAACCGAAACTATATTACCATACAAGTCACAATTCCCTTAGTTATTTACATCACATTCTCCATGATTTTATTTTTATTTTAACCTCAGTTATTAATAAAATTATTTTACATTATTAATACTGTTGACCATACCTACATACTAGTAACATGCAATTGTATTTATATATACAACAAAATAGTGGTTTACAGTGTGAATGGGAAGGCTAATTTGCATATTGATCTTAAAAAATTGATTTTAATAAATATATGCTTAGTATTATTGATTTCTAATTGTTTGGTTTTATCTTAATGAATATGAGCAAAAATCTCTTCAATAAATCTTAAAAGAAATCCATTAACCAGAAGAAATGACTGTAATATTATTCTTTACTTCCTATTTTAACTAAATAGTTAAATTAGGAAAATTTAGCAATGAAAGACGGGAGTAATGGAAAATGATGGAAGGGTTATTTTCAAAGTTGTTCTATTTTTCAATCATACCCCCTCTGTTCGAAAAGTTTTTATCTGCATTCTTATTCAGTTTCATTAGCCTTTCTAATTTAACATGATATTTTATTATATTAAAACTTAAATACTTGCACCTACGGAGGGTGCATATATTTGCTAGTATATATAATGTATAATTATATTTTTATGCATATTATATCATTATGTATACTAGCAAATATATGCATCTTCTGCCGGGTGCAAGTATTTAAGTTTTTATGTAATAAAATGTTAAATTAGTGTTATAGGTGATATACCCTATAGATTATAGTGGAATGCGCCGATGGTTACTATAAGTAACAGGAACAATTATGGTTTGACGGAAGCCAATGCAAGTCAGCTCATAACTCTATTTGTCGGATGCAATTCCCACTTTTCTTTACTCTAATTGTCTACTCTCTTGTTAATACATTTTCCTACATTTGTTATCCGTCGTTTTGTCTTATTTTGACCCCTTGAAACCCCACAACAATTAGAAAGGTTAATAAAAACTAAATAAGAATGCAGATAAAAAGATTTGAAACAGTGGGTATAATTGAAAAATATAACAATTGAAACTTTGTCCCGTTTTTCATTGCTAAATTTTCCTAATTTAATTATTTAGTTAAATTTGGGAGTAAAGAATAAAAGTTCTTCTTGTTAATTGATTTCTTTTAAGATTTCTCTCAGATTTTTGCTCATATTCATTAAGATAAAACCAAACAATTAGAAATCAATAATACCAAGCACATATTTATTAAAATTGATTTTTTAATACCAATATGCAAATTAGCCTTCCTTTTCACACTAAACCGCTATTTTGTTGTATATATAAATACAAATTGCATGTTATTAGTATGTAGATATGGTCAGCAATATTAATGATGTAAAACAATTTTATTAATAATTGAGGTTTAAATAAAATCATGGAGAATGTGACGTAAATAACTAAGGGAATTGTGACTTGAGTAGTAATATAGTTTCAGTTACAGTCAGACAAATACACAATGTCTTCTGTGGAATTTCCATGGCTTGTCTTGTTATAAAGTTTCTGTGAGAAAATAAGTAGTTGAATGTCCTTATAAAATGACTTTATGGTACATTGATTGCTATATAATGGTCATGTAGAGCAAACAAAATTTTTAAATAGAAATTTAAGAATTATATCTATTATGAGACATTTTTTTTTTTACCTGTTTGTCCTTTTCATAGAAATTCAATGGGTGCAGCAGTTACTTTCAATTTATCTTGAAGCATTGATAATTATTCTTTATGATTTTGTAAAGTTTTGAGATGGAAAGTGGGGTAATGTCTTTGTTGACCTATACTAGATCTGCAACTTAGACCAAAAATGAATCTTTGTGACAAATTTTCATAAAATTTATGTGTGTGATATATATATATATATATATTTAAAAATCCAAAAGTCCAGAGAAGAAATCTTCCTTACGACATAGGAGTTTTTTTTAAACAACCTGTCATAGTTTGAGAGCTCAATGTGTGCTCTTATTGTTAGTCACAGAGCAAATTTATAATTAAAGAAATAACAAAAGACTTAGAGATTTTGCTTTATAGCCTATTTCAGGGAGCTTAGACAAAGTGTCTAATTCCAGCTCATCAGATGCGAATGATGAATTCTTTATTACTTTTAAGGCATTTGAAAACAGATTTTTTTTTTTTATATTGTCCTGTCTGCTCAGTTGTAAGGCAATAAAAAAGATATTTGTCAGTAATTTGTTAGGAATTTCTGTTAAATCAATCTATTCCAGATTTTAGCTAAATGAGCAACCCCAGTTCAAATGCCTTAAAAGTAATAAAGAATTCATCATTTGCATCTGATGAGCTGGGAGAATTAGACACTTTATCTAAGCTCCCCGAAATAGGCTATAATGCAAAATCTCTAAGTCTTTTGTTATTTCTTTATATATATATACGCACACACAGTATTGGCCAAAAAAAAAAAAGTGAACAAATCTTAACCAATTTTATTGCCACAAATTTGAATGAAACTTCAATGACTTAGACATACATAGGAAGTGATTATTTTTTTAAATTATTGTTCTTTTAGTTGTGTATGTATGTTTTTTATATTATATATATATATGAAGTAAAGTCTGCTGATTGACCTATTGTTAGTATCAGCCGAACACCGAGGTAGTCATCTCCTTTTCACTAGCGCTAGACTAGTGAGATGGTTTTTCTTTTTTGTTGAGGTGGAGCACAACATCTACTGTCAACTCCAAGGTGCTGCACTGATCAGATTACCCAAGCTGTGCTACTTATGTGCTGAGTTGGCAATGACCCGTACCAAACAATCAACCTTGCGATTTCTAGGTCTATCCCCCTTACACTAGACCATGGAGATTGTATTGCTGAGGTGGAGCAACATACTTACTGTCAGTTCCCTGATACTTGCCCACACAGATCAGATTACCCAATCTGTACTACTCTGCGCTGAGTTGGTGAGGACAGGTATCGAACCTGGAACTTTGTTTTGGGAAAAAAGAAAAAAAATGCAGTGAAAAACTGAACCATTTCTTATTATTGCCACAAATTTTAAAGAAATGTCAACTGTTTAGACACACATAGGAAGTGATTATTTCACTTGACTATTGTGTCAAAATTTGCTTTTTTTTTTTTTTTTTTTTTTTTTTTTTAAGAAAATTCTCAGATATTCAAAAAAATCGGGAATTTCTTAGAATTTTCTTTTACTTGATTTTATTTCCTAATTTGTGATTAGTCCTTTGCTAATGGTTGGAAATAGTTGTCTGAGTTTTAAAATGGTCATATTAACAACAATAATCATGGAAAATAATCACTTCCTATGTGTGTCTGAACAATTGAAGTTTTGTTAAAATTTGCATTTTTTTATATTTTTTTGATTTTTTATCTTGTAAAATTATTTTGGATTATTTTTTATATTTTTTTGATTTTTTTATCTTGTAAAAGTATTTTGGATTATTCAGACTATTGTCCTCATCTTTATTGTTATCTGCACAATGGTTTGGCCGATGTGCCCTCCGGCCTTCTTCAGGTATTTCTTGTTGGACTTGGGAGCTTTCTCTTTGAACTTGGGAGCCTTAATGTCGTAATCTGGAGCCTTCACGAACTTTGAACCTAACTGTTTATTTAATTCATGGGGGTAGACCGTTTTCATTCTGTTAACCCTGACTAGGTACAAGTTTTAAGCGGTGTTTATTATTCTATGTTACTGTCACCCTTGACCAGAATTGAACCTGCAGCCAAGAGATGACTGTCACTTAGAACTGTATTAATACAATGCCTATATCCACTACGCCACCTATCCAATAATTTAATGTCTTGTTTTTTTTTGTGTTTTTTTTTTAAAATTTTCAATACTCTATATATGTTTGTTTGATCCCCAAAGAGGCTTAAAAAAAAAACAGGAAAAGAAAATTAAGTGGTAGTGGTTTTTCCAAAAATGGACAAATCAAAAACATTATCAATAAATGAAGTAGTATATATATATATATATATGTGTGTGTGTGTGTGCTTTTAAGTTTTGCAACTGATGTATAGAAATCGTTGGTGGGGGTAAATTTGAGGAACCTTTCTGCAGTCGCCAAAATCAATTGGTGGGGGAGGAGAACTGGTTCTTGATGGCTGGCCAACGTGTTTATTCTAAACCTGTCCTAAATTCAATTCCACTACCAGCACCCCCACCACCTCCATCTCCTCCCCCACCTCCATAGCTGGTAGATCTCCTTTTTCTCCTCCACATTGTTTTCTCCATCCCCCCAATTTTTCAGCTTTCCCTCCTTCCTTTTCTTGATCTTTTGTTGTTCTCTTACTTTGTTGTCTGTCTGTTAGGTTTTCTGTTGTGGGTAGTCAATACCACTTCCTGGGAGCCCTTTAAAAAAATACTCCACTGATAAATATATATTTTATTTTCTCTCTCCACTTCCTCTCTCACATATTCCATTCTCTCTCTCTCACATATTCCATTCTCTCTCTCTCTCTCTCTCTCTCTCTCTCTCTCTCTCTCTCTCTCTCTCTCTCTCTCTCTCTCTCTCTCTCTCTTTTTTTTTCTTTTTTAATTTTCCAATCCTTTGTTTAGACCTTCTTTCTCTCTCTCTTTCCTTGCTTTTAGGCATCTCTTGTTTTCCTTCTCTCTCTCTCTTCTCTCTCTTATTTTCTCTCTCTCTTTTTCCTCTTTCTCTCTCTCTTTCTCTCTCTCTTTCTCTTTTCTCTCTCTCTTTCTCTCTTTTTCCCTCTCTCTCTCTCTCTTTTTCTCTCTTTCTCTCTCTCTTCTCTCTTTTTCCCTTTCTCTCTCTCTCTCTCTCTCTCTCTCTTCTCTTTCTTTCTCTCCCTTTCTCTCTTCTTCTTCCTTTCTCTCCCTTATCTTTTCTCACATCTTAACATCCCTTATTTCTCTTTTCTTTCTCACCTTCTCTTAACATCAAACAGAAAATACCTGAGAAACATGCTTATCTTTTATCAAAATATAAATATGTAAATGTATGTTTCTGTGTGTGTATTTGTATTTCTATATGTAAGTTTGTATTTGTATGTATGTGTAATATATATATAAGGGCCGACTTAGCTCAGTCGGTAGAGCGTCTGACTAGGAACCACAAGGTTCCTGCTTTGATACCAGCCCTCGCCAACTCAGCGTATGAGTAGCACAGGGATCTGTCCGGTAAAGTAAGAGGCTGATAGTAGGTGTGGCACTCCACCTCAGACGCCAAACAATCTCCTTGGTCTAGTGCTATTGAAACAGGGTATAGACTCCCTCATTGTCTGCCTGATACCGACTTTAGGCCACTCCCTTGACTTATATATATATATATATATATCCGATTCAACTCTCTGATTTGTTTTGAGTTTTCATTTCTTGTTCACCATCCTTTTACCTACCTCATACTGTCGGATTCTACTACATCCATCTATATATATATATATATATATGCGCATCCAGAAAATTAAATTTATCATAAAAAATCTTGTCTGAAAATTTCTCTTTATTCATTTTTACATTTGATCTCCAAAAAAAACACCAGATTTAACTTTATATCAGCAATTTTTCCATGAAATCAGCACCTTTCATGGTAGCATTTAAAAAAAACTAAAGATTAAAACAATATCCTATGACCCCTATACATGTCACTCTGCCAAAGAAATAGTATTTAGAAGGCTTGAACGAAAAGTTCATAGGCTTACCAAGATACTCACATGGAATGTGACCATATGAGATTTATTTTTTAATATAGTACCCATTCAGTCCTCACACTTCTTCTATTAGTCTTGCAGTGCTTGTATTCCATTAGTCAAAAAAAAAAAAAAAGAAAGTCATGTGACCTTTTCATCCCACCCTCAAATATTTGTTCTATCAATTCATGAAAACTACCAAACACAATTTATTGAACACTTGTACTTTTTACCATCAAAATTTAAAAAAACAAAAACATGTGAATATTGAATTCTTGCAAATATTTAGATGCTATAAATATATTGATGTTTCTTGCAAAATTAAAACTGGAAGGCTTTCTCCTAGATAGACAAAATATTAACAAAAATTATTGCTAGCCAAAAGATACAATTGTGTAATTTTGTGGTGTTGCATTTCATATAGTGCTAATACCAAAGTCAGTTCTCTTTCTTTTTTTTTTTTTTTTTTTTTTTTTTTTTTTTAAGCCATTATTACTATTTAATGATGATAATGGTGTAATCCTTATTGTCATAGGAAATAGAAATGGCGAGACGAGTTCAAATCCTGGACACAGCTGTTTGCAGAAGGTTTTGCAAAATGTTAAACATTACACTAAGCATATAATATTCCAATATAAATAATACTTGAGAGAATACTTTATAAACTGGGTGAAAATTATTATACTAGATATGAATATTTGAAACTATATAACTGGGTGAAAATTATTAATATTAGATATGAATATTTGAAACTATATAACTGGGTGAAAATTATTAATATTAGATATGAATATTTGAAACTATATAACTGGGTGAAAATTATTAATATTTATGATATGAATATTTGAACTATAATAACTGGGTGAAAATTATTAATATTAGATATGAATATTTGAAACTATATAACTGGGTGAAAATTATTAATATTAGATATGAATATTTGAAACTATATAACTGGGTGAAAATTATTAATATTAATATGAATATTTGAAACTATATAACTGGGTGAAAATTATTAATATTAATATGAATATTTTGAAACTATATAACTGGGTGAAAATTATTAATATTATATGAATATTTGAAACTATATAACTGGGTGAAAATTATTATACTAGATATGAATATTTGAAACTATATAACTGGGTGAAAATTATTAGTACTATTAGGACCTGTGGATATACCAGAGTATGATGATCTAATTATTACGTTTGATATGTTTACTTAAGAGCTATTACAAAATAGCTCAGTATGTAAGTAAAAGTAAAGTCATCGGGGTGGCCTAATGTCAGTATCAGCAAATTGGCTAGGAGTCTATCCCCTTTTCACTAGCACTAGACCAAGGAGATTGTTTTTGCGTCTGAGGTGGAGCGCCACACCTATCACCAGCTCCTTACTTTACTGCACAGATCCCAGTGCTACTCATACACTGAGTTCTTAATTTAACTCTCTCTCACTCTTTTTTTTTTTTTTTTTTCCTTCTTTTCATTATGTTCAATTGAAATAGTTTCAAATATCCCTATCTAATACTAATAATTTGCACACAGCTATATAGTTTCAAATATCCCTATCTAATACTAATAATTTGCACACAGCTATATAGTTCCAAATATTCCTATCTAATACTAATAATTTGCACACAGCTATATAGTTCCAAATATTCCTATGTACAAATTACTAGTATTAGATATTTGAAATGATCTGTGTGAAAACAAATGATTTTGTAAAAGAAAGAAAAATAACTTTAAAGTAGTTTTGATTAACGAGAAAAGACCCCATTTGATTTGAATTCAGAGATTTCCTCCTAGACCGGTTGCCATACCATGGTTAAAGAGCCCAGTCTGCCCGACTATTTACACATAGCTGGAGGGAGAATAGTTGGATACATATTTTTCTCAAGGGTATTAGCCACATGAAGTATACCAATCCTGGCTAAGTAGTATTAGCACTGTGAAATGCAAACAGCTAAAATCGTAGGACTAGGAAATGAAACCTGTGATCAGAGTTCAAATCTTGGACAAGTCTGTCTGCGTTTCAATATTCCATCCTCAAGTGAATCTGACTTTTAATATAGGTATAACAAGATATTGGTTAGTATTATCTGCATTATTCGGACTATTGTCCCATCTTCATTGTTATTTGTACAACATTTCGGCCGATATACCCTCCGGCCTTCTTCAGGTATTTCTTGTCGGACTCGGGAACTTTCTCTCGAATTCGAAAAGAAGGTTCCCGAGTCCGACAAGAAATACCTGAAGAAGGCCGGAGGGTATATCGGCCGAAACGTTGTACAAATAACAATGAAGATGGGGACAATAGTATTATCTGCGTTATTCGGACTAATCTTCAAGCCTCATCTCAAACATTCAGAGAAATAAGATATTGGTTGTTAGATACTTTGTGGGGTGATAGAATTGCCTTAGAATTTTCACCGTGCTTTTTGTAATTGATATGATACAGGTTTCCGATTTTAAAGAGTTTTGTGGAACCATTGCTGATAATGGTGTTAAAAGTAACAAAGTAATCCTCTCGGCGCTTCTGGTTTAGTTAATCCATTGGAGTAGATTAAAAATTGTTCCTGGTTATGGTTAACAGAATGAGAACAACTACCCCAATGGATTAAATAAAGGGTTTCAGGGTTAAATCGAACTTAACAGACCTAAATTCCACCATTGTATGTCACCACGCTTTTTTTTTTTAAAATACCAAAAATCAAGGAATTAACCGAATTTAATGAAATTTTCCGTATTGATATTATTAATGAATAAATGATATAATGCACCAGTTATTTTATTTAAAAAAAACGTTTACATTTTTTCAAGTCAGTTAACTTTGAACCACATATCTTTGAGAATTTGTGTTACGCCTCAAAGATATGTGGTTCAAATTAACTGACCTGAAAAATGTAAAAGTTTTTAAAATAAAATAACTGGTGATTATATCTTTTATTTATCAATATATCAACAGTGAAAATTTCATTAAATTTGGTTAATTCCTGATTTTTTTTTTTTTTTTTCTTCTGCGGGTGACATATGATGGTGGAACTTAAGTCTGTTAAATTCGATTTAACCGGGTTTGGTTTGAACTGTTATGATATGAAGGCTTTTGAATTTGACAAGATGGTTTCTGAGTTCGTCATAAACACTTGAAGAATGCCAGAGGGCACACAGCCGAGACATTGTGTATATAACAATGAAGATGAAGATAAAAATCTAATTAATATAAATGTTTTTTTTATTTTTTATTTTTTTTTATTATAAACAATAATACTACACCCTCCATTTATTTAAATTATCACTGGTTACAAATGCATACTAAGAAATGGAAATACCTAAACTTAGTAATTTAATTTTGGAAATTAAAAAGGGTGGTGAGTAAGGTTGGGTGAGTTTCTATCTCGTCTCTTGTCTAAGTATAAAATCTGTTGACAGTGTCAGTAGTAGTCTGCTAAAAAAGATCTCCAGTGCCTATCCATTATTCCCACAGCCTGCTTCTTCCTGGGAGTGCGCAGCTAGATATAGAGTGGAGATTTTCATGTTGGAACATGATCCTAATATTTCCCTGGCTTAGAGACAATCAAGGAACAGGTTTTTTTGAATTGTACCATTGATTATGGCCACTTTTTTTTTCATCTGTTGGATTCAGACTCCTCCTACCTGGGATACCTCCCCCCCCCCCCCTCTCTCTCTCTCTCCTCTCTCTCTCTCTCTCTCCCTCTCTCTCTTCTCTTTCTCTCCTTCTCCCTCTCTCTTTCTTTCTCTCCTTCTCCCTCTCTCTTTCTCTCTCTCTCTCTTTCTCTCTCCTTCTCCCTCTCTTTCTTTCTCTCCTTCTCTCTCTCTCTTTCTCTCCTTCTCTCTTCTCTCCTTCTCTCTTCTCTCTCTCTCTCTCCTTCTCTCTCTTTCTTTCTCTCCTTCTCCCTCTTTCTCTCCTTCTCCCTCTCCCTCTCTCTCTCTATTCCTCTCTCCCCAACACACCACCCACCCCAACCATTCTTCTTTCATCATCGTCCATTCTAGTTCAATCCAGTTTGGAGAACGAGAAAGCCGATTTGAATTTGTCAATCTCTAAAAAAATGTTTATTCATTTTTTTTTTTTTTTTGTTTTTTAAATTTCTTCTGACATTAACACATTTCTTGCTTGGACTTTGAAGAATCTTATAATGGAGATTGTGTGTGTGTGTCTGTAACTAAAACTATATCACTACTCAAGTCACAATTCCCTTAGTCATTTACGTCACATTCTCTATGATTTTATTTTTATTTAAACCTCAATTATTAATAAAATTATTTTACATTATTAATACTGTTGGCCTTAACTACATGGTATTGTCCTCATACCCCACTTGTACAAGGTCAGGCACAAAGGCCCTATTTACGTGGGACCACCCACAAGCCGAGACTCGTGGTTGGCAGGTGGAAAAATTGCGTCGATCCCATCCACATTCCCCTCAAAGGGGCGCCTCAGGTGTTGGGCAATAAACCCAGCCCTGCCCCTTTAAATCGAGGGGGCAGGTATTGCCTGGGGGGAAAGCCCCCTGGGATCAACGCTATTAACTTGTAAAGATCCAGGGCCGAAGCCACTGGACCCCCACCCCGTTGGGCGGGTTTACAGGTATTTGCCTCATACACCACTTGTATGGGCTGGGCACAAGGCCTCGTTTTAACGTGGGCCCACCCACATGCCGAAGCTCATGGGTGGGAAAGAACAAAAATTGCGTCGATCCCTTCGGCATTCCCCTCAAGAGGGGCACCTCAGGCGCTGGGCAATAAACTCAGCCCTGCCCCTTTAAATCAAGGGGGCAAATATTGCCTAGGGGAATAGCCCCCTGGGTTCAACGCCATTAACTTGTAAAGATCCAGGTCTGAATTTACATTGTATTTACCTCGTACCCCACTTGTACGGGTTAGGCACAAGGCCCTATTAACGTGGGACCACCCACAAACCAAAGCTCATGGGTGGCAGGTGAAAAATTGCGTCGATCCCATCGGCATTCCCCCTCAAGCGCTGGGCAATAAACCCAGCCCTGCCCCTTTAAATCGAGGGGGCAGGTATTGCCTGGGGGGATCGACACCATTAAGTTGTAAAGATCCAGGTCCGAATTTACATATTAATAGCATGCAATTGTATTTATATATACAACAAAATAGCTGATTAGTGTGAACGGGAAGGTTAATTTGCATATTGATATAAAAAATTTGATTTTAATAAATATGTGCTTAGTATTATTGATTTCTAATTATTTGGTTTGATCTTAATGACTATGAGCAAAAATCTTGGGGATAAATCTTAAAAGAAATCCATTAACAAGAAGAAATAACTAATTTTATTCTTTACATCCTAATTTAAATAAATAGATAAATTGGGAAAATTTAGCAATGAAAGACAGGAATGATGGAAGAGTAAGTTTCAGTTGTTCTATTTTTATTTTATTTAAGTTTTTTTATACCCCACTTTGTTTCTAATCTTTATCTGCATTCTTTTTTAGTTTCATTAGCCTTTCTAATTTAATATAAAAAAAATGTTAATAAAATTGATATCCCATAATGCCAATACAGACTGGCTTGAAATTACCAGACTTTTTTTTTTTTTTTTTTTTTTTTTTCAACAAAAAAGAGACCCAGTCTCTACTGTATATTTAAAATTAGTAAACCTTTGGTCCTTTTTTTAAAGAATTACTTAAAATATTTTAACAGTTCCTGAAGGCTCTTTAAAAACAAACAATGTTTTGTTTTTGTAAAAGAAAAAATACCTCACTCCGAAAAGGAAGAGGTGCTCTACTATTTTTTTTTCTTTTCCCCCACACAAAAAAATAAATTTAAATGGATCTATCTTTAAAAAAAAAAACCAAACCCCAACAATGATACATTAAATTTTATCTATTTTAAGACATTCTCTTAAAACATTTTCAAACTGTGTTCAATCTCTTCAAATTTAAATCTGAAAATCTATGAAATAGCAGAGGTGGTTGCTACTAGAATTGACTCAGTCCTAATTAGTGATCATCTTCCACACATTAATACATTAATTAATTGTTTGTTGTTTTTTTGTAAAAAAATGTAATGTGGGAAAATAAACATTTCTTTCTTTCTCTTCTTTTGTCTTGCAGAAATTTAAAAGAAATTATTGTAGCTCTAAATTTCAACAATTTTTCAGCACTAGTGTTAAAAATCACTCCTTATAGTTTTTTTTTTTTTACACCAGTTATAGCTGGTTGTTATTGACTGGAATCTGAGTGACAGCATGTCTCATCAGGTCTCCTGGACTGTTCTGAGTATTCTAGCTGATCTTTACAGTGCTGTTGTTTGGATGGTCTCAATTCTTCATCTGATTTTCAATTCCTCCGGTCCCTTTTCCATACCTTTGGGGACTGTTCCAAGGTCACCAACGACAATTGTTACCACATTCATTATC
The DNA here is from genome assembly GCA_023376005.1 of Doryteuthis pealeii. Lineage (NCBI taxonomy): Eukaryota > Metazoa > Mollusca > Cephalopoda > Myopsida > Loliginidae > Doryteuthis > Doryteuthis pealeii. The sequence goes on from CM042156.1 coordinate 25,714,048, forward strand.
ATGTTCCGCTTTTTTTCTTCTTTTTCTTTTTCTACTTTAAGCTACTCACCTCAGCTTTCCCACCACTGCGATCCTACCGTGAGCCACCGACAGTGGCTTTCACTGAGGGATTCAGATTACAATGATAATAGGACTTAATTTGTATAGAATGAGTTCTGAAGTGACTAGATAATGAACTTTGAAATATCCCATCATACAGGTAAAAGATACAAAGAAGATTTTGTACTGCTGTGAGAGAAATTTGGTAGGCAAAGAGTTTAGAAGAAAAAAAAGCACCCTTTATATATGTATAGATTTCCTCTGGACATCATACATACACACAACTGCCTTTTTATATATATATATATAAAAATATATTGGGTAAAACTGTTACAAGACATTAATTTGTTTACATCAGGGCTTCCTGGGGGGGGAAATAAAACCACGGGGCGGGGATTTACTGGTTTGCATTTATAAATCCCTTTATAACAGAACAAAAATCGCTGGACCAGGTAGACGGAGGTGCATAGTGTAATGGTTAGTCGTAAGAAATGGACTCGTCGATCAGATTTCAAATCCTGGACAAAGCTACAGTTCACATGGCGCTAATACCCTTGGGAAAGGTATGAATCCAACTAATCTCCCTCCAGCTATAGGTAAATAGTAGGGCAGACTGGGCTCTTTAACCTTGGTTAGGCAACCAGTGTAGCAGAAGGAAAACTCTGAATTCAAACCTGTTAAAATCCGCTTAGGGTGGTCACTACTAGAATAGGCTCAGTCCTAATTAGTGATCTATTTCACTAATAAATAGACTAGTTGCCAAATATCCCACACCTAACAGATCGCCACTAGTGATGTGTCGTTCAGAACATACACGTCATTTAAATGAACAAACAATGTTGAAGTAGAAAGTGCAAATTTAGATAACTTTCTTTGAAAAGAATTCATTGAAATGTCTTTGATCTTGAAGCAAGTTCTATGTACACATTCAAAGGAATTGAATATTACTGGCAGAACAAAAAAAAAAAAAGATAAATAAATAAACTTTACATATTTACCAGACAATTAAAGAGCTTTGAAGAAAACAGACTGAAACACTGAGATCAGGTCCGTCTAACTTTAAAAACAAAAACATTTGACTCCCGCTTTAGGAAATTCCATCTGTCAGTGTGGCTTCATAGCTTGCAGCAAGGCTGGGCTGCTATCATATTCAAGGAAACACAAAATGTCACCTTGATAGCATGCACAACATAGGAGGAAACAAATCACTCACTGCTGACCCTCAAATGCTAGCCAGTAGATTAAAATGTTCATATATTAAAGATACAACCATCTGATGAAACCCGTGTGTGTGTGTAAATGACAAAATTAATATTGTTCTAATCAAACCTGATTATGTATAAATCTATCCCATATATATATTAAAGTTTTTGTTATATATATATAGATAGATAGATAGATATTTCCAATCCTGGCGTGACTTGAGGGGTTTACAAAGAAAAAAAAATTTTTTTTCTTTCTTTTTCTTTTCTTTCCCCTCTGGTTCCCCACTCTCCCTCCATTCGTTTCATGAATATTTCTCTTATACAATCTGACTTTTAATTGCCACCGGTGATTATACTTGAAAAGAACTGGACGAAAGGGCCCTTGTATTTCATCCCCCCCCTATTTCATTTTTGTAATAAAACTTCGTTTTATTTCTCCATCCCTCATTTTCGTATGATCTCCCAGCATACATATGATTCCACTACTTGTACCAAAAATGTATTCATTCATATATATATATATATATATATATATATATATATATATATATATATATATATAAGCGACGTCCTCCTGTGGAAGCTAGCACATGGACAAGCCAGCGTGGGCCAACCAGCAAAAACGTACGTTGATCAGCTCTGTACGGATGCAGGATGCTGCATAGAGGACCTCCCGAGAATGATGAGCGATAGGGACGGATGGAGAGAGATTGTCATGGATATCCGCGCTGAAAGCGTGACATGATATATATATATATATATATATATATATATATCATATGATAGATTTATACATAATCAGGTTTGAGTACAACAATATTAAATTTTGTCATTTCATGACAAAATTGAATTGATTAAAATTGAAATCCCCCCCCCCCTACCGAAAAGAAAAAAAAACTTAATTCACACCTATTGGCTTGTATAATACGAGAAGGTATTAAAAACTAAGGATTTTTTTTAAAACAATTCTCCTTGTTGAGAAGAGTTGCAGTAAGAAGGAAACACGGTTTTTTTTTTTTCTCTTTTCTTTTTCTAAAAGGACAGCTTCCTGCTCCATTTTTCTTGGCTTATCTAAATACATTGCTTTTTCCTTTGCCTAAGTGTTTACTTTGGCCCCCTTTTTCAGCCCCACTGCAGTGCCACCAACACAAAGATTTTTTTTGCTCTTGGACTGGTGGGCTGGCTGACTAGCTGGCAGGCAGAGAGACCACTGCCCCCCCCCTCTCTAGTATATTCTCTCCCCCTCTCTCTTTCTCTCTCTCTCTCACACACACACTTTATATGTATTCTCTTTTTACCTGAATGACTGCTGTGTTTGTAGCTCACAATCACTTAAACACCTCAACCTTTCTCTACTTTTCTTCTCAATCACTCTTTGATCTTTGTGACTGTGTGTATGTGTCTCTCTATCTCTATCTATCTATCTATTTATCTATCTATCTATCTTATATATCAGTACTTTTATCTCTCTCTCTCTCTACATTTATCTCTCTTTTTTCTCTGTCTCACCCTATCTGTACATATTTATCTCTAACTCCTGGTACTTTTTTTTTATCCCCCCTCTCTTTCTTTCTCTCTCTCTACCTCTCTCTCTACCTCTCTTTCTCTCTCTTTCTACCTCTTTCTCTCTCTCTTACTCTCTCTTTCTCTCTCTACCTCTCTCTCTCTACCTCTACCTCTCTGTATTTTTATCTCTATCTCTTGGTACCTCTCTCTCTCTCTCTCTCTCTTTCTCTCTCTTTATCTGCCTCTAAGCATACTAATTATATTTATATTTCTTCTCTCTTCATTGCTTTCTTTTCCCCTCTCTTTCTGAACATTTGCCTTTCTCTCTCCCTCTCTCTCACAACACACACACACATTTACACTGACAGCTCTTTTAATAGTAGCAATTACTGATAATAATGGTTGGTCTTTTGTTATTCTGAATTGTCTTTCTGTCTTTCCTTGGACAGAACTGAAATAATAAAGAAACAGATGAGGTTGGATGGGTTGGAACACATTACAACACAGACATGCCTTCTCCATTTTTCCTTTTTTCTTTTCTCTCGGGTTTTTCCTGAGAATGAGAACAAGACTTGGGACTAAAGAAATATGGCACTAGTTTTGCTTTCATCTAGTTTTAACATGTTTTTTTTGTGTGTGTGTGTTTTATTTGTTCTTTTTTGCCTATGACTTTGATGGGGGTGGAGGGCACAAAAAAAACCCTAGTCCTATTTCTGTTAATCTAATTGTCTATGTGTGTTTCTGATTCTATCAATTGGTTTTTAGTAAAGCATTGCTGAATCTCTCTCTCTCTCTCTCTCTCTCTCTCTCTCTCTCTCTCTCTCTCTCTCTCTCTCTCTCTCTCTCTCTCTCTCTCTCTCTCTCTGCTTATAATTAAACTTATATTTTAATACAATCTTAAAGATAAGATATTTTAAGTTTTATATTTTCTTTTTATGTAAATAGAAAGATTGAATTTAACATGATAGTCATACCTGTGTGTGTGTGTGTGTGTGTGCACGTGCATATATATGTATCTATATATATATATGTATCTATATATATATATATATATGTGTGTGTGTGTGTATGTGTAATTAAACACTCTTGGATAAAGTACTAATGCCACTGCAATGTTAGTGGTGAAGTGGCACTCAAACAATATATATATATATATATATATATATATATATATATATATATATATCAGATTCTCTTGTAGGCATATTTTATTAAAAATTAGCTGACAAGGACTTGATATTTTGCTTTTTATTCAGCTTAAGTAGTGTGGACATGAAGTCAATGCCACTGACAGTTTTCTTGCCTATGTGATTTTATTGTGTTAAAAAACAGTGTCATGTTTGAAATCATATAGGCAAAAAAGAACAAATAAAAAAAAACATGGTTTGAAAATCATATATAAAAAAAACATGGTTTGAAAATCATATAGGCAAAAAAGAACAAATAAAAAAAACAAATAAAAAAAACATGGTTTGAAAATCATATAGGCAAAAAAGAACAAATAAAAAAAAACATGGTTTGAAAATCATATATAAAAAAAACATGGTTTGAAAATCATATAGGCAAAAAGAACAAATAAAAAAAAAAATGGTTTGAAATCATATAGGCAAAAAAGAACAATAAAAAAAACATGGTTTGAAAATCATATAGGCAAAAAAGACAAATAAAAAAAAACATGGTTTGAAAATCATATAGGCAAAAAAGAACAAATAAAAAAACATGGTTTGAAAATCATATAGGCAAAAGAACAAATAAAAAAAAACATGGTTTGAAAATCATATAGGCAAAATTTGTCAGTTACCAAGTGGCATTTGCTTCATGCCTCCGCTAGCCTAACTTAGATATATGTGGTCTATCAATGATATTTTAAATATAGCAAATTATATTACCAGTGTGTGTGTGTGTGTGTGTATAATGTATGGTAATCCAAATGACTGGTTGTAAGGGATTATTATATTTGGGATCTTCGAAATCTCACTGTATAACCATACTGTATGCTCTTGTAGGTGAAAACATATACTCATACAAGGATTTTTATAAATCCCTAAAGAGAGCTCAATGTACAATAATCAATAAATGTGATTATATACAGAGCAATATTTAACTTTCAAAGAAAAACTTAAACTGTCATCCCGTTATAATTTATTTCAACCAGAAACTCAACACACACACACACACACACACACATTTGTGTATGTGTATATATACACATACACATTTGTGTATGTGTATATATACACATACACATTTGTGTATGTGTATATATACACAAACAAATTTATGTCTGTATGTGTACACACTCACATACACACTCTTTATCTAGATATTGTGGACTGCATATTCAAAGTGCATGTAATATGTAATTTACAATATCTAGATAAAGTGTATAAACACATTGGGGATTCTCTCAAAATCTTTATATATAGATACACACCCACACAAGTTGAATTTTGAAGACCTAATTTTGAAGTAAAAAATTGGCATTGACCCATACATATAATAGTAATATTTTTATAAAGTTGAAATTTAAACAAAATTAGGACTTGGAGCCACCCTTGATTTTAAAAATAAATACCAGAAATTTATGATTAAATAAAGCGCTGACCAATGTGATATATAAGATAGGTATACCCAATTTGACGAAAAATCCGTGTTTTTACAATACATATTTAACACTCCCGTTTGAAAATAATTTACAAAAAAATCAGAGAATTATCCGTTTTTAATGAAATTTTCGGAGTTGATTTATCAATGAATGAATTTTATAATGTATCAGTTATTTCAAAACTTTTTTTTTTTTTTTTTTTTTTTCCCCCCATTTTGGGGTGTTATGTGATTGATACTTTTTTCTGCATAAATAAAAAGACAAAAGACCAAAGGTGTGAATAGAAGAAAAAAAAATAACTCAAGGAATCTTCTCTGGTAGTAAATAAGTTCCGAAAATTGGAAAATAAAATGAAAATAAAAACTAAAAAAATAATTTTTGGAGATTTTTTTTTGTTTTACTCAATTTGATAATTATTTAATTGGTTATTATCTTATAAAAGAAGAAAATATACATTAATATTTGTTTTGTTTAAAGGGGGGCGCACTAAATTTCCAATAGTTTTCGACCAAAAAAATATGGGTGATTGATACTAAAGTGAAGTAGTTATTAAGAAAGAAAAAAAAAAAGGGCTTTAGAATCTAATAATGATATTTTAAACTTAACATCATGCTGCTCATATTTTAAATGAATTTTAATTTATCATAGCAGAAATACCTAATTAAATCAGAAAGTTTTGAAATAAAATAACTGCTGCATTATAAAATTCATTCATTGATAAATTAATACTGAAAATTTCATTAAAATCGGATAATTCCCTGATTTTTGGAAAAAAAAAAAATTTTTTTTCAGTTGCGAATGTTAAATTTATTTTGTAAACACGGATTTTATAGCAACTCAAGGGCGGCCATCTTGATCAAAATTGACCAAAAATAGTTTTAAATGTATTAAAAATAAATTACATGTGTAATATTTTTTTGCTTTTTTTTTTTTATAACTGATGCTCATTATGTTACTACTTTTCGACTTAGACTAAATTTTGACCTTAAATAATCAATTTAATTGATTTTAATTTGTTTTTAAAATGAAAAGCAACCAAATTTTTAGGTACCCCTAATATATATTTGCCAACCCCTCTGCACGAGCTGGGTGTGACACAAGGTCAATTTCTTAAGCGGAGTTCAACAGGTTTGAATTCAGAGTTTTTCTTCTCCTAGACGGGTTGCCTAACCAAGGTTAAAGAGCCCAGTCTGCCCTACTATTTACCCATAGCTGGAGGGAGAGTAGGATTCATACCTTTCCCAAGGGTATTAGCGCTAAGTGAAATGCAATTAGCATGTCCAGGATTTGAACTCGGGGCGATGAGTCCATTTTCTGTGACTTTAACCATTACACCACACGCTTCCTAATATAAGTTGTCAAAAAGTATCAAGATTTTTTTGTACTTTTTGACACATTGTATTCTGAAAGAATAACATTCCATTCATTAATTTATTTTTTTTCAGAAAACAAGGTGTGTCAAAAAAAGTACCAAGTTTAAAGCTGTACTTACCAAGATAGAGAGGAAGAATAAATGGAATGTAATGTGTTAAAAAAGTACAACAAATCTTGATACTCGTTTTACACACCGTGTGTGTGTGTGTATAATATAAATATAATATATATATATAAGTATGGAAGTACCTCCTAAAAATATAATTGTAGGCTGTTTTAAGAAAAAGACTTCATTGATGTATATAAACATTAATCAAGTATTGATTGTTTTAGGAGTTACTTTTGTCCTTCATATGTGGTCCATTACCTATAGAATTGGTATTGTTTATCTATTTATCTATCTATTATAAACTATGCAGACATTAAAAAAAAAAAAAAAAGATAAAAAAGAAAGAAAACAAAATAAGTCTTTCAGACATTTTTATATAAAAAAAAAAAAACTTGAATTTTTTTTTTTGCTTTTTATGACCTAAAAATGATCTTAAATTACACCTATCGCCAACACAATACTTATGTGTGAGAAATGACTCTTCTATCCACCTACTTATTCTCATTAGTAATAGTCTACTAATTTACTGATAATGACCAAATTACCTCTTCTTCTTATTTTAAAAAGAAAGAAAGAAAGAAAAAAAAAATGTTTTTAAAGATAAGCATCTGGGCCTGTTTTGAAAGTCGTCTTGTTTATTAGTAGGAACAGAATTAAAACTCGAGTTTTTACCTGACTTGATAACTCTACCAACACAAGAAGATTGGTAACTGACATACTTGGTTTTTATGGCATATAGATAAATGGAACACGCTACCTGTTGAACATGTATTATCACACCTGAGTGAATACTCAGAATCCTGGACTTCTAAATGTTGGTATTATTTTTTTTATTTTTTTTTATTTTTATTTTTTTTTAAACAACACAAACTTGTCTGCTTGCTTAGTAAACAGGAATCCTGATGGTGAATAAAGTAATATAATCCCCAAACGTTTCCATTCAACCATCGATGCACAACAAAACAACTACAGTAGTAAAAGACGGTCTTGCTTGAATTGTCTACTCAAGTCTTGATTTCATTATATAATGATATTGCTAACTTATAACTTTGTGTTTGATAAACAGTTTTTAAGTCTTAAAAAAAAAAACAACAACAAAAATATTATGTTAGTTTATTTGAAGTTCTATATATACCTTTTTTTTTTCTTTTTTTTTTTTTAAACTTGATTTATGGATTTAAATATCTTATTTAATAATTGTTTAAGAAGTTCTTTTTCCCTTTTCTTTTTTTTTTTTTTTTTTTTTTTTTTTTTCTTTCTTTTTAAAAAAAATTTTTTTGTCAGAGTACTATGTTCTGAATTTGATATACAATGTAATATGATAAAAGATATTCACTCTGCTAAGTTATTGCACAAGGCCAAAAAGGGGAGTTAGTAGTTAGGGAGTAAGTAAGTTGTTATAAAGTGGGCGGTGGCCTGTTGTCAGTATCAGCCAGACTGCAGGGGAGTCTGTCCCCTTTTCGTTAGTGCTAGACCAGGGTTTTTTTTTTTTGGTTTTTTTTTTTTTGCACCAGACCTTCCGTCAGCTCTACATTGGGAGTTAGGGAGTAAGTTGTTGTTGTAAAATTGGCAGTGGCCTGTTGTCAGTATCAGCTAGACTGCAGGGGAGTCTGTCCCCTTTTCGTTAGCGCTAGGCCAGGGTTTTTATTTTTTTAATTTATTTATTTTTTCTTTTTTTCTTTGACGCCACACCTTCCGTCAGCTCCACACTGGGAGTTAGGGAGTAAGTTGTTGTTGTAAAATTGGCAGAGTGGCCTGTTGTCAGCATCAGCTAGACTGCAGGGGAGTCTGTCTCCTTTTTGTTAGCACTAGACCAGGGTGTTTTTAAAAAAAAATTTTTTTATTTTTTTATTTTTTTTTTAGTGGTGCTGTGGAGCGCTACACCTACTATCAGCTCCCCACTTTACGACAGATCATATTACCCAATCTGTGCTACTCATGCACCGAGTTGAAGACCAGTATAGAACCTGGAGCCTTTCAGTTTCTTGGTGGGTGCTTTACCAACTCAGCTAAACCAGCCACATCAAAATATAAGTGAGATTCAAAAATTATCCGCACTTCTGCCATAACATATCTTTGTTATAACTGCGTTATATCTCTAATTCTACAATTAAAAAGAAATCAGAATCCAGGCTTATCAGTACTTGAACACTGACCTCTGGCTCCTCTTAGAAATTCACAACAAGCAGTCCTTCTGTTAAATAGACCAGTTCACATACCTTGGTAGCAATATCTTATCAATAGAAAGCAGTCAATATAGGAAGATAAAGTGTAAATTCTTCCAAGCTGTAGCCATGTCAATACTACTGTATAGCTGCACCATTTGGACTCCAACAAAAACCTTAGAGAAAAAGCTAGAAAGGAACTACTCAAGGATGCTGCATGCTGTCTTGAACAAATCTAGGAAGCAACACCCCCCCCCACAAAAAAAGCAGATTTACGGCCATCTGCCTCTTATCACACAAACCATTCAAGTAACAGAAACAATGCATACTGGAGAAGTAAGGACAAACTCATAGGTGATGTTCTCATGTGGACATCTACACATGGACACACCAGTGTAAGCCAACCAGCATAAACCTATGGGTAATTCCATGTCAAATCATCCAGGCCATGTCCCCCACCCACTTCAATTTTTCTGAAATTTTGTTTTGAAATAAATAAATATATATATATATGTGTGTGTGTGTGTGTGTGTGTAAAATTGGAAATGAATCCGACAATATGAGGAAGAAAGAATAGAATGGATAATAAAAGATGAATTTAATCAATATCAGTTACACATGTGTTTCGGTCAGTTCATCTGTGTGAAAATATTTCACACAGAGAAGATTTCACTCTGATGAAGTGAAATCTTCTGTGTGCGAAATATTTTCACACAGATGAACTGACCGAAACACATGTGTAAGTGATATTGATTAAATTCATCTTTTATTATCCATTCTATTCTTTCTTTTCTTTATTCATTCTTCCTTTTATATATATATATATAAAATAAACAAACAATAGGATTCTGTTGTTTAATTCTGAAATAATTAGTAGTGACCTGGGTTTTTTTTTTTTTTTTTTTAACACAAAATGTCTGACATAGATCCCTTCTTCTGTTTATGCTTTCATCTTTTAAATAGAGGAAAAACAAAAATGGCCACCATTTTTCTATCAACTGATTCTTACCTGTGTTATTATTGTTGCATTATATTTCTAAGCAAATTATTAACACCCCCAAACTCCTTCCTTCTCACAAATAATTTGAATGTTGTTCAGCTGTTTTGCAAATTTTGGCAGACAAATTGCAAACGTTACGCTCTAATGAAGGCAACATTGATTGCACAGATGATTAATTGTGAATGAAGCCATATTGGGGTCATCCTCTCTTATTTTCCTGTCTTTCTGATAATGGCTGCAGAACTTGCATTGCTCTATCACTGGTTTGTCTTCTCTTCCCATTGGTGACTAATGATCATGTGACATTCCATTTTCTTTCACATTTTTCTTATCTGTTTTTCTAATCGTATCATTTTTATCTCAATGTTACTTTTTTAAATACTTGGTTGACTCCATTTTTTTTCTACGTCTTTGTTTTAGCATTTAAATTTTAAAATTTACCAATTTAAAAAAAATTTTCTTTTCGTAGGCCTTCACTCCTTTTCCCCCCAAAAGGAAAGAAAATTTATAAAGGGGAAATTTCAGAATTATTTTCTTCATTCTATTATATTTTAATTGTTAGCACTTAAAGATATTTTAGTCTTACTTAAATTTCATTTATTTATTTATTTTTTATTTAAATTATTTACTGGAAAAAACTAATTTATTTCTTGTGTATTTAATATAAAGATTAATTTAATTTAAAATGGGATTTAATATTTAAAAGAACAAACAAATTAAAACCCAGAATATACAAATAAAAGTTACAATACCCAGAAAAACATGTTGATTTTGATCTGGGTGGAGTATGTATTTACCCACAGCAGAGATGCTGATAAGTATGCTTCCTGCATCACTGACTCACTGACGCATAAAAAATCTAAAGAGACTCAGTAAAATCATATCCATTCATCCTAGTATTCTTTTCTTCTCCCATCATTTCCAGCTAACCGTAAATACATTTCAATATTTTCTTGGAAAAACGAATTACATTGTATGGTGTACAGGGTAGCGGTTAGATGGCTTTGGTTGTTCATAGATAAAAGCTGCAATTTATTAAGAAAATTTAGTTATGACCCATCAAATTTCCCCGGGGACTCATTTAAATTAAATCCCTGTGTCCCAGAAGTCACTAAATTAAAAAGGTATCAGTATCACTGCCACAGGCAGGATATGACACAAGGTCAGTTTTTAAGCAGTGTTCAACAGGTTTGAATAAAGAGTGTTCTTTCTCCTACACTGGTTGCCTAACCAAGGCTAAAGAACTCATTATTCCTATTGAAGTCAGTAAGTCTACTGTTGGTTTGAATAACAGCAGCTAACTAAGTACAACTTAAGCAGTGTCCAAGACAGTTGGTATATATAGAAATCAAGAATGACCCATTCATGAATTTGGGTGATTCCATTCCTTGAGTTCTGATTGACTGCTTGATTTGAATGACATTGTGGAGTCTTATAAATATCCTGTCATTCTGCAGTAGACTTTGTGACTATTCGGTTTTGTATTTAAGTTACAATTGTTTGTTGCCTTGTCTTCCCAGTTCGATGGTAATTGGAACTTTAATTATTCTTCAATTCCCAACTCTTTACCCATAACTAGGGGTGGGACAAATGAAGCATTCATGCCTTTCACAAGGGCATTAGCGTTATGTGAAATGCAAACATTCTCATCCAGGATTTGAACTTGGGTTGCTGATTTTATTTACTACAAGGATAATCGTAAATCTGGGTACAGTGCATGTACGCTAGTTATTTGCCACTCATCCCACTTATGAGGGCGTGACACAAGGACATTTTTATGTGGGCGCCCACCCACAAGCCAAAGCACATGGGTGGTAGTCACAAAAAAATGTGTTGATCCCGTCGGCATTCCCCCCTCAAGGAGTTCGCCTCAGGCACTGGGCAGTTAACCCAGCCCTGCCCCTTTAAATCAAGGGGGCAAGTGTTGCCTAGGGGAACAGTACATGTATGCTAGTGTGTAGTAGACATTGTGATAAAATTCCAAATTCTACAGCCATTTTGTGACGTGGCACTCATACCAGTGATATATGATCATATAAATGCAAGAGTATATGACTGTGTTTAGTGCCAAAGGAAAATATACAGTATATTAATATGGGGTCTGACTCCTGTTGATACACGCCTTTATTTTGGAATCTATTCACATAATATCTATTTATTGATCCTTTACTGTCGTCTAGCTCTATTATATGTTTTAATCGTTGTTAGTGTAATTTAAACTTGTTTGTTTGGAAAGGAAAAGTCAATTTTATATTTAAAGGTATAATAAAAAAAATTGGTTATTATTATCTGAATAAACTAATTCAAATTACGGTGCAAGATTTAAAAGAAGAAAAAAAAAATAATATCAATCCTGTAAACTGATTTGGTTGTGGGGATGCTACTCATGTAGTGTGTGTTGGGCAGGAATAACCTGGCACAACCCATTCCTCTTCAGGTCGGTTTGAATTCAGAATTTTCCTTCACCTAGACCAGTTGCTATACCAAGGTTAAAAAGACCAGTCTGCCCTACTATTTACCCATAGTGGGAGAATAGTTGGATTCATACGTTTCTCAGGGATATTAGCACTATGTGAAATGCAGTCAGCTTTGTTCAGGAATTGAACTCAGGTAGCCGAGTCCACTTCCTACAACAATAACCGATATGCCACAAGCACTTTATTACCTGTATATATAATCTTGAGTAAATTCAAACACTTTATTATTATTTGGACAAGCTAATGGTTTCAGTTTCTTTTCTTTTATTTAAAGGCATATCAACTTGCATGGTTTATTTAATACCACATCCTTGTAGAAGAACAGTGGTGGGGGATTTGGAGGTTCATACCTTTCCCAAGAGTATTAGTCCAAAAGTGAACATAATAGTGCAACTGGTGTTCAAACTTGCTTACTACAATGTCACAGTCCGGCACATTATCGACTATGCCACAGGGACTCCCCCACCCATCTCCAAGCTAATGGAAAGGCTACTATGATGTTGTACTTTCTTTCTTTTTTCTTCTTTTTCTTTCTTTTCTTTTTTTTTTCTTTTTTTTCTTTTTTTCTTCTTTTCTTTTTTTTTCTTTTTTCTTTTTTCTTTTTTTTCTTTTTTTTCTTTTTTTTTTTTTTTTTTTTCTTTTTTTTTTTTTTTTTTTTTTTTCTTTTTTTCTTTTTTTCTTTTTTACTATTGTTTCTTTAATGTAGATGAGACATAATTAAGTTGGAGATTTAAGATACTTTGTAAATTTCTTTCCGCTAAGAAAAGTTGTTTATTTTATTCGAAGTAAATGTAAAAAAAAAAAAAAAATTAATTTTTGAACACTTAACTATAACTAAGACAATTTAAACTTGTCCATTTTTATGCTTGATTTTCCAATTCAAAGGAATTTCATATTTAAGAAATTTGTATTTGTAGCAGATGATAATAACTTGGGGTTAAATCTTACTTGACGGGCATAAATTCCACCATCGTATGTCACCCCGCCAAAAGAAAAAAAAAACAACTAAAAATCAAGGAATCAACCAAATTTAATGAAATTTTCAGTGTTGGTATATTAATGAATAAAATATATAATGCACCAGTTATTTTATTTGAAAACTTTTACATTTTTTTCAGGTCAATTAACTTTGAACCACGTAATGTTTGTGAATCTGTGTTACTCCTCAAAGATACATGGTTCAAAGTTGAAAAAATGTAAGAGTTTTCAAATAAAATAACTGGTGCATTATATTGTTTATTCATTAATGTATCAACACTGAAAATTTAATTAAACTCTGTTAATTCCTTGATTTTTTAGTATTTTTTTTCTTTCAGCAGGGTGACATACAATGGTGGAATTTAGGTCCATTAAGTAGGATTTAACCTAACTCTGGCTATTAATTTTGGTATTAAATTAAAGTTTCGGCCCTGTCAGCAGGACTGAGAATACACTGATGGTATTCCCTACTAAATTAGGGGTAGAGTTCAAATGTTTTAAGAACAGGTTAACAACAGGTTCTCTTACTGCCAGTCTCTAGCAGATCCATGAGTACAAAAAGGGGTATGCAGATCTATTTGACCCATGAATGGGACCTTAACAAGTACTACCACTCCGGGTCAGAGTGGACCTGGGAGTAAAAGGCATTGAAGGAGTAACCCAACAATCTCAGATCTCCAAAACTGGAGCCGCTCTATCAGATACAGTTTTGTATCATACTCAGGACACACTTTCTAAGTTTATATATATATATATATATATATATATATATATATATATATATATATATTATTGATAAAAATACCCATATAAGAACTTTATATTGACAAACTCAGAATATTCTGTATAAGCAGGTTCATCTCACAAACCATTGGCAGTGAGTCAATTTCTAACAGTGTTGGGTTGCCAAATTTGCTAAATAGAAATACAGGACACCTTGTTCAAATTTAAATTGAAATGTTTTCTAATTAGCATATATGTAAATTGAGATAAGATATTACGGATGTCTATAAAAAAAAATAGACAAAAAAAACCCTAAAATATTGACACTTGTGATATATACAGAGATGCTGTGTCCCTGACACACAAAAATCTAAAAGGACACAGTAAAATCATATCCATGCATCCCAGTGTTTTTCTTTTTTCTTCCCTTACTATTTCAAGCTAACTGTAAATGCATTTCAATGGTCTCTTAGAAATGAATTACACAGGATAGGTTACAAGGTAGGAGTTAGATAGCTTTAGTTAGGACCCATACATTTTCTCCAGGAACTCCTTCAAAGCAAATATGTGCTTTTTTATTTTAGAGAAATACTTTATAAGTTTATCATTGTAGCTAAACGGAGGTGTGCTTAGCATAACTCTTAGGGTCCTAGGAAATGAAATTGGCAACCTGAATTTAAATCCTGGATGAAGCTGTTTGCATTTCACTTTATGATAATGTCCTTGGAAAAGGCATTAATCCTTCTGTTCTTCCTCCAGCTATGGGTAAATAGTAGGGCAGAATGTATTCATTAGCCTTGGTAAGGTAACCAGTCTAGGAGAAGGAAATGGAATCTGGGATCTGAGTTCAAATACTGAACAAGGCTGTTTGCTATTTGTCTGGACTTACATTTCACTTTGTGCTAATATTGTTGAGAAAGGCATGAATCCATTTGTTCTTCCCTCAGCTGTAGGTAAATAGTAAGGCAGACTGGGTTCTTTGGCTTTGGTTAGGCAACCAGTCTAGGAGAAGGAAAACCCTGAAAATCCACCTGTAAAACACTTAATTGATCATGTGTCGCATCCTGCCAGTGGTGGCGGGGTTGGGTAAATACATATGGTAAATGGTCCTGATTGTATCTTGTAATCAGACTAGTGAGGCTACAATGACGTTAAACCTAGGGTCCAGGTGCAACGGTTAAAAATCTTGTCTGAAAGCCAAAGTTAATGAGCTTGGTTGGCACATACATCTGGTCTTTTTGCTAAGCTCAGTAAATGACTCCAATCGCATCGGTCTGACTTATAGACGCGTAGCATTACAGTTATCGTCTTAAGAAGGGACTAATCCGTTTCCATTTCACTTCAACTATTTTTGTTACAGAGAAAAACCATATGTGTAAGCATCTGCCATAGAAATAGGGGAAAAGTCTTAGGCTGGCCATTCAGTTTGGCCATGACTGTCATAGACAGTTATGAATTGAATAAAGGATTTGGTTTGAAATTCTCAGAAGGTTACTAGTGCAGACCACCTAAAGAAGGAGTTCTCATAGAGACCAATACTTCTTGTTACCTGCTTCAAACTATGCAGCAGAGATTTGGCATGGGCAGGTGTATTTACATGAAGTGTCAGATCATATATATATATATATATATATATATATATTCTATACACACTATAATAATAAACCCACTCTACTTATGTATTGAGCACTTTATATTTGTTATAACACTGATTTATCTGATTAATACTTGTACCAACCAAATATTGAAACAACCCAATATTTTTACCGGTATGTCATTCCTTTTATTCACACACACACACACACAATAATAATAATGGTACACAGTAATAGCCTACTCGAGTTTCACCATAAGGATCTTCAGGGTTAAATCCACTGGATTAATGAAGATATTGATTAATTGCAGTCGATTGCACGTGTGTATTTTTTTTCAATGATGGTTGGTTATGATAACCAACTGTCATCGCAAAAAAATACAATATCTTGATTAATCCAGTGGATTTAACCCTGAAGATCTTTATGGTGAAACTCGAGTAGGTTATTACCATGTACCATTATTATAATAAATTTGCTCTACTCATGTATTGAGCACTTTATATTTGTTATATCGCTGTCTTATCATTGTGAAACTTGCATCAACTAACCACTGTGACTATTTTCACCGGTAAGTCACCTTTTCCACAAATACCATATATATATATATATATATAATATATATATAATGAATAAATTGTCAATTTCAAGAACTTGGTTTTGACTTTTTCAGTCATATTTCTTGGATATTATTATCTAAATTATTCATCATATATAATTAAAAGAAATGTGATTTATTAAATGAAGGAACCCACACAAAGAAGGATCATGGAAGATTGATTATTTAAACATTTTAACTCAATTGGCAGAGCAACCGCCTAGGAACCAAAAGGTTCCGGGATCAATACCGACCCTCGCCAACTCTGTGTAAGAGTAGCACAGCTTGGATCTGTGCGGTAAAGAGGGGAGCTGATAGCAAGTGTGCCGCTCTACCTTAGATGCAAAAACAATCTCCCCCTAGTGAAAAGAGGATAGACTCCCTCACTGTCCGGCTGATATTGGCAATAGACCAATCCACTGAAAAGCTCTTTTCACAAGTAAATAGAATCTGAGCTTGAATAAAGCATACACAGCTGAAACATTGTGACTAAAACAACTAAGATGAGGACAATGGTATGGCCACTTACCTCCCATCATACAAACCGGGGACGATAAAAATTACATCCGGGACAATCAATACGTCATCTGGGACAGTAAAAAAATTGTCCTAAACATGCCGTAAAGGAGTGGTGGGGCGGAGGATCTCTGTCACAGAGACCGGAATTTAATAAAAAATAAATATGAAAGAATTACCATGAACTTTTTTTTTTTCCCTTCGTTTCAATAAAAAAAATTTTTTTGAAATTTCAATTTGCATGTAATCATTGGTTTCCTTTTTTGAGAAGGACATGCTGAACCTTTGGAATCTGTAAATTATTTTAAACCAGTAAATATATTTATTAGAGTTTTAAAGCAATTCTGTTATTAATAAATCAAACTCAGGGTAACTTAAAGTAAAAGAGTATTTTTTTTTTTTTTTTTTTTAGCTCAAAACGCAATAGGAAATGGATTTTTTGTCCAAATATCCAGAATTATCACTGCTTTAGCTTTTCTTAATGTTTTATTACATGTCATTATGCTACCGATGACTGACAAGTATAGATGATGCTAATGAATTAAACAAAAATATTTTGATTTTGGGACGGTTGATAATTTTTGTTCGGGACGATCAGGAAAAAAGTTAGTGTCGGGGCCCGACACAAAGCATTCAAGTAAGATGAACAACACATGCTGGACATTGTTGGAGATGTAAGGACGAACTCATAAGTGACATTCTTCTGTTGATTTTCCCAACCCTATTGCCCTTATGGCAAGCCCCACCCCTTTTTATCATATGGATGCTAGAAGGCAGTGGCTGCGGGTCTACATGTCCTGGGAATGACGTTAAACTCTATCTGATGGTGAGGTTCCAGTTTTGGAGGTTTGGGGAATGTAGAGCACCCCTTCATCACCATTGCTCCCTGGTCCACTCTGACCCGGAGTGGTAGTACCTGTTAGGGTCCCATCTATGGGTTAAATAGAAAAATGCATTTATAAAAAAATTGTATTATCCATTAAGAATTGATTTATTTCAAAACTTTATCGGCATTAAATGACCCACTGAGGTTGATATGCCGTAAAACAAACCAAACAAAACAAAACAAACAAAACATTCTTCTGTGGACACCTACATATGGACACACCAGACTGTGCTGACCAGCAAAGACTTGCATTGATCAGCTCTGCGGATACTAGATGTTGTGAAGAGGACTTACAAGGAGCCTGGTATGACAGGAGGGTGTAGTCACCCCCTTCATTGCCATTACTTCATGATAGTATTTATTTGACTCCCCAAGAGACCAAAATGTGATACAAGATAGGTTTAATGTTGGGCTGCTGCGCATGAAGCGAGCCCCCCCCCCCCCACAGAGTGGATGCCAAAATTGCTCAGATTCCATCCTTCAGGGACACCTCAGGCACTAGGCAATAAAACCAGCTCTTTCCCCTTTTAGGTGAGGGGAGGTGGGTACAGCCAAAAAAACATTGTCATTATTACAATCAAGTCAGTAGTCCAAGTACATCAGTGTGTTGTAATAACGATAATCCTTGGTCTAAAAATATTGTTGTATTTTAAAAAACTTTGAGATCGAGGTAATCCCCAAAGCACTATGCTGCTAAACACGGTGTGTTTGTTGTGCATGCAACTGCATTTGCTCTTTATACAAAGGTAATCCCAAAAAGTAAGGTCTACAAAGCACTATGCTGCTATTGGCAACACGGTTGTGTTTGTTGTGCATGCAACTGCATTTGCTCTTTATACAAGGGTAATCCCAAAAAGTAAGGTCTACAAAGCACTATGCTGCTATTGGCAACACTGTTGTGTTTGTTGTGCATGCAACTGCACTTGCCTTTATACAAAGGTAATCCCAAAAAGTAAGGTCTACAAAGCACTATGCTGCTATTGGCAACACTGTTGTGTTTGTTGTGCGTGCACCTCACTGCCACACTCATTCTTGGCTTGGCAGTTGTTTCTGATGATGCTGCTGATTGATGCTACTGCCTAAGTGTGAAGTCTGCACAGTTATTCGGTTTTCGAAAACAAAAAGCAATAAACCGATTGAATTTCATCACCAGTTTACAGAAGTGTATGGCGAGTCACGCATGGATGTCAGAAACATCCGCAAGTGGTGTAGGAAATTTACAACAATAACGAGGTTCACCACTTTCTCTACAACATGACCGCAAGCTGGTATGGCATCATCATACAATAATTGCCTATAAAGATGCATCAACCGAAATAGCAATTATGTACAAAAATAGATGAATATTGAATCTTAAAAATGATGTAAACATCATTGACAATAAACGTTTCTGTGATTTCTAAATATTTTGGAAACCTTACGTTTTTGATTACCCTTGTATATCGGTCTGTAGTAATAATGATAAGCTTTGATCTAAAAAAAATTAAGGCATTTTAAAAGCATCTATTAGAATTAAAAAAGCATCTATAAAAATTAAGGCATTTTTAAAAGCATCTATTAGAATTAAAAAGCATCTATAAAAAATTAAGGCATTTTAAAAGCATCTATTAGAATTAAAAAAGCATCTATAAAATTAAGGCATTTTAAAAGCATCTATTAGAATTAAAAAAGCATCTATAAAAATTAAGGCATTTTAAAAGCATCTATTAGAGCAATTAAAAAAGCATCTATAAAAATTAAGGCATTTTTAAAAGCATCTATTAGATTAAAAAGCATCTATAAAAATTAAGGCATTTTAAAAAGCATTAGAATTAAAAAAGCATCTATAAAAATTAAGGCATTTTAAAAGCATCTATTAGAATTAAAAAAAGCATCTATAAAAATTAAGGCATTTTAAAAGCATCTATTAGAATTAAAAAGCATCTATAAAAATTAAGGCATTTTAAAAGCATCTATTAGAATTAAAAAAGCATCTATAAAAATTAAGCATTTTAAAAGCATCTATTAGAATTAAAAAAGCATCTATAAAAATTAAGGCATTTTAAAAGCATTGAATTATTATCTATGATAATTAAGATGTTTAAAATTGACTGTAGTATATTTGCATGTGCACGGTAAATATCCTAATATAAATCACCATGTCACACTGACAGCATGTATTTCCATGACTCTCTCGCAACACATCCCTATCGGTCATAGCTCCTTGCTAGTCCTCCTCATGGCATCCAGCATCCACACTGAGCTGATTGATGCAAGTCTTTGCTGGTTAGCCCACTTTGGTGTGTCCATGTGTAGGTGTCCACAGGAGAACGTCACTTATGATTTTATCCTTGCTTCTCTAGCAGTGTCTTGTTTGTCCTATTTGGATGATTTGTGTGATGGGAGGTAAGTGGCTGTACATCTGGTTTTTAGTGATATGCTGCTTTCAGTATTTGTTCAAAACAACCCTCAGCATCCTTAAATAGTTTCCAGTTTTTTGTTAGTACAAGTGGTACAGCCATACTGTAGCACTGATATGCCTACAACTTGGAAGAATTCTCACTTTATCTATGGACTTGATTAGTTTTCATTAATGAGTGTTTTATAATTCACCAACAGGTTTTACACACATATTGACACATGTAAACAAGAGTGATATTTAGAAACTATTGTAACTCTAATATCAGAGTTAACAGAGAAATAATAGGAATATAGACAATGAGTATTAAGGATAGGGGAAAAGGTTTACTAAGCAAATATACAAGGTGAATTAAGTAATTAGCAATTGCTAGGTTGAATTGATAAGTCCTGTGAGATCTCATTGTTTCTCTCTTCCAAGTTTTTTTTTTTTTTTTTTTTTCCCCAGACATTATTTATAAGAAAAACAGATGATTCCATTCTCATTATTTAGGTACTATATGACGGGAACAAATTGGGCATCAATTGTAATTTGGACAAAATTCTGACAGGACACGAATGTAATTGGTATTTCAATCTTATGCATTCATTTATTTTACATTCTTTTATTTATTATCTTGCTGATTTATTTATTTCATTTATACTTTCTTATTTCATTTTACTTATATCTTTGAATCTGAGACAGGCTTCATTATTATGGTTTGGTTTCATGAACAATAATTAAAGGGGTGTCCGCATTGACTCCAAACAGTTTCCTGGCTGATACAGCCAATGCAGGACATTGGACTAATACCTTTAAGGTATGAAACTCTTATCCCTCCAGCTATAATATTGGTGGGCAACCAGTCTAGGAGAGTGATAACTCTGAATTCAAGACCAGATGATAGACCTTAAGGTAGTCTGACATATCTAACCTCAAACTGACAGCTTCTGTGATGACACTGGTGCCAAGTCATATCTACCCTTACCCTTCCCTTGAACAATGCTGATGTGGATTGGGAGATTTATTGTACAGCTGGTCTTCCATACAACTTTTATTTAGGCTTATTCAAACACAGGCACAAATGCATGGTCTTGAAAGATGCCACCAATTGTTGACAAGTTGGAAGGTAGACCAGAAATTACCCATGCAGCAAATCTCCCTGTATTCATGTTATGCAAGAGAAGAGCAAATCTATTAATAATGGAGATTCGCTTTCAGTTTTTGTCTGTAACAAAAATTACATCACTGCTTACGTCACATTACCCAAAATCATCATAACAGAATGAATACACTCAAAATTTGAGCATGCAACATTAGACAGTCCTCATTGTTTTTTAAAACAAGTTTTGATAAATACATGACTGGTATTATATATCTATATATAGTTTGTTTTATCTTAATACATATTTAAAGTTTACATTTCAAATTGTTTTATTTTTTAATCCTTTAATGAATTTGATGATTTTACATACTTAGGGTACAAACTCACTGACATTGAATTTTTTACTCCCACCCCTCGGGCAATATGTTTCAAAAATCTATTTTTACATTGCCCGGAGGGTGTTTTTTTATTTTGTACTAGTTTATTTAAATTCTAAAAATATTTCAAAGTGAAAGTTATGCAATTAAAAAAAAATGACTTTTACAAAGAAGAAAATGTTGTTTATCTGTTTAACTTTTATTACTGGGTTCATTGGTTTTATTGTACGTCGACCTTTAAGTTATTTGGTACCAAGGCACAATAGTATGCAAGAGATAATATCATTAGATTATGTATAAAAAGCATTACATTTCATAGCAATACCCAAAACCTTCGAGATGCTTGTGTTAAGGTTAGTGTTAGAATGATATCATAATCCAATGTTATTTATACGTAAAATGTGATTCTAATGATATTATCTCTTGCACGCTATTCTGCATTAGTACCTTCATGACTTTCACCTCTACTTTTTTTTTTTATATCTAAAACTTTAAATTAAATTTAATTTAAAACTTTAAAGGCTACTTCGATAGTTTCCGTAATCTAATGCTATTTATATGTAAAATGCGATTCTAATGATATTATCTCTTGCATGCTGTTCTGAATTTGTACTGGTTATTTTGTTGTTGTTTGTGACTGCATTCACTCTGGGTCGGTATAGACAGCTCAATCCAACAGATTCACCGGATCCCAAATGAACATGG
>CM042156.1:25738884-25768884 GCA_023376005.1 Doryteuthis pealeii
TTTTGTTTTTTTTTCCTGATCTTGTGATAGAAGACTCTCTCACATACACACACTCTCTCTTTCTCTCTCACACACATCTCTCTCTTACTCACTTACTAGCAAAGTGGCTGGACATATCCTGTTCGGTTTAAGCTGTTTGTCAACACAGAATGTTTTCTATTATAAAAACAATCAAACACCCAAAACTTATTTTCTATTTGACTAATTTTTTTCAATTGT
Source organism: Doryteuthis pealeii (assembly GCA_023376005.1). Taxonomy (NCBI): domain Eukaryota; kingdom Metazoa; phylum Mollusca; class Cephalopoda; order Myopsida; family Loliginidae; genus Doryteuthis; species Doryteuthis pealeii. The sequence continues at coordinate 25,739,104 of CM042156.1, forward strand.
TAAAACTGGCTCCACAAAAATGTTTATTTAATACTAGCAGAGTTACCCACCATTGCCAGGGATTTAAAAAGTTTAAAAAAAAAAAAAAAAAAACTTTTATCTATACTAGCAAATATATGCACCCTCCGGGTGCAAGTATTTAAGTTTTAATGTAATAAAATGTTGTATTAAATTAGAAAGGCTAATGAAACTAAATAAGAATACAGATAAAAAGATTTGAAACAGAGGGAGTATAATAAAAAATGGAACAACTGAAACTTACTCTTCCATCACTCTCGTCTTTCATTGTTATTTTTTCTAATTTAAGTATTTAGTTAAGAGGAAGTAAAGAATAAAATGACAGTTATTTTATCTTGTTAATGGATTTCATTTAAGATTCATTGAAGAGATTTTTGCTTATATTCATTAAAATAAAACCAAACAGTTAGAAATCAATAATACTAAGCACATATTTATTAAATTCGATTTTTTAATATTAATATGCAAATTAGCCTTCCTGTTCACACTGTAAACCGCTATTTTTTGTATATATAAATACAATTGCATGTTATTTGTATGTAGATATGGACAACACTAATAAAAAGGTGAAACAATTTTATTAATATTTGAGGTTTAAATACAAATAAAATCATGGAGAATGTGATGTAAATAACGAAGGGAATTGTGACTTGAATAGTAATATAGTTTCGGTTACAGACAGAAAAACACACAATCTCCATTATAATAAGATTTATGTATAAAAAGTCGTTGGGGTGGCCTAAAGTCTGTATCAGCAAGGGAGTCTATCACCTTTTCACTTGTGCTAGACCAGGGAGATTGTTTTTGCTGATATGGAGTGCCACACCTACTGTCAGCTCCCAGATGCTTTAGCACATAGATCAAATTACCCAAGCTGTGCTACTCATGTGTTGAGTTGGCAGGTACCAGTACCGGTATTAAGTCCAGAACCTCGAGATTCTTTGGTGAATGCTCTACCAACTGAGCTAGATAATTAAAAATTCTTTTTCTGTTTTTTTTTTTTTTTAAATCTTTTACTCTTTATAATATTTAAGCTTACGTTTTAAAAGTTCACCGATAATTCTTCTGCTGCAACTTAATTTAAAGACGGGTTAGCTCAGTCGGTAGAGCGTTCAGCTAGAAACCACAAGGTTCCTAGTTCAATACCGGTCCCTGCCAACTCAGCGTATGAGTAGCACAGGGATCTGTGCGGTAAAGTAAGGAGCTGATGGTAGGTGTGGCGCTCCACTTCAGATGCTAAAAACAATCTCCTTGGTCTAGCACTATTGAAAAGGGGATAGACTCCCTCGCTGACTGGCTGATACCGACTTTAGGCCGCCCCATCAACTCGACTTTACTCATTTACGTAGGTCCTTAATTTCTACACAAACAATTATTTCTATTTCATGGGTGACTTCCGCTGGATTTTGCAATTAATTTTGATTATTCCCAAATTCATTTCCAAGTTATAAAAATGGTTATAGTACAAAAAAAATTTGTTGCAAAGAATCACGTAAAAACAATCACAGGGATTAAAACTTGGGAATCTAAAATTTCAGGATTGCGGAGCTTGGATTCGGCCTGGAATATTTTCAATAGGACTTTAAGAGTTTTAAAGACAATTTGATTTACCTGTAGGTCTTTACTTTCTGTACAAACAATTATTTCTATTTCATGGGTGACTTATGCTGGATTGTTCCCAAATTTATTTCCAAGTTACGGAAATTATCATACAAAAAAAAAAATTTGTTGTAAAATGTTTTGTAAAAAATTGCTGAAAACTGTCCGGCTGATACTGACAATAGGACAATTCTCTGACTTTATTTTGTTGAAATAATTGATTGAAGACTTTTTATAGCAAAACTGAAAAAGCCCTTTTCACAAGGAAATAGAATCTGTGCTTGAATAAAGCATTCACAGCCGAGACATTGTGACTAAAAACAACTAAGATAAGGACAACGGTATGGCCACTTACCTCCCATCACACAAACCATTCAAGTAAGATGAACAATCACAATAATTAAAACTTTGAAATCTAAAATTTCAGGATTGCAGGTCTGGATTCAGCCTGGAATGTTTTTAATTTGTTCATGGAGTTGGCTTGATTCCTAAATGATATGACATATTGGGATCTGGCCTCTAGGAGTAGAGTTGAAAAAAAATGTGCCACCCTGACATTCACATTTATTAATTTAGATTATAATCCTGCCATGTTGAAGTCTTTGTGATTTTTAAAAAAAAAAAAAAAATTTTTTTTTTTTTTTTTTTTTTCTGAAAAAACAATTGCAGTAATTAAAATTGGGAATCCAAAATTTTAGGATTGCCAGTCTGGATTCAGTCCAGAATGTTTTTAATTTTGTTCATAGAGTCAGCCTGATTCCAAAATAGTATAATAATTCATAATTAAAAAAAAAAAAAAAAAAAAAAAGAAAATTGTTTTTACCATCTTTAATGTTATCCCTGTTGGCAGAGCTTAGAATACATTGTCTCCCCTGCAGAGACATGCCCCCCCCCCAAACTAAAAAGAAAGAAAAGAAGAAAGGGAATTAGTCCAAAAGTGAACGTAATAGCAGAGATGCTGATAGGTATGCATCCCTGAATCTAAAAGGACACAGAAAAATCTTATCCATGCAATGTTTATATTTTCACACCGTTAAATCAATTGAAATGTAACTTAGCCAAAAACAAGTTATGACTACTGGCTTTTAAAAAAATTCTATGAAAAATCAACTAACAGTTAAATTTTCATGAAAATTTTGGTAATTATTTACCTGTTGCTGAATTTATGTTAGAATAGGTTTTTCCTAAGATTTATTAGGGCAATTTTTTTTTTCTACGAGCCAAATGAAATCTGAAAAAATGAACCGATATAAAAAAAAAAAAAAAACGAATTTTTATTTTTTTCTATAAAGAGTCTGAATAATTATAATTTTTGGATTTAAAAAAAAATTTTTTTTTTTAAATATTTAAAAAAAAAAAAAAAATGAATTCTGAATCCTGCTTTTAAAAAATGTCAATATGACATTTTTTCGTTCATAATTTTCATTATTTCTGTAAGCTGAAAATTTAAAAGAAAAATCATCAGGAGTTTTTTTTTTTTTTTTTTTTTTTTAAATGTTTCTTCTTTTGAATGGTCAAAAATTTTGAAGATAATATTAACCTTTATTCAAGTTTCATTGTGTTAAATATATGGGGTGGGGGGTGACAGTAGATTCTGGACAATTTTGGTTATGGATTAAATGGCAGAATTTCAAATTTGGTTATTATTTACTTAGATTTGCTTAGTCTGGCACACTGGTCACACACTGACCCGGGGTCAGATCAAATTCCATTATTAACATCAGTAAATTGTTTAAAACTTTCAAAACCCACTTAGCTAGTTATCAGTTCCTTCATAAAGGTGATTATCCTCTACAATCTTTTATTGTCTGTACCACCTGGCTAAGCTTAATAAATAAGGAAATAGGGTCAAAGGTCAGCTCTTGTATTTTTGTGTGTGTGTGTAAGAAGGGAGAGTGAGGGGTAGTAAGATGCCATCTTTATTGTTTCAGTGCTTAGCTAGTTTCTACTGTGAACTGCTGACCTCTTAAGATAAGCTAATTTGGCTGGTCTGTAGAGTCAAAACCCACTTCAGTTTTAGAGTTTAAAGAGAGAAATAGCCACGTTTAGAATTGTTTGGATTAAGTTGGGATTGTCTTTAGCAATTTCGGCACCACAGTTGTTTGTCACTAAATATCTTAATTCCTCATTTTTCTCCTTTATCTTTCAAAACCAGCACACCTTCCTCTACTCCAAATTGCAGATATCAGAAATTGTGGATAGGTTTAACTTGACATAGAGTCTCTGACTGGTACCATCAAGAGTTTCTAAGGTTGGAAATTATAACCTTATCTATATACACTGGTAACATTGACTTATGAGTTTGATAACTCAATTTCCTCGTATATAAAATCGGTTTTCGCCATTTGAAATAAACTGAATTGGCATTAATCTGTTCCAGTCCCCCCCTCCCCATTTTTAAAAAAATGTTTTAAATGATAAAAATAGCACTGTATTGTATAAAAACATAAAATAGAATGTAAGTAAATTATGTGCTGTAATATATTTTAATGTTTAATTTTTTATAAATGATATTTTTCTTTTGGTGTAATAAATTTAGAAATTTAAGCTTCCTCATACCTCAAATTTGAGCTCTCAACACAAGCCAAAAACTAAACCAAGTGACAGCTTGGGCACTTGTGAGACAGGTACAACTGTATGTGTGTGTGTGTATATATATTATATATATATATATACACATAATGAGTTAAGAGTAAGGAAATGAATCCGATGGTATATGTATAGATAAAAGGGTATGAAAACACACTGTTGTTAAAATGGATATATTTTTATATCAAAACAGACCTAATTATCATTATGCTCTGATTTTTTTTTTTTTTTTTTTTTTATAAATCAAAATATGGTCAATATTTTAATGTTTTTTTTAAAATTAATTTTGAATGATAAATTTAGAAACTTAAATGTTTATTGAACTTATTAATATAAGCGTATCCAGTGGTTGGGGTCAAAATTCAGGTACCAGACATGTATGCAGAAGTGTGTGTGTGGGGGCGGGGGTTTAAAAAAAAAGAAAAGAAAATGTACCTGGTATCTATTACTTAAGCATAACATTTATTATCTAGATGGAGATAATAATAAATTAAAATAATTTGTAATAAATTATTTCAATCTTTTTTTTAAAATGTACGTCAACTTTTCTAAGGTTTAGATTTTAATAAATATATACAACTCATTCAACTGTGGCATATGGAAAGCTAATAGATTGCAATAGAGTTATCAGAATAATAAATAAATAATTAGAATAATTTCATTCTTTTTGTTATTGTCTAAAAGAACTACAATGGTTTAAATTACAAAAAATATTAATAGTACCAGGTTAGCTCATGTTATTGTCTAAAAGAACTTACAATGGTTGAATTAAAAAATTATTAATAGTACTTGGTTAGCTCATTTTATTAAATTTTTTTATTCTAATTACATATATATTATATATATATATATATATATATATATAATAAGGTAAAAGGAAAAGTGGACAAAAGATAATGACTCAAACAAGTAGAAGTAGGAGAGAAATATTTTGTTCTGCTTTACATGAGGAACTTCGGTCTAAATTTATTCAAAACAAAGTACATACATTTGTATTTATAGAAGAGAAAGTGAGTGGTGATGAAATTGAGGGGAAGGGAGGTTAGTGAAGATTTGGTTGAAAAGAGAATAACTATCATGTAAATTGGAGGGGGAAAGATCAGAGGATAGTAGTTTGTATGGGAAGATAAGATGAGGAGGTTGTTAGGAAAGGGAGTTGGTAGGTAGAAGTGTTTTTTTTTTTTTTTTTTTTTTTTTTTTTTTTTTTTTGTCCACTTTTCCTTTTACCTTACCCCATACTGTCGGATTTTACTCCAACCCTCCTATCTTCATATATATATATATATATATATATACACACACACACACACACTTGTTTAGCTTATATGTGTGACACTATTTAACTTTAAAATCATATAACCAGTTTTGATGTGTTTGATAAGTTGTAGTCAGAAGAATGTTATGACATAGGAATTTTAAAAACTTTTTAATAACCAACTTTAAACCAAAAACTGGCCTATTTATGACTTACTGTAGAATTCTCATAGGTAATGTTGATGTTGTTTACATACTACCCAAATTGTCTATAAGGCCGACAGAATTATTATTAAACAGTGATGCTGATAGCTTTTTTGATTTAGTGCATCCTGGGACACACAAATTTGCTTTGAATGAGTCCCTGGGAAAATCTATGGGCCCCAAATAAGTTTTGTAATAAATTGTAGGGTTTTTATTTATAATATGGGGAAACAACTAAAACCTCTAACCCCTACCTTATAACCTATCCTGTGTAAGTTCAGTTGTTAGAGCATTCGGCTAAAAACCACACGGTTCCTAGTTCGATACCGACCCTTGCCAACTCAGCATATGAGTAGCACAGGGAATTTGTGCGGTAAAGTAAGGAGCTGATGGTAGGTGTGGCATTCCACCTCGGACGCAAAAACAATCTCCTTGGTCTAGCGCTAGTGAAAAGGGGATAGACTCTCTTGCTGATTGGCTGATACTGACTTTGGGCCACCTGGATGACTTTACTTACTTATTTACAGTTAGCTTGGAAATGGCAAGGGAAGAATAAAGAAAGTCATTGGGAAGCAGGGATAAGATTTTACTGCGTCCTTTTAGATTTTTGTTCGTCAGGGATGCAGGATGCGTACCTATCAGCATCTCCTAATTAAAACTTAAGCTGTATATTTTTATTGTTGTTGTCTGCATCTCTGATTGTTATTAATTAATTACAACATCTCCACCCCCTCGGATCAATCAGCTGGTCACGTCAAGTCCTAGCACCTATATGATTGCCCCAACCCTATTGCTCCTATGGCAACCCCCAACCCTTTTTATCATATATGTGCTAGAAGGCGGTGGCTGAGGGTCTTCATGTCCTCGGAATGGTGTTAAACTCTATCTGATGGTGAGGTTCTTGAGGAATGTGGTGCACACCTTCATCGGCATTGCTCCCAGGTCCACTCTGACCCAGAGTGGTAGTACCTGTTAGGATCCCATCTATGGGTTAAATAGAAAACATGAGCTTATAAAAAAGATTGAGTATCCATTAAGAATGTATTTATTTCAAAACTTTGTCAGCATTAAATGACCCACTGAGGTTGATATGCTGTAAAACAAAACAAACCATAAGACAGAGATTTAGATTTTTTTTTTTTAAAGGTCCATTTTAAAATTTGAATATGAAGATAAAATGAAGAGATGATTTAGTGTCTGTTCATGGTCTGTCATTATTTGACAAATTATTGAGGTTAGAATTCTCAAAAGGATTATTCTCTTAAGCTGGTGGGCTCTGTAACCTTCCAGGTGTCTGCCATATCTAATTTTTTTTAATCAATTTTTCTCCTTGGAATTTTAAAACAAAAATGTGGGGAGGGATTTCTATTAAAGTGGATTTTTACTCTGTAAATAATCCTTGTACAAAATATTACCTCCATCCCATAATAGTTATTATATCTAGTGTATGTAGGAAACTATTATGGGAAAAGACTAGTAGTTTTTATTTATTTCACTTTCTCCCCTACCCAACACTTTGTAAATCATGAATGAAATGCAAAACTTAAAATATATGAAGGAGAATTATTGCGCTGTGAGTTTTCTTTCCTACTTTAAAAAAAAAAAATTCTTATTTAAAAAAAAATATATATATTTTTTTTACTACATTTAATTAAAATAAAAAATTCCCTACATTTATTTAAAAACAAATCATTCTTATATTCTAAAAGAAAATTCTCCTACTTTTAAAAGATAATTTTTTCTATATATGAAGGTGAGTCAAAAAGTAATGCGATTTTGTTTAGGACAGGTATAATTACCAGCACAGGAACATGTATCATACATCAAAATGAAGCTGGTCCTCTGTGGATCACATCCCTACTTCTCCACATAGTTACTGTTTCTCTCAATAGCAATGTTCCACCTTCGAATGAGAGCATGTATCCCTGCATCGTAAAATTCTGTTGACTGTTCTTTGAGCCATTTCTTCACTACAGATTTCACTTCCTCATCACTGGAATAATGTTTGCCTCTCAAACTCTCTTTCATGGGCCCAAAGAGATGCAAACATTTTTTTCAGAGACGAGAAAGTGAAATCTGTAGTGAAGAAGTGGTTCAAGAACAGTCAACATGGCATTACTTTTTTGACTCGTGCTCATACAAGGGAAAAAAATTCTACATTTAGATTTTTGAAAAATTTCCATATTACAAAAAAAAATCCCACCCACATTAGGAAAAAAATGTTTGTTTACATTTTTTTATTTTTTTTATTTAATATTTTTTATTTAATATTTTATTCTCGTGCTTCACTTTCTGCTATTTTTTAAATTTTTTATTTTTTATTTCACCTATTTTTCTTTTCTTATTTCACATTTTGTTTATTTGCATCAAAAATATGTTAATTTCTTTCCCTTTTATTAATGTCAATTCATGTCATTTTTCTTGAAATCAATTCTTGTTTGTTAGTTAGCCATTCACTGCCACATTTTCAGCTCCAAGTTGCACATGGCATGGTGCAATAACAAAACTGCATTTGCGGATGGAAAATATGGACCAAAAAAAATGGAACCTTGTATAAAATCTTAACTAATTGTTACATGGCACAGCACTAGAAATTTGAATATAGTTGCACACAGCATGGCTTTAAGAATTTGATTATAGTGATACTTATAATTGGACTTGAACTCATAACCATGATATCCAAATATATCTGAACTTTATATACATTAGCAAATATATTAACCATCCAGCTGCAAGTATTTAAGTTTTAATATAATAAAATATTATATTAAATTAGAAAGACTAATGAAACTAAATAAGAATGCAGATAAAAAGATTTGAAACAGAGGGGGATATAATCGAAAAATAGAACTGAAACTTACTCTTCCATCACTTCCGTTTTTCATTGCTAATTTAACTATTTAGTTAAATTAGGAAATAAAGAATAAAATTACAGTTATTTCTTCTTAATAGATTTCTTTTAAGATTTATCTCCGAGATTTTTGCTTATATTCATTAAGATAAAACCAAACAATTAGAAATCAATAATACTAAGCACATATTTATTAAAATCAACTTTTTAATATCAATATGCAAATTAGCCTTCCGGTTCACCCTGTAAACCACTATTTTGTTGTATATATAAATACAATTGGATGTTATTAGTATGTAGATATAGTCAACCGTTTTAATAATATAAAACAATTTTATTAATAATTGAGGTTTAAATAAAAATAAAATCCTGAAGAATGGGACATAAATGACTAAGGAAATTGTAACTTGAGTAGTGATATAGTTTCGGTTACAACAGACAAATACACAATCTCTATTATAATAAGTGTTATGGATTTTATTGACGTCAGTTAGTCTACTGTTTGTTTGAATAATAGCAACTAGCTAAGCACAACTGAAGCAGTGCCCAAGACAGTTGGTACTTATATATATATATTACCACAACCTCTCCGCACGAGCAGGTGTGACTCGAGGTCAATTTCTTAAGCGGAGTTCAACAGGTTTGAATTCAGAGTTTTCCTTCTCCTAGGCCGGTTGCCTAACCAAAGTTAAAGAGTCCAGTCTGCCCTACTATTTATCCATAGCTGGAGGGAGATTAGGATTCATACCTTTCCCAATGGTATTAGTGCTAAGTGAAATGCAATTACCATGTCCAGGATTTGAACTCGGGGTGACGAGTCCATTTCCCATGACTTTAACCATTACACCACGCGCTTCCAGTTGGTATTTATAGAAATCAGGAATGATCCATTCATGCATTTGGGTGATTCCATTCCTTGAGTTCTGATTGGCTACCTGGTTTCAATGATATTGTGGAGTTTTATAAATAACCTGTCATTCTGCAGTAGAATTGCAACAAGACGGGTTTGTATTGAGTTACAACCGCTTGTTGCTGTGTCTTACCAATTCGACGGTAATTGGAACTTAGTTTGATTATTCTTCAGATTTAGATTGTTTTGTACCATAAAAATGTTCAGTTTGAAATTTCCTGAAGATCACCTATAATCATTAATGTCTGAAGAAGGCTGAAGAGTACAACAGCTGAAATGTTATGACTATGATAACTATCAAGAGAACACTTGTCTGAGTTCTTATATAAAGCATTGTCATATATTAATGATTTTTAAAAAAATTCTTATTCTATAAAATTTAACTTAAATATTTAAAAGGCACATCAGTTACATAAAGTCAGCAGAGTGGCCTATTGTCGGTATCAGCTGGACAGTGAGGAATTTTATACCCTTTTCACTAGCACTAGACCAGGGAGATTATTTTTGTGTATATATATTTACCAACCCCTCCGCACGAGCAGGATGTGACACAAGGTCAATTTTTTAAGCAAAGTTTAACAGGTTTGAATTCAGAGTTTTCCTTCTCCTAGACCATTGCCTAACCAAGGTTAAAGAGCCAAGTCTGCCCTACCATTTTCCCATAGCTGGAGGAGAGTAGAATTCATACCTTTCCCAAGGGTATTAGCGCTAAGTGAAATGCAATTACCACATCTAGGTAATTATTTTTGCGCATAAGGTGGAGCGCAACACCTACTATCAGCTCCCCATTTTACCACATAAATCCAAGATGTGCTACTCATGCACTGAGTTGCTGGGAAACTGGTATTGAACCTGGAACCTTGTGGTTCCTAGGTGAATGCTCTACCGACAACTAACCCCCACCCCCACCCGTGAATTTTTTTTTATATAAAGCAGTTAAAGATGTTGGAATGCAGTGACAGTCGATAATTATCAACACTAATACCAACAAGTCTACAACATTTGTCTATTTACATTCTATGAATTATTTTAGTATATTTTTATATTCTATTTTTAAATTGTAAAAATTTGTGAAAATAAAAATAATTATCATCTAAATATAAAATATTCTAAAACTGAAATTAGTTTAAAAGGAACATAATTACTTACATTGATTAATTTTAGAATATGACAAAATATTTCAAAGTACAACATCTCAAAGAGTAAGGCAAGAAGTAAGCATGCTGAAAAGTTCTTGGTTTAACCAGTGTGTGTGTGAAAATGGAAAAGGAATTGAATCTGACAATATGAGGAAAAAATGAGTAAAGAAAAGAAATGTAGATGGATAAAATGAATTTAATCGATATCACTTACACATGTGTTTCGGTCAGTTTATGTGTGTGAAAATATTTCGCACACATAGAAGAATCGACCTTCATCATTTATTTTGAATGAAAAAATTTGTTGGGAAAAAAAACAGAGTTTAACATCTACCTTAACGCTCTATTTTCAGCGTTCCAAATTTTTTAAAAATTCGATTTTCGAATATTTCCAAAAATCTCTGTTTTTTTCCCACAAATTTTTTCATTCAAAATAAATGTTCACTCTGATGAAGGTCAATTCTTCTATGTGTGCGAAATATTTTCACACACATAAACTGACCGAAACACATGTGTAAGTGATATCAATTAAATTCATTTTATCCATCTACATTTTTTTTCTTTACTCATTTTTTCCTCATATATATATATATATATATTATAAAAATGAAGGTCCACAAAATAGATTGTTTTTTAGTTTTTTTTAAAATTTCTTTAGGTGTTAATCAACTACATTCAGAATGTGATTGACTAACGCCTGAAGATATTAGAAGATCTGAAACGCGTGTCGATAATGTAAAATAATAATAAATTTTATACCGACTTTAAGCCACCCCACGACTTCACTTACTTTTACTTAGATTGTGTAATGTTTGAATAGAAAGAGTATAATCTACTTTTTATTTATTTATTTTTTTTTAAGTATTAGGGTTATACTAATAGGCGGTAATGTATATAATTCAAGGAAATTATTTTTGTCAATATGAAATGACCAGTTCCTAAGGATTTTGGTCATTAATAGGGACTGACCAATTAACACCTTTCAAGCAGACATCTTTGCAGATAGTCATGTGACCACAAGAGGTTCTACTACTCTGATCATATGACTCACCCACCCCCCCATCCCCCAGTGTTGCAATTATTGAACTTAGATTCTCTCCCCTTTTGTTAGCAATGCATATATTTTTAATGATTTTGGCAGGATTTCTATTGTTGCTTTATGATGAATTTATTTTTGCACTGACAGCCAATAAGGGTCGAGAAAGAACGATAATACAAGAGAAGAAGAGCCACACCAAATATCTTTTATTTTGGAACCGTTTCTCTGAATCTTTGTCTTTGATCAATTGATATTCATAAATATGGTTAGAGATTAAAGATTGCACCTTTCTTTGGTGTCACCTTGATTTTTAATAAATCTGCTGTCATATCCAATATCTCTCTCTATGCCTCCTCCTCTCTCTCTCTCTCTCTCTCTCTCTTCCCTCCGATCACCCCTTTTCTCTCTCTCTCTCCTCAATCTCTCTTTCACTCTTGCTGTCTCCATCCTTCCTTTCTCTCTCTCTCTGGCTCGTTTTCTTCACCCTGTCACCCCCTTTCTGTCTCTCTTGTCACCCTTTCTGTTTCTCTCGTGCTCTCTTCATCCCCTCTTTCTGGCTCTTGCTCTCTCTTCATCCCCTCTTTTCTGCTCTTGCTCTCTCCTCTTTCTGGCTCTCTCTCTCCCCTCTTTCTGGCTCTTGCTCTCTCCACCCCCTCTTTCTGGCTCTTGCTCTCTCCACCCCCCTCGCTCTTTGGTTATTTAAAGCTTGGCTTGATTTGTTTGTTTAGTTTGGTCTATTTGCTTTATGGCATATCAACTCCTTGTGTGTTATTTAATGCCAGAATTTTATTGCTGATTGATTTTAATGGCATGTCAACCCATTAGTGGCTATTTCTATGTCATTGTTATCATGTCAGACCAGATTCCCTATTGGTCATCGCTCCTGGCAGGTCTTCCACACAGCATCCAGAATCTGCACAGATCTAGCTGGTCAGCCTACACTGGTGTGTCCATGTGTAGTTGTCCATAGGAGAAGTGATGTAGTATTAATAGAATCTTTTATTTATTAATTTATTCAAAACTTAAAAGAACTGTTTGTTTAATACAACCCATAGCAAGAAAACAGTGATGATTAAAAAATGTCAAAGGGAAAAAAAATCATAGCATTGGTTTCTGTTAATGAAATATGCAGTTAAATGTCTACTTTATATGGTTAGATAAGAGCTAAAGATTCAGTTTACTGTTATCATAATGTGGTATATACCACACATCTAGGTCAGGCACAAGGCCCTATTAATGTGGGATAACCTACAAACCATACCTCATGGGATGACAGGCACAAAAAAATGTGTGGATCCCATCAGCATTCCCACGGGGAGGGGGGGCTTCAGGCACTGGGCAATAAACCCAACCCTGCCCTTTAAATCAAGGGGGCAGATATTGCCTAGCCCCCTGGGATCACACCATTAATTTCATTAATAGTCCAGCGGCTGAAAGCCCCTGCCCCAAAAGCGGGTTATTATTGTTATCATAATGGTCATTTACTCAGCTATATTTAGCAGAAGGCCATAATTATTTGGAACACAGTGAGAATCGAATTCACTGACCATCTCTCCCAATGAACACAAAAGTAAGGAACTTGTTTGATATCATACAGTGGTACCTTGACTTGAGAGAGTGCCCCAACATATGAATTTTCTAAGCTGTTGCTTGGTCAATTTTTATTTTTATTTTTTTTGCATTGTGTTGTATGATAAATGAACAATTCTTTATAGAGAGGTATGATGTGTGTTTTTCCAAAGCTCTGTAAAACATTTTTTAATTTCTGGCATGAAATTCTAGAGAAAACAGAAACATGGATACAGACTTGTCTCACTACCTGAATGTTTGTGTTCATGCCCTGTACCTTGGATTATCAAAAAGTTTGTAAAGCCTGCAAGATGCAGAGATTAAAAAAAACAACATAGATGAGAATATTTCATCACAGCTCATCTGATAAAGATGTCATCTAAGTTGACCTATTCAACTCGACCATCTTATTTAAAAAAAAAAAATTAAAAAAATAATAATAATGCTGGTAGATTTGACTGTCAGAATTCAATTCTATATACTAACAAGAATAAGTTTTTTTCTAATGGATTTTTCTTAGTCTTCTTAGCCTTACAATTTTTAATTTCTGGCATGAAATTCTAGAGAAAACAGAAAAATGGATACAGACTTGTCCCACCACCTGAAGGATAGTGTTCATACCCTGTACCTCGGATTATCAGAAAGTTTGTAAAGACTGATGTCTTCTCGGAACAATGCCTGTGGATCTTTGAGAATTTTCTCACGTACCCATTTTTGACAGCACATTTTCTTTAGTGCATGTTTGGCAAAGTCACTCAGACCAGCACTTTCAATTCTTTTGCTGGATTTTGGAGCACTAAAAAAAATAAATAAATAAATTAAAATAAAAAATAAAAATAAAATAAAAATAAAAACAAAAATAAATAAATAAATAAAAATAAAATCAGAAACTTACTGGATATTTATTAAGTGAGTTTATAAAATTCTTAAGTATCTATAATTTGTTTTTTGATTAATTTGAATCTAAAAGAGATCAAAAGAATCCTGGGAATTAAGTTGACCTATTCAACTCAACCAACTTATTAAAAAAATAAAAAATAATGCTGGTAGATTTGACTGTCAGAATTCAATTTTATATACTAACAAGAATAAGTTTTTTTCTTAGTCTTCTTAGTCTTACAGTTTTTAATTTCTGACATGAAATTCTAGAGAAAACAGAAAAATGGATATAGACTTGTATCACCACCTGAAGGATAATGTTCATACCCTAAATCTTGGATTATCAGAAAGTTTGTAAATCCCACAAGACACAGAGATTAAAAAAAAAACACAGATGAGAAAATATTTTATAGCTCATCTGATAAAGCCATTATTTAAAAGAAGGAAAAAAAATATTTTGAAGCAATAGAATATAATGATCAACAAGAGGTCAGCAGTATTTACGAAACAAAACCTTTATCAGCTGACAGAGACCTACACTAGCAATGACTTGGTGACACAGAGAAATGTCCGCCTGATACAACAGAGAATGTTTGGGTTCAAAAATTCTGACCCATATGTCCAGAATGTTGACCATCGTCACATAGAATACAAAATCAACCATGACTCTAAAGAGACTCGGCTCACTTTAATGGAGGGATTACTATTGGTTTGTTTAAAAGATAGAGAAGTAATCAAATACCAACAAACAAAAAAAGACTCGTATTATCTGCGTTATTCAGACTATTGTCCCCATCTTCATTGTTATTTGTACAACATTTCGGCCGATATGCCTTGTGGATAAGCTAGTTAGGTTAAGACAGTTCTAAGTGACAGTTATCTCTGGATCCCGAGTTCAAACCTGAGTAGAAGCAGTAACATAGAAAAATAATTAACACAACTCCTACCCCAGCTATGGTTACCGGAATGAGAACAGGATACCCCTGTGGACTAAATAAAGGGTTAGGTTCAAAGTTCTGTGATGGCTCCCGATTACAACAAGAAAGTTCCTGAGTTCGAAAAGAAGGTTCCCGAGTCCGACAAGAAATACCTGAAGAAGGCCGGAGGGCATATTGGCCGAAACGCTGTACAAATAACAATGAAGATGGGAACAATAGTCCGAATAACGCAGATAATACTAGTCATCAAGCCTCATCTCAAACATTCAGAGAAAAATAAGACTCGGTCTCTACTGTATATCTAAAATTAATAACCTTTGTTCTTCTTTAAAGAATTACTTATATCTGTTAAAATATTTTGACCCTATTTAAACCTGAAAACCTATGAAATAGCAGAGGTGGTTACGACTAGAATAGGCTCAGTCCTAATTAGTGATCATCCTCAACACATTAATCATTTGTTGTGTTTTTTGTAAAAAATGTAATGTGTGAAAATAAACATATTTCGGTTAAATCCTACCATCGTATGTCACCCCGCCGAGAGAGAGAAAAATACTAAGAATCAAGCAATTAAGCGAATTTAATGAAATTTTCACTGTTGATATATTAATGAATAAACAATATAATGCACCAGTTAAATGGTGTTTTTTGGTGGGACTGGAATGGATTAATGGCATTTCAGTTTATTTTAATGAGGGAAAATCAATTTAATATATGAGGAAATTAAGTTACAAGTGGAATGCATTGAACTCGTAAGTCATGGTACAAGATTTTAACTGATAAATACACACATCCGTATATATGTAAAGGCCGCCAGAGAATGCTCCATCCTTTTTATAGAGTGTTGCCTTATATATATATATATATATAAATTGTTGGCATAGCCATATCAAACAAACTGTTTGCGTACTTTCATACTGTCGTGCAGCAAGTCTCCAAAAATGTGGGATATATCAGTTTAAAAACCAAACGAGAATTCTGGGAAGACCAGCTAGTTAGAATCCCCACCTGTCAGCGAGGGTTCGAATCACACACAAAGCGGCTTCCAGTCTATAACTTTGCTGATGAGGTATAATAGGCCGAAATGTACATACAGAGAATGACTTTTTCTCGATTTGTTTATGCTTTACATTTGAACAGATATATTCGCCTAATTCATTAATTATCAACTAATTAATTTTCAAATTAGGTATGACTTCAATTAAGCACATATTCTCCCAAAAATTGTCGGCATAGCCATATCAAACAAACTCTTTGCGTACTTTCATATATATATATATATATATATATATATATATATATATATATATATATATATATACTCACACCGTAAAAGAGAATATTTGACGTCGTATTTCAAACCGTCCACTTTTTTCAGCGTCCTTTCTTCAGATTTCAAATTTTGAACAGACTGATAAGCAAGGACTATCACTTGCTTTTCTCGTTATTCTGTGATAAAATTTTTTTATCACCTTCCTTATACCAACAAATGCCCTGAAGATGATCTAATTAATAGATCGAAACACTGCAGTGTCGGCCAATAAACTTACCACTCAACTTATTTAAACCTGTGTTTTTTCAATTTTCTTGATATACTACATACTGTCGGATTCACTTCCATCTCTACACACACACACACCGCCCTGTCGGTGGGGCGTTAGAATGCACCGACTGCACCTCTGCAGAGGGGTAAGACTCCCCCAATGGGGCCACCTGTTGGCCGTGGGTGGCGACCCGTGATGCTTAAGGATAGAGCCCAGGTGGATGAGCAATTCATGACATGCAATACTCCACTTTGGCCCTATCCTGGGCTAGATGGCGGTCGGAGAGGCCCCCTCCGATCAATCGGCTGGTCACGTCAAGCCCTAGCACCTATATGATTTTCCCAACCCTATTGCCCTTATGGCAAGCCCCAACCCCTTTTTATCATATGGGTGCTAGAAGGCGGTGGCTGCGGGTCTACATGTCCTGGGAATGACGTTAAACTCTATCTGATGGTGAGGTTCCAGTTTTGGAGGTTTGGGGAATGTGGAGCACCCCTTCATAACCATTGCTCCCTGGACCACTCTGACCCGGAGTGGTAGTACCTGTTAGGGTCCCATCTATGGGTTAAATAGAAAAATGTATTTATAAAAAAATTGTATTATCCATTAAGAATTGATTTATTTCAAAACTTTATCGGCATTAAATGACCCACTGAGGTTGATATGCCGTAAAACAAACCAAACCAAACCAAACAACACACACACACACCACGTGTGTGTGTGTGTGAAGAGAAATGGAAGTGAATCTGATGGTATATATATATATATATATATATATATATAACTCTATATTTATATATTTGCTCTGTGAATCTAACATTAAGAGCACACATTGAGCTCTCAAACAGCGACAGGTTTTTTTAAATAAAACTCTTGTGTCGTAAGGAAGATTTTTTCTCTGGACTTTTGGATTATATATAATATATATATATATATATATAGTGAGTTAATTAGTTGCCAAGAACTTTACATTGCAAATAGAACTTTTTGCTAGAAACTTATAAAAGTTTTGAAATTTCTTAACACTCATATGCTAAAAACAATTTGCGGATTCCCATTAGTAAGTACAAAAAATTAGTATTTATATCTTTAGTTGCTATCGTTGTTATGCGATGATGATAGAAAGATGG
This sequence comes from Doryteuthis pealeii, assembly GCA_023376005.1. NCBI lineage: Eukaryota > Metazoa > Mollusca > Cephalopoda > Myopsida > Loliginidae > Doryteuthis > Doryteuthis pealeii. The sequence continues at coordinate 25,756,767 of CM042156.1, forward strand.
GTGGGTGTTGGCTAATATAATAGTAGTAGGATTAGGCATTAGTAGAAATAGTTAACCTGTTTATTGGTTTGCAGTTATTATTGGTGTTTTGAAACTAGCAATCAATTTCTTGGTATTTCTGGCTCCAGGAGTTTCTGCTAATTTTAATATTTGGTGTGCAATTACTTTGAGTTTTAGCTTTTCCTAGAATTATTTATGGCTGTAAGATTTTAATCATCTCTATAGTTCGGATGGAACCCCAACGCTAATTGGTCTTCAGTCCACCATTTTTTATTTTTTTTAACTTAAAAAAATTTATTTATTTATTTATTTTTTTAAAACTTTAGCCAAACTGACAAGTTTTCTACCAATTAAAATATCTGAAATAAAAGACTATATAGACTAAATATAATCGGAAAATCTTGAATTTTATCTAGAATTATAAGATTGATCATTCGTTGGTTGGTTGTTGCAAAAACAATTTCTCTGGTCTAGCGCTAATGAAATGGGGATGGGCTCCCTTGCTGTTAGTTGGTTTTTATGCATGTCAATCATTTTTTTGGTCATTTTATGCAAAATCTGTTTAATAATTATCCATGGTATAAAAATGTATGTTCACAATAATTTTAAACAGGTAAACACTTCATTATCTGAAACAGATCTATTTGACTGAGAGATGGGACTCTATCAGGTACTATTACCATTTTGGGTCTGAGTGGGTCTGATACTAAAGTCAATTTGATAATCTGAAACAAATCTATTTGACCCAGAGATGGTACTCTATCAGGTACTATTACCACATATATATTTGATCTATAGATGCAACCTTTTTTTTTTTTTTTTTATTTAAAATTTTGTATTCAAGAGTGAACTTGGAAGTAATGGCAACAAAGGCATGTCTCTCCTTTGCCTGGCATTCTAACAATTTGTTTTAAAGAAAGAAAGAAAAGAAAACTGCCAAATATATACAGGGTGGTCTGAAAGCTATGTCACCCCTACATATTGTTTTAACTTTTATTTATTTATTTTTTTTTTTTAATAATATAATATGTAAGTTATGCAACACAAGGTCAATTTCTTAAGCGGGGTTTAACAGGTTTGAATTCAGAGTTTTCCTTCTAGACTGGTTACCTAGCCAAGGTTAAGAGTCCAGTCTTGCACTGCTATTTACCCATAGCTGGAGGGGGAATATATGGATTCATACCTTTCCCAAGGGTATTAGTGCTATGTGAAGTGTAAACAGCTTTGTCCAGGATTTAATCTTTTGTCGACGAGTCCATTACACCACACACCTCCATTGTGAACACCATATATGTTCTGTGAAATCCAATAATTTCTTGACTTGAAATTGATGTGTGGTCATTTCCATCTCCTTAAACAAAAAACGCGGAATGGTGATAATAAAAATGTCTTCAGATTATTTTATAAACAGTTGATTTCCTTTTTAAAAGTTGAACAATTCACTCAAAATTTAGTGTTATCGTTTCCCAAATAAAAAAACATTTCACTACTTTTTTTTTTTCTTTTTTTTTTTTTTTTTTGTTGTTGTTATCCTAGTTGAGATCTGCAGCAGACATGTTGGTACTGAGATGTTTTAAATCTGGTCGCATGTATCTGTTGGACATTTGCACTAATCAAATAAGGCCTGAGGAGGAGTGGGTGGTTGGTTTGGGGATGTAATGCCAATCATGTGACAAGAACTGTCCAATCAAACTAATGGACTATTAATAATGGATGGACACCGGATGCATAACACACACACACACACTTCATCATAGTTTTTCTCTCTTCTGGAATGTTTTACCTTGAATTACAGACTTGTTCAGATTTGTTTTCTCAACTGATCAAAGTTGACGACGAGACAGGAAATTGGAAAATTCTCTTGAAAGAAAATCTCTTGTATATATTTTATCTTGACTACAAGTCAATAGATAAAATGTTAAAATGCTATATATATATATATATATATATATATATATATATATATATATATATAGCCAAATATTGTATTATAGTTTATATATAGCTTATGTTGTATCATAGTTTATATATAGCACTATATTGTATAATAGTTGCATGCGTGTTATATATATATATATATATATAAACACGCATGCAACTATCATACAATATAAATAGTGCTATATATAAACTATAATACAATATTTGGCTATATATATATATATATATATATATATATATATATATATGTGTGTAAAAAAAATAAGTTGTGAGGATGATTTATTAATATCTTAAAATTATTGTTGATGTTTAAAATGCTTCAATTTAATGTTTAATAATCAAAATGTCGACAACAATTTTCAAATAAGTCATCTTCAAGACTTATTTTTCAACATTAGCTATATATATATATATATGCGTTCTGTGTCCCTGACACTCAAAAATCTAAAAGGACGCAGTAAAATTATATCCATGCGTCCCAGTGTTTTTCTTTTTTCTTCCCTCACCATTTCAAGATAATTGTAAATACATTTCAATAGTTTCTTAGAAACAAATTACACAGGATATGTTACAAGGTAACAGTTAGACAGCTTTAGTTAGGACCCATAAATTTTCCCAGGGACTCATTCAAAGCAAATATGTGTGACCCAGGATGCACTAAATGAAAAAGCTATCGGCATCACTGCATACATACATACATAGTGATGTAATGAATATGTAAATACCTTGGTGCCCCCTCATTATAATTTGATTGGACAGTGTCATCTATAAATATTCAACACTGGTAGTACAAGCGCTTAAGCCTACCAGCCTAAACTTACTCACCAGACTACACCACGACTGCTCGGAAGACCTACTGTTATTCGACATACCAGCTACTACTGCGATAATATACCAAATACCAACTTCATAATATATCCCTTAACCAGGATATATCACATAGTATAATAACATTAGCTATATATGTTTTTTTGCTTTTTAACTGCATATCAAGCCTTTTCATGTTATATAATGCCGAATTAAGTCATTTTTGATAAACAATGGACTCAGATAACTTACAGTTCCTGCAGTTGCTTAAGTGGTCACCCAATTAAGTATTGAACAGTCTCATCACTGCTTAACTTCAGTGATCTAGTTGAAACTGGTGTTTTTAACGTGACTTGATATAATTAGCTATATACGTATACATAGAAAGTATAATACAACATAAGTTTATATATATATATATATATATATATATATATATATATATAAGATGTAAACAAACAAACAATGTATTTTGATATGGCTTTATTTAGCTGACAATTTTTGGGAGAATATGTGCTTAATTGAAGTCGTACCTAATTTTGAAAATTAATTCATTAATTATTAATGAATTAATTTTCAAAATTAGGTACAACTTCAATTAAGCACATATTCTCCCATATATATATATATATATATATATATATATATAATACAACATAAGCCATCTATACATATATAAAGGGCAGTTGTATGAATCTGTATGTCTGGAGGAAACTTTGAAAATAAAAACAATTAACTACAAAGTAAATATATATACACATTAAATATCACTAGGGCTTGGTTTTTGAGCAAAAATAAGACATTTGATTTATATTCAGGAAGATAATTTTATAAAAATTTAAATGATAACAGCATACCTTTTTTTTTTTTTTTTTTTTTTTTTCTTTCATTTCATTTAATATTTTAGATATTAGACATTAACATTTCTTTTCAGAGTAGCTGGATCAATGCAAGGTCTATTTTTTTTACATAGGGATTTAAATGGGGGCATCTAACGAGGATTCAACTCACGATTCAGTAATATGGATCTGCGGGACTAACTTTAAAAAAATCCTTTCTACCCAGGTGATGCCAAGTAGCCACTGCTAGTGTGTGTGTGTGTGTGTATATATATATATATATATATATATTATATATATATATATATATATATATATATATTGTCAACATTGGATATTTCATGTGTCTAGCTAATCTATTATTGTTAATAGTCCATCTGAAATTGATAGGAGAATCTTTTGATTTAAACAAAATCTATCAAGCTGTTCTGGTCATAAGTGACTAAGATTTTATGTTCATTCTATACTTCTGTTATAGAAAGACTTTGTAAACTTTTAATATGAATAGTAATGTGAAATTTGTCTGAGTGCTGATGATACCTTCCTACTGTAAGTCAGCCCTGTCAGCTGTAAGACTCTCCCAATGGGGCCACCTGTTGGCCATGAGTGAGGACATGTGATACTTAATGATAGAACCAGGTGTCTGAGCAGTCCATGACATACAACACTTCAGTTTGGCAACTTACTTGGGCTAGATGGGCAGTCAATCAGCTGGTCACGTTAAGCATCTATACGACTGCCCCAGCCCTTTTTATTATATGGGTGCTAGAAGGCGGTGACTGAGGGTCTTCATGTCCTGGGAATGATGTTAAATTTTATCTGATGGTGAGGTTCTAGTTCTGGGGGTTTGGGGAATGTTGAGCAGCCCTTCATCACTATTGCTCTGTGATCCACTCTGAATCGGAGTGATAGTACCTGTTAGGGTCTCATTTAGGGATTAAATAGAAAAATGTGTTTATAAAAAGAATTGAGTATCCATTAAGAATGAATTTATTTCAAAGCTTTCTTGGCATTAAATGACCCACTGAGGCTGATATGCTGTAAAACAAAGCAAAAACCAAATCCTACTGTAAGTGAGGGTCAAAACATTTCCTAATGTTCCTGCTTAAAATAGAGATAACCATAGCTTTTTTTTTTCGCCCCCCCCCCTACATTTCTAAATATTCCTTGTTGAAAATGGCAACAGTTTTCATGGATAAAAAGTTGACTTATACTAGGGTAAGTCAAAAGTTTTGCAGTATAAGTTGAATGATTAACCCCCTCTGAACAGGCTGGGAGGATTCAGCCATTCCAACTTGGACAATGCAGCCGAGAGGACTTCTTAGCTCAAGCCTCTTGATGCCAGCCGTTAAGGGACTACAGAGGGCCAGTATCGAACTTGGAACCTTGTGGTTCCTAGGCAGATGCTCTGGCTTATGAAGTCAAGTTGAAAGCACCACTTCCCATTAGATCACCAAAGTTAAGCAGTCATGAGCCTGTTCAATACTTAAATGGGTGACCATTTAAGCTACCAGAGGTACTGTAAGAAATTGTATATCAAAATGACTTGATTCAGCATTCATCATCATCATCATTAGGTCATGCTGTTAGCACGGATCTCCATGACAATGTCTCTCCATCCATCCCTATCACTCATCGTTCTTGGGAGGTCCTTTACGCAGCATCTAGTATCCGTACAGAGCTGGTCAATGTACGTTTTTGCTGGCGTGCACACACTGGCATGCCCATGTGCAGGCTTCCACAGGAGGACGTCATTTATGAATTTGTCCTTGCTTCTCTAGCAGTGTCCTGCGTGTCTTGTCCGTCTTACTCGGATGGTTTGGGTGATATGGAGTTGATATGTTTTCTAGTGGGGTGTTGTTTACACGTTTTGTTTAGGATCGCATGCAGCATTCTTGTGCGGCTCCCATCTAGTTTATTCTCTGGCCGCTTCGTTAGGGTCTAGGTGGTGCAGCTGTACAGCAGAAAGGATTCAGCATTAAATAACCCAAAAAGGGTAAATATGCTGTTTAAAGAAGAAGAAAAAATTTAAAAAATCAACCAACCAACTAGGTGGGTGTTCTACCAACTGAGCTAAACCGGTCCTCAGATAAAATTCCTAAATATGGAATTGAACGCTGAGTATTCAGTTTTAGCATCATGTCTATTGATGGATTCAACACCTTTCTTAGACCCTGAAGAATAGAGACAGACTATTTGCCAAACATCTTAGCGCTTAGACTCTTTCCTTTGTGTCAGTTCTATAAGAATGGAAAAAGACTTTGCAGAAGATCTTTTCTTTTGTCTTTCCTCTTTCTCCTCCCCCTCTTTCTTCTTAAAAACCTCCAGCCAATGTCTCAATATTTCTTGGCGTTCATTGGTTATTTAGATTTTGGCAAGGAGCAATGAAAAGTGTCTCCCTCTCTCCCTCTCCCTTCCCACTTCAACTCCCTCCCCTCCCAATCAATCCTAAACCCAACTTCAACTTGCACCCCCCACCCTGTCCCCTTACCAAACTCTCTTCTCCCTAATCGATTCTTCGTAACTGACTTACCAATATTAAGTCGTAGCCAATTCTAAATTAGTCCCAGACTGATTCTATTTAGGAAAAAGAAATATCAAGGTTAGTATGAAATAAATTTACTCTTTTTTGCTATCGAGGAATTTTTTTATTTTTATTTTTTTTTTAAGTTGATTCTCATTTCTAATTAGAAAAATAAAAGTGGATCTTAAGTGCCAGTTTATTTGGTATTTGTTTTATCCGAGAGAAAAATCTCTTCTCTTTGAAAAATATTGATAATTATAACACTTGCTTCAAGTGCCTCACAATCGGATAATGGTTAGTGAGCTCGTCTAGCAGACAATTACTGTTGTGTATTGAGATTGATCCTCACCGGGTGGGAGGCCTATAATTATGGTCTAATGTGTCTGACTAAACTAAGCTTAGTCAGAGATGCTGATAGGTACGCGTCCTGTGTCACAAAAATCTAAAAGGACTCGGTAAAATCAGATTCGGTCTAAGATATAGATAGGAATACACTTGAACAGCTAATTGACTAGATATGGTTGGGTGTTTGTTTTACAGCATATCAACCCTCTTTCGGGTCATTTAATGCTGAATCAAATCATTTTTGATAACAAAGAACTCTGATTACAGTACCTGCTTTTGCTTAAGTGGTCACCCAATTAAGTATTGAACAGGCTAATCACCACTTAACCTCAGTAATCTAGCAGGAAACTGTGCTTTCAGCATGACTTGACCATAAAAGGTTGGTTGGTTGTTTTCTTTTTGCAGCATATCAACCTTCATTTTGGTCATTTAATGCCGAATTTAGTCCTTTTTGATAAAAAAAAAAGAGGGGGGGGCTTACATTACCTGCTGTTGCTTAATTAGTCACCCAATTAAGTATTGAACAGGCTCGTCACTGCTTAACCTCAGTGAGCTAGTGGGAGCTGCTGCTTTCACCGTGATTTGACTGTAATGGTGAGATTATATATATATATATGTTGTTCACTTAGCGTTCCCTTGCCTCATATGGTAGAGAAGTCCCAGTATCATTGACAAGTTAATTTCACAGGAATTTCTCGGTGCTGTATCGGTGGCCGAGGCAGTATAGTTTCTGACTATCCTGCTGAAGTCCCGGTTTCGATTTCTGTCGGAGAGAGATCGTTAGTATACATCGCTGATGAGACTTAATAAAGTCGAAACAGCTGCTGTACAATGTTCTACACGCAGAGTAATTCTTTGCGAGATTCACTTGTCAATATTATTTATCTTCTATAATTATCGAATTTTATGTAATTGCCTTCAAGCAAAAATATAAATATTAATATATATATATATTATCACTCATCCATCACAACACACCCTACTAAACAAAAATCGGAAATTCTATCAAAATGCCGACATGAAAATAAACACCTACTATCACACTTCAATCCATATACATAACCCACACACACCTCTTCTATCCAATTATTCTATTAAAAAAAAAAACAAAAAAAAAACAATAGTAAATACTGCAACAGATCCGCCAAACTGTAAGTATCTTTCCCTCTACCTGTCTACATTGTACAATAATATCATACAAATATAACGTTCATATCACTTCACCAACGCAATACATAACACAGTCATTATCATTAACAGCATAATTAAAAATACATTATATTAATTGCACAAAACATACGTAACCAAGAATATCAAACACAAATACGCATATTCATACGCACACAATCATATCATCACAGCCTTGACGCATTTCCACGCACATGACATCATACGCATACACACAAACAAAAATATGCACATGTACAAACACAAAGCGCAATCGACATCACGTAAACACGCAACACGTGAATACAGTTAAAAAATGCACACATTTAACCATTTACACCATTTCTGTCATTTAAAAAAAAAAATATTTCGTTTACCTGATGAATGCAAATAAATGAATAAAAGCTAAACCTTTTATTTGTCACTTCATTCAACTAATATATATATGCTCCCAAAACCTGGTAGAGATCTAGGGGTGACTTAAATTAACTTTTACTGCCAGCATATATAAAGCAATGATCGTCTGTTTACTGACTGGATCTCTCTGGTGATCGTAGAATATATAAACAAACGTATGTATTTAATAGTTTAAACAACACCCCTTGTTCCTGGTCAGATGTAGTTATTGTGTCTAGCTACACTGAAGAGATGTAAAACGTTGAAACACAGTGTCTGTGGATGACTTATATTATATTTTTTATATATATATATATATATATATATATATATATATATATGACCCATGCCAGCTGACCCACCCTCTATTCTGGTCTGGTTATTAAGTGATTAAACCAGTGGTCAGGGAATAGAAGTAAATTATCTCAGATTAAAATTATTTTTAGAGGAGAAGAAAAAAAGTTCCCAAATTTCGCAAGTTTTTTTTTTTTGTTTTTTTTCTTTCTTTCTTTACCCCCCCCCCCCCAATGCTTTTCAAAATATCTAGTTCCATTATGGTAATGGTAAAATGTCTATAATTCTCAGACAGCTGGTTTAGACAATTGTCATCAAAATGGGCTATCATATGGTTTTGTACTAACAGCATATCTCTCTCTCTCTCTCTCTCTCTCTCTCTCTCTCTCTCTCTCTCTCTCTCTCTCTCTCTCCAATTGTCCCTATTTGTTCATTACCCCTGACAGGTCCTCTACACGGCATCCAGAATCTGCACTGAGCTGATTGATGTATTGTTTTTTTTGCTGGTCAGCCTACACTGGTGTGTCTGTGTGTAGGTGTCCACAGGAGAACATCACTTATGAGTCTGTCTTTGCTTCTCCTGCATGTCTTGTTTGTCTTACTTAGATTAAAAATTTAGAAAAAAAAAGAAGCTATAATTTCTTGAATTATAAAATCATTCAGCATTGTATCTGTATTTCTATCACTAAAAGGCATTATGCCAAAAAGAGAAAAAAAAGAACTATCTTGTATTAACACGAACCATAAAAAGGGAAGTGTAGGCCAATTAGTATGATGTCATATAAAATATTGTCGGCTAAGACCAGTGCACCAACTACTAGTCTGTCCAAGACAGTAGAACTTTCTAAAAACAAATGGGAGAGGGGGTCGGGTGGACGGAATGAATTAAGGAGAATAAAAACGGTCAGAATAAGAAAACTCCCTAATGTGAAGTGAGTCGATAATTGAAGCCTGGGAGAGAAGATAAGTCGGGTGAGGTGAAAAAAAAAAAATTCTGTCGCAGGCAAAGTGTTAACATTCTTCACAACCAGGAACTTTTAATGTGGTATAATGGCATAATTGGCTAAAGTGTAAAGAATTCTGATATCAAAAATGGTAATGTCCAACAAGGAACCACAAGTATATTAGTCTGAAAGTGAATGTAATACCGTGACTGGAATTTGAACAACACCCTACGATGTCTCAGTCCAGTGTATTAACTATTATGCGATGGGGATACACACACACACACACACACACTCTTGTTAAATACAACTACAGTCTTGATACTTTTTAAACGCACCTTGTGTGTGTAATATATATATACATATTTATACATGTAGAATTAAACAAATATATATGTGTGTGTGTGTGTGTGTAAGTTGAAAATGGAAATGAATCCAACGATATGTTGAAAGGAAAAATAAATACAGGAAAGAAAATGTTGAATGGATAAAATAGATTTAATGAGTTTTACTAACGTGTTTCGGCCAGGAGTTTGTTCATGTACTTCTATATTATATATTTTATTATTTTAAAATTAGATTTTCTATTTTTTTTATTTCTATATTTAAAATAACAATAAATAGAATACATGTGTACATGAACAAACTCCTGACCGAAACATGTGTTAGTAAAACTCATTAAATCTATTTTATCCATTCAACATTTTCTTTCATCTATTTATTTTTCCTTTCAGCATATATATATATATATATATATGGGGCAGTTCATGTGGTGTAATGGTTAACAAGCTAGATTAAGAAATCATTGTTAGTGAGTTTGATTCTCACTGGGAGCCCTACACTTCTGGCTTTGTTCCACCTCTAGGCTTAGTAAATAACTATATTTATATGGGAAGGGCCATAAAATCTGAAAATTAGCCCCTTGAGTTGTGAGATTGGTTATTAAATTAGAATATCAAATGAAATCTCCTTAGAGCAGCAGAAAATATAGAAGCAATTAAATATTGGTATACAGTATTAAGGTAGTGATCTGATATATGAAATGAAGCATTATTTTAGAGTGTGATTGATTTTGACGATGCTTCACAAAGTGGGATTCTGTATTTATATCAAGGAATTTATTTTTGGAAATTCATTTTCTTTGAAGTATATTAATCTTTTTTTCTTTGTTCTAATCTTTTTGGGTGTCTGCAACTTTTTATTTCTTTCTCCTACCAAAAAAAACAACAAAAAAAAAAACAACAAAAAACAGCTGCTTATTCTGTTTCTGGTTTTACAGAAAAGATTTTTGGAAACTTTTACACACGTTTCTTGGGGAATCCTGGTATAAATTACGTAGTTCTTTGGTTGTTTGTGTGTGTGTGTGTGTGTGTGTGTATATATATATATATATATATATATATATATATATATATATATACACACACACACACACACACACACACACACACACACACACACAAGTAAAGTCGTCGGGGCGGCCTAAAGTCGGTATCAGCCTATCAGCAAGGGAGTCTATCCCCTTTTCAATAGCGCTAGACCAAGGAGATTGTTTTGGCGACTGAGGTGGAGCGCCACACCTACCATCAGCTCCTTACTTTACCGCACAGATCCCTGTGCTACTCATACGCTGAGTTGGCGAGGACTGGTATCGAACTAGGAACCTTGTGGTTTCTAGCCGAACGCTCTACCGACTGAGCTAACCCGGCCCCTTTTTATATATATATATGGAATTAAATCTGACAGTATGTAGAAAAATAGAAAAACACTAAGTATTCCAAAAGAGCTTATTGACATGCCCCTTAGATGTTTCTTTAAAAAAAATGCACCTTTCCTGTGCTGTAATGGTTCAAATCTTGGACAAGGTTGTTTCCATTTCACACACACACACACACACACACACATATGAGAGAGAGACTCATTCAATAAATAAGGGGAATTTCTTTTTAAATACATTACAATTTTTCTGCATTGTTTATAATTGGATTATAAGAAAAATTACTTTAATCTTGCTAAAATATTTATTTTGAGCCTATTGCTCTAGGGTTGAAAAGAACCGTCATCAAATTTCTGGTGGTTGGGAAGTGCAAACCATGTGAATTTTTAGTACAAAAAAATCTTTACAAATGGATATGAAAGGAGTATCACTATTGATTTCATTGAAAAAGATGCAACTGTAAATTGTGCTTCCTTTTACCAAATCTTTTGGCACAAATTCACCTTATTTATTGAATGACTCTTGTTATATATGCAATTATAATAAAAAATGTAATGCTTTTTAATCAGTAAGATCTTTGTTATTCTATGCATAACAATATCACAGTATTTTCAACTATAAGATAGCAATAAAACAAGATAAAAACTTTGAATTTTCTCACTGCTAATACTCGGGAGAGTCGGTTCCAGTGCGTGTGTGTGTATGTGTATATATATATATATATAATATATATATATAATAAATCCACATTCATGCAGCTCACTGTTGAACTTTTTGAATCTCATCGTTGTATTCTTTGAACTTCTGAACTTTATTTTATTTATTTTTTATCAAGTAATGGCAATACTCGAACACGAGTTTGCTGCCATCATATATATATATAGTGATGCTGCTGATAACTTTTTGGTTTAGTGCATCCTGGGACACACATATTTGCTTTGAATGAGTTCTGGGGAAAACTTATGGGTCCCAACTAAAGCTCTCTAACTCCTACCTTGTAACCTATCCTGTGCAATTCATTTCTAATAAACTATTGAAATATATTTACAGTTAGCTTGAAATGGTAAGGGAAGAAAAAAGAAAAATACTGGTACACACGGATATGATTTTACTGCTTCCTTCTGACTCACAAAAATCTACAAGG
>CM042156.1:25771384-25778884 GCA_023376005.1 Doryteuthis pealeii
TATAGGTAAATAGTTGGGCAGACTGGGCTCTTTAACCGTGGCTTGGTAACCAGGCTAGGAGAAGAAAAACTGAATTCAAACCTGTTAAACTCTGCTTAAGGAACTGATCTTGTGTCACATACTGCTCATGTAGGGAAGGAGGGTTTTTTTATATATATATATATATATATATATATATATATATAATGTATATATGTATGTATGTTTTTGGAGGATATGTGCTTAATTGAAGTCATACCTAATATTGAAAATTAATTAGTTAATAATTAATGAATTTAGGCGGGCATATATGTTCAAATGTAAGGCTAAACAAATCGAGAAAATGTCAATCCCTGAATGTACATTTTGACCTATTAGGTCTTATCAGCAAGGTCGAATATATATATATATATATATATATATATATATATATATATATATATATATATATATGAATTCATTAATAGTTATTTATTGATCTTAGCTTAGTTTTATACAAGGCCAGAAGTATGGAGCACCCAGTGAGAACTGAACTCATAGTCATTTACTGACTTTAGCTAAGTCACTGCCTTTTTTTTGGGGGGGGGGCTGAAACCTAAACTAAAACTTAATTTCATGAGTAAGATTTTAGTATGTGAAAGACATTAAGTAAAAAGTAAAGTCGTCAGGGTGGCCTAAAGTTAGTATCAGCCAGACTAGCGCTAGACCAAGAAGATTGTTTTTTTAGTGGCTAAGGTGGAGCACAACACCTACCATCACCTCCACTTTACTGCACAGATCCCTGTGCTATTCATATGCTAAGTTGGGGAGGGCCTGCATCGAACCCAGAACCTTGTGGTTCTTAGTTGGATGCTCTGCTGACTGAGCTAAACGGGAGGTGGGGGGGGGTACATTAAAAGAATTGCAAATACAAAGGCCCAGGATGTACCATTTCAAAATTGTGTTTCAACCAATGGAATTATTAGTGTATTGGATGCTGAAGGGGACTATTTTGAAGAAAATTAAATGCTTCATTCATTATTCATTTCTGTATTGGTAAATACAGCTTCACTCTTGATAGTTTTTTTTTTTTTGTTTTGTTTTTTTAATACACTTTGTATGTAACTCACCCATCCCCCCCAACAAATTATGTCTCCTGGGTTGCTTTACCTTTCAGGGGATATGTTCTATTAGGACCTTTTCATAAATCACTTAGGTTCTGCCCACAAAATGGAAATTCTCCAAATTGGTTGGTTTGTGTATTATAAAGGTTCTTTCAGCTTATTAGAATACATGATCAGGAACTGGTTTTCCCAACCCTATTGCCCTTATGGTAAGCCCCAACCCCTTTTTATCATATGGGTGCTAGAAGGCGGTGGCTGCAGGTCTACATGTCCTGGGAATGACGTTAAACTCTATCTGATGGTGAGGTTCCAGTTTTGGAGGTTTGGGGAATGTGGAGCACGCCTTCATCACCATTGCTCCCAGGTCCACTCTGACTCGGAGTGGTAGTACCTGTTAGGGTCCCATCTATGGGTTAAATAGAAAAATGTATTTATAAAAAAATCTATTATCCATTAAGAATTGATTTATTTCAAAACTTTATTGGCATTAAATGACCCACTGAGGTTGATATGCCGTAAAACAAAACAAACCAGGAACTGGTGTGTGTTTGAGAGAGAGAGAGAGAGAATATGTTTTATCCCAATGATTGTAAAATGTAAAAACTGGGAGGTTTTTTTGGTGGTTTTTTTTTTTTTTTGGTGTTTTTGTGGGTTTTTTTTTTTTTAAATATTGGTTGTTCCTACAAGTCTTACAACAGTTAAGGTCGTTATGATCGTTCCTATATTTACTTTCATGAATTGGTGAAAAATCTCTAACAAAGATGACTGCTGATGTAGATTTCTTCAATGAAACTTCCATTATCTTCTTCATAATATGAAATATCATGTTTCTAATGTTCCGGTATCTAAAAGATGCAGAATATCATTTTCAACCTGGTTGTATGTTGGGAACACGGATACTTTTGACATCAATGCACCTGATATTAATGATAGTAATATCTATTAGAAATAATGGGCAGTTATACAATATAGAAATGACGTAAGATTTGTTATATATATATATATAAAAATGCACCTGATATTAATGATTGTAATATCTATTGGAAATAAGACAATATAGAAATGACGTAAGATTTGAAAATGGAAATGAATCTGACGATATGTTGAAAGGAAAAATAAATAATAAAAGAAAGAAAATGTTGAATGGATAAAATAAATTTAATGAGTTACTAACATGTGTTTTGGCCAGGAGTTTGTTCATGTACACATGTATTCTATTTATTATTTTAAATATAAAATAATAGAAAAATTATAAAATCTTTAAGCATACAAAGAATAACGGCCTTCAGAGTAATATGTTTAATATTTAAAGTTAAAGTACACATATTAAATTTATTTTATCCATTGAACATTTTCTTTCCTTTATTTATTTTTCCCCTCTCTCTCTTCTCTCTCTCTCTCTCTATATATATATATATATATATATATATATATATATAATGGCACCTCATGTGGTGTAATGGTTAACAAGCTAGATTAGCAGACCATTGTTAATCAGTTTGATTCTGATTGGGTGCTTCTCACTTCTGGCCTTGTGCCACATCTAAGCTGAGCTTAGTAAATAACTATTGTTCTGTATATAATTTATGGATTATTATCCATTGAGCTTTCTTTTAGGGATTTATAAAAATCCTTGTATAAGTATATATGTTTGCACCTACAAGAGCTTACAGTATGGTTGTACAGTGAGATTTCTATGATCTCTCTCTTTCTATCTTTTTACTATTTTTTATTTTTTATTTTTATTTAACCTCGACCCACCACATTTTATTGAGAATTTCAAAAAGAAAAAAAAGAAAAGTCTTCCGTATATCAAGTTATCTTTATGCAGACCAATAAAAATGCAGCATTTCTTTTACAGAACAAATAAAATTAAAGATTGCATGTTGTTTTCTGCTTGAAACTCTTTTCTCTCTCTCTCTTTTTTTTTTTTGTGATCTTTCTCCATCCTGCTATCTCCTGTTATTTAGTTTCTTGGAAACACTTGAGGGTTGCACACTCGACTGGTCAAACAAGTTTCAACTGCAAGTTGAAAAGAGAGATTTTTTTTTTTCTACTTCCTTCTTCTATTCTCTCTTTTGATTTTCAGGATAAGGAGTGAGTGAGTGAGTGGAGAGAGAGAGAGAAGATTGCAAATCTGCCTATTTTAAAAACTGTATTGTCAGGTAATGCAATTTCAGATCTCTCTCTCTCTCTCTCTCTCTCTCTCTCTCTCTCTCTCTCTCTCTCTCTCTCTCTCTCTCTCTCTCTCTCTCTCTCTCGTTGCTGCTGCTAATTCACTTTTGATTCTGTGACCACTACTCTCACCAAATAAATAACTTTGAATTTTGTCTTGGAAATGCAATTTAGGTATAGGTGTGGACCAAGATTTATTTTGATTTAATAGATGTTTTATTTTTAAATTTTATTTTATTTTTTTATTAGGTGCATGCATATCTCTCTCTCTCTCTCTCTCTCTCTCTCTCTCTCTCTCTCTCTCTCTCTCATTTATTCTCTAAATTGGAGCATTTTAAGTGTATTGCTAATAATATTAATAATAATCTCACTAATGCTATTTTTGTTGAATTATAGTTACATATAAACATAATGAGAATTATAATAATCTCTCTCTCTCTCTCTCTCTCTCTTCACCTCTCTCACCCCCTCTCTCACCCTCTCTCTCTAATTAAGACAATCTTCACCAAATGTTTTTTTTTATTTAATCAAATAACTCTGAACTAGCTAGAACCACAGCCACCATTTCTTTTTGATTACTAAAGAGACCCTTTGCTCTGGAGAGTGTGGAGTACCCCTTCATTGTCTTTACTTCCAGGTTCACTCTGACCAGGGTTGGTAGTACCTGTTAGGGTCCCATCTATGGGTTAAATAGATCTGTTTAAAAGTTATTTTATATTCAAATTACAAAAAAAAAAATGTGAATATGCAATGAACATGATTCCCTAACATCTAAGCATAAAATAACACTCAACAGGTTGACATGCCATTGTGATCAATCCATCCATCAATCAATTATTTATCTACTTTATTTATTTATTGCTTATTTGTTCACCTTACCTGGATGGTTTGTATGATAGGAGGCAAGTGGCCATACAGCTGCTCTTATTTGGGGTGCTGCTTCAAGGATTTGTTCAAGACAGAACATTCTTGTACAGTTCCCATCTAGCTTTTTCTCAAGTGCTTCGTTAGAGTCCAAGTAGTGCAGCCATACAGTAGCACTGACATGGTTACAGCTCCATATGATCGATATTAAAAGAATTCTTGGTTTTGATCATTTGTTGCTACAACGACTGCATGAAGAAAAAAATCACTTTATTTCTGGCAAGTTAAAAGCCTACACACAGTCATGTTGAAAGCAACGGTTTCTGCTATATCACCAAAGTTAAGCAGTGATGAACCTATTCAATACTTATATGGGTAACCATTTAAGTAACCACAAGTACTTTAACCAACCTGATATCAAAATGATTTGATTTAGCATTAAATGACCCAAAAAGGGTTGAAATGCCCTAAAACGACCAACCAACCAACCAACCATCTCTCACGGAGTTCTTAGTTTATTAAGATGATTTGATTTAGCATTAAATGACCCAAAAAGGGTTGATATGCCATAAAACAACCAACCTACGCACAAAATAACTAATGTGAGAAAAATTTGAGTAATGTGGACCACATAGAGCCAAACTAAACTAAGCTTGGTTAATATTGTATCGCAAGGTGGAAAGATACACAGAAGAATGGTGTGCTTAATACATTTATCAAGCACCAGCATCCGGTGCCAAACAGATACATACAAACACAGAACAAATAAGTACAGACAATTAAGACAAAACTTATACTAAAAAGAGGAGGGTCAATTCGGTATAGCCAACACAGCAAAGTCAGTCTGAATATTATTCAGCTAGTTAATGTACTTTAATCGTAGGCTATTTTATGGCTATGAGCCAGTCCATCTGGTAGAGTGCTGAAGGGGTGTTAGCTACTCTACAACAGTTAAATAACCTAGAATATATTTTAGTTTTTTACTTAGTAAATTCAACCAGTTCAAAGTTTCCAATTACTTAGACTAAAAGTTTTGTCTTTTGTTCATTGTTCAAATATTATTGATACCTCTTTTTTTTTCTTTCTTTTTTTTTTCTTTCTTTTTTTTTTTTTTTTTTTTTCCCATCTTGTCCTGGTATCATATCAATATCAAGGAGCTCAATTGGTTTCAACTTCTAGTTTTCCATAAACCTGTTGGGTCCATGATGGTATTGGTGCTTCTATTCAGAAAACAATGAAGGGTTCTAATTTACATTTTTACAGTATCTCCTTTATACAGAGAACTTGAACGATTAAAAATAAATGTTCAGTCTGAACAGAGATTTGTCAAAATTATTGTTCATTGTGTGGAAATTGTTTATTCTCTAAATTAGAGAATTCTAACTTTATTTCTTATTATTATAAAATAATAATAATAATAATAATAATAATCTCACTAATGCTTTTGCTGCATTATAGTTTCCTTCATACAAGGGGTAGGTTTAGCTCAGTCAGTAGAGCACCTGAATAGGAACCTTGCAGTTCCTTGTTTGATACCTGTCCCCGCTAACTCAGCATATGAGTAGTACAGGTTGGGTAATCTGATCTGTGTGGAGCTGATGGTAGGTGTGCCGCTGCACCTCAGCAAAATAATCTCCTTGGTCTAGCACTTGCGAAAAGGGGATAGACTCCCTCACTACTGGCTGATACCAATAATAGGCCACTCTACCAACTTAAAAAAATTTTTTTTTTTTTTTTTACATACAAGCATAATGGGAATTAGAGTAATCTCTCTCTCTCTCTCTCTCTCTCTCTCTCTCTCTCTCTCTCTCTCTCTCTTTTATATATATATATATATATATATATATATATATATATATATATATATATGCCACTGCCCTTGAAGGTGCTAAGAGTTTTTCCACTTATTTTCTATGATTGATTGATTTTAATGGCATCTCAACATGTTTAGAGTTATTTTATGCCTAGAGGTTAGGGAATCACATTCATTGTATGTTCATATTTATGCAGCTGTTTTTTAAGTGTATTTTTTTATGCAGTCCTATCAAATATGATTAATTTTGAAATAGATCTATTTGATCCTTAAATGGGACCCTAACATATACTACCACTCTGGCTTAGAGTGGACCTGGGAGTAATGGAAATGACAGGGTATTCTGCACTCCCCCAGATTTACAAAATGGGAGCCACACCATCTAGATGCAGTTTAGTGTCATAACCAGGACACTGACCTTGTCTTAGAAATTTGAAACCAACGGTTATAAGACACTCACTCACTCTCACACACACACTCTCAACACACACTCACTCACTCTCAACACACACCTCACACACTACACACTCACACACACACACACACACACACACACTCACTCTCTCACTCACTCTCTCACACTCACTCTCTCACTCACTCACTCTCACTCTCTCACACACTCACTCTCACTCATCACACACACACTCTCTCTCACTCTCTCTCTCTCTCACTCTCTCTCTCTCTCTCCTCTCACTCTCTTCTCTCTCACACACACACACTCACTCTCACACACACACTCTTCTCACTCACTCACTCACAACACACATCACTCTCTCACTCACACTCTCACTCACTCACTCATCACACTCTCACACACACATACACACACACACACACACACACACACACCATATATACTCTCATAATATTTGAGTTCCCCTTTTTAAGCCAACAAATCATGAGTTTATCATCTACTTCATGCGATGTTTGAGTCCAGAGTTTTAAGTTACCACTAATAGATTCAATAGATTCAGTTCATGTAATTTGAATTTTCGTAACTGAAACCAGTATATGGACAAACTATACGATCGTTTATGCCTAAATGGTATGAAATGCAAATGGTTGCCACCACAGCCAATGTCATTTACTGAACTTAGTCTGGCACAAGGCCAGAATGAATGAGAGATCTAGTGAGAATTGAACTCCCTGACACTTCTCACCTAGCTTAGCTCACCAACCATTATGCTATGGGAGGAACTCAAAAAAAAACTAAGATTTTGTTTGATTTCTTTATTTAATGGCATATCAACCTTTGTGGGTTATTTAATGCCAACACAATTCTTGTAGAAGAATAGTTGTGGTACTATTTACCCTATAGCTGGGGGATAAGGGGGGGGGTCATGTCTTTTGCAAGGATATTTGTCCAAAAGTGAACATAATAGCATGACTGGGGTTTGAACTTGCTTACTATGTTGTCACAGTCCAGCACATAAGCCACTAAGCTACAAGGATTCCCCCTTTCTAGCTTAGATTTGTCACAGTCATAAGTATACAGCACTTTGTGAGACTCAAATTCACTTCTCAGGCGTAGATTTGTGAACCTAGACAGCAGTGGTACTGATAGCT
>CM042156.1:25786384-25793884 GCA_023376005.1 Doryteuthis pealeii
CCTTGGTCTAGCGCTATTGAAAAGGGGATAGACTCCCTCGCTGACTCGCTGATACCGACTTTAGGCCGCCCCGTCGACTTTACATTGAGCATAATTAGTACTTAGTATGCATAATTAGTACATGTAGCTAGGTGTCTTACATTGATACGGATTAACTATGTCATTAGCATTGACCTTCTGTTGTAAAAAATGTTTCATGAGATGGATTTTACTCTTTTCACTAATTGTTCAACTTTATTCTCCATATTCAGCTTCAAAGAAATCTGTTCTAGTTTATTCTTCTAGCCCAGTGGTTCTCAAACAGTGCGCCCGGGTGCACTGGTACGCCCCAGAGCTTTTTCAGGTGCGCTCCGTAGTATTCCTGAAAAATCTATCCAGATATGAAAAGCAAATTTATACCAAGTTACTATATTATACCATTTCTTTACTTGTTTCTCTGCTTGTTTCGTTGCAGCATAATTATGATAGTTATAAGTTACTTTTCTTGCAACTAAATAAAAACACAGGTTTTAAACAATTTTATTGAGAAAAATTATTTTATTGCAATTATCCACCTCATATTTATGTGAACTGGGATTTTCAACCCTCGCAACAATTAAGTGTAAAAAGAGAGGAACTCTTTAATGCATTGATGAGTGAGAGTTTGTCTCTCAAACATAAGACCAAACATTGAAGAAATCACAAGGTCTCATCAAGCTCGTATTTCTCATTAACACAGGAATGAATAAACTTCATAGAGGTATGTTAAGTTTGCTTTTGTTAAATGTGTTTTTTTTTATATATTTAACAGTTAACTTAATAACATATTAGCCTTATTTTGTATACAGTGCGCTATCAAGTATCTGTAGTACTTAAGTGCGCCCAGGCTGTATAAAGTTTGAGAACCACTGTCTAGCCATTTGCAGTGCTTGGCCAGAATCTTACTGAGATACAAGGTGCTTCAATCTACTATTACAGGCATTAGTTTTTGATGCATGTTTTTATATTAGTTTGGTTTGTTTTGTTTTGTTTTACGGCATATCAACCTCAGTGGGTCATATAATCCCGATAAAGTTTTGAAATAAATCAATTCTTAATGGATAATACAATTTTTTTATAAATACATTTTTCTATTTAACCCATAGATGGGACCCTAACAGGTACTACCACTCGGGTCAGAGTGGACCAGGGAGCAATGGTGATGAAGGGGTGCCCCACATTCCCCAAACCTCCAGAACTGGAACCTCACCATCAGATAGAGTTTAACGTCATTCCCAGGACATGTAGACCTGCAGCCACCGCCTTCTAGCACCCATATGATAAAAAGGGGTTGGGGCTTGCCATAAAGGCAATAGGTTGGGGCAATCATATAGGTGCTAGGGCTTGACGTGACCTTTATATTAGTGAATTTTTCCAGATTTATTCATGATTTGTGGCATGTTTACCTATTTACAGGTGTGTGGCCATTTTAGCACTGGAGTTGAAAATGGTTTTACAGTGGAGATCCTTTGCGGCATAATGGTTGATCATTTCTTGAAATAGAAAGATGTAGTCTCAGTTTTATCCTTGTCTGTTGATCTGTCCTCAAAGTAAGAGTTGTATCAGAGTTGATCCTGTCTTGAAGTAAGAAGTTGTATAATCCTTGTCTGTTGACTTTAAGCAGTCCTTCCAGTAATCTTAGGACAATTTATCAATGCCTTTTAAATAGTAAATTAAATACATGTTTTGGTGTTTTTGATTGGCTGATTCAACCACCACTGTTTTGGAACAGTCTATAAATATAAGTTGCGGTCTTTAGCACACCTTATACCATAAAATACTCCAACAAGAATCAGTTATATTCATTGTAAAAAAAAAAATATATTAGATTAGGGATCTGAAACTCAAAGACACAAAAAATGGTCATTATGTTCTAAGGAAAATTTTACAACAAACCAAATAAAAAAAGTAAAAAAAGGGGGTCTGCAATGTCTAACAGTTATAATGTTAAACTGCAATACGGCTAAAAAGCTGCAAGGGTGACTTTTTATTTGTCAAAATGAATGCACATGTGACAGTAAATGACTGAGAGTATTGAAACTAGTACAAAAATGCCAGAAGTCTGGAGCACCCAGTAAGAATCTAATCCGCTAAGAATGATCTGCTAATCCAGTTTGCTAACCATTACGCCATGTGAGGCCATGTTTCATAAATATTAATATATAGTTAAATTACAGTTATATTGGTTCATTCTAATATTCATTCTAAAAAAAATATATTAGATCAAGGATCTGAAACTCAAAGACAAAAAATGGTCATTATGTTCTAAGGAAAAGTCACAACAAACCAAGTAAAAAAGGGGGTCTGCAATGTCTAACAGTTATAGTGTTAAACTGCAATATGGCTAAAAAGCTGCAAGGGTGACTTTTTATTTGTCAAAATGAATGCATATATGAAAGTAAATGACTGAGATTTTTCAAACTATTACAAAAAGTCAAATGTGAATAAATAAAAATATAGAAAAATTAATTTTTAATTAGATGTCCTGGTTTTAGGAAAATATTTGTTACAAAAATGGTTCCAAATTGTTGCAAATTTTCACCTTTTAGTTGTCAAAATTCCTAGCATATTAGGCAATTAGAGTAACCTCCCCTGACTTTCACTTTGAACCAAGCCAATAGCTATTTTGAAAGTCTGTGCGAAATAAACAAATCTTAGCAACTTTTTCGAAAACAATACAACACAACAATAACATAAAATGTGTTCTTAAAAACAATTAAGTTCATTTCCGATAATGCGTACGCACAATTTCATGCTAGGAATTTTGACAACTAAAGGTGAAAATTACCCAAATTGTTGCAAATTTGAGACTTGATATAAGCGTTGATGTTGTATAGTCACACACAAAACTGACATCTGAAATATTTCAAAAGATTTCAGATTTGATCTAAACCCTCAGGACTCGGCTCAGTGGTTATTGAATAGGATCTGTTGGTCATATTTTTTTTAATAATTTCCAAATTATAAATGTATAAAAGCTTTCAAACAACTGAAGTCTAGTGTCTTTTCCTATGACAATTACATTAACTAACAAAAAGAGATATGTATTTTTTATTTTTACTAGCAAGGAAAAAAACAAAACCCTCTAGGCAGTGTAAAATATTAATTTTTGAAAACTATTGTCTTGAGGGGATGTGAGTTAAAAGTTCAATGTCAAAGGGTCTGTATCATAAGTATGTAAAGTCATCAAATTTATCAAGGGGGTAAAAAAAAAAAAACAAAAAAAAAAAAAACAATTTGAAATGGAAACTTAGTTCTGTCCCCCTCAAATAAAATGTTGCATGCATTTATTAATTAAATTATTTTATACAAAATCATTGGTATTTATCTATTTGTAAACTTTTCAGTTAAGCTCTTGATACTGAAAAAAATAACTATTTCATGTTTGTAAATAATTTTCTCGTAAAACTCTATACGTTAGATAACTTTAGATATATATTAAAATAAAACAAACTATATGTAAATGTATAATACCTGGTATGTATTTATGGAAACCATTTAAAAAAACAATAAGGACTATCTAAGGTGGCATATTCAAATTTTGAGTGTATATAATGCAAGGTTGTTCTTTATTCTATGGATTGACGATTTTGGGTAATGTGACATAGTTTCGGTTACAAACAAATTAAGACCGAATCTCCATTATTAATAGATTTATTTATTTATTTATTTATTTGTTAGTTCTTCATAGTGAATTGGTTATCTGAAGATATTAGATCTTTTTAAATAGGAATCTAGTTGAAATTAATATTTATATATGCCAATATGACTGGATATTAAGTTTATCCTATTTCATATTTGCACACACACACATTACACACACAAATATTATGGGTGCTATATTTGTAAGTAAACAGTGCTCAATATTGTAGACAGATCATTTAGATCTAAGATAGGTAGTTCAGGTGGTTTGAAAAAACGCATAGGCGAGAAACTGTCAGTAACCAAGCACCGTTAACTCCATGTTCACACTACCCTAACTTAGATATAGTTATTTACTAAGCTTAGCTTCAATGTGGCACAAGGCCAGAAGTATGGTCGCTCCATGAGAATCGAACCCAATAACAATGGTCTGCAGATCCAGCTTGCTAACCATTACACCACATTATTGAATACCACAAAGTAAAGTCGTCGGGGCGGCCTAATGTCGGTATCAGACAGACAGCGAGGGAGTCTATCTCCTTTTCCTAGCTTTTAGCATCTGAGGTGGAGCGACATACCTACCATCAGCTCCTCACTTTACTGCACATATCCATGTGCTACTCATACGCTGAGTTGGCGAGGGCCGGTATCGAACCAAGAACCTTGTGATTTCTAGCCGAACACTCTACCGACCGAGAGTAGACTCAAAATATTTTCATTTCACAAAATATTTTCATTTTCACAACCTGTTTAAATTTATCTTTTCTTTATATTTTAATCTCGTAGAGAGGACAGAATAAAAAAAATAAAAACTTTTTTTAACTTATATTCTTTTTCTTTAAATTTCTTTTACTTTTTCTTTAAATTGTTTGGCGAATTTTCAGTGGTGTGTGACTAGATGTAAGGGGGTGGGGGTGGGTACACAGAATAACATGCTTTTGACTTACCTTACCTCTTCCACTGACAATACTCCCCTCCCCTCGCTCCCCCTCTCTACCCCACGAGCATCCACCGCCCTCCGCCACCGCCTTCGTCGTCGCCGCCGCCGCCTATCCTCTGCAAAGCAACTAGCCTATCGTTGATCGCCGAATTTCCTGTCCTAAGACGAAAAGCTGCCACACATGTGCAGCGTTGTGTGATAATTCACTTGTGAAACAAACAACCGCGTCTATGGAATCTCTTTCTCTCTTCCCCCACTCTCTCTTTTAACTTCCCTCTCGCTGTCTGCGACTCTGTCTCTTCTACCTGCCTCTACTGCTCTCTCTACCCCGATTCTCTCTCTCTTTCTCTCTACTCACTTTTCTGTGTCCCTGTCTTAGCCAAGAGTACAAAGTTTTAAGAATAAATTCAAGCTTGAAATATTGAACTGGATTTTTACATTATTCATTAAAATTGTATCTTTTCTGTCTCTAGATTTCACTATTTCCTTAATATAACGTTTATAATTTCTCTCTCTCTCTCTTCTCTCTCTCTCTCTCTCTCTCTTCTCTCTCTCTCTCTCTCTCTCTCACTCTCACTCTTGCTTTCTCTCACTCTCACTCTCTCTCTTTCTCTTTTTCTTTCTCTTCTTTTTCCAAATTTCTTATTTCTCTTCAGAGGCAGAAATCAAGTTTTTATTACACACACACACACGCACACGCACACGCACACACACACACACACACACACACACATATATATATATATATCAAAACTACCTTTAAAAAAAAAAAAATGTCCCAGACATGTTATTTCAAGCCAAATTATCGTTCATGTTCATTCAGCTGCCCACTTTTAAATCTTAAAGTTGTAGAAAGGGAGACATTCATCTTTAGTGTTTCTACCCTCATGACGTTTCCTTCTCAGGTGATAAGTCCTCCATAGTCCATCAAGTCCCATAATTCATTTTCATGACAATTTCTGATTCTCAAATTTTAATTATATGGAACAGAAAAAATAAAAGTTATCAACTTAAAATTTTCTGTGCAATCATTCAAAGTGTGTGTGTGTGTGAGAGAGAAAGAGAAAGTAAGAGAGTAGGAGTCATTTATGTATGAGAGAGAGAGAGAATTAAGTTTAAACTGTTATTTAAAAAATTTTTGACCATGAATGTATGTAGACCCGCCCCTCAAGCTAACATCATTGATCCCAGGGGGTCATCCCCACAGGCAACACCTGCCCCCTCGATTTAAAGGGCAGGGCTGGGTTTATTGCCCAGTGCCTGAGCCGCCCCTCTTGAGATGGAATGCCGACAGGATCAACACATTTTTTGCACCCACCACCCATGAGCTTTAGTTTGTGGGTGGTCCCACATTAATAGGGCCTTGTGCCTAACCCGTACATGTAGGATACATGGTAAATATCATGAATGTATCAATCACTCCTTGTCTCTGGAACTATATCACTAAAACTAAATGTGCCACATTTTTCAACTTTACTACTAGAGGCCGTAGCCCAACATATCATACCATTTTCGAATCAGGCCAACTCCATGAACAAATTAAAAGCATTCCAGGCTGAATAGAGACCTGCAGTCATGAAATTTTGGATTTCCAAGTTTTAATTTCTGTGATTGGAGGCGTCTCGTCATGGTGTAATGGTTAAAAAGCTAGTCTTGCAAATCCGTTACTACTGAAAAGCAATGTTGATTTTTTGGGATTGTTGTCCTCATCTTTATTGTGGTATGTAAAATCATAACGTTTCTGCCTCTGTACAGATACATGCTCGGATATACGGGGGAACACCTGAAGAAGGTTGGGGGGGTACAGTTGCCAAAAGGTTTTGATTTTACATACCACCATAGAGATGAGGACAACAGTCCAAAAAATCAAAATTATATGCATCAAGTCTTATCTAAAAAAAAATTCTGACAAATAATACTGAAAATCAAGTTTAGTCTTTGCTTGATGCCCCATACATGTGACCATGTGTCGAATCCTACCTGTTAGGTAAATAATATTTATGGGGTGTTCTGGTCCTCTATGGTGCGTTCGTTGATGTGTGTGCAAATGGCACTCCTATTCGATAAATAGGATTAATTGTTATATGCACAATATTTCAGCTAATGTGCCTTCCGGCCTTCTTCAGGTGTTTCTTGTCAAACTCTGGAACCTTCTATATAAATAGATTTGGTGTTTAGCTTTTTGGTGTTTATCATTTGGTGTTTAGCTTTTCTTGTCAAACTCGGGAAACTTTCTATATAAATAGATTTGGTGTTTAGCTTTTCTTGTCAAACTCTGGAACCTTCTATATAAATACATTTGGTGTTTATCATTTGGTGTTTAGCTTTTCTTGTCAAACTCTGGAACCTTCTATATAAATAGATTTGGTATTTAGCTTTTTGGTGTTTATCATTTGGTGTTCAGCTTTTCTTGTCAAACTCGGGAACCTTCTAATACAAATAGATTTGGTGTTTAGCTTCTTCCTCAGTTATTCTTTAGGGTGAACAAGATGTGGTAGTTTTAAAAAAGTCAAAAATATCTGTGTAGTCCGAGTACTAGTACTTTCAATCATCTTCAGTCATTTTTGAAGACACAGGTTTCTCCTATGTTGTGGAGTGCTGAGTTAATTATGTGTTCAAGAATTTTGTATGTGTGCAAGACGCCATGTATAAATGTAATAAGTGTAAGATTCATTATATACTATAAAAAAAATGTTAAATGTAAGATTCATTATATACTATAAAAAAATCTAAAACTGTCAACCTCATTGTTGCTAATAATAGTGCACCTTATAAAATTGTTAAATTAATGTTGTATATCAATTATCATGCCCTTTTAGAAGATTGCATCTCCAACATTAAGAATAATAAAACACTTAATTCATACATTGGAGATACTACCACCACCATCTCCAATCTTT
>CM042156.1:25798777-25834410 GCA_023376005.1 Doryteuthis pealeii
CCGTAGTGGCTAACTATGGCGGTTCTGCAACGTGCCTAGTTAAAAGTAAAATGGAATTAGCAAATGATTGGACAAATAATTGGGAGATAAATAAAAATCTTAACAAATCTGCACATTGATCAATAGAAATGTAAATAAAAAAATTGAATATATAAAAAGAAAGAAAAAAAAGAATGTCTTACCAATCAGCAAAAAGAATGAAGAGTCAGTATAAACTTACCTACAAAAAAATAAAGACAAAATTAATAATTATACAAAAGGAAATGATTGGAATTTATTTTAATTTTAATTAATTGAAGTTATGGAGATAAGGTCCTAAGTTTATATAAAAAAATGGTCAAAGCAAGATACCTGTAGAAATGCCCAATGTTATTTATATATAAGATATAAAAAATATATATTTCAGAAAACAATTATATCTCTCGCCCAAAAAAAAAAGAAAGAAAAGAAAAAAAAAAAAAAAAAAAAAAAAAAGAAAAATTAGAAAAACGAAAAAAAAAAACAAAAAAAAAAAAAATAGAAAAACAAAAACAAAACAAAACAAAAAACAAAAAAAGAAAAAGGAAAAAAAAAAAAAAGGGAAAAAGGGAAAGAAAAAGGGAAAGAAAAAAAGAAAAAGGGAAAAGGAAAGAAAAAGGAAAAGAAAGAGAAATAATTAAAATTAAAAATAGACCATAAAATAAATAATTCAGATGAATAAAAATATACATGAATATACAATTTTTTTAAAAAAATTCTATAATATTAATCTTATATTTAATTAGATTTCTATGGGTCCACACTGCCTTCTTGGGCAAAAAATGCCAGGAGCACATTTAGATCATTGATAGAATGCCACAAATATAACACTCATCAAAAGTTATGACAAGATGAATAAAGAAACAAACAGCAAAAGTCATTGTAAATTAAAAAACAGATTATTTATAGCAAATCAGAATAAATTATATAAACTGAATTTATAATAAGGCAATTTTAGGTTTCATTTTATCTTTTAAATCCATTAAGATAAAAATCATTTTATACTAGATGATCCATCAATCTGTTGGAATCCCATTTTTAATCCATCAAGTGAAGGATTCTGATTAGCATTTCTTAGTTATTGCTATTATGTGGATAATTAACATGTTCATTTGAAAGCAGACACCCCCCCACACACACACACAATTATCATTCAGTTACAAATTAGACTGGAAATTACTATATTCTCTAACTTATTTCCTTCATCAAGTCTCTTATTGCTTGTTGATTGTGAACCCATGAAATGGTCAGTTCCAAGGAATCTGTATTCTAAATTCTTTTTTAAATTCAGGTTCAAATTTTTTAAAAAATTTTTAAATTCAATTTTAAAGCTGGACAGCAAAGGGGTGCTCTATCCCTTTTTTGCCAGGGCCGTTGTCATATCAGTACTGCTGTATCACCTGGACCCTAACTAAAGCGACTAGAGAATAAACTAGATGGGAGCTGCACAAGAATGCTGCGGGTGATCCTGAACAAGACATGGAAACAACACCTACGAGAAAACAGCTGTACGGCCACCTGCCACATATCACACAAACCATCCGAGTAGACGGACAAGATACGTGGGACACTGCTGGAGAAGCAAGGACGAACTCATAAGCGATGTCCTCCTGTGGAAGCCAGCACATGGACAAGCCAGTGTGGCCGACCAGCAAAAATGTACATTGATCAGCTCTGTGGCGGATGCGGGATGCTGCATAGAGGACCTCCCGAGAATGATGAGCGATAGGGATGGATGGAGAGAGATTGTCATGGATATCCACACTGTAAGCTCGACATGATGATGATGATGAGAAGACCAATGAGATTGTTTTTTGCTGAGGTGGCATGCCACACCAACCATCAACTCCCTACTTTACCGCACAGATCAGATTACCCAATCTGTGCTACTCATGCAAGGTTGGCAGAGACTGGTATTAAACCAGGAACCTTGCAATTCCTAGCCAAGTGCTCTACAGATTTAATTTTGATAAAAATTTTCAGTTTTACAGCTATCTACTACACCAAACACACATATACTTACCCAGGTCAAAAATCAGCATTGTCCTTCAGGAGGGAGGTAATTTCATTTACATTTTATATAAGGTAATTAATTTTTTTTTTCTTTTTAAACCAATGTATATGAGAATTTGGGTTAAATCCTACTTAATGGACATAAATTCCACCATCGTATGTCACCCCGCCAAAAGAAAAAAAATAATACTAAAAATCAAGGAATCAACAGAATTTAATGAAATTTTTAGTGTTCATATATTAATTAATAAAAGATATAATGCACCAGTTATTTTATTTAAAAACTTTTACATTTTTTTTCAAGTCAATTAACTTTGAACCACGTATGTTTGTGAATCTGTGTTACGTCTCAAAAATATGGTTCAAAGTTAACTGATCTGAAAAAATGTAAGAGTTTTCAAATAAAATAACTAGTGCATTATATTGTTTATTCATTAATATATCAACACTGAAAATTTCATTAAATTCGGATAATTCCTTGATTTTTAGTAAAAAAAATTTCTATCGGCGGGATGACATATGATGGTGGAATTTATGTCCGTTAAGTAGGATTTAACCAGAATTTGTATATACAGTATGTCAGTTCATTGATCAATTCGACATTATCTACTGAAGTCTATGAAAAAAAATATTTGTCGGTTATTAATATTTGATCAACAAACAAGAGAAATGTAAGAAGTATTGTCAATATTTAATTCTTTATTTACCGCCTTTTGAGAACTGGGTTCATTTTAATATTTATTCCAGTCTGGATGTAAAGGAGGGACAATGGTTATTGGAAAAAGCAAAAATAAAAAATTAAATCAGCAAGCTGGGTTCGAATTCCAGTCGAAGCTGTTGGTGTTCACTTTGAAATAATACTCTTGAGAATTGACATGAATTCATTTATTTATCTACTCCCCAAGTTGCTGATAGGTACGCACACTGAGTCCCTGATGCACAAAAATCTAAAGATTACAGTAAAATCATATCCATGTGTCCTAGTGTTTTTCTTTTTTCTTCCCTCACCATTTCAAGGTAACTGTAAATACATTCCAATAGTTTCTTAGAAACAATTACACAGGATAGGTTATAAGGTAGGAGTTAGGTGGGTTTAGCTGGGACCCATAGATTTTCCCTGGGGACTCATTTAAAGCAAATATGTGCATCCTGGGACGCACTAAGTTAAAAATCTATCAGCATCACTGCTGACTCTTGTTCTTTTGCTGTGTTTGTAAAACAACTTATTCTTCTTTTTATATATTCAGTTTCTTTATATATTTCAATCATATATATATATATATATATATATAATATCTTTTTAAAATTAAAATAAAGTATATATAATATATATATATAATAAAATAAAGTATATATATATATTTATATATATATATATATATATATATATTATATATATATATATATATATTATATATCTTTTAAAATAAAATAAAATATATATATACTTTATATATTTCAATTCATGCACATGTTTATATATTCAGTTTCTTTAATCTTTATTTTCTGTTTTTCTTGATTAAAACTGCAGATTTGTTAGGGTTCATTTTATAACTTGTTATTTAAAAAAAATCATTTGCAATTCTATTTCCCTTTTACTTTGACGTTGCAGTCCAGCATGTTAGCCATGGGGATTCCCCCTATTTCACCTTTGAAATATGATTTAATACAACAATTTTACAATTCTTTATGTAATAATGCTATTGAATATGTAATATTCAAATTTGTGACTGTGTATTTCAACAATTTTATGTTTTTTTTTAAGTGAGGAATAAACTAAAATTACAACTAATTATACTAAAGCATTGGAATATGAAAATCTCTACAAATATTGTTCTTATATATACTAGCAGAAGTACCTGACATTGCTTGGGTTAAAAACAATATTCTAAAGCGCAGTTTATTTTAAAAAAATAAATAAATAAATAAAATATTCTAACAGTCAAACACACAATGGGCATGCCTACTAAGTCAGCATAGGTTCCATGAATTTTGGAAACATTTTTTTCATGCCCAGAGTTGCAGAAGCATGGAACAAGCTACCCTGCATCAATTGTTTGCTGTCGTAACACTGCATACTTCAAAACTCCATGCTTCCTCTAACTCAACAACTCTATCTGATATCTCCCCTCTATGCACACAACACACACACATATATATATAAGTTAAATTTAAAATGGAACTTAATCCGACAGTGTGAATTTGATATATTGAAAAACAAAAGATGTTTACAAATGCATGGGATCATCAGGAGAGAATGTGCAAACCGTTTCGGGGCCTTCCTCTCTACGGTTTTGTTGCTTTTAAAACCGTAGAGAGGAAGGCCCCCGAAACGGTTTGCACATTCTCCCTTGATGAGCCCTTGCATTTGTTAAACATCTTTTATTTTTTCAATATATCAAATTCACATATATATACACATACATACATGTATATATATATATTATATATATATACATACATATAATATATACATTATATATGCATGTTGAATTAAACAAAAAGACACATCTCCTGTTTAACAATTTTATTTGTGATCTTTGAGTTTTTTGGCCAACTTTTCAATATTTGGGTGGAATTCGTGGATTAGTCCACCAAAGTTCAGGTCCCGAGTACTTTCGGCACTTCGAAGTGCCATCATCAGGGGTGATGTGTTCCAGTTTTTTCAAATTATATTAATGTGGAGGCTGGAAGGAGAAGAATTGATGGGAAAGGTGCTATAGGCATTCTAAAATGTATGTACTTGCATTGGAAATTAATTTTTGTTTTAAATATTAAAAAGTTGGCCAGAAAACTCGAAAAGATCACAAATAAAAATTGTTAAACAGGATATGTGTCTTTTGTTTAATTCTACATGTATAAATGAAAAAATGCTGCCCAAATACACACAACACTATATTATATATATATATATATATATATATATATATAATATATATATATAACAATACACAGTTGATTTTCCTGACATTTGTACATTATTCTATGTACTATAAATGAAACTTTGATGAGTTGTAGTGCACCTGTTTTATTTGTATGCAATAATTCATTATTATTACTAATGCACTCTGGGCAGTGTAAAAATAAATTTTAGAAGAAAGATATTGCTGGAGGAAGGTGGGAAAAATTAAATAAATAAAAATGTTTTATATTTAGGAAAAATTAATTACTTAAAAAACATCATATTCACTCACACTGAGATATTTGTTTTGTTTTACGACAGTAAGACCTCCAAAATGTTTCTAAAAAATTCTGATTTGATTATTAAGTTTATCTTTATAGAAAAATTTAAAAATCATATGTGTAAAATACATTTGTTTGGAAAATCATAAAATGAAATGGGGTGACCTATAGTAAAAAAAAATTCTAAACACAAAATCATCTAAAAGGTGAATAAGTATCAAAAATGTTCAGGAAAAAATTTGATTAATTTGATTTTTCATAGAATTTTAAAAAATTACTGCGACATAAAGCAGTGATGTAGTTTTGGATACAGACAAAAAAAGACCGAATCTCCATTATTAATAGAAGATTATTTTCACGCCTTTTGAGTTTTCACATCAGCGTTAGCTGATGGTATTTCACTGGAGTCTGAGTGACAAAAAAGTCTCCTCAGGTCTCCAGGAGTCTTCTGAGTATTCTGGCAGATTGCAGTAGTAGTATGGATGGTCTCAATTCTTCCTCTGATTTCCAGATCCTCCAGTCTTTTTCCAAGTTTATTGGGACCGTTCCAAGTGCAACAAACTACAATTGGTATCACTTTCACTCTCATATTCCACAGCTTTTCAATTCTCTGCAAGATCCAGGTTATTTATCCATCTTTTCATTTTCCTTCAGCTTCACCCTGTGATCTGCTGGAAACTGCAAAAGTCCATCAGTTGACATGTTCTCTTTTTTTTTTTTTTGTTAATCAACACTAGGTCTTGTCTCCTGGCTGAGATGGGGTTATCCGTCTATTATAAGAGCTTATAAAACTCATTATTGTGCTGTACTGGTAAGGCAACTTCTTTTTCTTCTTTATTTATTCTAAGGTTTTAGTGTCAATTTGGAATTTTGTCCATACCATAGCCTGCTGATGATCTTACCATCATTCATTGTTTAGAAATAAGATTAGGTGTTTTTTTTTTTTTTGCATGTCAATTCTACCCAGCACAAAGGGACCACCACAGTACAAACTTGCTTGAGCTGTGAGTGACCTCCAAAATGCAGGACTGGGAGCCCAAGATCTGGCAACGACTGTGGGAGATAAGGAACCCTCGCAAAAGAAAGAAGTGGCTTCAAATGAGGAAGGACTGAATGCTGCTGTAGAATATTCTAAATGGCTACAACAACAGAATACAGTAAATCCTCATCATGGCAACTCTTGTTAGGTTACTAAATATCAGTTTTTTTAAAGTAATATATGAATTCAAGAAACTAAAATAAAGTATTTGTAAACATATACTTTAATAACTATTCTAAATACTAATAATTATATGATGGCACACTGTTATATAATTTCAAGTATTTGTATCTAATCTTATTATAATGGAGATTGTGTTTTTCTGTCTGTAACGAAACTATATTTACTACTCATGTCACAATTCCCTTAATTATTTACGTCAAATTCTTCCATGATTTCATTCTTTTAAACCATCAGTTATTAATAAAAATTGACATTATTAATACTGTTGACCATATCTAACATACTATAACATGCAATTGTATTTATTATACAACAAAAAATGCGGTTTACAGTTTGAACGAGAAGGCTAATTTGCATATTGATATTTAAAATTTTATTTTAATAAATATGTGCTTCGTATTATTGATTTCTAATTGTTTGGTTTTATCTTAAGAAATATAAACAAAAATCGTGGATAAAATCTTAAAAGAAATTTATTTACAAGAAGAAATAACTGTAAATATTATCTTTACTTCCTATTTTAACTAAATATTAAATTAGGAAATTTACCAATGAAAGAGGGGAGTAATGGAAAATGATGGAAGAGTTTTAGTTTCAAAGTTGTTCTATTTTTCGATTATACCCTCTCTGTTGCAGATCTTTTATCTGCATTCTTAGTCAGTTTCATTAGCCTTTTCTAATTTAATATGATATTTTATTATATCAAAACTTAAATACTTGCACCCGGAGGGTGCATATATTTGCTAGTACAAATAATTTGCATATGACTATTTTGTTTCAAGTATTTCAAACACTTATATGATTCCAAGTAAGTAAAAGTTGGCAGAGTAGCCCAATGTTGGTATCAGCCAGACAGCGAGGGAGTCTATCCCCTTTTCACTAGCACCAGACCAGGGAGATTATTTTTTACTGTCAGCTCCCCACTTTATCGCACAGATCAGATTATCAACCCAGAACCTAGCAATTCTGAGGCAGGTGCTCTAACAACTGATCTAAACAATTTGCACACAGTTATATGGTATCAGTAAGTGAGTAAAATCAAACAGGGCCGGTTTAGCTCAGTCGGTAGAGCGTCCGGCTAGGAATCACAAGGTTCCTGGTTCGGTACCAGCCCTCGCCAGGATTTTAGGTCTGTGGAATAGATATTGTTTATTTATTCCTAAACTCTACAGCACTAAAACTGTAACCAAAAATATAAATGTAGCAGTTCAAAAAATATAATGGCTCTGCGAGACTAGCTTTCTAACCATTACCACCGTGATGGGACACACTACCCCTCAGTAAAGTAGGTATTTACCCAATCCGCTCACCACAGCTCAGATGTGACACAAGATCCCAAGTCTGAGACATCCAGATAGGATCAAACTCACTATAATAGCTCTGCGAGACTAGCTTTCTAACCATTACAGTATGATGGTACACTTCAGCAAAGTATACAGTAAGCGTGTTCTAAGCTCTAGTCAACAGGTTGACCATTAGAAATAATATTTCTCAAAAAGTAAATGTTTGAAGTTAGAAATATTTTACTCCAATGTGAAGGAGAAGGTATTTTTTCTGGGAACGGTAATCAAAGATTCTTTTCTGAAGTTCCAATGTCAATAATTCTCAGATTAAAGTAGAACATTAGAGTCTAAGATCATGAAGGGTTGTGAAAGCACGGGATGTAATGGTTATCGTCGTAGGAAATAGATATGGTGTGAAGAGTTCAAATCCTGGACAAGGCTGTTTGCATTTCACATAGTGCTAATACCTTTGAGAAAGGTATTTATCGAACTATTCTCCCTTCAGCTATGGGCAAACAGTAAGACAGACTGGGTTCTTCAACCTTGGTTAGGCAACCAGTCTAGAAGGAGAAGGAAAATTCTGAATTCAAACCTGTTGAACATCTGCTTAAGAAATTGACCTTGTGTCACATCCTACTTGTGTGGAGGGGTTGGTAGATATGTATACAATGCAAGTTCAGTTATGCTCATTATCACAATTATACTAGAGCAAAAGACATTTTAAAGCAGACTGTTATTGCAAGATATATCTAGATATATGTGTGTGTGTGTGTGTGTGTGTGTATGTGAACATTCTATTCATTTTGTGTTATTCACTAAAGTGGATGATATCAAGTGTTACTTTGATAGGATTCAACCAAAATTGAGAACTCAAACATACATATAAAAATTTGTGTATATATCTTTACATATAAGTTGTATTATAAATAAATAAATAAATATATATACCTTTAGAATATAAATTCATTTCAACATTATAGTCTCATTAGTTCTATCTTTGTTGATTTTTGTCTTCAATATTTCACCATCTTGCATGATTTTCCCATTTATTTATAAAGAAACACAGAAATCACACAAGTAAGACCGATGGTGAAATACTAAAGACAAAAATTTAAAAAGCAGAACTGATGAGACTATAATGTCGAAATAAATTTATATTCTAAAAAAGGTATATACCTTTTTATCGAAGTAAATATAAGAAATTGCACAAGAAATAGATAAAAAGTATTGAACTTTCCAAATTGAAAGAAATAAGATGGGTGCGAGATAAAAAAATCAGTCCTTGATCTAAGTAGACACTCCATTTTGTTTTTTAGCAAAAGAGATTTTCTTCCCTTCTCTACCAAAGAACAATTCTCAAGTCAGATGATGATAATGATGATACTGTCCAAAGCAGAACAACTGGTGGCACGACTGAAACTATCAATAATTATTACTAATAAAACTACTAATACAACTAAGAATAATAATAAACCTATAATAATAATAATAATAATAATAATAACAATAGTAATGGTGCAGTTCAAATCAGCAAAAGTGGTAGTAGGTTTGAAACTGTCAATTATTACTAATACAATTACTACTACCACTAATAATAATACTAATCAAAATACTACTACTATGACTAATGATAATAAAAATAATATTGGTGCTTCTTAAATCAGTAGAAGTTTTAGTAGGACTAAAATTGTCAATTATTACCAATATAACTACTAATGCTGATGATGATGATGTTGTCAAAATTAGCAGAAGTGGTAGCAAGATTGAAACCTTTAATAATAATAATATTAATAATAATCATTATTATTATGAATAATAATACTACTACTAATAATAAAGCTTACTACTACTACTACTACTTCTGGTGATTATGATGGCTATTTAGACAAGCCAGTAGAAAGACAGAGAAAGAAGTGGAATCTTTTCTCTTTTTTTTTTTAAAGTCTCATCAACAAAGTGAGTGAGAGTTAAGGTAACATCCAATAAGCTTGTCCCTCCCTTCCTCTTTCAATGGCATCATTTTCACCTGGGCTTTCCGCCATTTCTTTTCTCTCTCTCTCTCTCCCTATTCCACTTCTCACTAATAACCTGCCTCAGGTGAGGATAGCAGCAATGCTAACAAAATGGCAAAGAGGAGGAACAAGAAACATCAGCAGCAGCAGAACTGGACAAAAAAAAATTTTTTTTTTTTTTTTAAAAAGAGAAAAGAAATCATGATTATGCATGTTGAAAAATAAAAGAAGAAAAAAGAAAGAAAAAAGAAAAGAAAAAAGAAAGAAAGAAAAGAAAAGGAAAAGAAAAGAAAAAAGAAAAAGAAAAAGAAGAAAAAGAAAAGAAAAAAAAGAAAAAAAAGAAAAAGAAGAAAAAAAGAAAAGAAAAAAAGAAAAAAAAAGAAAGAAAAAAAAGGAAAAAAAAGAAAGAAAAAAGAAAAAAGAAAAGAAAAAAAGAAAAAAGAAAAGAGAAGCAGAAGAAAGAAAGAAGCAAAAAAGAAGAAGAAGAAGCAAGAAACAAGAGAAGAAGCAAAGGAGAAGAAGAAGAAGAAGCAAGAAAAGAAGAAGAAGAAGCAAGAAAAGAAGAGAAGAAGAAGCAAGAAAAGAAGAAGAAGAAGCAAGAAGAAGAAGAAAGAAGAAGAGAAGAAGTAAGAAAAGAAGAAGAAGAAGAAAGAAAAGAGAAGAAGAAAGGAAAAGAAGTAGAAGAAAAGAAAAGAAGTAGAGAAGAAGAAAAGAAGTAGAAGAAGAAAGAAAAGAAGTAGAAGAAGAAAAGAAAAGAAGTAGAAGAGATAAGGAAAAGAAGTAGAGAAGAAGTAGAAAAGGAAAGAAAAGAAAGCAAAGAAGAAGCGAAACAAGAACATTTATCATTCAGGCAGCAGCATGAGACCAACAAAAAAAATTTTAAATTAAAAAAAAAAATAAAAAAAAAAAAAAAAAAAGAAAGAAGAAAGAAGAAAGAGAAGACCCTGATATGCATGTTGAAAGTGATTTAAAACTGATAATGTCTCCAAGCTAACTCACTCACTCTACTCTGCAGTTGACAAAGGAAGAAAAATTCCCAGTCAGTTATTCTCATCAGAGAGAGAAAAAAAATGGTGGAAGACAACGTTTAAGGAATTGACAGATAAGTGAGGTTCCAGAGGTAAGGAGCAGTTTCCAGTAGGAAACAGTTGTTCTCACAGTCACCCCACACCACCGGCTCAGTTAGAAGCATACCTTGGGGGATATAGAGTGGCAGTAGATGATAGAGAGGAGAAGAGATGTATCCCAAGAAAAGGGTTAAGTTCTGTTCGCAAAACCTCCAATTCATGTATAGCAAAATAATACAAGTTGATGACATCATAAAACATTGAATAATAATAATAATAATAATAATAATATTAATAATAGTAATAATAGTAGTAGTAGTGAGTTAATAAATAATACTACTACTATATTACTATATTAATATTATTAATATTATTATGGTACTACTACTACTACTATTATTACTATATTAATATTATTATTATTATTATTATTATATTCATATGTTTTTATGATGTCATCAACTTGTATTATTTTGCTAATAACAATGAATTGGAGGGTTTGCGAACAGACTTAACACTTTTCTTGGATACATCTCTCTCTCTCTATCTCTTACCTGCCAGACTCTATATCCCCCAAGGTATGCTTTCTAATGAGCCGGTGGGTGTGGGGTGGGACTGTGAGAACCAACTGTTTCCTACTGGAAACTCTCCTTACCTCTGGAACCTCACTTATCTGTCAATTCCTTAAACGTTGTCTTCCACCATTTTTTTTCTCTCTCTGATGAGAATAACTGACTGGGAATTTTTTCTTTCCTTTGTCAACTGCAGAGTAGAGTGAGTGAGTTAGCTTGGAGACATTATCAGTTTTAAATCTCTTTCAACATGCATAATCAGGGTCTTCTTTCTTCCTTTTTCTTTCTTTTTTTTTTTTTTTTTTTTTTTTTTTTTAATTTAAAATTTTTTTGTTGGGTCTCATTTGCTGCTGCTGATGATAATGTTTTCTTGTTCCTTCTTCTTTCTTTCTTTTCTTTCCTTCTTCTACTTCTTTCTTCTACTTCTTTTCTTTCTTCTTCTACTTCTTTTCTTTCTTCTTCTACTTCTTTTTCTTCTTCTTCTTCTTCCTTCTTCTTTTCTCTTCTTCTTCTCTTCTCTCTTCTTCTTTCTTCTTCTTCTTCTTCTTTTCTTCTTCTTCTTCTTCTTTTCTTCTTACTTTCTTCTTCTTCTTCTTCTTCTTCTTCTTTTCTTGCTTCTTCTCTTCTTTTCTTGCTTCTTCTTCTTCTTTTCTTGCTTCTTCTTTTTCTTTTCTTGCTTCTTCTTCTTCTTTTCTTGCTTTCTTCTTCTCTTTCTTGCTTTTTCTTCTCTTTCTGCTTCTTTTCTTTCTCTGCTTCTTCTTTTTTTTTTCTTTTTTCTTTTCTTTTTTTCTTTTTTCTTTTCTTTTTTTTTCTTTTTTTTTTTCTTTTTTTTTTTCTTTTCTTTTTCTTTTTTTCTTTTTTTTTCTTTTTTTCTTTCTTTTTTCTTCTTTTTTCTTTCTTTTTTCTTTTTCTTTTCTTTTTCTTTCTTTCTTTTTCTTTTCTTTTTTCTTTCTTTTTCTTCTTTTATTTTCAACATGCATAATCATGATTCTTTCTCCTTTTTAAAAAAAAAAAAAATTTTTTTTTGTCCAGTTCTGCTGCTGCTGATGTTTCTTGTTCCTCCTCTTTGCCATTTTGTTAGCATTGCTGCTATCCTCACCTGAGGCAGGTTATTAGTGAGAAGTGGAATAGGGAGGAGAGAGAGAGAGAAAAAAATGGCGGAAAGCCCAGGTGAAAATGATGCCATGAAAGAGGAAGGGAGGACAAGCTATTGGATGTTACCTTAACTCTCACTCACTTTGTTGATGAGACTTTAAAAAAAAAAGAGAAAAGATTCCACTTCTTTCTCTGTCTTTCACTGGCTTGTCTAAATAGCCATCATAAATCACCAGAAGTAGTAGTAGTAGTAGTATAGCTTTATTATTAGTAGTAGTATTATTATTCATAATAATAATGATTATTATTAATATTATTATTATTAAAGGTTTCAATCTTGCTACCACTTCTGCTAATTTTGACAACATCATCATCATCAGCATTAGTAGTTATATTGGTAATAATTGACAATTTTAGTCCTACTAAAACTTCTACTGATTTAAGAAGCACCAATATTATTTTTATTATCATTAGTCATAGTAGTAGTATTTTGATTAGTATTATTATTAGTGGTAGTAGTAATTGTATTAGTAATAATTGACAGTTTCAAACCTACTACCACTTTTGCTGATTTGAACTGCACCATTACTATTGTTATTATTATTATTATTATTATTATTATAGGTTTATTATTATTCTTAGTTGTATTAGTAGTTTTATTAGTAATAATTATTGATAGTTTCAGTCGTGCCACCAGTTGTTCTGCTTTGGACAGTATCATCATTATCATCATCTGACTTGAGAATTGTTCTTTGGTAGAGAAGGGAAGAAAATCTCTTTTGCTAAAAAACAAAAATGGAGTGTCTACTTAGATCAAGGACTGATTTTTTTATCTCGCACCCATCTTATTTCTTTCAATTTGGAAAGTTCAATACTTTTTATCTATTTCTTGTGCAATTTCTTATATTTACTTCGATAAAAAGGTATATACCTTTTTTAGAATATAAATTTATTTCGACATTATAGTCTCATCAGTTCTGCTTTTTAAATTTTTGTCTTTAGTATTTCACCATCGGTCTTACTTGTGTGATTTCTGTGTTTCTTTATAAATAAATGGGAAAATCATGCAAGATGGTGAAATATTGAAGACAAAAATCAACAAAGATAGAACTAATGAGACTATAATGTTGAAATGAATTTATATTCTAAAGGTATATATTTATTTATTTTTATTTTATAATACAACTTATATGTAAAGATATATACACAAATTTTTATGTATGTTTGAGTTCTCAATTTTGGTTGAATCCTATCAAAGTAACACTTGATATCATCCACTTTAGTGAATAACACAAAATGAATAGAATGTTCACATACACACACACAGCACACACACACAACATATTATCTAGATATATCTTGCAATAACAGTCTGCTTTAAAATGTCTTTTGCTCTAGTATAATTGTGATAATGAGCATAACTGAACTTGCATTGTATACATATCTACCAACCCCTCCACACAAGTAGGATGTGACACAAGGTCAATTTCTTAAGCAGATGTTCAAGAGGTTTGAATTCAGAATTTTCCTTCTCCTTCTAGACTGGTTGCCTAACCAAGGTTGAAGAACCCAGTCTGTCCTACTATTTGCCTATAGTTGGATAAATACCTTTCTCAAAGGTATTAGCACTATGTGAAATGCAAACAGCCTTGTCCAGGATTTGAACTCTTCACACCATATCTATTTCCTACGACGATAACCATTACATCCCGTGCTTTCACAACCCTTCATGATCTTAGGCTCTTAATGTTCTCTTTAATCTGAGAATTATTGACATTGGAACTTCAGAAAAGAATCTTTGATTACCGTTCCCAGAAAAAATACCTTCTCCTTCACATTGGAGTAAAATATTCTAACTTCAAACATTTACTTATTTGAGAAATATTATTTCTAATGGTCAACCTGTTGACTAGAGCTTAGAACACGCTTACTGTATACTTTGCTGAAGTGTACCATCATACTGTAATGGTTAGAAAGCTAGTCTCGCAGAGCTATTATAGTGAGTTT
Source organism: Doryteuthis pealeii (assembly GCA_023376005.1). Lineage (NCBI taxonomy): Eukaryota > Metazoa > Mollusca > Cephalopoda > Myopsida > Loliginidae > Doryteuthis > Doryteuthis pealeii. The sequence goes on from CM042156.1 coordinate 25,813,250, forward strand.
GATCCTATCTGGATGTCTCAGACTTGGGATCTTGTGTCACATCTGAGCTGTGGTGAGCGGATTGGGTAAATACCTACTTTACTGAGGGGTAGTGTGTCCCATCACGGTGGTAATGGTTAGAAAGCTAGTCTCGCAGAGCCATTATATTTTTTGAACTGCTACATTTATATTTTTGGTTACAGTTTTAGTGCTGTAGAGTTTAGGAATAAATAAACAATATCTATTCCACAGACCTAAAATCCTGGCGAGGGCTGGTACCGAACCAGGAACCTTGTGATTCCTAGCCGGACGCTCTACCGACTGAGCTAAACCGCGCCCTGTTTGATTTTACTCACTTACTGATACCATATAACTGTGTGCAAATTGTTTAGATCATTGTTAGAGCACCTGCCTCAGAATTGCTAGGTTCTGGGTTCGATAATCTGATCTGTGCGATAAAGTGGGGAGCTGACAGTAAAAATAATCTCCCTGGTCTGGTGCTAGTGAAAAGGGATAGACTCCCTGCTGTCTGGCTGATACCAACATTTGGGCTACTCTGCCAACTTTTACTTACTTGGAATCATATAAAGTGTTTGAAATACTTGAAACAAAATAGTCATATGCAAATATTTGACTAGCAAATATATGCACCCTCCGGGTGCAAGTATTTAAGTTTTGATATAAATAAATATCATATTAAATTAGAAAGGCTAATGAAACTGACTAAGAATGCAGATAAAAAGATCTGCAACAGAGAGGGTATAATCGAAAAATAGAACAACTTTGAAACTAACTCTTCCATCATTTCCATTACTCCCCTCTTTCATTGGTAAATTTTCCTAATTTAACTATTTAGTTAAAATAGGAAGTAAAGGATAATATACAGTTATTTCTTCTTGTAAATAAATTTCTTTTTAAGATTTATCCACGATTTTTGTTTATATTTCTTAGATAAAACCAAACAATTAGAAATCAATAATACCAAGCACATATTTATTAAAATAAAATTAAATATCAATATGCAAATTAGCCTTCTCGTTCAAACTGTAAACCGCTATTTTGTTGTATATATAAATACAATTGCATGTTATTAGTATGTAGATATGGTCAACAGTATTAATAATGTAAAACAATTTTTATTAATAACTGATGGTTTAAAAGAATGAAATCATGGAGAATTTGACGTAAATAATTAAGGGAATTGTGACATGAGTAGTAATATAGTTTCGGTTACAGACAGAAAAACACACAATCTCCATTATAATAAGATTAGATACAAATACTTGAAATTATATAACAGTGTGCCATCATATAATTATTAGTATTTAGAATAGTTACTTAAAAGTATAATTGTTTACAAATACTTATTATTAGTTTCTTGAATTCATATAATTACTTTAAAAAAAAAACTGATATTTAGTAACCTAACAAGAGTTGACATGATGAGGATTTACTGTATTCTGTTGTTGTAGCCATTTAGAATATTCTACAGCAGCATTCAGTCCTTCCTCATTTGAAGCCACTCTTTTCTTTTGCGAGGGTCCTTATCTCCCACAGTCAGTTGCCAGATCTTAGGGCTCCCAGTCCTGCATTTTGGAGTCACTCACAGCTTACCAAGCAAGTTTGTACTGTGGTGGTCCCTTTGTGCTGGGTAGAATTGACATGCAAAAAAAAAAAAACACCTAATCTTATTTCTAACAAAATGAATGATGGTAAGATCATCAGCAGGCTATGGTATGGACAAAATTCCAAATTGACACTAAAACCTTAGAATAAATAAAAAGAAGAAAAAGAAGTTGCCTTACCAGTACAGGAAAATAATGAGTTTATAAGCTCTTATAATAGACGGATAACCCCATCTCAGCCAGGAGACAAGACCTAGTGTTGATTAACAAAAAAAAAAAAAGAGAACATGTCAACTGATGGACTTTGCAGTTCCAGCAGATCACAGGGTGAAGCTGAAGGAAAATGAAAAGATGGATAAATACCTGGATCTTGCCAGAGAATTGAAAAAGCTGTGGAATATGAGAGTGAAAGTGATACCAATTGTAGTTTGTGCACTTGGAACGGTCCCAATAAACTTGGAAAAAAGACTGGAGGATCTGGAAATCAGAGGAAGAATTGAGACCATCCATACTACTGCAATCTGCCAGAATACTCAGAAGACTCCTGGAGACCTGAGGAGACTTTTTGTCACTCAGACTCCAGTGAAATACCATCAGCTAACGCTGATGTGAAAAACTCAAAAGGCGTGAAAATAATCTTCTATTAATAATGGAGATTCGGTCTTTTTTTGTCTGTATCCAAAACTACATCACTGCTTATGTCGCAGTAATTTTTTAAAATTCTATGAAAAATCAATTAATCAAATTTTTCCTGAACATTTTGATACTTATTCACCTTTTAGATGATTTTGTGTTTAGAATTTTTTTTACTAGGTCACCCCCATTTCATTTTATGATTTTCCAAACAAAATGTATTTTACACATATGATTTTTAAATTTTTCTATAAAGATAAATCTTAATAATCAAATCAGAATTTTTTAGAAACATTTTGGAGGTCTTTACTGTCGTAAAACAAAACAAATATCTCAGTGGAGTGAATATGATGTTTTTAAGTAATTAATTTTTCCTAAATATAAAACATTTTATTTATTTAATTTTTCCCACCTTCCTCCAGCAATATCTTTCTTCTAAAATTTATTTTTACACTGCCCAGAGTGCATTAGTAATAATAATGAAATTATTGCATACAATAAACAGGTGCACTACAACTCATCAAAGTTTCATTTATAGTACATAGAATAATGTACAAATGTCAGGAAAATCAACTGTGTATTGTTATATATATATATATATATATATATATATATATATATATATATATATAATGTGTGTGTGTATTTGGGCAGCATTTTTTCATTTATACATGTAGAATTAAACAAAAAGACACATATCCTGTTTAACAATTTTATTTGTGATCTTTTCGAGTTTTCTGGCCAACTTTTTAATATTTAAACAAAATTAATTTCCAATGCAGTACATACATTTTAGAATGCCTATAGCACCTTTCCCATCAATTCTTCTCCTTCCAGCCTCCACATTAATATAATTTGAAAAAACTGGAACACATCACCCCTGATGATGGCACTTCGAAGTGCCGAAAGTACTCGGGACCTGAACTTTGGTGGACTAATCCACGAATTCCACCCAAATATTGAAAAGTTGGCCAAAAACTCAAAGATCACAAATAAAATTGTTAAACAGGAGATGTGTCTTTTGTTTAATTCAACATGCATATATATGTATATATATATGTATGTATATATATATATATATATATATGTATGTATGTGTATATATATGTGAATTTGATATATTGAAAAAATAAAAGATGTTTACAAATGCAAGGGCTCATCAAGGGAGAATGTGCAAACCGTTTCGGGGCCTTCCTCTCTACGGTTTTAAAAAGCAACAAACCGTAGAGAGGAAGGCCCCGAAACGGTTTGCACATTCTCTCCTGATGATCCCATGCATTTGTAAACATCTTTTGTTTTTTCAATATATCAAATTCACACTGTCGGATTAAGTTCCATTTTATTTAACTTATATATATATGTGTGTGTGTGTGTGTGCATAGAGGGGGAGATATCAGATAGAGTTGTTGAGTTAGAGGAAGCATGGAGGTTTTGAAGTATGCAGTGTTACGACAGCAAACAATTGATGCAGGTAGCTTGTTCCATGCTTCTGCAACTCTGGGCATGAAAAAAATGTTTCCAAAATTCATGGAATCTATGCTGACTTAGTAGGCATGCCCATTATGTGTTTGACTGTTAGAATATTTTATTTATTTATTTATTTTTTTAAAATAAACTGCGCTTTAGAATATTGTTTTTAACCCAAGCAATGTCAGGTACTTCTGCTAGTATATATAAGAACAATATTTGTAGAGTTTTTCATATTCCAATGCTTTAGTATAATTAGTTGTAATTTTAGTTTATTCCTCACTTTAAAACAACGTATACGTTGAAATACACAGTCACAAATTTGAATATTACATATTCAATAGCATTATTACATAAAGAATTGTAAAATTGTTGTATTAAATCATGTTTCAAAGATGAAATAGGGGGAATCCCCATGGCTAACATGCTGGACTGCAACGTCAAAGTAAAAGGGAAATAGAATTGCAAATGATTTTTTAAAAAATAAGTTATAAAAATGAACCCTAACAAATCTGCAGTTTTAATCAAGAAAAACAGAAAATAAAGATTAAAGAAACTGAATATATAAACATGTGCATGAATTGAAATATATAAAGTATATATATACTTTTATTTTAATTTTAAAAGATATATATATATACATGAATTGAAATATATAAAGTATATATATACTTTATATATTTCAATTCATGTATATATATATCTTTAAAATTAAAATAAAAGTATATATATACTTTTATTTTAATTTTAAAAGATATATATATATATATATATACATGAATTGAATATATATAAGTGTATATATAATATATATATATATATATATACTTTTATTTTAATTTAAAAGATATATATATAATATATATATATATATATATTATATATATATATATAATATATATATGAATTGAAATATATAAAGAAACTGAATATATAAAAAGAAGAATAAGTTGTTTTACTAACACAGCAAAAGAACAAGAGTCAGCAGTGATGCTGATAGCTTTTTAACTTAGTGCGTCCCAGGATGCACATATTTGCTTTAAATGAGTCCCCAGGGAAAATCTATGGGTCCCAGCTAAACCCACCTAACTCCTACCTTATAACCTATCCTGTGTAACTTGTTTCTAAGAAACTATTGGAATGTATTTACAGTTACCTTGAAATGGTGAGGGAAGAAAAAAGAAAAACACTAGGACACATGGATATGATTTTACTGTATCTTTAGATTTTTGTGCATCAGGGACTCAGTGTGTGTACCTATCAGCAACTTGGGGAGTAGATAAATAAATGAATTCATGTCAATTCTCAAGAGTATTATTTCAAAGTGAACACCAACAGCTTCGACTGGAATTCGAACCCAGCTTGCTGATTTAATTTTTTTATTTTTGCTTTTTCCAATAACCATTGTCCCTCCTTTACATCCAGACTGGAATAATATAATTAAAATGAACCCAGTTCTCAAAAGGCGGTAAATAAGGAATTAAATATTGACAATACTTCTTACATTTCTCTTGTTTGTTGATCAAATATTAATAACCGACAAATATTTTTTTTCATAGACTTCAGTAGATAATGTCGAATTGATCAATGAACTGACATACTGTATATACAAATTCTGGTTAAATCCTACTTAACGGACATAAATTCCACCATCATATGTCATCCTGCCGATAGAAATTTTTTTTACTAAAAATCAAGGAATTATCCGAATTTAATGAAATTTTCAGTGTTGATATATTAATGAATAAACAATATAATGCACTAGTTATTTTATTTGAAAACTCTTACATTTTTTCAGATCAGTTAACTTTGAACCATATTTTTGAGACGTAACACAGATTCACAAACATACGTGGTTCAAAGTTAATTGACTTGAAAAAAATGTAAAAGTTTTTAAATAAAATAACTGGTGCATTATTTCTTTTATTAATTAATATATGAACACTAAAAATTTCATTAAATTCGGTTGATTCCTTGATTTTTAGTATTATTTTTTTTCTTTTGGCGGGGTGACATACGATGGTGGAATTTATGTCCATTAAGTAGGATTTAACCCAAATTCTCATATACATTGGTTTAAAAAGAAAAAAAAATTAATTACCTTATATAAAGATGGTAAATGAAAATTACCTCCCCCTGAAGGACAATGCTGATTTTGACCTGGGTACAGTATATGTGTGTTTGGTGGTAGTAGATAGCTGTAAACTGAAATTTATCAAAATTAAATCTGTAGAGCACTTGCCTAGGAATTGCAAGGTTCCTGGTTTAATACCAGTCTCTGCCAATCCATTGCATGAGTAGCACAGATTGGGTAATCTGATCTGTGCGGTAAAGTAGGGAGTTGATGGTTGGTGTGGCATGCCACCTCAGCAAAAACAATCTCATTGGTCTCGTCATCATCATCATGTCGCGCTTACAGTGTGGATATCCATGACAATCTCTCTCCATCCATCCCTATCGCTCATCATTCTCGGGAGGTCCTCTATGCAGCATCCCGCATCCGCACAGAGCTGATCAATGTACGTTTTTGCTGGTCGGTCCCACACTGGCCCGTCCATGTGCTGGCTTCCACAGGAGGACGTCGCTTATGAGTTCGTCCTTGCTTCTCCAGCAGTGTCCCACGTATCTTGTCCGTCTTACTCGGATGGTTTGTGTGATATGTGGCAGGTGGCCGTATAGCTGTTTTCTCGTAGGGTGTTGTTTCCATGTCTTGTTCAGGATCACCCGCAGCATTCTTGTGCAGCTCCCATCTAGTTTATTCTCTAGTCGCTTAGTTAGGGTCCAGGTGATACAGCAGTACTGATATGACAACGGCCTGGCAAAAAAAGGGATAGACACCCTTGCTGTCCAGCTTTAAAATTGAATTTTAAAATTTTTAAAAAATTTGAACCTGAATTTAAAAAAGAATTTAGAATACAGATTCCTTGGAACTGACCATTTCATGGGTTCACAATCAACAAGCAATAAGAGACTTGATGAAGGAAATAAGTTAGAGAATATAGTAATTTCCAGTCTAATTTGTAACTGAATGATAACTGTGTGTGTGTGGGGGGGGTGTCTGCCTTTCAAATGAACATGTTAATTATCCACATAATAGCAATAACTAAGAAATGCTAATCAGAATCCTTCACTTGATGGATTAAAAATGGGATTCCAACAGATTGATGGATCATCTAGTATAAAATGATTTTTATCTTAATGGATTTAAAAGATAAGAATGAAACCTAAAATTGCCTTATTATAAATTCAGTTTATATAATTTATTCTGATTTGCTATAAATAATCTGTTTTTATATTTAACAATGACTTTTGCTGTTTGTTTCTTTATTCATCTTGTCATAACTTTTGATGAGTGTTATATTTGTGCATTCTATTAATGATCTAAATGTTGCTCCCTGGCATTTTTGCCCAAGAAGCAGTGTGGACCCATAGAAATCTAATTAAATATAAGATTATATTATAGACATTTTTTAAAAAATTGATATATTCATGTATATTTTTATTCATCTGATTATTATTTTATTTTCTATTTTTAATTTTAATTTTTCTTTCTTTCTTTTCCTTTTTCTTTTCCTTTTCCTTTTTCTTTTTTTCCTTTTCCTTTTCTTTTCTTTTTCTTTTTTCCTTTTTTTTTTTTTGTTTTGTTTTTGTTTTTTGTTTTTCTAATTTTTTTTTTTTTTTTTTTTTTTTTTTCGTTTTTTCTAATTTTTTTTTTTTTTTTTTTTTTTTTTTTCTTTTCTTTCTTTTTTTTTTTGGGCAGGGAGAAGATATCAAATTTGTATTCTTTGAAATATATATTTTTTATATCTTATATAAAATAACATTGGCATTTCTACAGGTATCTTGCTTGACCATTTTTATATAAACTTAGGACCTTATCCCATAACTTCAATTAATTAAAAAAAAAAATTAAAAATAAATCCAATATTTCTTTTGTATAATTATTAATTTTTGTCTTTATTTTTTTGTAGGTAAGTTTACTGACTCTCATTCTTTTGCTGTATTGGTAAGACATTCTTTTTTTCTTCTTTTTATATATTCAATTTTTTTACATTTTTCCTGATTAAATGTGCAGATTTGTTAAGATTTATTTTATAACTCCATTTTTTGTCATCATTTGCAATTCCATTTTACTTTAACTAGGACGTTGCAGACCGGCATGTTAGCCACTACGCCATGGGACTCCCCTTATTTCACTTTTGAAACATGATTTAATACAACAATTTTACAATTCTTTATGTAATAATGTCATTGAATATGTAATATTCAAATTTGTGACCGTGTATTTCAAGGTATATGTTGTGTTTTAAAGTGGGAAATAAACTAAAATTACAACCGATTATACTAAAGCATTGGAATATGAAAAACTTTGCAAATATTGTTCTTATATATACTAGCAGAAGTACCTGACATTGCTTGGGTTAAAAAAGAAGAATGCTGACATGAACCATGCATTTTTTTACACTTGCCATCACATGAGCTTTGGTTTGTGTGTCACACCCACCCCACATTAAAATGACTTTCTTGTGTTTCCAAGATATATAAATTATATATATATATTTTTTTAAATGTGTGTGTGTGTATATGTATGTATATATATATATATATATATATATATATATAATCAATGGTAATATTATGGTTTTACACTCATAACTTGAAGTTTCATGGTAATCCAATCATCAGATGAGTTCAATGGTTGAGATCTTAAAAACCAGATTATAAATCTGCTCTGCTTTATTAGCATTGAGCACCTTTTCATGCCAATACTTTTCTCATTTTTTCATTCACTATTCATTTATATATATATATATATATATCTCAAGTGTTATGCACAATATATGGCAATTCATGGTTATGAATTAGTTTACCAATTCTTTGAAAGACTGGTGGCAATATTTATGTAATTTTGACATTACAATGTACTTATATATAGTGTGTGTGTGTGTGTAAAAAAAAAAAGTATCAAGATTTTTCATACTTTTTGACACACCTTGTATTCTGAAAAAAAATGTTCCATTCATTCTTCACTTCTATCTTGGTAAATACAGCTTTAAAATTTGTACTTTTTGACACACTTTGTATTCTGAAAAAAATAACATTCCATTCATTGTTCATTTTTATCTTGGTAAATACAGCTTCAATCTTGATAATTTTATGACACACCTTGTGTGTGTGTGTGTGTGGCATATATAATATATATTTATATATATATATATATATATATGAAGAAAAAGTGGAAGTAAATCCAACAATATGTAATATAGTAAAAATTGAAAAAACACAAGTTTCATTAACGAATGATGTTTAATAAGCCTACGCTGACCAAAACAGACAACACACTGCAGCTTAGGCTTATCAAACATGATTCGTTAATGAAACTTGTGTTTTTTTTCAATTTTTACTATATATATATATATATATATATATACACACACACACACACACCTTAGTTTATATATACATTAATTTTCACATATTTTTTCCCCTTCTTGTTTATATCTAAACTAAGGTATTTATTTATTCACTGGTTTATAATAATCTGTATATGTAAAGATATATATGCAAACCTATTTTATATATATATATATATATATATATATATATATATATATATATTATATTATATATTGCATTTCACTTAGCGCTAATACCCTTGGAAAAGGTATGAATCCTACTCTCCCTCCAGCTATGGGTAAATAGTAACCTTGGTTAGGCAACCGGTCTAGGAGAAGGAAGACTCTGAATTCAAACCTGTTGAACTCCGCTTAAGAAATTGATCTTGTGTCACATCCTGCTTGTACGGAGGGGTTGGTAAATATATATATATGTAAAAATATATAAGCAAATCTTTATATGTACATTTGAATTGTCATGTTTCCTTGAAACATATCAAGGAAATGTTTGATACCATCCACACACACACACAACACACACACACACACACACACCATATATATATATATATATATACACATATACATATATATATACACATATACATATATATATATATATATATATATAATATATATATAATATATATACACATATACATATATATATATATATTATATAATATACATATATATATATATATATATATATATATATATATATATATATATGGATTATTAAAAGAGGAATACATTGAAATTATTTTCAATGGACATGCCTCTGCAGGAAATGCATTAAAAGAAAAAGAAAATGTTGTTACTTAAAGCAATTGAGATAAGAAAAAAAAAATTAAAAAAAAAATTTTTTTTATAAGTCATTGGCCAAATTTCAGTTTGACAAACTTTGTAGAAATTATCTTCCTACTGTTACTTCACCTCTTTAATAATTAGGCCATTCTCTTTAATAATAATAAAAAAATGCTTTTTGGGCTTAATGATGGATTAGGTTTTAGCATGAACAAAAATTTGAGCACATTTCCTAAGATTTTATGATTTTCCCTCTCTCTCTCTCTCTCTCTCTCTCCTCTCTCTCTCTCTCTGTGCTTGTTCCATTACTTTCTGATATATATAGAATAAATGAAGGAAAAAACTTGACATTTTCTTTTAAGTTTTTTTTACTTTATTCAATATATTGCTCTGTCCGTCTACTTACTGGCACTAGGCACATTGAGATCTCACTACTGTTTACCTACACATGGAATGATCCTCATTACCATATATATATATATATATATACACACATACAAGGGTCATTCAAAAAAATTTAAGCCTCACCCAGATACTATTAACATATTTATTTAATGCCACATATATATATATATGTATATATATATATAAGGAAAAGTTGACTTACCTGTGAATTTGGTCACAATGGTTAGTAAGTGTGGAATTCAGAGGGGTAAGTCACCAAAATCTACATCCGGTGTGAGACTTTTTCAAATTGAAAGTCAGCGTTCTTTCACAACAAACATTTTAATGCAATGACCCCACACGTGAAATCGACTGCTATTAATCGGTGTCTCGATTAATTCAGTGGATTTAACCCTGAAGATCCTTATGGTGAAACTCGAGTAGGTTATCTCTTGTACCCATTTTATAATAATATATATATGACATGAAAAACAAAATTTGGAGTATTCATTTAATATAACATTTTGCACATCCTTGAATTTCATCAGATAATTATTAGGAAATGATAATTTTTAAGAAAAATAAACTAAAAATTCATTCAATCTCGATTAAAGGAAGAATTTTAAAAATTTCTTCTGAATGGGTGATACTTCTTACAAATAACTATTTTAGAAGTAGGTATATACCCAACCCGTTTACTATGGGTAGGATGTAACACAAGGTCGCAAGTATGAGGCATCCAGTGAGGATTGTATTCGCTATTCAGTAATAATAGGTCTATGAGACTAGCTTGCTAACTATTACAGTATGATGAGACACCCAAGTATTTTAGAAGTGAAATTTTCATATTGTTGTCATTTTTCATCCAATTATTTGTGACCAACTATTTAGAAATTGAAGGTAAACAAATCAGACATTTCATCCAAGATTTCTGGTCAGTAACGCTTGAACAAATTTGCACCTGGAAAAGGTATATTTGTTTTTGATTCTTAAATTACAAACATACATTGGAGGATTTGCTATAGAAGTTGCTTGTATTCAAGTTTCACATATCAACCCTTTTTTTTAATTTATTATTTTTTTTATTTTTTTAAAGCAAGTCTCTTCAATATCCGTTTGTGCTTATTTCTAAAAGAAGCTAGCAGGACCTGTGGATATACCACCAGTGATGCTGTGATAGCTTTTTGATTTAGTGTGTCCTGAGATGCACATTTGCTTTGAATGAGTCCCCAGGAAAATTAATGGGTTCTAACTAAAATTTCTTGATAAATTGTAGGGTTTTTAGCTCAGTCGGTAGAGCGTTCGGCTAGAGACCACAAGTCTCCTAGTTCGATACCGGCCCTCGCCAACTCAGCGTATGAGTAGCACAGGGATCTGTGCAGTAAAGTAAGGAGCTGATGGTAGGTGTGGTGCTCCCCCCAGACGCAAAAACAATCTCCTTGGTCTAGCGCTAGTGAAAAGGGTATAGACTCCCTCACTATATGGCTCGTACCGACATTAGGCTGCCCCAACGACTTTACTTACTTTACTTATTTATGATCTGGGGAAATAACTAAAGCTGTCTAACTCCTACCTTGTAACCTGTCCTGTGTAATTCATTTCTAAGAAACTATTGAAATGTATTTACAGTTAGCTTGGAATAGTAAGGGGAGAGAAACATTGGGACACAGGGATAGATTTTTGTGTGTCAAGGACGCATCTCTGTACACCAGTATGATAATTTAATTATTACAATGTTCGATATGTTTTACTTAAGAGCTATTGCTAAACAATTCAATATGTAAAAAGTATAATCTTGATTTAACCCTCTTACTCTTTTTTTCCTTCTTTTCACTATGTTTGATTGAAACTGATTAGCATTATCGCTTCTGCATGCTCATCCCTTCTCTCTATCTTTTCTCTACCCTCTTTCTTTCCTTCTTATTATAATTTTTCTGTATTGCATGTCCTTTTCTTCCCTTTCTTTATGATAAAAATGGAATGGTCCATTATTTAGCTGAGGTGACTACACTCATAAGAAATAAGAATTTGGTGGCTAAGCCACACAAGATAATCAGGATTTATATTTTTGCATTTCATTTTGAACAATTTGGACAGTTTCATTTTTAACCAGAGGGTATTGCAAGATGATAATGGTTATGCAATTAAAGAAAATGAGTATTAATAGATAGATTGGAAAAGAGAATTGAAAATATTCACTACTTGTTCAATAAACAAAATTGGGTTAATGGCATATCAACCCTTGTGGGTTATTTAATGCCAGCTCCCTCTCTCATATATGTGTGTATATATATATATATATATATATATATATATATATATATATATATATATAGGCAAGTATTGTTAAAAATCACAGAATATTTGTTTTTGTAATCTTCATCTGAACTATTTCTAAATAAAAATAAGACTCTCCTAATTTGAAAATGCAATATATAAAAAAACATACACTGAACATCTTTCATCTTTTACTCATACAAATTTTCAATGTCCTGAAGAAGGTTTTATTTTAAAAAAACGAAATACTTAAGTATCGACATAAAGAGTTTCCATTGTTCATGACATCCTGTGTTTGTTTTCTTTAAAAAAAATTTTCTCCACATACTGTCAGATTAATTTCTTCATCTTACTTCCATAAAAGAACGAGAGAGAAAATACCTAACAACCTACAATCCTCCGATGACAACCAAAAAAATAGTTGAAAGCATTAGGATAAAGAATATGAAACAATTCCTATACCCCAAGTGGATACCGAACTAAGAAAAATAACTAGACGACTAGAAAAACTTCAGATAAAGATCATGAAAAAGAAATATTCTGTCGTTTTTAACAACACTTGCCTAGATAATAATTTGCTGCCAAAATACACAACATTCAATGTGTGTGTGTGTGTGTGTGTGTGGAGTTCTGGTCCCATTTTAAAGAGTAGAGTCTTGAAAAATTGGTATAGTACCACAAGCATAATATTGTATCTAATTAGTATCAATAATACAAATGTACATATTAAATCTTTGCTTTTGATCAAAGAAAGAGATAGTTTGATTTTTTTTCTAAGCTATGCACAACTTTTTTTTCTTCTGCTGATTGGGTGCCACAGTTTGAGGAAAAGAAGTTTAATAAAACTAGCAAATGTATGCACCCTTCGGGTGCAAGTATTTAGGTTTTGATGTATTAAAATATTATATCAAATTAGAAACTATTTAGAAAATGATAAACTGAGGGAGTATAATCGAAAAATAGAACAGCTTTAAATCTAACTCTTCCATCATGTTCAATCACTCCCGTCTTTCATTTTTCCTAATTTATCTATTTAGTTAGATTATGAAGTATTTAATAAAATTACAGTTCTTTCGTCTTGTTTATGGATTTCTTTTAAGATTTATTGAAGAGATTTTTGCTCAGATTTGTTAAGAGAAAACCAAACAATTAGAAATCAATAATACTAAGCACATATTTATTAAATTCGATTTTTTAATATTAATATGCAAATTAGCCTTCTCGTTCACACTGTAAACCACTATTTTGTTGAATATATAAATAAACTTGCATGTTATTAGTATGTAGATCCAACAGTATTAATAAGGTACAACTATTTTATCAATAATTGAGGTTTAAATAAAAAATAAATTCATGGTGAATGTGATGTCAATAACTAAGGGAATTGTGACTTGAGTAGTGATTTAGTTTCGGTTACAGACAGACAAACACACAATCTCCATTATAATAAGATATCAACATGTTGACATCAAGTGAACAGATTTTGTTCAAGGCTATTTTAACTTTTTTTTTATTTTTTAAATTTATTTTTTAACAAAGCTGAATGACTTGCATTTGAAATGTTTAGTTTTTCTTGACTTTTCTGTCTTTTTCATTCCATCCAAGCAAATCGACATTCACTCAGATTTCGTACAGGTTCTGGGTTCAATACAGGCTCTCGCCAACTCACTGTATGAGTAGCACAGGGATCTGATGGTACGTGTGGCGCTCAGATTTTTATAGGCTGAGAAATACATTATTTAGCTTGAAGGGCCAGTTTAGCTCAGTCAGTAGAGCGTTCAGCTAGAAACCACAAGGTTCTGGGTTCGATACAGGCTCTCGCCAACTCACTGTATGAGTAGCACAGGGATCTGATGGTACGTGTGGCGCTCAGATTTTTATAGGCTGGGAAATACAGTATTTAACTTGAAGGGCCAGTTTAGCTCAGTCAGTAGAGCGTTCAGCTAGAAACCACAAGGTTCTGGGTTCGATACAGGCTCTCGCCAACTCACTGTATGAGTAGCACAGGGATCTGATGGTACGTGTGGCGCTCAGATTTTTATAGGCTGGGAAATACAGTATTTAGCTTGAAGGGCCAGTTTAGCTCAGTCAGTAGAGCGTTCAGCTAGAAACCACAAGGTTCTGGGTTCAATACCGGCTCTCGCCAACTCACTGTATGAGTAGCACAGGGACCTGATGGTACGTGTGGCGCTCAGATTTTTATAGGCTGGGAAATACAGTATTTAGCTTGAAGGGCCAGTTTAGCTCAGTCAGTAGAGCGTTCAGCTAGAAACCACAAGGTTCTGGGTTCAATACCGGCTCTCGCCAACTCACTGTATGAGTAGCACAGGGACCTGATGGTACGTGTGGCGCTCAGATTTTTATAGGCTGGGAAATAAAGTATTTAGCTTGAAGGGCCAGTTTAGCTCAGTAGAGCGTTCAGCTAGAAACCACAAGGTTCTGGTTCAATACCGGCTCTCGCCAACTCACTGTATGAGTAGCACAGGGACCTGATGGTACGTGTGGCGCTCAGATTTTTATGGCTGGGAAAATACAGTATTTAGCTTGAAGGCCAGTTTAGCTCAGTCAGTAGAGCGTTCAGCTAGAAACCACAAGGTTCTGGGTTCAAATACCGGCTCTCGCCAACTCACTGTATGAGTAGCACAGGGACCTGATGGTACGTGTGGCGCTCAGATTTTTATAGGCTGGGAAATACAGTATTTAGCTTGAAGGGCCAGTTTAGCTCAGTCAGTAGAGCGTTCAGCTAGAAACCACAAGGTTCTGGGTTCGATACCAGCTCTTGCCAACTCACTGTATGAGTAGCACAGGGATCTGTGCGGTAAATTAAGGAGCTGATGGTAGTGTGGCGCTCAGATTTTTATAGGCTGGGAAATAACAATATTTAGCTTGAAGGGCCAGTTTAGCTCAGTCAGTAGCACATTTGGCTAGAAACCACAAGGTTCTGGGTCAATACGGCTCTCGCCAACTCAGCGTATGAGTAGCACAGGGATCTGTGCGGTAAATTAAGGAGCTGATGGTAGGTGTGGCGCTCAGATTTTTTATAGGCTGGGAAATACAATATTTAGCTTGAAGGGCCAGTTTAGCTCAGTCAGTAGCACATTTGGCTAGAAACCACAAGGTTCTGGGTTCAATACCAGCTCTCGCCAACTCAGCATATGAGTAGCACAGGGATCTGTGCTGTAAAGTAAGGAGCTGATGGTAGGTGTGGCGCTCCACCCCAAACACCAAAACACTCTCATTGGTCTAGCGCTAGTGAAAAGGGAGATAGACTCCCTCTCTGTCTGGCTGATACCAACTTTAGGCCACCCTGACGACTTACATAGGATAACTTATTCTTATATTATTAACTTTCAAAAAGGAGGTGGAGATGAGTAAATTTTTCAGAGTGTTTTTAACTCTTTGTGTAGCAAATTTTCTTGGTGTATATGTATATATATATATATATATATATATATATAATATTATTTTATTTTATATTTATTTATTTTTTTTTTTTTTTTTTTTTTTTTTTAAACCTGTATAATGAGATATTTCAAAGTTCACTATCTATTCAAGTCTCAAATTTTCTCCTTGTGATTTTCTTCAGAAATCTATGCAAATTAAATTTGTTTGTTTTTTTTGTTTGTTTTTTTTTTTTTTTGGTTTTTTATTACTCCTCCTTTTAAGATGATAGTGAAAGTCACAGGAGATTTACTGAGCTGGTGGTCATAAACCTCATAATAGTAAATGTTGATAGTCATAAGTGGTGGTGATGTTAGTGAAAGTAGATCTTTTTTTCTTTTTTTTTTTTTTTTTTTTTTCTTTTTCTTTTAAGACGAGTTTATCAAAATTCATAACCTTCATAAGTGGTTGTAGGGTTATTTTTCAACTATTATTTTATAGTTGAATACATTCTCATATATATATATATATATATATATATATTATTATACATACACACACACACGGTGCTGAGTTGGCGAGGGCCAGTATCGAACTAGGAACCTTGTGGTTTCTAGTCGAACACTCTACCGACTGAGCTAAAGGAGCTGAGGGTAGGTGTGGCACTCACCTCAGATTCTAAAATAATCTCCTTAGTCTAACGCTAGTGAAAAGGCTATAGACTCCCTCGCTGATTGGCTGATACCGACTTTAGGCCACCTCAACAACTTTGTGGAATTCAATAATGTGGTGTAATGGTTAGCAAGCTGGATTTATATACACATATATTAGTGTAGCTCTATTAGTATTTCACTGCTGCATAGCCTAGAGAAGGCAACGAAAGACATCTGTTGTTTTTTTTTTCCTTATATATATAATTATTATTTATCTAATTTTATTTTATTTATTTATTTAATACATATGTATTTTTTATTTTTATTTTATTTATTTAATATTTTTATATTTATTTTATATATTTATTATGTTATTTATTTATTTTTGTATTAGGTTCAATTTAATTATTTATATTTATTGTTTCATTTTTATTTTATTTCAAAATATTAAACTTAAATGCATTGAGAGTTTATCTTACTGGATGTAAATATCTTATTTTAAATATTAAACTTAAATGCATTGAGAGTTTATCTTACTGGATGTAAATATCTTATTTTAAAATATTAAACTTAAATGCATTGAGAGTTTATCTTACTGGATGTAAATATCTTATTTTAAAATATTAAACTTAAATGCATTGAGAGTTTATCTTACTGGATGTAAATATCTTATTTTAAAATATTAAACTTAAATGCATTGAGAGTTTATCTTGTAATATCTTATTTTAAAATATTAAACTTAAATGCATTGAGAGTTTATCTTACTGGATGATGCTTATCTTATTTTAAAATATTAAACTTAAATGCATTGAGAGTTTATCTTACTGGATGTAAATATCTTATTTTAAAATATTAAACTTAAATGCATTGAGAGTTTATCTTACTGGATGTAAATATCTTATTTTAAATATTAAACTTAAATGCATTGAGAGTTTATCTTACTGGATGTAAATATCTTATTTAAAATATTAAACTTAAATGCATTGAGAGTTTATCTTACTGGATGTAAATATCTTATTTTTAAAATATTAAACTTAAATGCATTGAGAGTTTATCTTACTGGTAAATATCTTATTTTAAAATATTAAACTTAAATGCATTGAGAGTTTATCTTACTGGATGTAAATATCTTATTTTAAAATATTAAACTTAAATGCATTGAGAGTTTATCTTACTGGATGTAAATATCTTATTTTAAAATATTAAACTTAAATGCATTGAGAGTTTATCTTACTGGATGTAAATATCTTATTTTAAAATATTAAACTTAAATGCATTGAGAGTTTATCTTATTGAATGTAAATATCTTCTAGCAACATATTCATCATTGAACTTTCAGTTCGATAGTTTGAACACTTTCTTTTCAAATTTTTACGATGGGATAGTGCAAGATATGAGGGGTTTTTTTTTTTTGGGGGGGGGTTTTTTTTTTTTTTTTTTTTTTTTTTTTTTTTTTTTTTTTAACAAATCAACAGATAGCAAATTATCGTTTTAGTAAGAGAAGTGTTGCAAGCTTTCTGTGGTGAAGCCGGAAGTTATCGTTTCAACAGACGCAAGTCGAATGACAAAAATAAGAGATTTGTGCATATGGATCGCGCAACCTTAGTAAAAATAAAATCTAAAATAAAATTCGTAAAATTCAACCAATCAGAGGCGTTCCCGCCTAATAAGAAAATTTATCAACTAGACCTTTTTGGAGCCTATGCTGGACTATAAATAAAGCCAGCCTTTCGGATTCTAACCAGAAAGATCTCATTTGCCTAAGGGAATTCACGTCACCCTTTTAAGAACATTTCGCTTACAAGCTGAAGGTATCTATCTCTCTCTCTCTCTCTTTGAATAACCTATGCTTTCGGAGATAAACCTTATATTCATTCAACTTATGCCTGACTGCTTTTAAGTTGACTTTAAACTTTCACCTTTTCTTTCTCACTTTTGAACTGTGAAATACCAGCTTACATTTTACATTTGAACTTTAAAAAAAGAACTTTGGGTGGAACCTTGCCCAGTATTCAATGCTACCTTTTGTAAACTTCTGTTAATACAATTTTGTTTGTTTAATCCAGAGTTTTGTCTTCTATGCCATTGTGCTTGATTTATTTATGGTCTTTAAATGTTTGAACACTTTTATTGAATAAAGACATCAAACATCCCACACATGTCATCTTCCATAAAATTGGTGAACCCGACGTGCACTGGCGAAGAACAACATCTCACATCATCCACCATAGAAATAATGAGCAATAAATAAAAAAAAAACACATACCTTACAACAAATCGTAAATAAAATGAAACCATGAAAAAAAAACCCTGCACAAGCCAAATCGTTGCTACATAGGATGGAGAAGACGGCAAGGAACATTGGCCTCCATGTGAACTCAGATAGAACAGAGTTCATATGTTTTAAACAAGATGGAGACATCTCCACATTGGATGGTAAGCCTCTGAAATTAATAGATCAGTTCACATACCTAGGTAGTAACATCTCCTACAGAAAGCGATGTCAATATGTGTGTAGGAAAAGCATGGACTGCTATAGACAGATTATCCATCATATGGAAATCTGAAAATGACAGCTCTTCTAATCTGTAGCTGTATCAGTGCTACTATATGTCTGCACCTCTTGGTCAAATGAAATGCTTAGAAAAAAAGCTAGATGAGAACTATACAAGGATGCTGCATGCTGTACTTGAACAAATTTTGGAAGCAGCACCCCACAAGAAAGCTGCTGTTTGCCATTTACTTCCCTTCACACAAACCGTCTGAGTGAGACATGTTGGACAAGGAAGTAAATGGCAATACAGCAGCTTTCTTGTGGGTGCTGCTTCCAAAATTTGTTCAGAGTACACATGCAGCATCCTTGTATAGTTCTCATCTAGCTTTTTTTCTAAGCATTTCATTTGACCAAGAGGTGCAGACATATAGTAAGCACTGATACAGCTACAGATTAAGAGAGCTGTCATATTTCAGATTTCCATATGATGGATAATCTGTCTATAGCAGTCCAATGCTATTCCTACACACATATTGACATCGCTTTCTGTAGGAGATGTTACTACCTAGGTATGTGAACTGATCTATTATTTAGATGGCTTACCATCCAATGTGGGATGTCTCCATCTGTTTTAAAACATATGAACTCTGTTCTATCTGAGTTCACATGGAGGCCAATGTTCCTTGCCGTCTTCTTTCTCCTAGTAGCAACGATTTGGCTTGTGGCAGGGTTTTTTTTTCAAATGGTTTCATTTTTTACGATTTTGTTGTAAGGTATGTGTTTTTTTTTTTTATTTATTGCTCATTATTTTCTATGGTGATGATGTGAGATGTTTTTCTTCGCCAGTGGCACGTCGGGTCACCCAATTTTATGGAAGATGACTGTGATGGGTTTTGATGTCTTTAATTCAATAAAAGTGTTCAAACATTTAAAAGACCATAAAATAATCAAGCACAATGCATAGAAGACAAAACTCTGGATTAAACAACAAACATTGTATTAAAAGAAGTTTTACAAAAGGTAGCATTGAATACTGGGCAAGGTCCACCCAAAGTTCTTTTTTTAAGTTCAAATGTAAAAATGTAAGCTGGTATTTCACAGTTCAAAAGTGAGAAAGAAAAGGTGAAAGTTTAAAGTCACATTAAAGCAGTCAGGCATAAGTTGAAGAAATATAAGGTTTATCTCCGAAAGCATAGGTTATTCAAAGAGAGAGAAGAGGATAGATACCTCATAGCTTGTACAGGCGAAATGTTCTTAAAGGGTGACGTGAATTCCCTTAGCAATGAGATCTTTTCTGGTTAGAATCCGAAAGGCTGGCTTTATTTATAGTCCAGCATAGGCTCCAAAAGGTCTAGTTGAATAAATTTTCTTATTAGGCGGAACGCCTTCTGATTGCGTTGATTTTACGAATTTTATTTAGATTTTTATTTTTCTAGGTTGCGCGATCATTATGCACAAATCTCTTATTTTTGTCATTCGACTTGCGTCTTGTTGAAACGATAACTTTCGGCTTCCACCACAGAAGCCTTGCAACACTCTCTTACAAAACGATAATTTGCTATCTGTTGATTTGTTTAAAAAAAAAAAAAAGAAAAAAAAAAAAAAAGACCCCCCCGCCAAAAAAAAAACCCCTCATATCTTGCACTATCCCATCGTAAAATTGGAAAAGAAAGTGTTCAACTATCGAACTGAAAAGTTCAATGATGAAATATGTTGCTAGAAGATATTTACATTCAATAAGAATAAACTCTCAATGCATTAAGTTTAATAATTTAAAATAAGATATTTACATCAGTAAGATAAACTCTCAATGCATTTAAGTTTAATATTTTAAAATAAGATATTTACATCCAGTAAGAAAACTCTCAAATGCATTTAATTAATATTTTAAACTAAGATATTTACATCCAGTAGATAAACTCTTCAATGCATTTAAGTTTAATATTTTAAAAATAAGATATTTATATCCAGTAAAGATCTTCATGCATTTAAGTTTAATATTTTAAAATAAGATATTTACCATCGCAGTAAGATTAAACTCTCAATGCATTTAAGTTTATATTTT
>CM042156.1:25834510-25922010 GCA_023376005.1 Doryteuthis pealeii
AGAGAAGGAGATGCTCAAGTCAGTAGAGCGTTCCGCTAGAAACCAAAGGTTCTGGTTCGAATAACTGGCTCTCGCTAACCTCACTGTATGTGTAGCACGGGACCTGTGGTGTAAATTAAGGAAGCTGATGTAGGTGTGGCGCTCAGTTTATAGGCGGGAAATACAAATTTAGCTTGAAGGGCCAGTTTAGCTCAGTCAGTAGAGCGTTCAGCTAGAAACCACAAAGGTTCTGGTTTCGATTACTGGCTCTCAGGCTAACTTCACTGTATGAGTAGCACAGGGACCTGTGTGGTAAATTTAAGGAGTGATGGTAGGTGTGGCGCTCAGTTTTATAGCTGGGAATACAAATATTTAGCTTTGAAAGGGCCAGTTTAGCTCAGTCAGTAAACGTTCAGTAGAAACCACAAGGTTCTGGGTTCGATAACCAGCTCTGTGCCACTCACTGTATGAGTAGCACAGGGATCTGTGGCGGTAAATTAAAGGAGCTGATGGTAGGTGTGGCGCTCAGATTTTTATAGGCTGGGAAATACAATATTTAGCTTGAAGGGCCAGTTTAGCCAGTCAGTAGCACATTTGGCTAGAAACACAAAAGGTTCTGGGTTCAAATACCGGCTCTCGCCAAACTCACGTATGAGTAGCACAGGGATCTGTGCTGTAAAATAAGGAGCTGATGGTAGGTGTGGCGCTCCACCCCAAACACCAAAACAATCTCATTTGGTCTAGCACTAGTGAAAGGGGGATAGACTCCTCTCTGTCTGGCTGATACCAACTTTAGGCCACCTGACGACTTACATAGGATAACTTATTCTTATATTATTAAACTTTCAAAAAGGAGGTGGGATGAGTAAACAGAGTAATTAATTTTGCAGAGGTGTTTTTAATCTTTGTGTAGTAATTTTGCAGAGTGTTTTTAACTCTTTGTGTAGTAAATTTTGCAGAGTGTTTTTAATCTCTTTTGTGTAGTAAATTTTGCAGAGTGTTTTAACTCTTTGTGTAGTAAATTTTGCAGAGTGTTTTTAACTCTTTGTTAGTAAAATTTTGCAAAGAGTGTTTTAACTCTTTGTGTAGTAATATTTTCTTGGTGTGTGTGTGTATATATATATATATATATATATATATAATTATAATTTTTTTTTTTTTTTTTTTTTTAAACTGTATAATGGGATATTTCAAAGTTCACTATCTATTCAAGTCTCAATATTTTTCCTTGTGATTTCTTCAGAAATCTATGCAAATTAAATTTGTTTTTTTTGGTTTTTTTAAATATTTTTTATTACTCCTCCTTTTAAGATGATATTGAAAGTCACAGGAGATTTACTGAGCTGGTGGTCATAAACCTCATAATAGTAAAATGTTGATAGTCATAAGTGGTGGTGATGTTAGTGAAAGTAGATCTTTTTTTTTTTTTCTTTTCTTTTAAGACGAGTTTATCAAAATTCATAACCTTCATAAGTGGTTGTAGGATTATTTTTCAACTATTATTTTATAGTTGAATACATTCTCATATATATATATATATACACACACACGGTGCTGAGTTGGCGAGGGCCAGTATCGAACTAGGAACCTTGTGGTTTCTAGTCGAACACTCTTCCAACTGAGCTAAAGGAGCTGAGGCACTCACCTTAGATTCTAAAATAATCTCCTTAGTCTAACGCTAGTGAAAAGGCTATAGACTCCCTCGCTGATTGGCTGATACCGACTTTAGGCCACCTCAACAACTTTGTGGAATTCAATAATGTGGTGTAATGGTTAGCAAGCTGGATTTATATACACATATATTAGTGTAGCTCTATTAGTATTTCACTGCTGCATAACAAAGGCAACAAAAGACATCTGTTTTATCTGAGTTCACATGGAGGCCGATGCCTCTTGCTGACTTATAAAAAAGATGTGGACCATGCAGATGATCTAGCGCTTCTTGCAAAAAACCCTGCACAAGCCAAATCACTGCTACATAGGATGGAGAAGACGGCAAGGAACATTGGCCTCCATGTGAACTCAGATAGAACAGAGTTCATATGTTTTAAACAAGATAGAGACATCTCCACACTGGATGGTAAGCCTCTGAAATTAATAGATCAGTTCACATACCTAGGTAGTAACATCTCCTCTACAGAAAGTGATGTCAATATGTGTGTAGGAAAAGCATGGACTGCTATAGACAGATTATCCATCATATGGAAATCTGAAAATGACAGCTCTTCTAAGTTGTAGCTGTATCAGTGCTACTATATGTCTGCACCTCTTGGTCAAATGAAATGCTTAGAAAAAAAAGCTAGATGAGAACTATACAAGGATGCTGCATGCTGTACTTGAACAAATTTTGGAAGCAGCACCCCACAAGAAAGCAGCTGTATTGCCATTTACTTCCCTTCACACAAACCGTCTGAGTGAGACATGTTGGACAAGTAAGGACAAACTCATAAGTGACATTCTCTGGTAGACACCCATACATGGACACGCCAGTGTAGGCTGACCACCAAAATCCTGCATCAGTCAGCTCTGTGCAGATACTAGATGCCATGCAGAAGACCTGCCAGGGGCAATGACAGATAGGCCACCACTACGAATTTACTTACTCACTCTTGAGTAATCCATTTTGGCCAATACTGTAAGACATGTACATTTTCTTTCTTTTTAGAATTCTTCTTTGTAAACCTCATTATGTTACTTAACATTATCACTGGTGGAACCGTTTCTACATGACTTCTAAGTGGTTTTAATCTATAAAAAAAAAGCTTTATCAACAGGTTTTCATGATCAAAGTAAAGGGAATCAATAATCTGTGACTCATCTTTTCACAATGATCATGCCCGCCCCCCAACATTCTATCTTTCTCTTTAATCAATATATATTGGTTTTTATATATATTAGCAGAATAAAAAATTCCCCCCGGGCGATGTAAAAATAAATTTTTGAAACATATTGCCTGAGGGGTTGGAGTTAAAAATTCAATGTCAGCGAGTTTGTACCCTAAGTAAGTAAAATCATCAAATTCATTTAAAGGATTAAAAAATAAAACAATTTAAAATGTAAACTTTAAATATGTATTAAAATAAAACAATTTGAAATGTAAACTTTAAATATGTATTAAAATAAAACAAACTATATATAGATATATAATACCAGTCATGTATTTATTAAAACTTGTTTTAAAAAACAATGAGGACTGTCTAATGTTGCATGTTCAAATTTTCAGTCTACTTGTTCTATGTTATGACGATTTTGGGTAATGTGACATAAGCAGTGACGTAATTTTTGTTACAGACAAAATCGGAAGCGAATCTCCATTATTAATAGATGGTGATTACCACTTCTTCACAGAAGAAGGCCATTTCTACAAGCAAGCAGTTTGATTGTGAGCACGAAGATGGCTCAGGGGTCCAACTTTGCTTTTAATCGCCCTGTCGCATATATAAGCCCCCTGGCTTCATCTCGTATGGGACCATACATGACTGAGAAGCCCAGCCCTTGACAGGCAAGCCCTGCCACACACATCACATATGTGGTCAGGCTTAAATGTGTCCAGGACATCCATCATGTGTCACTCTTACGTAAAGCCCGCTTCAGGATGGAATGCTCGAGCTGTCTTACCTCAAACTCCCTTACTGCCACCATTAACAAGTCTCCTACACACCACATGATTCGTAGCTATCCTTTCCCACTCATGAACATTTATATAGAGAGTTTTAAGGTTGTTTTTGATGACATCCCTAAAGCATTTTTTGGGCTTGTGCATTCAGATGTTTCCCACATTGCAGTTCTCCATAGAATAATTGCCTCTGGAGTATGCCGTCTAGCAAGATGTCCAGCCCAGCGCATCTGGTTTTGTATGATGCACATTTCTGTGCCAGACACATTGGCTTGTTGCAGGACATCGGCATCTGGTGTTAAGGGATTGCCACCTAATGTTTAAAATATTTCCTGGACATTTGTTTTGTTTTACGGCATATCAACCTCAGTGGGTCATTTAATGCCGGTAAAGTTTTGAAATAAATCAATTCTTAATGGATAATACAATTTTTTTATAAATACATTTTTCTATTTAACCCATAGATGGGACCCTAACAGGTACTACCACTCGGGTCAGAGTGGACCAGGGAGCAATGGTGATGAAGGGGTGTTCCACATTCCCCAAACCTCCAAAACTGGAACCTCACCATCAGATAGAGTTTAACGTCATTCCCGGGACATGTAGACCCGCAGCCACCGCCTTCTAGCACCCATATGATAAAAAGGGGTTGGGGCTTGCCATAAGGGCAATAGGGTTGGGAAAATCATATAGGTGCTAGGGCTTGACGTAACCAGCCGATTGATCGGAGGGGGCCTCTCCGACTGCCCGTCTAGCCCAAGATAGGGTCAAAGTGGAGTATTGCATGTCATGAACTGCTCATCCACCTGCGCTCTATCCTTAAGCATCACGGGTCGCCACCCACGGCCAACAGGTAGCCCAATTGGGGGAGTCTTACCCCTCTGCAGAAGTGCAGTCGGTGCATTCTAACATCCCAGCCGACAGGGCGGTTCTTGGACATGTTTGATGAAATCTCTCTAAGGATTATACTGTACATTATCTTTTGATATGTGCATCTTTTTTGGAATTGGTAACTAAAGATCCAATTCTAAGCTAAGTAATCTTGTCTAGACAGGAAAGTGCCATGACAACTACCGTATTTGACGGCATATAAAACCAAACCCCCATTTCAACAGGTCAGATTCAGGAAAAAAAGTTTTTAGTGTATTTAAGCATATATTGTTGAAAACAGTCTAGCTGTGCATTACACAAGCAGAAACATAGCTGTATACCAGCAATAAAATAAGGATGCATGGAGTTTAGGGTAGGTAAAAGTACTGAGCGTAAGCTGGGTTAGTGAACATCATAGAGAAGATTAGCCTAGGCCTACGGGAAGTCTCAAACTTCACTGATGTATAAGACGCAGGCAAATTTTTTGAGCCAAAACTTTTTTGGGAAAAGTGCGTCCTATATGCCGTCAAATATGGTAATTTTATTCCTTGACCTGTTGCTGGAGATTAGAGTGTAGTATCTATTCGTTTCTCCTTGTTATGTTATTTATTTTGATAATTTGATAAGTTTACAGATAAAGTGTAGTATCTGTTCATTCTATCTTTGCCTATGTTATTTTATTTATTTTGACAGATAAAGTGTAGTATCTGTTCATTCTCTCTTTGCCTATGTTATTTTATTTATTTTGACAGATAAAGTGTAGTATCTGTTCATTCTCTCTTGCCTATGTTATTTTATTTATTTTTTATCATCGATGTTAATGAATAAACTTATAACATCGATGTAAGAATAAATAAAATAACATAGGCACTAAAGGGACAGTGGTTGTATATAATTTGCATATGATGGAGTGGGATAGGTATATAATTACTAGCTGAAGTACCCAGTCTATGACCAGACTAAAAGGATTTTAGGAACACTAGAGAGGGAAGAGAGGAGTAAGAGAAATTAATTTTTATGATAAAAGAAGCTAGAATTTGTTTATCATAATATTCGTTTATTTCAAGATTTTTTTTTTTTTTTTTACATTTTAAAATATTATTAAAAGAAATGTAACCCTAAATTCATGAATGGTTTGAAACAATTTTATTTTTTCTAAAGGCTAGTTTTTGTACTCATAAAGAACTTTGAAGAGTTCCACAATTCAATAGATTTTTGATTATTGAATCAGTAAAAATCAAAAATCTAATTTTGTATTTTTCCTTATTATATTCCAAAACAGATGCAACTCCTTTATTTTATATATATATATATATATATATATATATATATATACTAGGATATGCAGATGGAGGATATACAAAAAAAAGGACATTGAACTACAGACTTAAAACAAAATAACTTTCTTGATAACATAATGTGTATATATATATAGTGCATGTGTGTGTGTGTGTGTGTAAATGTAACTTTAAATTGGATAATTTTCCTGTTCTTTTTCTGCATTGGACAGAACTGCTCGTATTACCTCCATAGAGTTAAGGAATATATTTATAAAAACAGGTATTCAGTTTAAAGCTTAGATCTCTGCTAGCTGCCGTATTGTTGGGGTGAAGGGGTGAGAGGAGGGAATGGAACCTTTTGATTCTTGTGAGTTGGTAAATTTACTTCACAATAAAGTTAAGGAAGCATTGTCCGGAAATTAGATTGTTCTATATGTGGAGAATCCCATAATTACTGTTGTCTTCTGTTCCAATTTTGCTGCCTGCTTATAAAAATGGCCGACTACAAAGAGAAGATTGAGTGGGTTATGCTACAACATAAAATCTATTCAAATGTTTTCTTAGGATTTATTTTATATTACCCCTCACTACTCCTTCCCTCTCCCGGCTCCAAAAAAAGAATAAAGTAAATAAATAAAATAAATCTTTACTCAAATTGTATTATTTCTCTTAACTCTTTGCCTACCAAATTTTCATGGTATTTTTTACCTGTAAGATGGGATATTTCAAAGTTCGCAATCTATTCACCTCAGAACTCATTCTATTCAAATAAAGTCTTATTTTTATTGTAATTTGAGTTCTTCTGTTCAGTTATAATAAGCTAACCATCAGCCACCTATGTACTAAAATAAATAGAAATATTTCTTATGTTATTAATTTTTTGATTCTTCTCAACTTAGGTCATCGTCAGAAGAAAAAGTTTTTGTGAAAAAATGTTTCTAGGGAATTTTTTTATATATCTTTGCCTACCAAATTTCCAAATTGTCTTATTTTTTTTACCTGTATGATAAGATATTTCAAAGTTCAATATCTATTTACCTTAGAACTCTTTCTATTCAGTCTTATTTTAATTTTAATTTGAGTCCTTCTGTTCGGTTATGAACTAACCATCAGTTTTTGTACTTTGCTTGGGTCTGATATGTGTAGAAACAGAGAACTGCTGTGATCGGTTTTAAGTAGGCAAAGAGTTCATTCTTATCTTTTCCATTTGTAACTTTTAGATTCATACTCCACTTTGGCCCTATCTTGGGCTAGACAGGTGGTCGGAGAGGCCCCCTCCGATCAATCGGCTGGTCACATCAAGCCCTAGCACCTATATGATTTTCCCAACACTATTGCCCTTATGGCAAGCCCCAACCCCTTTTTATCATATGGGTTCTAGAAGGCGGTGGCTGAAGGTCTACATGTCCTGGGAATGACGTTAAACTCTATCTGATGATGAGGTTCCAGTTTTGGAGGTTTGGGGAATGTGGAGCACCCCTTCATCACCATTGCTCCCTGGTCCACTCTGACCCGGAGTGGTAGTACCTGTTAGGGTCCCATCTATGGGTTAAATAGAAAAATGTATTTATAAAAAAATTGTATTATCCATTAAGAATTGATTTATTTCAAAACTTTATCAGCATTAAATGACCCACTGAGGTTGATATGCCGTAAAACAAAACAAACAAACTAATACTTAAGTGGCCTACTACCACAGAGATGCTGATTTCTTTTTTCTTCCTTCACCATTTCAAGCTAACTGTAAATACATTTCAATGGTCTCTTAGAAATGAATTACACAGGATAGGTTACAAGGTAGAAGTTAGATGGCTTTAGTTGGGACCCATAAATTTTCTCCAGGAACTCCTTCAAAGCAAATATGTGCTTTTTTATTTTAGAGAAATCCTTTATAAGTTTATCATTGTAGCTAAATGGAGGTGTGCTTAGCATAACTCTTAGGGTCCTAGGAAATGAAATTGTCAACCTGAATTCAAATCCTGGATGAGGCTATTTGCATTTCACTTCATGATAATGTCCTTGGGAAAGGCGGTTTTAGTTATTTCCCTAGATCATATAATAATAATAAATAAAATAAAAAACATAATAAAAACCCTACAATTTGTTAAGAAACTAATAAAAACCCTACAATTTATTAAGAAACTTTAGTTGGGACCCATTAAATTTCCTGGGGACTCATTCAAAGCAAATATGTGCGTCCCAGGACGCACTAAATCAAAAAGCTTTCAGCAACACTGCTACCATATTCAGTTATTATTAAATGGGAAAAAAAACAAAATAGAATTGCTGCACCCTAAATCTGTATTTCAATTTACTTAAGATTGTATACTTGATATAGCTGGATTACATGAGTAGCACAGGGATATGTGCGGTAAAGTAAGGGGCTGATAGTAGGTGTGGCGCTCTACCCCAGACGCTAAAATAATCTCCTTGGTCTAGTGCAAGTGAAAAGGGGATAGACTCCCTCGCTGATTGGCTGATACCGACTTTAGGCCGCCCCAACGACTTTACTTACTTTTACATATGTGCACAGGTTCCAAAATAATCTCCACTATATGCTCATAATGTACATTAATCAAAATCGGCACCATCCTTTAAGATGTTTCAATTCTATTTTGTGCCAGTGTGTGTTAAATAAGATTTTAAAAATTTAAAAAAAAAAATTTTTTTTAATTTAAAAGAAAAAGGGGACAATACTAATAATAATAAATTAAGAATAACAAAATAACAATGATAATATTAGTAATAATGATAAAATTAAGAATAACAAAATATAAAAATATCAAGATTAGCAATAACAAAATAAAATAAAACAAAGGAAATAAAGAAAAAATTAATATGATTTAATATTTCTTAATGGAACAGCCCACCTTATATCAAAATAGGGGGTGTGTTGGATTTTTATTTAGATATAATGTGTGTGCTAATCCCCAGCCTAGATTTATAGACTAAGCGAGGGACTAGCACATACCTTATATCTAAATAAAAATCCAACAGTTTATATGTCTCGGTTTTTATATATATATCGGATATATCAACCACTATCAGGGCAGTTTTAAGAGGCGATTTCATGAAACACTTGAACATAGGCAGAATTATTTATTCATTGATAAATAAACACATCCTCTGAATATTTTTTTTTTCCTATTTCTATACTTACGTACCATTAGATTTATTTCCATTTTCCTTTATATTTATATATATATATATATATATATATTATGGACTCTCTCGTCGATTTTCAACACATGAGGGTTCATACAATGAACACCCACACAGTGAATTGTTTATAGTGGTGAAGGCTTGTGTTGGACCATCCACACTTTTTGGCACACTCGATAGGAAAGAATTGGTGCATCAAGAGTGACCGACCTTAGGAATTTTGAATTCAGAGTTATCCCTCTCCTAGACTGGTTGCCTACCCAAAGCTGAAGGGCCCAGTCTGCCCTACTATTTAACCCATAGCTGGAGGGAGAATATATGGATTCATACCTTTCCCAAGGGTATTAGCGCTATGTGAAATGCCAACAGCTTCATCTTGGAATTGAACTTGAATCGACGAGTCCATTTCCCACGACTCTAACCACTAGCCCGCGCGCCTCCACATATATATATACACACACACACACTAAGAGCTACTATTTATAGTTATTTTCAGATATATTTTATTTGTATTTTATATTCATATTTAACTATAAAAGTTTTTATCCATTTATATTAAAAGTAAATTTTATTGCCATCCCATCACAAAAGTTGAGAGAGAAAAAAAATGAAAATGTAAGAAAGCAAAAGAGAGAAATTATGTAGTCTATTTAGTTATTATGTGTAAAAGAATAAATATAAAATCACATAAACATGAATTTCTAAAATGTCTTTTTGTTACCCTAGCAACCAAAATGTCTTCTTCTGTAGCAAGATCAAGTTGGGTGACTGGTGTTGTTTATTAATGGCTTGGCTTCATGAACAAAGATTAAAGGGGTGGTTCACTTCAAATGCAGGCATGTTTGTGGTTTATAAGACCAATGTGGGACAAGGATCATTTGATCCTCCTCTGTCATGATGAGATGTTGGCGGAGTGGCCTATTGTCGGTATCAGCCAGACAGCGAGGGAGTCTATCCCCCTTTTCGCTAGCATTAGACCAGAGATTTCTTTTGCTGAGGTGGAGCGCCATACCTACCGTCAGCACCCCACTTTACCACACAGAGCAGTAATCTGTGCTACTCATACGCTGAGTTGGCGGGGGCCGGTCACGAACTCGGAATCTTGCGATTCCAAGGTGTGTGCTCTACCGACTGAGCTAAACCAGCCCCATGATGACATGTAGATATGATATACCATAATTATTCCTGCACAACGCACCCTCAGATATAACAAGCAACACCCAACTTTGATCTAAGAAATTTTGAAAGAAAAAAATATTTCTTGTGTATAATACTCACTGACTTTTTAGAATTAGTAGCGGTTAAATCTAACCTACATTTTGCATTTCAACTTTTTATCAATTTGTACATATTTTTTATGTTGTGGGTAAGGCAGACAGTTACTTTTGCCATATTGTCCTGAAGAAGGTTTTATATAAACCGAAACATTTAAACATCGATATTACCACCAATAATAAACTTTCATCCAGTATAACATTCTGTGTTTGTCTACATTTCTCCAAAACACACACACACATACACACATATACATACACACACACACACACACATATACATACATACATACATATACATATACATACACACACATACACACCACACACACACACATCAACCCCTCCGCACTAGCAGGATGTGATACAATGCCAATTTCTTAAGTGAAGTTTAACAAGTTTGAATTCAGTTTTCCTTCTCCTAGACTGGTTACCTAGCCAAGGTTAAAGAACCCAGTCTGCTCTACTATTTACCCATAGTTGGAGGGAGAGTAGTTGGATGCATACCTTTCCCAAGAGTATTAGCACTATGTGAAATGCAAACTAGCCTTGTCCAGGATTTGAACTCGGGTCGCTGAGTCTATTTCCTACGACACCTACCATTACACCACGCACTTATATATATATATATATATATATATATATATATATATAAGAGAGAGAGAGATAGTTGTAGAAAAGTTATTTCGCTACCAAGGTATTGGTGTTCTTAGTACACCATCTTCAGGGGAACTAAGTAAATCTATGTGGCTAATGAAATATATATTCAACTGATTTAAGCTTATTTTTATTCTATATCTCTCAAGAGTCAATTTACTTTAGTCTCCAAAGCTTTGTTCCTTTGAAGTTAGTGCTAAGTCAAACCTATGTTGACAGGCAGAGGGTATTAATGATTCTATCTAGCTGTGCCCTCCCCTCCTATATTTTTATTACCCCTTCTTTCTTTACTTCTTACTTATTTGAACTTTTGGAATTCTAAACTCTGGTGAATCTATTTTTTTTTATATATATACTTAGTGCATTTTATTATATCTAAATTAATTTTTAGTGATACATTAATTTGTTATGTAACCTGTGCAATCATTTCCCTAGGAATTCATCCTTTTTATTCACTATTTACTCTTATTTGGGAATCTAATTATCTCTAACTTGTAAACACAAGAAGCATGGATCAGTTAAGCCTCGGCAAGTGTTTGATATCTTTAATATTTCCCATTTTAATAATAGGTGTTATATTTTGATGCTTTAAATTCCAAATATAGCTAGCTACGGTTGTTGCATTTTTTTAGTTTGATATTAGAGAAAGATGTTTATGGTTTGTGAATCTAGTTTTGAAATCTGATTTTGTACAACCTACATAAAATTTAGTAGTGTCCGGTTTCATGTGTAGACTTTACTGATGCAAGGTAAATTACACCCTTGGTTAAACACTTTCCTTCTACCGGACACATGCTTGGGTTTCAGCAATTGCAGCTTTTCTGTTTGTCTCCTTCCTTATTTCTATTATTTACATGGTTGTTAATTATTTTGTTGTTATTTATGCTTTTTAATTATCCTATCTATACTGTCCATTCAGGAGAAGCTAATCTTTAAGGTGTTCTTATTAAAGATTTTGTGTAGAGTGTGGTTAACTGGGAAATGTTTATTTATTAAATTTATAAATATCTTTCCAATTTTTGTTATCACCTGTAGGTTAAATGGTGGGTTATACCACAGTTGGTATGAGCTCTTTAATTGGTAATTTAAATTAACTTTCACTACTAGCATATAAGCAATGATCGTTTCCCCGGAAACTCGATCTCTCGGTGACTGTAAAATACATAAACAAACCTATGTATTTAATAGTTTAAAAACACCAGTCCCACTACAGCTGTCAGTGGACAAGGGGATAAGATATCAGACAGGCAAACAACCAGTCTGAGTTCGACCCTAGCCAGGGATAGTTGTTGTGTCTACCCACACTGAAGAGGCGTGAAACGCCAAAACACATGTCTGTGGATGACTTAAATATATATATATATATATATATAACCAGATTCGCATCTGATGATTGGGGAACTTTAGACACTTGGTCTAGTCTTCCTGAAATAGGCTATAAAGCAAAAAATCTAAATCAATTTTTTTTTACTTATATACACACACACACACACACACTATTAAGCTGTACCTTAGCCAGGAATAGTTGTTGTGTCTACCCTCACTGAAGAGGCGTGAAACTCCAAAACACGTGTCTGTGGATGACTTATCAATATATATATATATATATAACCAGATTTGCATCTGATGATTGGAGAACTTTAGACACTTGGTCTAGTCTCCCTGAAATAGGCTATAAAGCAAAAAATCTAGATCAAATTTTTTTACTTATATATACACATACACACACACACTATTAAGCTGTACCTATGAGGGTAGATCAGTAAGTCTGCCTGTCAGTCATTGGCAGAGTTTTGATCTAAAATTCTCCTTGTATAATGTTTGATCCATGTGATTAATGGAGAAGATTGAGTTAAGTGCATTGACAACGAAGGAGATGAACAAATAAATATTCATTGTGTAAAATAAATGTGTTTTTTTTTTGTTTTTTCCCTCCTCCTCCCTCAACAGGGTCAGGCATCTTGCCAGGGTATCGCTAGTGGGCAGGTGGCATCTGTTGTGTTGCTGAAGGGGAAGGGACAAATAAAAATAGTTTTCTCTAAGAATTAACATGCAGAAATTATTTCCATCACATTAATGGGGGGGGTAGATATTTTTTACAAGGGGGCAGTCCCCTTCCAATGTAGGGGGGGGGCAAATAGACTATTGATTTATTTATGTACCTTTTGTATATATAAAATATGCCCAATTTTTTTGGCCTTGAGCCACAAGTATGGAGTTTGGATTTGTCTGTCTAGCTCGTTAGCCATTACCCATGCTAGATGGCTCTCGCCAACTCAGCGTATGAGTAGCACAGGGATCTGTGCGGTAAAGTGCGAAGCTGATGGTAGGTGTGGGCTATATAATAAACTGTGGCACTATCATGGGATGATAATATGGACTGTCACTCCTAAATTGTTTCTCTGAATTTTTTAGATGAGGCTTGATAATTTGGATTATTCAGACTATTGTCATCATCTTCATTGTTATCTGTACAATGTTTCGGCTGATGTGCCCTCCAGCCTTCTTCAGGTATTTCTTGTCGGACTCGGGAACCTTCTTTTTGAACTTGGAAACCTTTTTGTCATAATCGGGAGCCATCATGGAACTTTGAACCTAACTATAACATAATCTTTCTAAATATTCAACTTTTATGTGTTTTTAACTATTGAATTATTTTTTACTTCCGTTTCAATTTTGAAAAAAAAAAAAATAACTTGAAATTACCAGAGATGTAAACAAAACACGGCCTACACTGACCGGGTTTGTGTGAAAACATGTAAATAGGTAATCTATTTCTTTTATGTAATTCAACATAAGCATTTAGAAATGTATTTTTAAATTCAAAGTG
This sequence comes from Doryteuthis pealeii, assembly GCA_023376005.1. Lineage (NCBI taxonomy): Eukaryota > Metazoa > Mollusca > Cephalopoda > Myopsida > Loliginidae > Doryteuthis > Doryteuthis pealeii. The sequence goes on from CM042156.1 coordinate 25,848,179, forward strand.
ATGTTATATATTTAAATTAATATTATATATGTGTATACATGCAGTATAAAAATGAAAATGTTGAATAATCTTGTGGTAAACTTAATTTTAAAAAATCTTGATATCCCTACTTTTTATCCCCCAAATAATGGATTCTAGCATGGACATACATAAAATCTAAGACCAGAATCAGAAAGAACATAGAATTTTACATAAGAATGCAAAGTTTATCAAAATTGCTTCAAAAATAAAGAAATGGTCAAGAAATTACTGAATTTCTTGTTCTGAAATAGTCCATGAATTGACAGATTTTTTTATCAAAATCATGTCCACTTTTTTACCCCAATTTCAGGGCTTTAAATTCTCATAACTTTTGAACCACTGGGGATATTTGCATAATTCAAACAGTTTTGAACTCCATTTACAAAGCTCTATATAACTAACGTGATTAAATAACAATAACTTCAAATAAAAAAAATCAACTGGGAATGCTACGCCAATACGCTTGGGAAAGGTATAAATCTAAATATTCTCCCTCCAGCTATGGGTAAATAATAGGGCAGACAGGGCTCTTTAACCCTTGATAAGCAACCAGTCTAGGAGAAGGAAAACTCTGAATTCAAACCTATTAAACTCCGCTTAATAAATTGGCCTTGTGTCACATCCTGCTTGTGTCGAGGGATTGGTAAATATATACATGGGACTCAAATAGGTACTACCACTCTGGGTTAGAGTAGACCCGAAAGCTATGACAATGAAGGGATACTACACGCTCCCCAGATCTCTAGAACTGGAGCTGCAATTTGATGTCATACCCAGGACATCCCTTGGGGGGGGGGTCTTAGCTTTCTGCAGGGGATACTGATGGCATATTCTTAGCTCCAACTGACAAGGTGACGGATAGCGAAAAAAGAAGAGTCTACACAGATGAATTGAATAAAGAGTTTGGTTTGAAATTCCCTGAGGTTACCAACTACACCAAAATACACCTGAAGAAGCCCAAAGGGTACAGTGGTCAAATTGTTGTAAATATATATATATTTACCAATCCCCTCTGTACGAATAGGATGTGACACAGGTTAATTTCTTAAACAGTTTAACAAGTTTGAATTCAGAGTTTTCCTTCTCCTAAACCGGTTACCTAGCCATGGTTAAAGAGCCCAATCCGCTCTACTATTTGCCTATAGCTGGAGGAAGAGTAGTTGGATTCATACCTTTCCCAAGGGTATTAGTGCTATGTGAAATGCAAACAGCCTTGTCCAGGATTTGGTCAACGAGTCCATTTCCTACTACTCTAACCATTACACCACGCCCCTCCCACTACTTGTTGTAAATATAATACTGAAGAGCAATAGTCTGAAGTATGTAAATATAAACCAATGTGGCGTCATCGTCGCCCCCCACCCCGAGTTGAATTCATTGAGTAAAAGACTGAAACTTTGAACTTTTGCAATTCAAGACAGCAATCATCTTAGAAAAAAAAAAGACAAAAAAAAAAAGATTTCAAACTAGACTGAAGTATTATTTCCACAAAGTACGATTCAATGTCAACAGCCAGGATTGAACCGAGAATATTTAATTTTCTTCTGTGCTATTTTAGCCAATGACAACAAATATATACTTGATTACTTTTTTGTTTATTCAAACCAACCAACTGGACAGATTGGGGCAAAGTAGAAGATTTAAATATCATTCTCTCTCTCTCATGATATACAACCTGATATCAATGCTGTAATCTAAGATTGAACCAGAGACATTTTTAGATGTTCAGTCTCATGTTCTCTTGAGCTATTTTGGTTTTTCAACAGAAATCTATCACTTTCCTTAACTTGGCTAGTCATTTGCTAAGATTAGTTTAGCACAAGACCAGAAGTATGGGACACCCAGTGAGAATCAAACTCACTAACTATAGTCTTTTACTAAGCTTAGCTGAACACAAGGCCAGAAGTATGGGACACTCTGTGAGAATCAAATTTGCTGACAATAGGCTTTTACTAAGTTTAGTTGAGCACAAGGCCAGGAGTATGGGACACTCGGTGAGAATCAAATTCGTTGACAATAGTCTTTTACTAAGTTTAGTTGAGCACAAGGCCAGGTGTATGAGACACCCAGTGAGAATCAAACTCACTATAGCCTTTTACGAAGCTTAGTTGAGCCCAAGGCCAGGATAATGGATAATGGGGCACTCAGTGAGAATCGAACTCACTAACAATAGTCTTTTACTAAGCTTAGCTGAACACAAGGCCAGAAGTATGGGACACTCGGTGAGAATCAAATTTGCTGACAATAGTCTTTTACTAAGCTTAGTTGAGCCCAAGGCCAGGATAATGGATAATGGGACACTCAGTGAGAATCGAACTCACTAACAATAGTCTTTTACTAAGCTTAGCTGAACACAAGGCCAGAAGTATGGGACACTCGGTGAGAATCAAATTTGCTGACAATAGTCTTTTACTAAGCTTAGTTAAGCACAAGGCCAGGAGTATGGGACACCCAGTGAGAATCAAGCTCACTAATTATAGTCTTTTACGAAGCTTAGTTTGAACACAAGGCCAAGAGTATGAGACACCCAGTGAGAATCAAACTCACTAACAATAGTCTTTTACTAAGCTTAGCTTAGTTTGACATAAGGCCAGAAGTATAAGGCACCCAGAGTGAATTGAATTGACTAACAATTGTCTACTAGCCAAAACTTGAAGGGGGTAGTCCCCGTGGGTAATGGGTAACATTCTGAATTGTGTCAAAATAATGAGTTCAAACTTCAGTCACACTATTACGTTTCATTTTTGGACCAATACCCTTGGGAAAATCATGAAACCCTTCTACCTCCCAGCTGTGGGTGGTAAAATGGTACCACTACTGTTCTACAATGATGGCTTTGGCATTAAATAACCCATGAAGGTTTATATGCCATTAAACAAAATAGCCAAAACATGAAACTTCAAGCAACAGACTTTTAGTGTTCATAATTATACATTCTTTAAAAGTTTTATAACTGCTCTACTATGATAGCATTAAACACTTTTTTATGCAAACTTTTCGGTAATCTAAACATTAAGCTACATAAATGAGAATAACCTCCCCTTATTTATTTCACTTTGAAGAAGCCATATGTTTTGGTCAGCCATTTTACGAAAATATCATAAAATGTGTTCTTAATAACAATTAAGTTTATTTCAAATAATGCGCAAGCACAATTAAGAACACATTTTATGATATTTTTGTGTTAAAACATGCAGTTGTATTGATTCAAACAAATTTGTATTTTCGGTGTAGATTTACGGTGAAATGAAAATGGCCGACCAAAACATATGGCTTCCTCAAAGTGAAATAAATGAGTAACCTCCCCTTGTTTATGTAGCTAATGTTCATATTACCAACTTTTTTTTAATTGGATTGTTTTTTCTTATATGAGAGAGAAAGAGAAAAGAGACTAGCTGAATTTTTTACCTGAATGAGTCCTGCTGAAATAAACGAGATGATATAAAATGGACAACTTAGAACTTATAGTTTTGAAATGGCACTATTAGGTTAGAAATCTGTTAGCATAACCAAATAGTTGTAATTGAATATTCTAATTTTTACATTGCATTTTTAAAAAAATTTTTTTTTTAGTTTAATATTAGATCATAATTATTTGCATAAGTTATGTTGATTTAAAAAAAATAGTTTTTACTTTTTTTGATTGATTGATGTTTTTTCCTAATCCAAAATCTTAAAAATGTCTTCTTTTTTTTTTTCCTTCTTTTTTTTAAAAAAAAAGACATTTTTAAGATCTTTAAAAAAAAAAAATTTAAAAAAATTCAATCTCAAAATGATTTGAAAAAGAAAAAAAAAAAATTTTTTTTCTTTCAAATAAATTTTTTTGTTCCCATTGAATAAGTTTTTATTGGAAATTATTTAAAAAATATATAAAATTAAAACAAATTCTCAACCGGCATTTTTTTTTTTTTTTTTGTGTGTGTGTGTGTGTGTGTGTGTGTTGGTGGGTATGGGGGTTTAAGTGTGAGCAGTCAAGAAATTTCTTCTGTGATTCACTTTTCAAAACAAGTTCATTTATTTAATTTGTTTTGAATCAAATTTTCATAAAATACTTTCTCAGAGAATGGACAACAAATTTTTAAAAATAATTTTATGATTGAAATTTTCCACATAACCTTCTTAGAGAATACACAAAAGAGAAATAATTCATTACACACACACACACACACACACACACACACACACACACACATGTATGTATGTATGTATAAAATGCCATTTTTAGCAGGCACTATGCTATACATAGATACCTGTGGGCATAAATAGATCTATAACCGCAAAATAGCCAATTTTTCAAGCTTTTTTTCCAATCATATTGCTCTGTTCAATTATTTTGAACATCGAGCTCTCAATTTGGACCTGAACTACTCTAACATTCTTCCATTGGAAGAAAGGACTAACTTAGAATCATCCTAATACCAACTTACCTGGTAACCCATCTACTATTATATATATATATATATATATATATATATATCTTATTATAATGGAGATTGTGTGTTTTTATGTCTGTAACCGAAACTACATTACTACTCAAGTCATAATTCCCTTAGTTATTGACATAACTTTCTCAATGATTTTACTTTTATTTAAACCTCAATTATTAATAAAATTGTTTTACATCATTAAGACTGTTGGCCATATCTACATATTAAAAACAAGCAATTGTATTTATATATACAACAAAATAGCGGTTTACAGTGTGAATGGGAAGGGTAATTTGCATATTGATATTAAAAATTTGATTTTAATAAATATATGCTTACTATTATTGATTTCGAATTGTTTGGTTTTATCTTATTGAATATGAGCAAAAATCTCGGATATAAATCTTAAAATAAATCCATTAACAAGAAGAAATAACTGTAATATTATTCTTTACTTCCTATTTTAACTAAAGAGTTAAATTGGGAAATTTACCACTGAAAGACGGGAGTAAGAGAAAATGGTGGAACAGTTAGTTTCAAAGTTGTTCTATTTTCCAATTATACCCCCTCTGTTCCAAATATTTTTATCTGAATTCTTATTCAATTTCATTAGCCTTTCTAATTTAATATATTTTATTTTATTAAAACTTAAATACTTGCACCCGGAGGGTGCATATATTTGCTAGTATATATATATAATAGTAGATTATTTACTTTATTTTTTGCTCTACTTAGGTATTGAGCACTTTTTACTTATTAGCTTTAGTCTCCTGGTGGTTTTGTATGAATATATATATCTTATATATATATATATATATATATATATATAAATTGTTTTTTCTTTTGGACAAAATATTGTACTAATAGATTATTTTCTGTTGGTACGATTATCTTGGTCTTTTCTTTTTCCAAAAATCTTTTTCTTCCTGGTTGATGATTGGTAGTTTATTTTTACAATCAAACTATTTGCTGGGTTTTTTCTCACCACGGGGATTTACCAACAAGTTTGGTATATTGAATTTTATATATATATATATATATATATCATTAGTCTAAAAAAAAAATAAAGAATCATTTTGTATAGGGAAATAAGTATTGCTGATAAGATATCTACCACCTGATCCTTTTAACAAAAAAATACCCATTTTTGATGTACACTGACATTTTAGACTATTACATTTTTTTTTTTTTTCTTTTTTTTTTTTTTTTTTTTTTTTTTTTTTTTTTTTTTTTTAGCGAGTGGATATTTTTTCTTTTGCAACTAAACCCAGATCTTTATAGTGTTTTTTTTTTTTTTTTTTTTTTTTTTTTTCTATTCTTCTTAGAATATTGATCCAAGAAATATTCAAAGAAAATTACAATTTTCATTGTTTGCTTACAATAGTAAATTATCAAGTAAAACAAATAAATAAAAAAATAAATTTCAATTCTTTTTCTTTTTTAAAAATTTTCTTTTTAATAATTGTAAACATTTCTCTCACTTGTTCCTGCTTGTTTCTTCAAAATCTTCCAAGATTTAATGACATTGCATCTTTTTTGTTTTTATTAAAAAAATGTTTTTCCTTATTGTTGCATGTGTTAAACATTTCTCTCTCCCCCCTCCCTTTCTCTCTCCCCCTCCCTTTCTCTCCACCTCCCTTTCTCCCCCCTCTCTCTCATGTCTTCAAAACTGGTTTCTGTTGTTTCCAAATTTTCTTTTGAACCAATTGACAAGGAGGAGTGTTGCCACTTCCCAGCTTTATTTGGCCATTGCATTTTTTTGTCTCTATCAAAATGATCCGATTGATTAATCTTCTATTTGATTATTGATCTGTTTTATTTCAGATAAACCCCCACCCTCTCACCCCTTCCACCTCCTAAATTTAACTTCTTTTTTTTTTGCTCATGACTGCCTTCCACTTTCCCTCAACTTTCATATATGATTTCCTACACATTCTCTTTTGCCTATTGTTTCTTTCTATCTCTCAACTCCATCACTTTGGCTATCTTTCTGTCTCTTTCTGCATGCATGTATGTTTTGTATGTGTCTTTGACTGTGTGTATGTCTCTCTCTCTTTCTCTTCATGTGTGTGTGTCTCTCTCTCTTTCTCTTCATGTGTGTGTGTCTGTCTGTCTGTCTCTCTCTCCCCCCTCCTTGGTGCACATGTCTCTCTCTCTCCCCCTCCTTGGTGCACATGTCTCTCTCTCTCTCTCTCTCTCCTTTTCTCTCTGTCTGTCTGTCTCTCTCTCTCTCTCTCTCTCTCTCTCTCTCTCTCTCTCTCCTCTCTCTCTCTCTCTCTCCATAGAATAAGGTTTAGAGACAGCTAAGTTTTGGATTGAGTCTTTTTGTCTTTTAATTCTAAAATTCTCTTGATGTCTCTCTCAGTCTCTCTCTTCTTGATGTCTCTCTCAGTCTCTCTCTTCTTGATGTCTCTCTCAGTCTCTCTTCTTGATTCTTGTTCTTTTTATTTTTTTCTCCACTTTGTATTTGATGAAGTTGTTTACCTCCTCCAGCCATCGATTGGCAATTCTTCGACAATCTCCAGTCATACCACTTAATTATCAGACGCTTTAATTAGTTTTAATTTTGGATTAGAAGATTTTGGGTAATTTTCTTCTAGCAATAATTATCCTCTTGTTCTTTATTTATTTATTATTATTTTTTTTTTTTTTTTTTAAATTCATGTCTTTAAAAAAAAGTATTGAAAACATTTTATATTTATTGTACACAGCTTTTTTGCTGTTTTTTAATAGGTTACCTATTTTAAACAAGAGGCTTCAACTTTGCTTGGGGAAATTTCCTTAGATATGTAACCAATTCCAAAGATGAGGATCTTTGATTGATTTTAATGATATGTCAACCTATCTGGACTAGAGGTTAAAGAATCCCGTACATTTATATTTATATTTTTGTGTATTAATCTAACAGTTATTTTATTATCTTAATGTTTCATTTTAATGATAAGTCAAAAATTTCTGGGATTGTTTTCTAATAATTACTTGTATAGTACTGATCATGTTTGTTTTTAATCTATACATATATAAAGGGTAGTTAGTGTGTATGTATGTCCAGAGCTAACTACAAAAATAATACAATTAGTGAAAAAGTAAGTAAGTAATTAAAGTCATCGGGGCGGTCTGAAGTCAGTGTCAGCCAATCAGCGAGGGAGTCTATCCCCTTTTCACTAGCGCTAGACCAAGGAGATTGTTTTTGGCATCTGAGGTTGAGCGCCACACCTACCATCAGCTCCTTACTTTACCGCACAGATCCCTGTGCTACTCATACGTTGAGTTGGCAAGGACCAGAATCGAACTAGGAACCATGTGGTTTCTAGCCGAACGCTCTACCTACTGAGCTAACCCGTCCCAACTGTAGTGACAAAGTATATATATATATATATATATATATATATATATATACACACACACTCACTATCACCAGATCTTGCTTTTTGAGCAAAAATAATGAAGATTTAATTTATATCTGGGAAGATACTTAAACAATTTTTAAGGATTTGAGTAGTATGAGAAGGGAAAGTCATTGGTTGTGTTCGTAATTAAAACATAAATCAATTATGTAAGACCAAAACAATCAATGGATCTGCGAGACTAACTTTGTATTATCCCCCTGTACCCCGGCAATGCCAGGTAGCCACTTCTAGTTTTTGGTATAATTCTATTTCTCTCAAGAAGAATAAAATGTTATCCATATCCAAATAAGTCCTTCAAAATAAAACAAATAACGTTGACTAATGAGAGCTAAATCTCCACATTCTATGAGAAAATGTTTACCTGTGTAAGGTGTTTGACATGCTATACACTGTGGTTGTTCTCTTGTTTGACTATAAAGGAGTATATAAGTCTTGTGTGACCAATGTGCACTCAGGATATAGTGACTTGTTCCTTTCTGGATTTCCATTTTCCTTGCATGGGTTTTTATCAGTATCTTTGTAATTCTGTTGTATATGGTTCACCTGAGGAGGCATGTGGTGTAATGGTTATCATCATAGTGTTATATACACCTTTACTCGGGTGTATATATGTGAGAAACAGACAGTAGAGAGGGGATGAGGGGCTCTTACTTGTTAACTCTACCGCCATATTCTTCAGGGCTGATTTTCCGGGTTGCTTTTACTTGTTCATTCGGGCTCATTTCTTCGGGCTGGCCATTTCTTGTTTTAATAACTTAACAAACAAGACTGGTTGTTCTTCTTTTAAGTCTTTTATTTCAACAAACCCTAGCCCATTTTCAAGCGCGCTGGAGAAACTACTGAGCAAGCAGACCTATGCATCCGACTCACTCTGAATTTCTCGTCGCAACTAAACTAAAACTTCTCACGCATCTAATTGTGCCTTTCGAGAAGGTCAAGCAAATGTCACCAGTTGCCAATCATCGGCAATGGTAACTTTACATTGAACTGTTATTTTCGAATCTAACAAACTCTTAATTCAAAAATATCTGACTACAGTATGTACATAATTCATAAGCTGCCTACAATAGGAAATGGACTTGACCCAACTTCAAATCTTGGATGAGACTGTTTACATTTTTACATAGCACTAATACTCTTGGAAATGGTATGCATCCAACTACCCTCCCTCCCAGGTATGGGTAAATAGTAGGGCAGACTGAGCTCTTTAACCTTGGCTGGGTAACCAGTCTCGGAGAAGGAAATCCTTGAATTCAAACTTGTTAATCTCTGCTTAAGAAATTGACCTTGTTTTGCATCCTGCTTGTGCGGAGGGGTTGAGTAAATAGATTTATGGTTTACCTGAGTTTATTTTAAGATGGTCATTAAATACAGTGTTGATTGTCAACTGGTACTATTTTTTTCCGTCTCCTTATCTCTATCAGTGTGACCTAATGATGATGATGATGATGCTGGTGTGTGTGACTATGTGAGTTAAAATTCTTTCACATGGATTAAGTGATCTATTAACAGTGATGCTGATAGCTTTTTAATTTAGTGCCTCCTGGAATGCATGTATTTGATTTGAATGAGTCCCAACTAAAGTTTCTTAATGACTTGTAGAGTTTTTATCTATGAACAACTAAACCCTACCTTGTTCCCCATAGTGTGTAATTCGTTTCCAAGAAAATATTGAAATGTATTTACAGTTAGCTTGGAATAGTAGGAGGAAGAAAAAAAAACAGAAAAAAAACATGGATATGATTTTTCTGCATCATTGATTTAGTGCACATACCTATCAGCATCTCTGCATTTGTATTTAAAAACCCAAAATAATTTTTAATTCATTTTTATTTCTTTTATTCTCATGGACAACTTTTTATCCCTGAAAAAATATAATTTTTGTATGGTCACTGTTGTACCGGCCGTTCCTACAGTGGAGAATATACACCGGTTCTCACTATAAATAGTGAGACACCGAGTGAAAAGGTTGTACTGTTACCATTTAGCGGCAAGCTAGCCGTTCTTGTACCTTATTGTAAATACACTTGTCTCATTTTACCCTACCTCGACTTGACTTCTTTTTTACTGTTGAACTAACATCACAACAGTCACATATCTCAATGTTAGCATAATTTCTAATAGGTCACCTCTCCTGCCCAGTCAGGCCTATTTTTATACCACCCTGTCAGCTGGGGCGTTAGAATACACCAACTGCACCTCTGCAGAGGGGTAAGACTTCCTCTATGGGACCACCTGTTGGCTGTGGGTGGTGACCTGTGATGCTTAAGGATGGAACCCAGGTGGATAAGCAGTTCATAACATGCAACACTCCACTTTGACCCTTACTTAGGCTAGATGGGTGGTCGGAGAGGCCCCCTCCGATCAATCAGCTGGTCACATGAAGCCCTAGCACCTAATGATTTTCCCAACCCTATTGCCCTTATGGCAAATCCCCAACCCTTCTTATCATGAGTGCTATAAGGCGGTGGCTGAGGATCATCATGTCCTGGGAATGACTTTAAACTCTATCTGATGGTGAGGTTCCAGTTTTGGAGGTTTGGGGAATGTAAAGCCCCCTTTCATCACCATTGCTCCCTGGTCCTCTCTGACCCGGTGTGGTAGTACCTGTTAGGGTCCCATCTATGGGTTAAATAGAAAAATGAGTATCCATTAAGAATGAATTTATTTTTAAATATTTGTCATCATTAGATGACCCACTGAGGTTGATATGCTGTAAAACAAACCAAGCCAAACCTATATTTATACCCCTTCTCAGCATTTACACATATGATTAAATGGTCTCTTTTTGGTCTTTGCATTCCTAATTTGCTCTGTCTTGTCTGTAACATAATGTTCTTATTAAATTGTTATAGTTTGCCATTAACAGAGATTCGGTTTCTCTCTTCAGATGTCCTCTTCACAATCATGTCAATGTCCGTATCATCTTGTCTGTTAAAAAAAAAAATAATAATTCTCCTAGACCAGTTTTCATACCATGGTTAAAGAGCCCAGTCTACCCTATTATTTAACCATGGTTGGATGCATACCTTTCCCAAGCGTATTAGAGCTATATAAAATGCAGCCTCATTCAGGATTTGAACTTGGGTCACCATATTCATTTCCGACGACAATAAAATAATAGGATACACAGGTCTCTTTAGTCTTAGTATAGCAACTAATTTATTAGAAGAAGGTCTATGAATTCAAACCATTTGTTTACTGTTTAAAAATTGACCATGTGTTGCATTCTGCCTGTGGCACAGAGGTTTTGTTTTGGTTTGGTTTGGTTTCTTTGTTTAGTGGCATATTAATTTTTGTGGGTTATTTAACTCTTAACATCCTGTTGAGAATTTTCTAAATCCAGAGCCCCATTCCTTAAGTATTTATCAAAAAAATGGCTAAAAATGTCCTTTTCATTAAAAGTTACCTGTTATTTCCCTTAAATCAAAGACATCTAAATATGTTTAATATTACATTTAAACAAAGGCTATCATTTGGGGTAGATTAGGAAAATGAATGTGACTTTTGGCCAGGTGGAATGAGGCGGTATAGGACATTAAGAGTTAATGCAAAAACCGTCCTTGTAGAAGAACAGTAGGGTTACTATTTAATCCATAGCAGGGTGGATGAAGGCATTCATACCTTTCCCAAGGGTATTAGCCCAAAATCGAACATAATAACGCAACTGGTGTTTGAACTCGCTATGATGTTGCATGGATAGTGAATAGTTGGAGACTTTAAAATCATAATATCAAAAAGGAACTTCCATAGAAATGTTAACATTTTTTTTAAATACTCCTGTATGACTAAGTTATTGCGTACAGTGCTCAGGTGCAACACAACTCGTCTAAGTCTCATGTATAGTACATAGAATAATGTACTAATGTCAGGAACATAAATAGCGTACAGCAATAATATACATGTATGTGTTTGCATGCATGGAGGGGTGTATCAGGTATGGTGTTGGCAAATTACAAGAAGTGATTAACTTGAAAAATATAAATGCAGTTGTTTTTCTTCCCACTTTTGAATTTTCTTATCTTACAGTTGTCCTTGGTTAGAAGGGAGGATCAAAGTGTAGTATCTGTTCCAGATTCTATGCTTTGAGACTTACCTTTTATACTCGGCCTCGGCTGGGGGTCCAGTGTGCTTCGGGCTCTGGACCGGTAAGGTACAATTAATAGCATCGATCCAAGGGGGCCATCCCCTCAGATCGATGCAATTTTTATGTGCCCACGTAAAAACGAGACCTTGTGTCGAGCCCTCATAAGTGGGATGAGCAGGCAAATACCCTTACAGTTGTCCTTTTTTTTTTTTTTTTTACTGCAACTATTGTTTCTTGATCACTCATTATTCTCTGCCTTGTGTCATCCTAGAAGACCTTGATTGAGGTGACACAATCCTCAACATTGGGAAATTCTCTTCCTCTTTCACTACTTATTAGTTTTATTAATCTTCCTTCTTGTTCAATTTTATTATTCATTCTTTGTTTTTTCATTCTCCATTCTTTTTGTTTTCTTTCTTCATTCTTTCTTTCAATTTTTCTTTTTTCATTCTCCTTTTTTTTTTTTTCTTTTTCTTTGTTCTTTCTTCATTCTTTCTTTCAATTTTTCTTTTTTCATTCTCTTTTTTTTTTTCTTTTTTTCTTTGTTCTTTCTTCATTCTTTCTTTCAATTTTTCTTTTTTCATTCTCCTTTTTTTTTTCTTTCTTTTTCTTTTCTTTCTTCATTCTTTTCTTTCAATTTTTCTTTTTTCATTCTCCATTTAAAAAAAAAGTTGTCATTCTTTTTCGTTCTTTCCTATTGGAATATTACTATTGGTTGGTTTAAAAGATAGAGAAGCAATCAAATACCAACAAACAAAAAAATAGACTCGGTCTCTACTGTATATTTAAAATTAATAAACTTTGTTCTTTTTTAAAGAATTACTTAATTAAGTTAAAATATTTTAAACCTATTTAAACCTGAAAACCTAAGGTGGTTACTACTAGAATAGGCTCAGTCCTAATTAGTGATCATCCTCAACACATTAATCATTTGTTGTGTTTTTTGTAAAAAAATCTGTGAAAATAAACCTTTCTTTCTTTCTTTTTCTTTTATTTTTTTTTTTGTTCTTTTTTCTTCATTTTTCTTTATTCTTCCTTTTAATCTTTTTTCATTCTCCATTTTTTTCATTCTCCATTTTTTCTTCTTCCTCTTTCATTTATCTTTCTTGTTCCTTCTTTCCTTTGTTGTTCTTCATTCTTTTTCACTCTCCACTTATCATTCTTTTTTTCTTCGTCTTTCTCTCACCATATTCTACTTACAGAATGCAAAACTTTCTGTCATCATATAACATTGGACATAACTAACCAATTTGTATCCCCCCCCCCATAGATACACGATAAAATCTTTAAAAATTTAGTATTGATCGTTTCACCGATTTTTATTTTTTCATAAGGTTTTCCAAATTTCTAACCTGATAAAAAAATGTCTGACATTAAAAGCCATTTCACTGTCTTTTTTTTTTTTTTTTTTTTTAATTTTTATTCCTTTAAAAAATACTCTATTCCCTATTTCAGTAAGAAAAGAAAGAAAACTGTCTCTTTTTAAGAATAAATATTCTGTAAAAAATCGTAAAATCTTTGTCTGTCACTGGAATAAAGCTAATTCTATAGAATATAAATTGATAAGGGCCTTTTTTTAACATCTAAGTGTGGATTGTAAAAAAAAAATCCCGAATATTGAGACAAAAGTTTGTTAAAACATTACACCAAGTATGTTGCGTCTCTTCAAGGCTTGTCGTTGTTCTAAGCTTGAAGAAAAGTATGAACCAGGAAGAAGAAAAAAATAGGAAGATTGCTGGTACTATAGCAACACTCAAGACGGGCCGATTCATTTCATCAACTCACCTGTGACAAAAACACCTGTGGAGGAACGAAGAGGAAACGAGGCCGTTTATAGTTGATTTTTTTTTTCTCTCCTTTCCTTTCTTCCTCTGGTTTTTGTGGTTTTGGGACAGCAGTTCAAAGAATCATTGGTGAGTCATGAAATTTACTTATCAACTGGCTCCAATATTGTTGTTTTTCTTTAAGAAAAAAATAGCGTTTTGGGACACACCACCCTCAGAAATTTCGAATTAAAGACCCCCCTCCCCCTTGATTTAGATTTTTAAAAATTAAAATGGATTTTTTTATTTTTTCGTTTTTAAAAAATAAACTGTGTGTGTATATGTGTGTGTGTGTGTGTGTGTGTGTGTGTGTGTGTGTGTATATATATATATATGTGTGTGTGTGTGTGTGTGTGTGTGTGTATATATATGTGTGTGTGTGTGTGTGTATATATGTGTGTGTATATATATGTGTGTGTATGTGTGTATGTGTGTGTGTGTATATATATATGTGTATGTGTGTGTGTGTATATATATATATATGTGTGTGTGTGTGTGTGTGTGTGTGTGTGTATATGTGTGTGTGTGTATATATATATATGTGTGTGTGTGTGTGTGTATATATGTGTGTGTTGTGTGTGTATATATATATGTGTATGTGTGTGTATATGTGTAAATGTGTGTGTGTGTGTGTGTATATGTGTAAATGTGTGTGTGTGTATGTATATATATATATATACACACACACACACACACACACACACACATACTTTTTGGAGACACCTCGCGTGGTGTAATGATTTCCAAGCTACATTCCCAGGTCTATGTTAATGAGTTCGATTCTCACTGACAGCACAATACTTCTGGCCTTGTTCGTGCTGCATCTAAGCTAAGCTTAGTAAATAACTAATATATATATATTATACACTTTTTTGTTTGTTCGTAACGATGGATATGAGAGGGGGGGTGAAGTGTTTCTTGTGTGCCATTTTCGCTTATCTAGTCTTTTTTTTTCTTTGTTTTGTGAGGTGGGGAATTTTGGTAAGGTATCTTATCTACCGACTGGACTTTTAAAAACTTAATATCTATCGAAGTATCAAGTTTTTTTTCTCTCTTTCTCCCTCCCCTCCGTCCTTTGTCTATTATTTGTTTGAGTTGAGGATCCGAGCTATGAAGCAGTCACAACGATATCCTCAAATTTTTGTACCTAGTCTTTAGATATCGAGCTCATATCTACCAACCAAACTCTTCAACCTAACCTCTTTATCAGAAAGCTCTTTCATATATATATATATATATATATATATATATATATATAGTATCCAATTGCTGCTTTGAAAATTGAGAGAAAAGAAATGTCTCAGTTTAACTAAGGAATTGCATAGACTTGGTTAAGCGTAGGGTTGGGTCCGGATGAAATCATTTAGATTGAAACCATGGTAGACCCCTAACTCTTTTCCTCTATTAATATTATTATTATCATCATTATATATATATATATATATATATATATAATGGAAAATTTTAGAATATAAATAAGATGATGAATAAGGGTCTGACACTTTCTCGGGGGTTATATATATATATATATATATATATATATATATATATATATATATCCGAGAAAGTGTCAGACCCTTATTCATCCTTTATCATCTTATTTATATTCCGAAATCTTCCATTTGTAGTCTTTTATTTGAAAGCCGAAAACATTTTCTACAGACTACAAAGAAAGAAAGAAAATAAATCCATTTATGTAATTATGTCTTTATACTTAGAATTGTTTGATTTTGGTAAACCATTCCTAGTCAGTATGCGTCTCACTGAGTGCCCTATACATCCTTGTGCAAAAAAGCATAGTAAATAAGTAAAATATGTTTGTGAAAACAAAAACAGAGCTAGTTTACTCACGTGGCAAAACAACCTGTTTTAATTAAAGTTATTGAAAAAGTTTACTTTATATATATATATATATATATATATATATATATATATATATATATATATATATATAATACACGTTTAGTATATAGACTAGGTATAGTTTTTAAACATTTACTAATTTCAAAACTAAACGAACCCATTACTTTTTCCTTTTTTTTTATTCGTTTAAAAATATATTTTTAAACAGTTTCTAAAAGATCAAGAAACCCCCGTTTTTTTATTTTTTAAATTCTATAAATATTCCCTATTCCGTGCATCAGGTGAAAGTCCTAAAAGCTGTATGTATGTACTAAGGTCTGCCAAAATGTTGATTTAGTTTTTATTTTAAAAACGAATTAAAATTAAATCGATTATTATTCATTGATAAAGCAACACTAAAAATTTCATTAAAATCGGATAATTCCGTGATTTTCCCCCGATTTTTTTTCAATCGGGGTGGTTAAATCTATTTTGTAAAATAAGGAATTTACGGCAACTTTGTCATACTATGTACCTATAAAATTGTCGTAAATCTAAGTCATCAAAAATTAATAAATAAATAAAAGAAAGAAACAATGTCTCATCATAACGATGAAATTAAGAAATTAATTACTTTTAAAATACATTTGCAGTGTTGCTAAATTGGTCGGGGGTATTACCTGATATATTTTTTTTTTTTTTTTTTTTTTTTTTTTTCAATGGATAGATTTTTAATATTGTCTAACTTACGGACTTGCTGGAAAGAGTTCACGTATATTTAATTTATTTATTTTTTCTTATTTTGTGATTTATTCTACTTTTACGTCTGTGATCTCTTCATCTTTCTTCCCTTTTCGCTTTTTTTCTCTACCATATCGTATATCAACAAACCTCCCAACTTTTAAGCAACCTTAATCAGGTCTTAAAGTCAAAACTATCCTAAGTACCGAAAAGGTGGTGGTCCCATTGAGTAGTAATTAGGAAAGGGGTCTTGTTACTTCAAGCAAGACTCTTTATGTCCCCCTCTCTCTCTCTCTCTCTCTCTCTCTCTATCTCTCTCTCTCTCTCATATATGATCTTGTCCAGTTTGTGGATATTTTTCAAACCACAACACCAGTTCCACATGATTGCCCAACCCAAAGGCACCTGTTACTAAGACTATTGCTGTTTTCGGATTGGCTATTTCGCCAATACTGACACTGGTGATAATTCTTGTTGTTATTGTTGCTGCTAGGCTAATCAAGTCCCCACCCCCTATCTCTTCCCCCACCCTCCTGTTGCTGTTTTGCTTCTAACAGATAGTTGCAGTAGTCATCTCTGGATGTCTATCTCTTCCAGGCCACCAGTTTATCACCCCCTCTTCCTTCCTGTCTTTTCTCTTGCCTTCTCTCTTTCACTTCCTTCTTCTTCCATTAATTTCTACCTGTAATGCCAGGTGAGGCAGCAGGTCTCACTTGCAGGTATTTTTTCTGGCTAAATGTAAACAAGTGCTTTGGCTTGTGTAGCAAAGAATTGAGTGACCCTCCCTCCGTCCACACACATATTCTCATTCATTCTCGCTTCTTACTCTCTTAAAAAAATTAAAAGCTAAAAACTGGGGAAGAATACTCAGGTATGCCTCCAGTTCTCTTGTTTCCTACATAAACTGTCCTCTTCTCCACCCCCCTTTTCCTCCACTTCACTGTAGCACACCTGAAGGATGATGTTGAGTCCGAATGCCAAACAGCCCTCCCTGCCCAGCCAGTCGCCAACCAACCTGAAATAACTGGTGACTGCTGCTTGTCATAGTCTCTCTCTCTCTTTCTCTTTTTTTCTCTCACTTTTCTCTCTTTATTCTCCTGATTCCAAATCACATGACGATTGCAGTATTAAAACGAGGTGGGGGTTACCTGAGCTAGGCTATCCACTACTGTCGTGCCATAGTTCTGTAAAGAGGCATCAAAGTGCTCCCCTTCCTTCCTTGGTCTCCGCGCCTTACTCCTTTCTACCCCAAGATCAAGCTTTTTTCAAGAACCAAGTATTAAAAGAGGAGGAGGAGGAGGAGTTGAAGAGATCTGTGATCTCTACAAGAAGAAGAAGAAGAAGAGAAGGAGGATGTAGCATTGTGCTATGTTGTCTTTCTGTCGTTGAGGACACGGCCATACCCGACCCCTCCCCACTTCCCGCAACCACCGACTCAAGTTTACCTGCATATATCCCCCCTCCTCCTCTTTACACAGACACTGCCATCAGCAGCAGTAAAGTAACACAGGGGATCCATTTAAAGATAGACTTTTACTTTGCCTTGTGTCACCCCCCATTCCTTAACCAACCACCCCCCTCTTCGTCGTCCTAGCCTCTCATCTTTCATAACCTTCCACCAGAACAACACTCCCAACTTTAAAACAAAATTCAATCCAGGTGTAAAAGAAAAAAAATTTCGTTTTTTTTTAAATATTGTTATGGGGAAAATAAGTCAATGATGAAAAGTGTTAATGAAAAGTATTGGAGATGGACAGGTGAGAGAATTTACTCTTGAAAAAAGAAAAAAGGAAAGAAAAAAACAAACGAGTGAATGAAAAAGTTTAAACTAAAAGAGAGACCCAACCAAAGAAAAAGTCGTGGGTGAAGTTCTTGTGACTCACGGACCATGGTAAAAGGTGTACTGAGGAATTAAATATGGCTTCCCCTTGTTTTCGACAGATATCTGAAGGTGTTCACAGGTGAGTTATCGAGGGACCTTTTTCCTTCCGAGTCGTCGTCATTGTTAATATTCTTGTTGTTTTGTCTCGGGATTATATGATCTACTTTGGCTGGGTCGTATTCGGAGTATTTTGGGCGAGTTTAATAAACTAATCCTCTCAAATGGGCTGGTGGTTGTTTTTGTGTTTGTTATTTTTTTAATTATTTATATATATATATATATATAGCTCTGATAAATTGTCGAAGATTTCTCACCTGTGAATGACTCAGCTGTTTATTTATTTTATTTTTAATCGGAACATCGCAGAATACAAGTTAAAAAATATATCGTTTCGTTATTTTATTTATTTTTTAAAAGATTTATACGTTGAAAAATTTATACTAATGACAAGTTTTTCTTTTGTTTGTTTGTTTTTTTTCCATTCTACAACCGTTGTCGCTCAGGTGTAAAACAGTCTATAACTTTATAGACTTTAAAATTAAATAATAATGAAAGGAAATTAAATTTGTCCTAAAAAAAAGTTGTTTTTTTTTAAAAAAAGTGACTGCAAAAAATAAATGTACGATGTTAAATCGTGTGTGACTAGAAGTTCAACGACGATAAGCACATGTGTGTATTTTATATAAGTATATCTCTCTCACCTTGTTTGTCCATTGTCACATTTCAGACTCTTTGATTATTTAAGAAACATTTTTGAATTCTTTGTCCCGTCCCATTAAGGGATTTTAAATTTTTGTTATTCTTAATGTTTATTACTTGAAAAATGTTTTATCTATTTTTTTTACATTCAAACGTCTATCCATTTTTTAAAAAAATTTTAATAAATGTTCTAAACTTTTTTCTTTCTTAAATTCAAAAATTCTTAGAAATGGATTTTAATTTCAAGACGTGATTTATCTTTTTATTTTATTTTATTATATTTTTTTTTAACTTTAAGGCATAGTTCCTGGTTCTTTCTTTAAGAACTAAAAAGGATATCAAATGTTTCTTTAAAGAATGACTTTAAAAAAATCATACATGTTCGTTAAAAAGTGGTTAAAAATACTTTTTTTGTGTGTGTATGGTCCAGTGCTTGCAGCAAGAAATGATTTGTTCAACATGACCCATACCAATGTCGATGTGTAGAAGAAAAATGATTATTCAAGACTGACAGTTTTTAATTATATATATATATATATTTATACAGATTAAAAAAACAACTCTTTATACACATCTTTTTCATTACTAAAATTAAGCAGTAGGGTCTTAGAGAAATAGATTTGTTTTTATTTGCCATATATACTTGTGTATAAGTCGATCTTCTGATTTATGGTAACAATATTTAATTTATGGAATTTTTTCTCTCTCTTAGTCCTTTCCATTTGCTTGAATTTCGACCTTACAATAAAAGATTTTCTTAATTCGAATTTTGAAAACTAATTTTATGTACAAGCATACCTTATTTTATTTGTTTAGAATATACTGTTTTGAAAGTTTCTCGACTTTTTTAATTTAATTTTTTTTTTTTTTTTTTTTTTTTTCATTCCCAAAATATGGACTTTACCCCACCATCTTTTCTCTCTTCACTTAAGAAATTGTCAATATTGAAACTAAATCATTTAAACGTGTTGTTTTTCCCCGTTTAATTTTAATTTTCCCTCAAATATGCTCTTCTTATATTTCTTAATCAGTAATGTCTCGACAGGTGGGGAACGAAACCTGTAAATTCCTCTCTATAAAAATTCTTGGGGTTGGAGAATAAAGAAAAGAAACTGCGCCGGTGAGACAAATTCAGACGAACGGAAATGGGTGCCAGGTCGTGTTCGGTGACGACGACGGCTTTATCTCCTTCCTCTCTGTCCTGTGAATAGTTTTTAAAAAAAACTTTCTTTAAATAATGGGTTGATTGTCTGTAGTGCAAGCTTCACCTTTCTTTCTTTTCTCCTTTATTTGACTTGTCTTTCTTGGATGACAACGGGTCTTCGGATATCAGGAAAAACAGAAAATACTCTCTCTCTCTCTCTCTCCTCTCTCTCTCTCTCTCTCTCCCTCTCTCCCTCTCTCTCTCTCTCTCTCTCTCTCTCTCTCTCCTTCTCTCTCTCATAAATATGCCTTTCTATCTTCCGGACTCCTTCATCTTTTTCTTTCTGGTTTTATGTCATCCTTACTCTTTTATTTCACTCTCACACTCGATTGAGTGATACCCCTCTATCTCTTTCTTTCTTTCTTTCTTTCTTTTTTTCTGTATCACTCCTCCGTTTTCTCTTTTTGCTCTCACCTGTATTCTTTCTTTTGCCTTTTTCTTTTTTTTGCTTTCACCCACCCCGCCTAGTTTTCTAACTTTTTGGCTCCTCCCATTTTCTACCTTTTCTGGACCCCCACCCAATCTTTTCTCTCTGCTTCTTCAAACCTCCTTCTTTCTCTCTCTCTCTGTTCCTCATCCCTCCTCCAATCTCTTTTTTTTTCTCCTTATGGTTCCCTGTCTCTTCGATGTTTATTCTATATTCCTGGTTTCTCTCTTTCTTCCTTACTCCTATCTTACTCTTAATCCTACTGTTTTTTCCCTTTTTTTCTTTCTACTGCCTCCCCCCTCTCTCTCAATAACCTTTCCTACATCCTGCCCTTTGTCCACTACCATTTGTTGAATTTGAAGAAGGCCACATTGACATGTTGTTCCAAACTAATTAACATATTTTAGGGAATTAGTATTCACTAGTACATAGACACCTACAAATTGCAGATGACAAGAATCTCCTATCTCTATTCCACCGCCCACCCACCTCTACTTTCTTGTGGGTTGCTTTGTGGTTTCAAATGAGTTGCTTAAATCAAAATTCCTCATTTTTCTTTTTTTCTTTCTTTTCTCTTAAAAACATAATTTTAAGAATTCAGAACACACACACACACACACACACACTTTTTAATGCAGCAAAAACATCATATCAGAGCAATACATTTAAATTACCAAACTTAGAGAATAAAGAAGTATCCAGTCCAACTTGCTTAGAAGATTCTTATGGAATTGAATATCATTTCTTATTATCCAAATTCTCAGTAAAATTGAGATAACTATAAAAATGCCAATTAGAATTCTTCACTTCTTCCTAAATAGAAGAATCATTATAATCATGGACCACTATTACAAGAACCCCACCAGGATATATATATATATATAATAATAATAATAATAAAGTTTTTTCACTCAACAAATGGACTCTCCACTTCTAATACACTTATCTGCCCGGATTATAGTGGCTTGTCCAAAACTTTAAAATTCTTATAAATTTTTTAAACTTTCTAAAAACGATTTCTTAACAATAAATTTTCTCCTGACAATGGCCTGAGGTTGAAACTAGTTGAGAAAAATAAATATAAAAGAAATATTCCTGTTTTTCTTATCAATTTTTGTTCATCTTATATATATATTATATATATATATATATATTAAATTCATATTTTATCTTTCACATCTACCTATGATAATCAGTAAATTTTAAACCTGAATTAATTTTGGTTTACATTTAGTTGAACTAAAATTGTTAGAATGATTTTGACATCAGACTTATTCCACACATAGTCACTATAAAAAAATAAACCATTTCCCAGATACTTTCTCTGGATCTTCTTTGATTTTAAGTTGGCAGATCTTTTGGGCTCTGCAGTAAATAAATGAACCAAAATTCTTATTCTTTATTTTTCTCCTTAATAAGATATTGGGTTCTGGTTTTAAAAATGGTTTAGTTCTCTCTACAGCATTGAGACTCTAACCAAACATAAATTTGCATGAAGTTGTAAAAGGAATGTGCTAATTTTTTGACTGCTCATTTAGATATATAATCATCTTACATATATATATATATATATATATATATATATATATATATATATAATACACACACACACACACACATACACACACAAATATTATCCATGAATAAAATACACCTCTAGCAATTTTTTTTTAAAACAAAAGATCCTAGGATTTTATTTATAGAAAAACGATATTATGAAAACATTATTATGCATTACCAAACTCTACTGCATTGGAACTCTGTAACCAAAAATAAAGTTGCCTAAATTTTTAAGTAATGTGCTTATTTTTTTACCACTTATATATATATATATATATATATATATATAATATATATATATATATATATATATATATATATATATATATATAAAGATTTTTGGATGTTTGTTTATTTTAGAAGCATTGTTGAATAAAGTATATATTATTATTTATATTTTTGCTTGAAGGCAATTACAATGCGTATATCGCATAAAATTCGATAATTATAGAAGTTAATAATGACAAGTGAATTTCAGTAAAGAATTATTCTGTGTGTGGAATGTTCTACACACAGAATAATTCTTTACCGAAATTCACTTGTCATTATTATCTTCTATAATTATCAAATTTTATGCAATATACACATTGTAATTGCCTTCAAGCAAAAATATAAATAATATGCAATTATATGTATGAATAAGTACACTCCTAAAAATAAAATAAAAACTGCTTTCTATTCATATTTTTGGTTATGGTTTCAGTACTGTAGAGTTTGAAAATAAATAATACCTAATTACACCCATTTTGATTGTTTCACGTTCTATTAGAACTCTCTGAAAATAAAGATTTAAAAAAAAAAGGTCTTCCCTCATTTTTCTTTTTTTTTTTTTTTTTTTTTTTTTTTGTCTTCCCTGCAAAAATCAATAAGATTATTTTTTGTTTTTTTTTTTGTTTTTTTTTTTATACCAACAAGAATTAAGTGTTCAAGTTTTAGTGATTGTGATTAGAAATAATTAAAAAAAAAAAAAAAAATTCTTGTAAAAACAAAACATTCCAATTATTTACTTTTTTTTTTTTTTTTGTTGTTGTTGTCTCTCTAAATGATAATCTAATTTTTTGGCTATTTTAAAAATCCTGCTGAGGTGTTAAATATTTTGTAAATTTCTAAAATTAATTTTAGGAATTTTTTTTTTTTTTTCTTTCCCAGATTTTTATATACCAAAATCCTTGCTTGAATTTTTTTAAAAGTATTTTTGAGTTTTTTAAAAGTTTTTTTTTTAATTTTTAATTGAGTATCCATTAAGAATGAATTTATTTCAAAACTTTGTTAGCATTAAATGACCCACTGAGATTGATATGCCATAAAACAAATTAAATGAAACAAATCTAGTAAAAGACATTATCAAAACTCTGTAATCAAAAATAAAGTTACATAAATTTGTAGGAGTGTGTTTATTTTTGGGCTGCTATCCATTTATGTTTTTGGTTAGTTTCCATACTGTAGAGTTTAGAAATGAATAACTAATTACAGCTGTTTTAACTGAATAGTGTTCCACTATAAATAAGATTCTAGTTTCTTTGGTTTAGAAAGAGAATTAACTTTTTATGATTAAAAAAAAAAAAAAAGTAGCAAAGGTGTACTTTTTTCTTATGAATTCAAAATTAATTTTAAAGAAAGAAAAAATGCTGACACTTTCAAAGGAAAGGAAACTGTCAAAATCAGTATTATTTTTTTATCAAATTCTACAGCATTGAAACTAATAAAAAATATGAATATTTTCAGTCCCAAAATAAGTACATCTCTTTTACACTCACACACGCACACACACTTTTAATTTTGTTTACAAAAGTGTTGAAATTTTGTGCATTTTTCATTAAACTGTAGAGTTTGGTCATAATAGCAAATAATATCCATTTTTCACTGTATAATGTTCTACTAGAAACAATAAAATTGGGATATTTTTGTTTTTAGAAGGAAAATAACTTTATTAAAAAATTGTTAGGGGAGTAGTTATTTATAGATAATACTTGCTTACATACAGGTGCATGCACACGTGTGTGTATCTGTATATATACAGACATTTTTGAGATCTGTTTCTGACCAATATTCTTAATTTAATTCAATGTAGGTTTTTCTTTTTTTATTTATATATATATATATATATATATATATATATATATATATATATATATATATACTTCTTTTTTATATACAGATCTTTACTATAGAGATCAGAGTTTTTCAACCTTTTACATCTCATGGCACAGTGATCTGGACAATAAATTGATCGAGGTACACCATCAGTATATAAACATATGATTATTTTATCATTTAAATTTTAAAAGAAAAGGAATAGTGAAAATGTGCTACAAGTGTAGCATAATTAAAACAAAAAATATTTAATTAAAACAAAAAATCTTAAATTAAAAGAATAAAAATATAAGAGGATGATCAACCGTCCTCAACACCCACAGCACACCCACTGAAGCTTCACGGTGCTGCAGCACACCAGTTGAAAAACCGTTATATATTAATATTCTGTGACAGTTTTTACCTATAATATTACATTAATTAGTTGGAGGTGCATGGTCTAATCGTTAGTCATAGGAAATGGACTTGTCAACCAGAGTTCAAATCCTGGACAAGCTCCAG
Organism: Doryteuthis pealeii; assembly: GCA_023376005.1. Taxonomy (NCBI): domain Eukaryota; kingdom Metazoa; phylum Mollusca; class Cephalopoda; order Myopsida; family Loliginidae; genus Doryteuthis; species Doryteuthis pealeii. Next base: position 25,872,897 of record CM042156.1, read on the forward strand.
TTCACATAGTGCTAATACCCTTGGGAAAGGTATGAATCCAATTACTCTCTCTCCAGCTATGGGTAAATAATAGGGCAGACTGGGCTCTCCAGTCTAGGAGAAGGAAAACTCTGAATACAAACCTGTTAAACTCTGCTTGGGGTGGTCACTACTAGAATAGGCTCAGTCCTAATTAGTGATCTATTTCCCTAAAACATCTTAGTTGATTTGAAATAAAACTTATAGATCTTATCTTGTCAGTGATGTCAAAAAAAACCCCATGTAATAATGAAAAGTATGAAAATAATGAGGGGCTGGGTTAGCTCAGTTGGTAGAGTGTTCGGCTAGAAACCACAGGGTTCCTAGTTTGATACCGGCCCTTGCCAACTCAGTGTATGAGTAGCACAGGGATCTGTGCAGTAAAGTAAGGAGCTGACGGTAGTTGTGGCGCTCCACCTCAGATGCAAAAAAAAAACAATCTCCTTTGTCTAGTGCTAGTGAAAAGGGGATAGACTCCCTCACTGATTGGCTGATACCGACTTTAGGCCACCCCGACGGCTTTACTTACTTTTTATGTATTTACCAACCCCTCTGCACGAGTAGGATGTGACGCAGGGTTCAACAGGTTTGAATTCAAAGTTTTCCTTCTCCTAGACTGGTTACCTAGTCAAGGTTAAAGAGTTCAGTCTGCCCTTCTTTTTACCCATACCTGGAAGGAGAGTAGTTGGATGCATACCTTTCCCAAGGGTATTAGCGCTATGAGAAATGCAAACTGTCTCATCCAGATTTGAACTCTGGTCGATGGTCCATTTTCTAAAACTCTATTACACTATACACCTCCATAACTTCTTCTTTTTTTTTTTTTTTTTTTTTTTCTTTTTTTTTTTTTTTGTATCTATTTTTTTTGTCTTCAATTTGTCATAAAAAGAAACAGAATAATAACAAGTGGATCCAGCCATGTTGATGCATTCGACCATCTGCTGCTTGAACAGCACACTAAAATCAACATGGCAATAAAAAGTTAGAGTACATAGATCCCACCCAGAAGACTCTGAAACAACATAGAGCCGATACTAGAGTTACTTTTAGCTAGGGGACTGGCGGGGAGGGTGACACTTTGATCTTGGCAGAAGTGCGCATTTACCCAATACCTCTGCCACGAGTTGGATGTGTTACAAGGTCAGTTTTTAAGCAGAAAACAGATTTGAATTCAGTACCCCCCCCCTTTTTTTTTCTTCCCTTCTAGTCTGGTTGGCATACCAAGGCTAAAACCCCAGTCTGCCCTACTATTTATCCATAGCTGGAGGGAGAACAGATGAATTCTTGCCTTTCCACAGGAGATTAGTGAGAATGAAATGCAAACAGCCTCATCCAGGATTTGAACTCTGGTCGCTGATTCCATTTCCTATGATGATAACCATTACGCAAAGTGTGCCTCCTTAGCAGAAGTGTCAATGTATAGATAAGTAGCCCTATGATATTTTTACAGGTACTATGCTAGTGTTACCATTTTTTGCAGTTGGGTGGATTTGAGTTAATAATTTTCATGCTTGCCTGAAGCGGGAGGGGGGGTGACGGTGACATAGTAACTAATGTCCGGTACTGTAACATCATGATTAGCGGGTTTGAACTCCAGTCACGCTATCACATTCACTTTCGGACTAATATCTTTGGGAAAGGTATGAACCCACCTCATTCCCCCAGCTATGGGTAAATAGTACTACTACTGTTCTACTACAAGGATGGCTTTGGCATTAAATAACACACAAAGGTTGATATGCCGTTAAAAAAAGAAACCTGCTAACCAATCATCCTTGCCTGACCCATGTAGATGTCAGTTTATCTAAAGCCATTTAAAAAAAAAAAAAAAAAAAAAAAAAAGTTTTTGGTGGTGAAAATGAGGATTCATTTCTTTTCAGACCATTGTTAATATGGCCCCAAAATGTCTCTATAGAACAATTGCTTTATACATTATGACCATTTTTGGAACTACTTTCTTCCAAGAATAGTTTAATTATTTACCGTTTCTTTTCCCCATTTCATATGGTTTCTATTCTTGCATGAGGGTAGGCAGTGAAATCAATTGTCTAACTATCAATATAATGTAGGCAAAAATAATTTGGTATGTTTGTATTTAAGCAAAAAAAAAAAAAAAAAAAAATGCTGAAATGAGATATATATATATATATATGTGTGTGTGTGTGTGTGAAGAAAGTGGAAGTAAATCTGACAATATGTAATTTTATTAAAAAATGAAAAAACACATCACTAGTAAACATGTTTCGATTTTTTTTATAAAATCTCATATATATATATATATATATCTTTGACTTTAAAGGAACAATTGAAATCTACCTTTTTTTATATATTTATTTATCTATCATTGGAAGAATTTACTTTAAAAACAGACCCTGTAAATAAACAAAGAAATACAGTTTTTAGAACATTCCAATTGACTGAGGAATTATTTTTTTTCTTGTGTCTGCCCCAACATGAAATATGAATTAGTCACTCCTTAAAAAAGAACAACAAAAAACTGTTAAAATAAAAAAAATTTTTAAAGTCACTAAAGATAGAAAAAAAAAAAAGCTTTTAGACTCAATGTAACAAAAGAAAAAAAAATTAAAGCCGCTTAACAAACGTGTCTTTTGTTATAATAATTTTTTTTCTTCTTCTTTGCTAGAACATTCTCTTTTCATTGGAGCAATTCTACAAGAAAGGATTACATCTATCTTTCACAAGTGAACTCTAAATATTCTCTAATATTCATAAGTATATTTTCGTAATTCTTTGAGGAAAAAAGGGAAAGATAAAAGCATATAATGTAATTATCATTGGTGTATAAAAATGAAATCTTCAAACTAGGTTCAAATTCCAGTCAAGGTAGTTTAAGTTCCCTTTAAATTGATTTTCTTGGTAAAAGGCATCTATCACTTTTCCCTCTGTCAATGGGTAGTCAGACTAGGCTTGGTGGGCAACCAGTCTAGGAGAAGTATAACTCTGAATTCAAAATCAATAGTTGGAGTCTCTAAGGCAGTCCATTCTGGCAACTCTTGTAATGACACTGGTACCATGTCATATCTGCTTTACTCTTTTCTTGGACAAAATTAGTTGCATAGAGAGGAAAGGCTTGCCAATCTTCTTTTGAATCTATCTATAAAATAGTGGATTCTTAGCCTTGGTGGGGAGCCAGTCTAGAAGAATAACAACTCTGAATTCAAAGCTTAGAGCTGGAGTTCCTAAGGCAGCCCATTCTGGCAATTCCTGAAATGACACTGGTACCAAGTTATATCTGCTTTTTCTTTTCTTGGACAATTGGTAGCATGGAGAGGGAAGAATTGCCAATGTTCTTTACAGTTTTGCTCTCAGACTTGTGCCAAGATCCATCTGCGGATCCATGGTCTTTTCAACATTAATGGATGCCACAGATGACCTTTTGTATGCATCGTAAACATTTTAAGCTTTTGGTTAGCTCAGTCGGTAGAGCATTCGGCTAGAAACCACAAGGTTCCTAGTTCGATACCCGCCCTTGCCAACTCAGCGTATGAGTAGCATAGGGATCTGTGCGGTAAAGGAGCTGATGGTAGGTGTAGTGCTCCACCTCAGATGCAAAAAATAATCTCTTTGTCTAGCGCTATTGAAAAGGTGATAGACTTCCTCGCTACCTGGCTGATACCGACATTAGGCCGCCCCAATGACTTTACTTTACTTACTTGATGAAACCTGAAAGTTAGGATTTTTTCCTCTAAGTTTATATAATGCCAATGACATAATTTTCCACAAAAAAAAGAAAAAGAATAGCAACCATTATAGACTATTTTAGTTTCAATTATAAATGATGGGATTGTTTATACAAGGTGTGTCAAAAAAGTAACAAGATTTTTTGTACTTTTTGACACACCTTTTATGCTGAAAAAAATAACGTTCCATTCATTAACTTTTTTTTAGAATACAAGGTGTGTCAAAAAAGTACCAAGTTTAAAGCTGTATTTACCAAGATAGAAATAAAGAATGAATGGAACGTTATTTTTTCAGAATACAAGGTGTCAAAAAGTACAAAAAATCTCGATACTTTCTTGACACACCTTGTATATATATATATAAATACGTAAATAAATAAAAGAAAGCTGTCTGTCTGTTTTGTTTGTTTGGACAACAACTGAGTCCTTTTATAAAGGAAAATTGGAAACCAGCAAAGACTAAAATTCAATTTTAATGCACACTCTATTTTCTTAGGTTTTAAAAAAAAATTTACCACTCATTTTCCATACGAAAAGCTAAATGAAATAAAAAACCAACAAATAAGGATAAGATATAATAAAAAGCAAATGTACAAAAAGTACAAACAAGAATAATAATAAAAATAAACAACTAAAAAAACGGGGGGGGGATCATTGCTATTTAATTTAAATATCAAATATACTCTAAATATCCAATAAAGCTATTTGTTTAAATAATTTTCTCTGATCATGTATAGCCAAAATATACTATAAGTAAATTATTAGAGGAAATAAAACAAAATTTAAACTTAACATATTTGCTTAAATAAATAAATGAAAGGTAATGATGCTTTTTTTTTTTTTTTTTTTTTTTTTTTTTTTTTTTTTCCTCCCATGAGAATCGTCATGGAGCAATTCTGAGAGAAAAGACCTGCATCTTTTTATCTTTCAAAAATAGTCATCCATATTTATTTTGCAGGTTGAAAATATTCATTTATGTTAGTTTATTGTGCAGTTGATCAGTCTGGTTGTGAATGTTGTTTTCACACAGGCTCAACTGGCTGAGCTAGAAGTATTATTTTTGCATTTATTGACATTTTTTACATGGAATATTTTAATACAAAATATTTAAGGAATGAGACAAAACAAAGAAAAATTTTAATTCAATCAAAATAAAAACAAGAAAGATATTTAAACCATTTTCATTTTGGTAACTCTGTGATGCAGATCGCTTTTTGATTTAATGCGTCCTGGGACACACGTTTGAATGAGTCCCCGGTAAAATTTATGGGTCCCAACTAAAGTTTCTTAATAGATTGTAGGGTTTTTATTTATGATCTGGGGAAATAACTAAAGCCATCTAACTCCTACCTTGTAACCTATCCTGTGTAATTTGTTTCTAAGAAACTATAGAAATATATTTACAGTTAGCTTGAAATGGTGAGGGTGAGAAAAAAAAATACACTGGGAAGCATGGATATGATTTTATTGCGTCCTTTTAGATTTTTGTGCATCAGGTACGTGTCCTGCATCCCTATCAGCATCACTGTTTATATTCATAAGAATTCTTATTAAAAAAAGTTTAATTAAATTAAATAATTGTTTTGCTTCATTTCTTAAATTTTTGTATTTTGTGTTCAAATATTCTGTACAGAATGTACAAAGAATATTTTGTATAAAAGACACCTGAAGATGGTTAGAGAAAAGAGCAGTCAAAAGGATGACTACAATAAATGTGAAAACAGTATGGCTACATTCCAACTGAGACTATCATTTGTACATTGAACCATTAATTTTATTTTATCTTTTCTTTAATTAAAAAAAAACTGTTGGATGTATTTACTTATTAGGCTTGTGCTAGTTTGGCACAAGGCCTGAACTATGGGGTACCCAGTGATGATGGATTTGGATTGATGAAAATACATCAGTGAATTAAAGAATGACATGATGAAAAGTGATTATAATTAATAATAGGAAAGGTATTAATGCCTATCTAAGTAAATAATTCCTACCCCCACTGGCTTGTTTAAGAATTAAAAAAACAAAATCCTAAATTCAAAATCTATATTTTAGGGCAGGTAGGTCTTCTTAAAAATCCTTTGATCCTAGCCAGAATTTGCTGATCCGTACATAATCCTGTCAAATTTTATTCACATTTTCAGAATCCTTTAGATAATGGTATGGATAAATAGAGGATAATGTTCTAGTTCTTTCTTTTCTTTTTTTTTTATTTTAAGTCAAAATATTGGATGGCATTTGGGATCCATTTAAAAAAAAAAAATAAAAAAAAAAAAAATTCAATAATTGAATAAAAAGAGATTTCTGATAGTGAGGTGCAATGATATATAATAGACAGGTCTTTCATTTTTATTTACATTATCTTGGTTCTTTAGCCTGAGTTAGGCAACCAGTCTAGGAGAAGGAAAACTCTGAATTCAAACCAGCGCTTAAAAACTTTGTGTCACATCCAAGGGGTGGATGAATATATACAACAGCTAATGCTTGACATATGATCAAATTTTACCCTAAAACCTTATTCCTTATTTCTCCTTCGCATTACTTGGTGGTACTAGATTTTGTTATTGTTTTATTTTACATTCACTAGGAATATTAGGGGTTTGGATAAATAAATAAATATTATCTTGGTTAATATACTCCCAATATTTTGGCCGTCTTCAGATGTTGATTTTTTTTTTTTTTTTTTTAATTTATTGTATAGGGTTAGTCAAAAAGTAATGCCATTTTGTTTAGAACAGGTATAATTACCAAAACAGGAACCTGTATCATACATCAAAATGAAGCTGGTCCTCTGTTGATCACATCCCTACTTTTCCACATAGTCACCGTTCCTCTTGTCACTGGAATAATGTTTGCCTCTCAGACCCTCTTTCATGGGGCCAAAGAGATATATAGTCTGAAGGCATTAAATCCGGTGAGTATGGAGGATGTAGTAAAGTTGTCCACCCTAATGAGGTGATTTTCTCCCTTGTCCTGATACTTGTGTGTGGTCGAGCATTGTAATGCAGAAGGAGGACATTGTCGATTGGTGAGTTGGGTCTTACTCGTCAGATTCTTGCTCTGAGCCTCGTTAGGGTCTCAATGTAGGCTTTAGTTTTATATTTTTTTTAAAAAATAAAAAAATAAAAAAACTTCACATGAAATAAAGAAAATGGCATTACTTTTTGACTCACCCTCATAGTTGGTAACTCGGTTCATTTAAAAGAAAAAAGAAAAGTTATGTTACCATAACAACCACTAAGTTTCTTTTAATGTTCACACTTTTTTTATTTATTTATTTTTATTCATGAATCCAGTTGCCAATTATGACAAAAGACACCTGAAGAAGGCCGTAGGGCACAGCAGCCAAAATATTAACTCTAACAACCAAATGAGGACAATAGTCTGAAATAATAAAGTAACAACTCCTCTGAGAGACTTAGACAAATAGACAAGTCTATATAGTGAATATTCTCTATTGAAACGTGGGAATATCTTATTCATGCCCATCTATCTGATATACCATCAAAATACAGTAATTAGTGTTCTATTCTTCTTTTCATTGCTAGCAATGCTGCCGAATATTCTGTCTGAATGTAAGAATAGCCGCCTCTTGGCAAATTAGAGGATTAGGCCCGAAATTAACAGTATTAATTCCGTAATCTTCCTAAGTTTGGAATAATCCTCTGTTTAAAGCTGTACCATTTCAACACACAGACAGACACATATGTACACAGGCAAACAGTTCTGGTTTTTGTTTTTCTCTTTCTATCTCTCTCTCTCTCTCTTCTATCTCTTTCTATCTCTCTCTTTCTCTCTTTCTGTTTATATATCTCTGTAGATTCTTTGCATTATTTAAGCTCCTGTGATCCTGATGTCATATGAAAAAAAAAACACTGCTATCTTCACCATCATCATCAACAACTACTAAATACCTTCAACTAACTAATCTGTCTCTTATCAACTTCAACCTTTCAATTCTCATCCCTAAAAAATAAATAAAATAAAATAGAATTAACACTCTTTTCTATAATTGATCTTGCCTGTGTTTTGCTCAAACCCAGTGCTTCTCAAAATATTTAATGGGCCAAACCAGCCAAATATTTTTCCATATAAAGTAATAAAAGCCTATTATCAGTATCAGCCAAACAGCAAGGGAGTCTATCCCCTTTTTGCTAGTGCCAGACCAGCAATGATGCTGATAGGTATGAGTCCTGAGACCCTGATGCATAAAAATCTAAAAGGACGCAGTAAAATCATATCCATGCGCCCTAGTGTTTTTCTTTTTTCTTCCCTCACCATTTCAAGATAACTGTAAATACATTTCAGTAGTTTCTTTGAAATTAATTACACAGGATAGGTTACAAGGTAGGAGTTAGATGGCTTTAGTTGGGACCCATAAATTTTCCCAAGGACTCATTCAAAGCAAATATGTGTGTCCCAGGACACACTAAATCAAAAAGCTTTCAGCATCACTGGACCAGGGAGATTGGTTTGCTGAGGTGGAGTGCTACACCTATTGTCAGCGCCCAGATCCGATTACCCAAGCTTCGCTGAGTTGGCGAGGACCAGTATCGACCCCCGGAAACTTGCTCTACCAACTGAACTGGGAGTGTGAAATACCTCTTCATTGTCATTACTCCCAAGTTCACTCTGACGCGGAGTGGTAGTACATGTTAGGGTCCTATCTATGGGTCAAATAGATCTGATTGAAAATCATTAGTATTAGATAGGAATATTTAAAGCCATATAACTGTAATTTATTTGTATTAAGAATAATTACTTGATAACTTATAATTGTTTACTAAGGATTATTATTAGTTCCTTGAAACCAAGCAAACAAATGATTATTATTAAACAGAGATAGTTTAAAACCATATAATTGTGTATAAATTATTGGCATCAGATAGGAATCCTATAAGTATGCAAGAAACAATTACACAAAAAATGTAAATATAAATGTACAATGAAAGTGATTCCATGTGGGTTCATATGACATTAAAATCATTCAAGCCAAAATAAAAGCTAAGACTTTGAGGGCATGTGTGTTTATTGATATGTATGTATATTTGTGTTTACATTTAAATATATATCTATCTATCGATCTCTATATATCTATCTATCGATCTCTCTATATATCTATCTATCTATCGATCTCTCTATATATCTATCTATCGATCTCTCTATATATCTATCTATCGATCTCTCTATATATCTTTCACATAAAAATTAATGAAAAAACATTTTTGAATAATTAACCAATTGTAATATTAGTGAAATACTTCAAAATTTTTGCTTAGAATTTTTCAGTTCTTTTTTTTTTTTTTTTTTTTCTCTCTCCCTTAACCATTTCCCCCCCCCCCCCATGTAATTTGGTAATTTGCCTCCTTTTATTTTTCGTTTTATCATTGTTTTCTGGGGGTTTTTTTTTGTTTTTTTTTGGGGGGGGTTCCCTGCCATTGTTTGATTTTGATTTTTTTTAAGTTCTATTATTGCCCCACTCATCTTCCAGTGAGTTCTTATGTATACACATGATTTGTATGTGTATAGATATAAATATATTCATTTGTATAAATAAAGTAAGGAATTCAGTTGAAGATTTAATTAAACAAAGTACAAAGTGGTGAATTTAAACATTTATTCATACAAATGGTAAATATAATATCCTTGCCTATTCCTCTCTCCTTATATATGTGCATATTTCTGTCTCTGTGTGTGTATATTATATATATATATATATAAAACAAACCTAATTTGAGTCGACACTATCTACCTGGGTTTCACCTAACAGATCTTCGATATAATACTGATTTATTAGCTTAGTTGACTCTTTCGCCTGCCTTTTCTTTTTGACAGGCATTTTTGTGCAGTTTTTTTCTTTTCTTTTTTCTTTTTTTGTCTTTCTTTTTTCTTTTTTTTTTTCCTTTTTTTTTCACCATCTGGATTGTGAAAATGACATATATTTGTGTGTGTGTGTGTGTGTATATATATATATATATTTCACCTATACCAACCTTGTGTATATGTGTTTGAATATATATTATATATATGCACACACACACACATCTTATATATATGTGTTGAATATATATTATATATATGCACACACATCTTATATATATGTGTATTATGTGTTTGAATATATATTATATATATGCACACACATCTTATATATATGTGTTTGATATATATTATATATATGCACACACATCTTATATATATGTGTTTGAATATATATTTATATATGCACACACATCTTATATATATGTGTTTGAATATATATTATATATATGCACACACATCTTATATATATGTGTTTGAATATATATTATATATATGCACACACATCTTATATATATATGTAATATATATTATATATATGCACACACATCTTATATATATATATATATTATATATGCACACACATCTTATATATATGTGTTTGAATATATATTATATATATGCACACACATCTTATATATATGTGTTTGAATATATATATATATATGTACACACATATATATGTGTTTGAATATATATTATATATATGTACACGCATCTTATATATATATGTGTTTGAATATATATTATATATATGTACACGCATCTTATATATATATGTGTTTGAATATATATTATATATATGCACACGCATCTTATATATATGTGTCTGTATATACACACATCTGCATATATAACACAAATGCATGCATGCATGCATACGTTTGTGTATGTTATATACATATGTGTAGAGAGAAATGGTATTTAGACTTTAATTTTTTTGTAAGCCTGTCTTATTAAATGTAACATAAGTTATATAACCCTTTTAATAAACTTCTGCAGTTATTGACTTTGTTGTCTCACAAAATTATGAACAAGACGAATTGTTCAAAGTTCATAATATATTTATAAATTGCAACTACTTTCAACTGACATTGATCTGCCCTGTTGGCTGCGGCGTTAGGATTCACCGACTTCACCTCTGCAGAGGGGTAAGACTCCTCCAATGGGGCCACCGGTTGGCTGTGGATGGCAACCAGTGATGCTTAAGGATGGAACCCAGGTGGCTGAGCAGTCCATGACATGCAACACTCCACTTTGGCCCTTACTTGGGCTAGACGGGCGGTCAGAGAGGGCCCCTCCGATCAATCGGTTGGTCACGTCAAACCCTAGCACATATGATTTAAACTCGATCTGATGGTGAGGTTCCAGTTTTGGAGGTCTGAGGAATGTGGAGCACCCCTTCATCACCATTGCTCCCTGGTCCACTCTAACCCGGAGTGGTAGTACCTGTTAGCATACCATCTATGGGTTAAATAGAAAACATGAGTTTATTAATTAAAAAAAAAATGAGTATCCATTAGGAATGAATTTATTTGTAAACTTTATCTGCATTAAATGACCCACTGAAGTTGATATGCCGTAAAAACCAAACCAACTGACATTAAAAACTGCATTTAATTTTGAAATTCCAAATTTTTGGAGCTCTGGGGAGGGTGAAGTACTCAATTACTCTCAGGTCCACTCTGACCTGGAAGGGTAGTACCTGTTAAGGTACCATCTATAGGTTAAATAGAAATGCAAATAACTTTGTCAAGGAATTGAACTTGGCTCGTTAAGTCGATTTCTTAACCTAGATTTCTTAATCTAGATCCCCTGCACCATTTTGGGCACCTCATGTGTTGTAATGGTTAGCAAGCAAGATTTGCAGACCATTGTTAGTGAGTTTGATTCTCATTGGGCGCCCCATACTTCTGGCCTTGTGCCACATCTAAGCTAAGCTAGTAAATAACTATCAAGCACCTTTCGTGGTGTAATGGTTAGCAAGCTAGATTTGCAGACCCTTGTTAATGAGTTCGTTTCTCATTGAGCGCCCCATACTTCAGGCCTTGTGCCACATCTAAGCTTAACTTAGTAACTAACTATATCCATTGCACTACACTCTCCTCAAAGACTAAAATAATAATTTCTAAACAAATAAATTTGTATTTTTTGGACTTTTAGGACTGTTGTCTTTATCTTTATTGTTACTAGCAAATATATGCACCCTCCGTAGGGTGCAAGTATTTAAGTTTTAATGTAATGAAATATATTAAATTAGAAAGGCTAATGAAACTAAATAAGAATGCAGATAAAAAGATTTGAAACAGAGGGGATATAATTGAAAAATAGAACAACTGAAATTTATTCTTCCATCACTCTCGTCTTTCATTGTTATTTTTTCTAATTTAAGTATTTAGTTAAAAGAGGAAGTAAAGAATAAAATGACAGTTATCTTTTCTTGTAATGGATTTCATTTAAGATTCATTGAAGAGATTTTTGCTTATATTCATTAAAATAAAACCAAACAGTTAGAAACCAATAGTACTAAGCATATATTTATTAAAATTACATTCTTAATATCAATATGCAAATTAGCCTTCCAGTTCACACTGTAAACCGCTATTTTGTTGTATATATAAATACAATTGCATGTTATTAGTATGTAGATATGGTTAACAGTATAAATAATGTAAAACAATTTTATTAATAATTGAGGTTAAAATAAGGATAAATTCATGGTGAATGTGACGTCAATTACTAAGGGAATTGTGACTTGAGTAGTGATTTAGTTTCGGTTACAGACAGAAAAACACCCAATCTCCATTATAATAAGATATACAATATAGATTGGACCGTTGCAATGTTTAGCCCAGTTGGACACATGGCGCAACGGATATAAGATTTGAATTAATACAGTTTTAAGTGACAATCATCTGTATGTTGCAGGTTCAATCCTGGCCAAAGGCGATAGTATCATAGAATACTTACCGTAGCTTACCACTTGTACCCGGTCATGGTTAACTGAATGAGAATAGTCTACCCTGGTGGATTAAATAAAGGGTTCAGTTCGAAGTTCCATGAAGGCTCCTGAGTTTGACAAAGAGGGCCAGAGGGCACATTGGCTTAAATGTTGTGTATATAACAACAAAGACGAGGACAACAGTTTGAAAAAAGTTTCCAAATAATCAAGCCTCATCTATAAAAAAATCAGACAAATAAATTTTTGAAGAAAACAAAATTATACTAAATGTGTCTCCTGTGGAAATCAGCACATGGGAACATCCAGTGCAGACCATCCAGTAAAGACCTCCATTAACCAGCTCTGTGCGAATACTGGATACTGTGCAGAGGACCTACCAGAGACAATGGATAGGGATGGTTGGTGAGAGATTGTCATGGATATCTGTGCTGCTGGCATGACATGGTGATATGTGCAGTCTGCCAGTATTGTGTACTTTTGCTGTTACTCATTAAAATGTTTATCTGTCTACCTAACTGTTATGTTTTTACATACAGATTAAATACTGAAGATTGAAATGATAATGTAAGACCAGGTTGTTGGAAAATTAACAAGGTTTTATTTAACGCAGGGTAGAGAATGCTTCTACCCTAAAAGTGACAACTAGCTCACACGTGTTGTGGGGCTGCATCCACTCAGTACGAAACCCAATCCAAAAGTGTCATGGTGTAAACCCCACTTCCGGGTTCCCAACAGTCCCCTACTGATCAAGGGGAGCAACTCGATTTTCGTGAGGTCTTCCTAATACTAACATCCTATTTGTTGTGGTTCCCCTGTTGACTCTGGGGTTGGGAGGGTGTATTACCCCTCCAGTTGAGAAACAATAAATTAGTGAAATAGATCACTGAGCCTATTCTAATTGTGACCACCCCAAGCAGAGTTTTAACAGGTTTTAATTCAGTTTCCCTTAGACTAGACTGCTTGCTTAATCAAAGTTAAAGAGCCCAGTCTGGCCTACAATTTACCCATAGCTGGAGGGTGAGTAGTTGAATTCATACCTTTCCCAAGGGTATTAGTGCTATGTGAACTGTAGCTTCGTCCAGGGTTTGAACTCGGGTTTACAAGTCCGTTTCCTACAAGTTTAACCCTTACACTACGCACCTCCAACAAAAATTTTGTGCCAGTCTGGAGCTGGCCTATGATAGACAGAACACTACAAATCTCAACTATTTTCTTTTGTTATAATAATAATAATAATAATAATAATAATGAAATTTATTGTGTACAGTGCTCAGGTGCACCACAACTCATCAAAGTCTCATGTCAAGTACACAGAATAATGTATTAGTGTCAGGAACATGAACAGTTTACAGTAGTAATATGCATGTATGTGTGCGCGTGTGTGCATTACAAGCCCAAACGTAACTGTTTACCATTCTGTTTAAAAACAAAGTAGAAAGTGAATTTGAAAATCTGTTAGAATTAATCTGTTTGTGTTTGACTTTCATGAGGTGAAGGATTATTGAACTGGTGAGAGAAATTCCATTGTTAATCCTCATTTAAGCTGACATCTTAGCAAATAAACTTATTACTTACACATCAAATTTAAATAAATTCCTACATCCTCTACTAAATGTATTTAGACTTTTTCTTCCCTCTCTCTCTAATTTCAACTGAGACTGTTTATATAACTCTATAATCTTAATTTCTCAAAGCTGCAAGAATGTGTGTGTATATATATATATATATATATATATATATATATATATATATATATATATATATATATATATACACACACACACACACAAGGTATATAAAAAAATATATTGATTTTTTTTTTTTTTTACTTCTTAACACATGTTCCATTCATTAATTTTTTTCCCAGAATACAAGGTGTGTCAAAAAAGTACCAAGTTTAAAGCTGTATTTACCATGATAGAAATGAATGGAACGTTTTTTTTTTTTTTTTGTTTTTTTTCCCCCAGAATACAAGGTGTCAAAAAGTACAAAAAATCTTGATACTTTCTTGGCACACCTTGTGTGTGTGTGTGTGTGTGTGTATATATATATATATATATATATATATGTGTGTGTGTGTGTGTGTGTGTATATATATAATATAAACTAGGAGTGGCTACCCAGCGTCACCTAAATAGAGTGGAGGGGAATCTCTGGTTTACTTTTTTGTAGAATTTCAATGTTATTTCTATTTTAATTTTCAAATACCTTTGAATATAAATCAAATCTTCATAATTATGGTGATATTTAACATATATATATATGTATTAATTGTTATATTTTCATAGTTTCATCCGGACCTACACACACACACACACACACACACACACACACTCACAAAAACTGCTCTTATATATATATAGATGGGAGGAAAATATAGAATTAAAGCTGACAGTCCTCACTTGTACCAATTCATTTATTTTCAGTCATTGTATAAGCTTATATATATACACACACACACACACATATCTGAGGATTCCCTACTATGCATGAAACTTGAGTAATGGTAATAGTCTTATAATATTGTATTTGATGTTTTAAACTTGCTCTGCTAATTTAGCATTGAGCACTTTTGTATGCAAACACTTTTCATATTTGTTATCCTTCATTATATATATATATATATATATATATATATATATATATATATATATATATATATATAACCAGTATGGCTAGCATAATTTGAAATGATCTTTTTTTATTCTGTGGTTCCTACTTATCAAGTACTTTTGTTTTTTCTTTAACACAAACTCTCTCTTCTCCCCCTGTCTCTATTTACCTACACATTTTATAAACATTAATGTTACAGCAATATTAGTTGCAGGTAAGAAATGAGACCAAATTTAACTTTCTGTACTTGTTTATTCTTTTTAAAAGTTTTTTTTCTTTTTTTTGAAAAAAATAACATTCTATTTATTAATTTTTTTTTCTCCAAAATACAAGGTGTGTCAGAAAAGTACCAAGTTTAAAGCTGTATTTACCAAGAAAGAAATGAAGAATGAATGGAACGTTATTTTTATTTTTTTCAGATTACAAGGTGTGTCAAAAATTACAAAAAATCTCTACTTTTTGACACACCGTGTGTGTGTGTGTATATGTATGTATATATGTATGTATATATATAATATATATATATATATATATATATATATATATATATATATATATATATATAAAAACTTTTTAAATATTAACTTTTTTTTTTTTTTTCTTAAAATATTTTTTCTTAAAGTATTTATTTTTTTAAGTATTTTTTGCTGCTCACTAATCATGTCATGTATATTGATTTGTCATCTTGTCAGTTAATCTTTGCAAAATCAATCAACATTGATAGATTAATTGTGGATTGAGGTTACTCTCCTCTCACGTCTTTGCGTTTGCCTCTTGCACTAAGCAGAGGCCAATTTTTTATTTATCACATGGAAACTTTGAAATTTATTTACATTATTGTAATAGAAATTGCCACATTGTTTCCAGATGTCAACCAATAATGGTTCTTCTAGGTAAACTATGAACTAACTTGGACTGTTCTTGGAGTATGAAGTACCCTTTCATCACCATTACTCCCAGGTCCACTTTTACCCAGAGTGGTAGTACCTGTTTTTTTTGGTTAATTCTTTTTATTCAGTACCCATCAAGAATTAATCCAACAAAATGTCTTTGGCATAAAATAACCCCACGAGGGTTGATATGCTTTAAAACCCAACCAACCAACACTCTGTGTCAATGTGTACATGGGAGTAATGGCAATGAAGGGATAACTCCATACTCTCCATAATTCCATAAACTGAGTGGTCCAAATTTCAGGCTGCCTAGATCAGGAATTGTTTGACTGTATATTTTCTCTTCTCATCTTCTTTGGCATAAAATAACCCCACAAGAGTTGACATGCTATAAAATCCAACCAACCATCACTGCATGTCAAAGTGGACATGAGAGTAATGGCAATGAAGGGGTAACTCCACACTCTCCAGATTTCCACAAAATGAGTGATCCAAATTTCAGTCTATCCTGGAATCAGGAATTGTTTGGCTGTATATTTTCTCTTCTTCTCATCTTCATCTTTGATCATTTAATCTCCTCTCTGTGCTGTATCAATCCTTTGTAATTCTATCCACCCAAACAACTGGATCCTTTGTTCTGCTTAATTCTATTCTCTCTTTTTTTTTTCTCTGTGTCTGCTCTCCTTCAAAAAAGGTGACAAAAAGTTATTCATTGCCTTATGATGATTATATTGAATAATATCCTCCATATTAATAATTGAAACATCAACAAAATCAATTAGGACTATTATATGATAATTGAATATTGATTACCTAAGCGTATGTTCTTGGATACTGCTTTCATCTTTTGTCGTAATGTTGTCTGATATTGAGATATTCAGTGTATCATGATAAATAATGGCAGTAATCATTTAATAAACTCAGTTTAGCAGAAGGCCAGTAGTATTGGGAATCCATTGAAAATTGAACTCCCTATCTATGGTTTGCTAATCTAGCTTGCTAACCATGACATGAGATAGTCCCAACTGTATTGCCCTTATGGCAAACTCTAACCCTTTTTTTATCATATGTGCTAGAAAACAATGTTTGAGGGTCTTAGTGTAGGTATGATGTTAAACTGCATCTAGTAATTCAGTAAATAAGGTGAATTTTATCTAATCAGTTGGCAATAGAAAGCATTGATACAGTTTCATGACTGTTTTATATCCTGTTTTATACTTGAAATAATATTGTGTATTTTATTTATATATACTAGCAAATATATGCACCCTCCGGGTGCAAGTATTTAAGTTCTAATATAATAAAATGTATTAAATTAGAAAGGCTAATGACACTAAATATGAATGCAGATAAACACATTTGAAACAGAGGGGGGTATAATTGAAAAATAGAACAACGGAAACTTCTTTCATTGTTACATTTTCCTAATTTAACTATTTAGTTAAAATAGAAAGTAGAGAACAAAATTACAGTATTTTCTTTCTTGTTAATGGATTTCTTTTAAGATTTATCCCGAGATTTTTGCTCATATTTATCAAAACCAAACCAAACAATTATAAATCAATAATACTAAGCACATATTTATTAAAATAAAATTTTTAATATCAATATGCAAATTAGCCTTCCATTCACACTGTAAAACGCTAGTTTGTTATATATATTATATATATATAATATTGCATGTTAATAGTATGTACATATGATCAAACAGTAATAATATATGACAATTTTATTAATAATTGAGGTTAAATAGAAATATAATAATAGGGAATTGTGATTTGGGTAGAGATTAGTTTCGGTTACAGACAGAAAAACACACAATCTCCATTATAATAAGATATATTGGTCCAAAGATTACATAGGCAAGAAACTGTCAGTTACCAAGCGCCATTTACTCAATCTACACCATCCTAACTTTATATATATATATATATATATATATATATATATATATATATATATCCCACTGCTAACACCAACAATTGACCCCCTATTCACGACCTCCTAATTCACCAGTATGAAAATGTTCACCGTTGAAGCAAGAACTCCATCCAATATCATGAAGAAGGTGTAACAGACTGAAACGGTATAATGTCAACATCACTACCTACAATAAACATCCATTTTGTACAACATCTCATGTTTGTCTACCTTTCTCCACATACTGTTGGATTAATTTCCTCTTATTTCTCCTATACGTCACTGCTTACATCACATTACCCAAAATCGCCATAACATAGAATAAATACACTCAAAATTTGAACATGCAACATTAGACAGTCCTCATTGTTTTTTAAAATAAGTTTTAATAAATACATGACTGGTATTATATATCTATATATAGTTTGTTTTATTTTAATACATATTTAAAGTTTACATTTCAAATTGTTTTATTTTTTAATCCTTTAATGAATTTGATGATTTTATTTACTTAGGGTAAACATTGAATTTTTTACTCCCACCCTTCAGGCAATATGTTTCAAAAATCTATTTTCACATCGCCAGGGGGCGTTTTTTATTTTGCTAGTATATCTAATGATAATTTTAGTAATATTTAGATTTTATAAATGGTTTATGATTGGCTAAGGTTTTAATGGAAGTTGATTGAAGTTACTCTTAAATTTCATATAACTTATCTAGAAATTTTCAAATCTTATTACTGAATAATTAACTCTTGTTCTGGTAAAATGTTATGACTGTTATTATTGCCATTGTTAGAAATCTTTTATTCTTTTCATTCACAGATTGCTACTCTAAAATTCTTCTGTTCTAGCCGCCCACTCTTTTAACTCGAATTAACAAATTTATATTTTTAGACCAAAGTCCGTTCAGAATCTTCCAAAAAGATGCTTCCTCATCTAGTCTATTGGAAAGGCATCTAGCTTTGTATGTCTTTCCCTCTGGTAGGCTGAGGATATTTTGAGCCAAGGGAAGTGTTTCTGCCAAAACACACCTCCTCCTTCTCCGACCCAGCCCAGTCCGAAACCTGTTGGGGTCAACCTGCTGCAAACACGGACATGTCTGCTCGGGTCTTGACCCCCTTTTTACGGTGACACAGATTCTCTGTACTGGTTTGGGCCATCAAGGAGTATTGATATCACAATAATAACCCTCCTAATAGATCCCAAAATGTCCTGGCTTCTAAGCA
The DNA here is from genome assembly GCA_023376005.1 of Doryteuthis pealeii. Lineage (NCBI taxonomy): Eukaryota > Metazoa > Mollusca > Cephalopoda > Myopsida > Loliginidae > Doryteuthis > Doryteuthis pealeii. Next base: position 25,892,049 of record CM042156.1, read on the forward strand.
GACCACTTTCTAATTAAGTTTCTTCTTCTTTGGAATTTGATCTCAACTTTCTTGCTGCTTTCCTATTGGCTACCTCTGCCCAACCCCTCTTTTTTTGCTCCTCGCAATACCTCTTGTCCCCCACCCCCCTGCGCCGCCGCCAACGCTAGAATAATCATTTGGTGTTGTACGAAAATCAGGAAGGAGTCCAATTTCTTGTATAAATCAATAGTTATATTTGAGGTTATGCGTTGTTTGTTTGGAAGAATATTGGAAAGCCAGCACCTCAAGTCTTCTTCTTGTCTGCCTATTGATTCCTGAGGAGTTCAGGGAGGGGGCAGAAACTTGGAGAGGTTTGGAGGGGGGTACCTTAGGTGTGGCATGGAGGTGGGTGTGATTGTAGCCCCTGGCCTTGTTATGGACAAGCCTCTGTTGCCATTCCTCTAGCCATCTTATAAGAATATGTGGCCAAAACGAACATATATGGACATTCCACTCTCTGTCTCCCTCCCTCCTTTTTTTAAATACTTTTGCTTAAACTCCCTACACCATATTTAGAAATACCTAGTCTACTTTTGTGATTAAATTCAAATGCACTCGGAACAAAGGGTCAAAATGGATATACGAAAAAAAAAAAAAAAAAAATTTCATACTTTATTGGCATATTTTCTGCTTAGTCAGGTATTGAGATGCTGACACATAAAAATCTAAAAGGACTCAGTAAAATCATATCCATGCATCCCAGTGTTTTTCTTTTTTCTTCCCTTACCATTTCAAGCTTACTGTAAATACATTTCAATAGTTTCTTAGAAATGAATTACACAGGATAGATTACAAAGTCAGAGTTAGACAGCTTTAGTTGTTTCCCCAGATCATAAATAAAAACCCTACAATTGAGAAACTTTAGTTGGGACTAATGGTTTTACCAATGGTTTCTGAGCGTCATTTTTAATCACTGCTTGTCATCAGGAATTTTCACTTATGAGAATACGTGGACTTGGCCACGTGACGGGCATAAGTGAAAATTCCTGATGACGAGCAGTCATTAAAAATGACGCTCAGAAATCATTGGTAGAATGAAATCTTAAATGTATTGTACACTATAATATATATAGGATTTTGAAAAATAACTACATACTTTATTGATCAGCAAAATTTTCAAAAGAGAAAATTGAAACTTTAGGGCCCTTTCGACCGGTGCTTTGTCAAAAGTAACGACCGGTAGATCGTTTAAAAGTCACAATGTAAATCAAATGGGTAAAAGAAAGATTCAATCAAACATATATATATATATATATATATATATATATATATATATATCTTATTATAATGGAGATTGTGTGTTTTTCTGTCTGTAACCGAAACTATATTACTACTCAAGTCACAATTCCCTTAATTATAACGTCAAATTCTCCATGATTTCATTCTTTTAAACCCTTCTGTTATTAATAAAAATTGTTTTACATTATTAATACTGTTTGACCATATCTACGTACTAATAACATGCAATTGTATTTATATATACAACAAAATAGCGGTTTACAGTTGAACGAGAAGGCTAATTTGCATATTGATATTTAAAATTTTATTTTAATAAATATGTGCTTGGTATTATTGATTTCTAATTGTTTGGTTTTATCTTAAGAAATATAAACAAAATCTCGTGGATAAATCTTAAAAGAAATTTATTTACAAGAAGAAATAACTAATATTATCCTTTACTTCCTATTTCAACTAAATAGTTAAATTAGGAAAATTTACCAATGAAAGAGGGGAGTAATGGAAAATGATGGAATAGTTAGTTTCAAAGTTGTTCTATTTTTTCGATTTTACCCCCTCTGTTGCAGATCTTTTTATCTGCATTCTTAGTCAGTTTCATTAGCCTTTCTAATTTAATATATTTTATTATATCAAAACTTAAATACTTGCACCCGGAGGGTGCATATATTTGCTAGTATATATAATTTCCAAGAGAGGTATCAAAATCTGCTGTCTTTTATGTTGAAATTTTCTTTGCTGTCATAATACATTTGCTAAAAATTCCCACTTGAATATTTAAGAAATACATAAAGAAAATCTAATGAAAAGCATTTTGTTGCCACCTTTTGAATTTAATTTCACACTCTACTAATTGAACAAAATTTGGAAAATACCTACCATATTTGGTAGCATATAAGACCTCCTCCACTGTTCGTCTTTGTTTACCTAAATAACTTATCCTTTGCATATTAGACCTTGAAGATAATTTTTAACTTTCTTTTGTTTATGGGAGTGTAATACCATCAGATAGCATTAGAGTAGGTATTTGCCTAACCTTTTCTCTTTCATCATCATTACTCCCAGGTCCACTCTGACCCGGAATGGTAGTACCTGTTAGGGTCCCATCTATGGGTTAAGTAGAAAAAATGTATTTATAAAAAAAAAAAAGGGGTACCCATCAAAAATGAATTTATTTCAAAATTTTGTTGGCATTAAATGACCCACCAACGTTGATATGCTACAAAACAAATAAACAAACTTTCCCTATGTGTAGGATGTAATACATAGTTGTAAGTATGGGGGCATCCAGTAAGGATTGAACTCGCTATTGAAATAGCAATGGGTCTGCGACAAAAGCTAGCTAATTATTACATCCTGGGACGCCCTGATTGCGTTAGAGTAGTTTCTAGATTTTATAAATACCATCTTTGTCCTATAATTGTTACAAATGGTTGTCTTATAATAGTTGTTATAAATTTCAGACTAAATTTAACTGGCTAAACTTGCAAATTGGTCAGAAAATTAAAACAGAAAATTTTTTGGTGGTCCCCATGACAGTTTAACTACAGTCTATGAATGAACTTTTTGCGAATTGGGTTATGGTTTAGGGTTTGTTAAGGTTGTTTTTTTATTACGTATTGCTTAAAAAATTATTTAAAAAATTTTTTTAAAGTTACTATACATTTAATGTTGAAAAATATTTTTTTTTAAACCAAGTTTAATGGAAATTATACATTGCAATATGAACACAAACAACTGAGACTAATGTGTCTACCATTGGGTTCAACAATTAATTTCAATGGTTAATTAAATGTATAGTAATGTTGGGGTTTTTGTTGTTGTTTTTTAAGCAATACGTAATTAAAAACAACCTTAATCCCCAAACCCCTAAACCGTAACCCAATTCGCAAAAAGTTCATTCATAGACTGTAGTTAAACTGTCATGGGGGACCACCAAAAAACTTTCCGTTTTAATTTTCCAACCAATTTGCAAGTTTAGCCATTTAACTATTATGGGACAGCGACTTACAATGAAGTCACCCTGAAAACACAGGTTCCTGTCATGTCACAAAGGTCCACTCTGACCAGAATGGTAGTACCTGTTTAAAAATGTATTTATAAAAGAAATGGGTACCCATCAAGAATTTATTTCAAAACTTTGTTGGCATTAAATGACCCACTGAGGTTGATATGCCGTGAAACAAAAGTTAACAATGATTAGTTAGTTCAGTTCTGAAATGGGTGACCACTTTGAAACGGTAGATACTGTACCTGAAAACTTGGTAAATAATAACTATTAGTGAACAAAAGTAGTACAAACCACTGTTAGGAAAGGTACTTTAACTCAATTTACTTTTTCTTTTCTCTCCACCCCCACCCCCACCTCACTTACTATTTTATTCACCCCCTCCTCTCACTATTTTATTCCCTTTCCCTTTCTTCTCACCTCCTCCCTCAATATTTTATTCCCTTTCCCTTTCTTCTCACCTCACTCCCTCACTATTTTATTCCCTATTCCCTTTCTTCTCCCCCACTATTTTATTCACTTTCCCTTTCTCCCTCCTCCCTCACTATTTTATTCACTTTCCCTTTCTTCCCCCCCTCCCTCACTATTTTATTCACTTTCCCTTTCTTCTCCCCCTCCCTCACTATTTTATTCACTTTCCCTTTCTTCTCCCCCCTCCCTCACTATTCAGTTTTTTCCCCTTTCTTTATATTTCTTAGTTCTTTTTGGCCCCTTTTATAAATTAAATGTGAAGATTTACCTTTTATTTTATCAAACTATTTCTGCAGTCTGTGCCCAGTCTAAATTTAACCATTCCAAAAATATATGCTGTCCAATTTTGCTTCCTTGTGGTGCACCACTCCCACACGAAATCAGAAAGAGGAGAAAGATTTTCTTTTTATCTATTATCTTCCGATTTCAATTCACTTAGCCTTTATTTTTTATCTTTTTTATTTTTATTTTCAAAGGAACTCTGTGAATAATACACCAATGAGAAATTTAACTTGTGAAACATTTTCTTTGGTATTTGATACCTATCTATAGTGTATGTAGCAGCCTTGCAAAATCATTAATAGTAATTTTGTTCTTTGTTAAATCTTGGTAAGGGCCGGTTTAGCTCAGTTGTAGTGTTCGACTGGGAACCTCAAGGTTCCTGGTTCGATACCAGCCTCATCAACTCAGCGTATGAGTAGCACAGGGATCTGTGTGGTAAAGTAAGGAGCTGATGATAGGTGTGGCGCTTCGCTTCAGCCACTAAAAAACAATCTCCTTGGTCTAGTGCTAGTGAAAAGGGGATAGACTCCCTCGCTGTCTAGCTGATACCGACTTTAGGCCACTCCGTCGACTTTACATACTTACTTACATGTATTTACCTATTCCTCTGCTATACTTAGGAAAGGTATCAACCTCCCTCATCCCCTCACCCAGGTATAGATTAAATAGTACCACCACTGTTTTACAAAGGTGGCTTTGGCATTAAATAACCCATGAAGGTTAATAGGCCATTAAAACAAAGAAACCAAACCAAACCTTCCACAAGGAAGTTGTGACACAAGGTCAATTTTTTGAGTGGTATTTAACAGGTTTGAATTCAAAGTTTTCCTTCTTCTGGATCTTTTTCTTAACCAAGGTTAAAGCACCCAGTCTGCTCGACTATTTAGACATAGCTGGAGGGAGAATAGTTGGATACATACCTTTCCCATAAGTATTAGCGCTATGGGAAATGCAAACAGCTTCATCCAGGATTTGAACCCGGTCTGCCATGTCCATTACCTACAATAATAACCATTATATCATGCATGTAGGTTTATAGTACTGTTAGCTCGAGCTAACAGGTATTTGATCTATTTGGTCCTGGATAAACAACAGGATTTTGTCAAATCATATGGATTTTAGTAAATATCTGTCCATTGTTTTTAGTTTTGTTTGAGATTTTAAAAGAATTAATGTATAACATGCAGGATGAATATATTTTTCCAATTCAAAGTTTTAAGGAAAATATTTTCCTTATAAAACAAACCTGTAACTTTTTTTCTTTTTTTTTTTTTTTTTTTTTTTTTTTTTTTTTTTTTTTTTTTCAATTCATTTTAATTTTATGTTGGGCATTTAAGTGACACAAGACCATTTGGAAAGTTTAGTTTCAAATTTGGGTGAAATAAAATGGAAGAAATAAGAAATCGACGATTTAAAGATTTGCAGTTTTGCATTTTATCTTGGACAGTCTCATTTTTAACCAGGGGGTGTTGCAAGAGGATAACGGTTGGAAGATTAAGGAACAAGCGTATTGATATATAGATAATTTGTTTGAATAATTATATGGTTTCAAGTATTTCTATTCAATACAAATAATTTTCAAATAGATCTATTTGACCCATAGTTAGGACACTAACAGGTACTACCATTTCAGGTTATAGTGAACCTGAGAGTAATGACAATGAAGGGGTGATTCCACCCCCAGTTCCAGAAGCAGAGCCTCGTTACTGAATGCAGTTTAGTGTTATTCCCAGGAAACCACTAGGGGGTCATATCCATCTGCAAATTTTGGCATATTCTAATCCCCACCCACAGAATGATCATGTAAAATAAACATTACAGTTCTTCAAAGACTTTTAAACTAAAAGCAGTGATGCTGATAGCTTTTTAATTTAGTGTCTCCTGGGATGCACTAAATTAAAAGGCTATCAGTCCTGGGATGCACGGATTTGGTTTGAATGAGTCCCCGGGAAATTTGATGAGTCCCAACTAAAGTTTCTTAATAAATTGCAGAGTTTTTATCTATGAAGAACTAAAGACATCTATCCCCTACCTTGTACCCCATACAGTGTAATTCGTTTCCAAGAAAATATTGAAATGTATTTACAGTTAGCTGGAAATGGGGGAAGAAAAAAACACTGGGATGCATGGATATAATTTTATTGCATCCTTTTAGATTTTTATGCATCAGTAATGTGTCGGACGCGTACCTCTCAGCATCTCTGCTAAAGGTGACTGTTGGATTTGCTTTTAGCATTAAAATGTCCTTTTGCATTTAGTTATGGGATCTTTTGATTGTTGGGTAAATAGAAATTTGCATATTTGGACCCTTAAGTTTGTGATTTATAAGTCTTGAAAAGGATTGGTGAGGTTTTGGGGGTGGATGACATGTCATGGATTTGCTTTCTTATCCTTTTGGAAAGGGAAATTAGTTACATTGATTGAGACGTTAATGTTTGTACAACCCACTGTCATGTCTCTTCTCTTCTCTCTTTTCATTCTCTCTGTTTGTCTCCCTCCCTCTCTCTCTCTCTCTCTCTCTCTCTTCTTCTCTCTGTTTGTCTCCTCTCTCTGTTTGTCTCCCTCTCTCTCTTCTCTCTCTCTCTCTTTTTTTTCATTCTCTCTGTTTGTCTCCCTACTCATCTTTATTTCTCTCTGTCTCTGCCTCTCTTCTCCTCACACCTTTTTCTCTGCCTTTTTTCCTTCTCTTTTTTCTCCTCCTCCTCTCTCCTTCCCCCCTCTCTCTTCTCTCTGTTTGTCTCCCTACTCCTCTTTTACTTCTCTCTGTCTCTCTCTCTCTTCTCCTATTCCCACATCTTTTTCTCTGCCTTCTTTCCTTCTCTTTTTTTCTTCTACCCCCTCCCCACCTCCTTCCCTCCTCCCCCTCCCCACATCTCCCCGCCTCCCCACATCCTCCCCCTCCCCCCTCTCTCTCCCCATATACAAGTCATCTTTTATTTACGAAAATATTGTAACATTACTTTTCACTTTTCAAGACTGTAGTAGCCTCTTAGAATTGACCAAATATTAAAACTTTCAATTTGCTTGTTTTTTGGGTTTTTTAAAAAAAAAATCCAAATTGCTTTTCTTTACATTATATATTTATGCATTTAATGTTTAGATGATAAAATAACAATACCTACTAAAAGATTTTCTTTGCTTTCCCCCCCTCTCTCTCTCTCTCTCTCTCTCTCTCTCTTTTTTTCTTTCTTTTTCTTCTCTCTCTCTCTCTCTCTTCTCTCTCTCTCTCTCTCTCTTTTTTTCTAATGTTTGAAATTGTCTAAAAAGCTATTTTCAATTCTTTTTTTTTAAATTCTATCAATTTTTTTTATATTTAAATTTTTTTTTTTTTTTTTTTTTTTTTTGTATACATGACCATTTTAAAATCCTGGAGGAATTCACTTTTGCAAATGGATGTTTGTTGTCTCTAGCTAAATACATTCAAACAAATTAGTAGAGTCTTTTGAAGACAATGTTCTATAGGACTAATGAACCTGTCAAATGTGTACCACTTGACTTTAAGTGATATGGACTTAATTGACCAATCAGAAAGTGGAAAATTAACACTTTTATCAAATAGGCCACAATACCATAGCATTATCCTTAGGAAAATTTTTAGGAGCTTCAAATTTATTAGGCTTTATTTATTTGCTATATGTAATAATTTATAACTAACATTCCCTCCTTCTCAAATAAAATCCCAATATGTTCTAGGGTATTATGATGGAGAGGCATGCATTACGGACATGAACTCTACAGTTATGGTTGGTTGGTTGGTTGGTGGTTGGATTTAGGACATGTCAACCCTTTGTTGTGTTATTTAATGCCTAAGTCAACTTTCTTTTTTTCTTTTTTTTTCTTTTTTTTGCATGTAATTATATGGTTTCAAGTAACTAGTAATAATAAATATAAGAATTAGATCCCTCAAGTAACTATTATTATTAATATTAATCATTTGTACACAATTATATGGTTTCAAGTAACTAGTAATAATAAATATTTAATAAGAAATTAGATCCCTCAAGTAACTATTATTATTAATACTAATCATTTGTACACAATTATATGGTTTCAAGTAACTAGTAATAATAAATATAAGAAATTAGATCCCTCAAGTAACTATTATTATTAATAGTAATCATTTGTACACAATTATTTGGTTTCAAGTAACTAGTAATAATAAATATAAGAAATTAGTCCCTCAAGTAACTATTATTATTAATACTAATTCATTTGTACACAATTATTTGGTTTCAAGTAACTAGTAATAATAAATATAAAGAAATTAGATCCCTCAAGTAACTATTATTATTAATACTAATCATTTGTACACAATTATTTGGTTTCAAGTAACTAGTAATAATAAATATAAGAAATTAGATCCCTCAAGTAACTATTATTATTAATACTAATCATTTGTACACAATTATATGATTTCAAGTAACTAGTAATAATAAATATTTATAAGAAATTAGATCCCTCAAGTAACTAATATTATTAATACTAATCATTTGTACACAATTATTTGGTTTTCAAGTAACTAGTAATAATAAATATAAGAAATTAGATCCCTCAAGTAACTATTATTATTAATACTAATCATTTGTACAAATTATATGGTTTCAAGTAACTAGTAATAATAATATAAGAAATTAGATCCCTCAAGTAACTATTATTATTAATACTAATCATTTGTACACAATTATATGGTTTCAAGTAACTAGTAATAATAAATATAAGAAATTAGATCCCTCAAGTAACTATTATTATTAATACTAATCATTTGTACACAATTATATGGTTTCAAGTAACTAGTAATAATAAATATAAGAAATTAGATCCCTCAAGTAACTATTATTATTAATACTAATCATTTGTACACAATTATATGGTTTCAATTAACTATTCTTATTTAATAACATTTTTTTTACAGTTCTATGGTTTCAAGTATTCCTATTTGATATTAATAAGTTTAAAACAGGTTTATTTGACCCATAGATGGGACCCTAAACAGGTACAACCAATCACAACTTCATCTTCATGTTACCGATCCTCAGGTGTGCCAGTATCAACATGTCTTTCTTGTTGATACTGGCACACCAAAAACTCAAATTGTGAGTTTTTATCCTGTTTTTATTTTATTCTATAATTGAAATAAATATATATATATATATATATATATATATATATATATATATATATATATATATTATAAGAGATGCTGGTAGGTATGCATCCTGTGTCCTTGATGTATAAAAATCTAAAATCCCAGGGATGCAATTTTTTTCCATTAAAAAAAATCATGATACGTTGCACACAGCCATATTGCTCACACTACTGTAAATAATTTTTTTAATTTTTTTTGATACAGACACTAGACTCTGATTCCATGGGGCAGAGAGTTGAAGTTCTTTTTTGGGGGTCAAATAAAGATGTCAAGTCCATAACTGCACTTTAAACTTTGGATTCATGTGTTCAATTCTTTTAATGTCTCTCTCTCTCTCTCTCTCTCAAGTTTAAAAGCTTGAAAATATTTTCTATCAATATATGTTCTTTGACACTCTTCTGAATCCTTTTAATAATCCTTTGTCTGACACTTCCACTCTGGTCTTGTCTGACACTCCACTCTGGTCTTCTGTATTACTTTTACAAATAACATTTGGAGTTTATGCAATGTCTTTCACCTCCCCATTTATCTACCTGCACGCCTCCCCTATTTGTGTGTCTACCTGCACGCCTCCCTTATTTGCACGTCTGACTTCTTTCTCACCATTGGTCTACCTGCCTTACTCCCTCAACATTAGTCTGTGCTCCCCCCTCCCTAATTTGTCTGCCTGCCTGCATCCCCATTGGTCTACGTGCATCTTACCACAATTGTCTATCAGCCCACTGTCATTCACTGCAGTACGTGTGTGTTTCATAACATTTAACAATTGAGATATTAATAATCCAACCAGGAAGATTTTCTTTCTTTTTTTTCTTTTTTGATCCTGGAGGATCCTTAGATTTTTATGCTTCTTGGCCCTTTTGCTTTTTTGTTGTTGTTTTGTTTGTTTCGTTTTTCAACCACTTGGATTTAGCATTAAATATTTTCCTCTCAGAAAGGAAGTGTGTGTGGGGGGAGGTAGAAATAATACCTGTAATATTTGCAAATTAAGTGTGAGGTCAAGTGTATGTGTTACTGGGATTGGAGAGGTGGGAGAATGAATGCTGCAGTTCATATCTCTCTCTCTCTCTCTCTCTCTCTCTCTCTCTCTCTCTCTCTCTCTCTCTCTCTCTCTCTCTCTCTCTCTCTCATAGTGAATTAAGGATTTATCAATAATCTGTTGTAATGAGATAATCTTTTGCTTTTCATCTGTCAAATTTCATTAATGCTTTGTTTGAATTTCAAAGCAAATTCAAATACTCCATGCTTTTTTCACTCACCTATTCTTGGAATTGAGAATTTTGTGTGTGTGTGCATACATATGTAATTTTAGAGAGAGAGGCACATGTGGAGCAATGATTATCATCTTAGAAACTGGACACAGCAACCCAAGTTCAAATCTTAGGCAAGGCTTGCATTTCATATAGCACTAAAAACCTTGGGAGAGGTATGAATCCAACTACTCTTCCTCAAGCTATGGGTGAATAGCAGGACAGACTGGGCTCTTTAAACTTGGTTAGGTAACCAATATAGGAGAAGGAAAACTCTGCTTGGGGTGGTCATTACTAGAATAGGCTCAGTCCTAATTAGTGATCTATTTCACTGGTCTAAAGAGACCATGGTCACTACTAGAATAGGCTCAGTCCTAATTAGTGATCTATTTCACTGGTCTAAAGAGCCCTGGTCACTACTAGAATAGGCTCAAATTAAAAAAGAAGAATAGGCTCAGTCCTAATTAGTGATCTATTTCATTAATAAAAGAAAAGAAAAAAGAAAAAATCATGTCTAATGTTTTTTTGGGGTTGTTGTTGTTTTTTTTTTGGGGGGGGGGGGTGCTAAAACTGTGCACTGGAAGAACCTGAGCCAGCATATGTCAGTATTATTGTTCAGCATCCCTCTTTTTCCCCCAACAGCCATTGTCATGATTTTGATCTTGGTGCTCTCAATGGCATTGTCCTCCTTTTTTGAAGGACATTAACTCACACTGTTATAGCTTTTAAAAATGATAATGATCATTACAAAAAAAAAAGGACATTGTTATAGTTGATAACATAAACATTTTGTTACAGTGTTAGTTTGTTTCTTGAAAGTTATTTCTCAATTGCTTATGCCCAAAATAAATGGTAAAAACAGATTTTTCTTTTCAAACTTACCAATTTTCTAGACGGTTCCATGTAGATTTAGTGCTGAGTCGCCAATAGAGACTTTTCTAGAACTTACTAAAAAGTTTAGTTCAGAGTTTGTTTTTTTTTGTTTTTGTTTTTGTTTTGTTTTGTTTTTTTTGGAGGGAGAGGTCCCAATGGCATAGATTCATAGTGTTATCTAATTCTAAGACAGAAAAGTTAATTTTGAAGGGAATAAGTAAAGTCATCAGGTTGGCCTAAAGTTGGTATCAGCTAGACAAGCGAGGGAGTCTAACCCCCTTTTCACTAGCGCTAGACGAAAGAGATTGTTTTTTCAGCATCTGAGGCAGAGCGCCACACCTACCATCAGCTCCTCACTTTACCACACAGATCCTTGTGCTACTCGTACGCTGAGTTGGCGAGGGCCAGTATTGAACCAGGAATCTTGAGGTTCCCAGCCGAACACTCTACCGACTGAGCTAAACCGGCCCTTTAAGAGAATAATGGCCATTTTCTATACTTTTAGAACATAAGTGAATCAGAAATTACATTACTGAATGAAGAAGAAAATTTGTGTTACATATTATTAAAACTTTCTTTTTTTTTTTTTTTTTTTTTTTTTTTTTTTTTTAATAAAATGAATATAGATAATTATGAAAAAAAAAAAAATAAATGAAATAATTTTGATTTTGGAGTAAATGATTGTTAGTGATAGGTAGGTACCATTAAAATAGGTCACGTGATCAGTTTAGGCGATATTGAAGGAAGAAACGTAAATATTTTTTAACTTTTTTAACTGATCACGTGACCTATTTTGGTGGTACCTACTCTAGTTATAACTTTTTAATTAATTTCAATGGTTAATTACATGTATAGTGATTTGGGGGTTTTGTTATTGTTTTTAAGCAATACGTAATTAAAAACAACCTTACTCCCCTAAACCGTAACCCAATTCGCAAAAAAGTTCATTCATACACTCTAGTTAAACTGTCATGGATCACCAACAAATAAGTTTCCGTTTTAATTTTGACGACGATTTGCAAGTTTAACCGTTTTTTTTTTAATGTTTCTTCTTTCGAATGGACAAACAATTTTCAAGATAATATTAACCTTTATGCAAGTTTCATTGTGTTAAATATAGGTGGGGGGTAAATTTCACAGGGAAAATTGGTGGTACCTAGTGATAAGCATTCAAATTTCATTTGAATTTTTTGTTGTTGGTAATAGTAATACCAACTCGGCAGTTTTGATCTGCAGATCTAGGGGCCTGTAGACCGGTTCTTCTATTCGCTTGGACTTCTTTCGAAACACCTACCCTCCTTGCACCGAAAATGTTGCTCCCTTTAGAAAAAAAATCTTCATTTCCTCTCCACCCCCCTTTCTCTCTCTCTCTCTCCCTCTCCCCTTTAAGCTGAACTCACCCTGCCGAGTTTTCTGTCATGACTCCCCCACATTGCAGACTTTTTATTTATTTTTTATTTATTGCTCTCCCACCCACAAATTTGTCCCCCCATTACCATAAGGACGTCATGTTGGATTTCAAGTCTGAATAACAATTGTAGCTGAGTAGAAAAGACCACCTGCTACCTTTCCTCCCAATACCTCAACCTCCCCCCCCCATCCTCCCTCTTTCTTTCTTTCTTTATTCCCTTTCTATCATTTAAACAGAAAAAGATGGGAGGGGAATATGCTGTTATTGCATCTCTTGCATTGTATGAAGAGCCGTACTTACATAATGTCAGTCATGGGTTCAACTCCTTCATTTTGTGCCTCTCTGTCTGTCACAACGATATATTGATGAACCATTCAGAGTCTCTAAAACTCTACACTCTACTGGCTGATTTCAGTAATGGATAGTCTCCATGATTCCAACAACTGCTTTTCTTAATCCTTCCTTGAATTGTAAGGACACTATCAAATCTCTGCATAAATCAAACGGCCATCTTAATCGACTCTATTCCTACGCTTTTTGTTTTTTTGTTTATTTTTCCCTCTCTCTTTCAAACTTTCTGCCGCCATTCTCTTTCTTTATAATTTTATTTTATTTTGTTTTTTTACTTTCTCGTACATACTTTCTTATTTTCCCTTTTTATTCCCTATATTTTTAAAATTTTCAAACCCATTTTATTTTGTCTTTCAACTTATGAAGATAAAAAAAAAGTCTTTGAATAAAAAGTGTTTGTACAGAATAAGCCCCGCCCACTAAAATATAGGTGTTTGTCCAAAATAGCCCACCTATTCAATTTTTCGTTAATTCTGTAGTAAGATTATATAGAAATGCAATACTTACATTCACCCTTCAAATAAGAGTAAGTTTCAGTGATATCTCTCTCTTTCTCTATCTCTCTCTTTCTCTATCTCTCTCTCTCTCTCTTCTCTCTCTCTCTCTCTCTCTCTCTCTCTCTCTCTTCTCTCTCTTTCTCTCTCTCTCTCTCTCTTTCTCTATCTCTCTCTTTCTCTATCTCTCTCTCTCTCTCTCTCCTCTCTCTCTCTCTCTCTCTCTCTCTCTCTCTCTCTCTCTCTCTCTCTCTCTCTCTCTCTCTCTCTCTCTCTCTCTCTCTCTCTCTCTCTCTCTCTCTCTCTCTCTCTCTCTCTCTCTCTCTCTCTCTCTCTCTCTCTCTCTCTCCTCTCTCTTCCTCTCTCTCTCTCTCTCTCTCTCTCTCTCTCTCTCTCTCTCTCTCTCTCTCTCTCTCTCTCTCTCTCTCTCTCTCTCTCTCTCTCCTCTCTCTCTTCTCTAGTTCCAAGATTACACCTTCAACTAGCTATAATTCAGCCATTGGTCATATTTCTTTTAGTTTTCCCTTTCCCTTCCCCAACCTCTAAGATGTTGAGTTATGCTCAACTTCACTTTTTTACTAATAAAGTGTCATTGACCATCCAGATGAGAATCAAGTTTGCCTTCACCCTGACCCAGAGTGATATTACCTGTTAGGGTCCCATCTATGGGTTTCAATCATTTGTTTCAGTTCCACTTAAGTTCCAGAACTACAAATTGTTTTAATGCTTTTCTTTTGTGCACTTATTCTCTCTTTTTCCTATTTTTCTATCTAATCTCTTTTTTCTCTGCAATATTCTTTCTTTATCAAATCTATTCTTCCATTTCTCTCTTTTCTGTTCCCCATGCTCTATTCTCTTTCTACCTTCACTCTTTTTTTTTTTTTTTCATTTACCTATCTCTTTCATCTCTTCCTCGTCCCTTTTTTATTTCTTCATTTTTATTTTATTTCTTCATTTTTTATTTTTTATTTTTCATTTCTTTATTTTTTATTTTTCATTTCTTTATTTTTATTTTTCATTTCTTTATTTTTTATTTTTCATTTCTTTATTTTTTATTTTTCATTTCTTTTTTTTTTATTTTTCATTTCTTTATTTTTTATTTTTCATTTCTTTATTTTTTATTTTTCATTTCTTTATTTTTTATTTTTCATTTCTTTATTTTTTATTTTTCATTTCTTCATTTTTTATTTTTATTTCTTCATTTTTTTATTTTTCATTTTTCATTTTTTATTTTTCATTTTTTTATTTTTCATTTCTTCATTTTTTATTTTTCATTTTTCATTTCATTTCTTCATTTTTTATTTTTCATTTCTTCATTTTTTATTTTTTATTTTTCATTTCATTTTCATTTCTTCATTTTTTATTTTTCATTTTTCATTTTATTTTCATTTTTCATTTTTCATTTTTCATTTTTATTTTTCATTTCTTCATTTTTATCATTTCTTCATTTTTTATTTCATTTATTTCTTATTTTTATTTCTTTTTTCATTCTTTATTTCTTCATTTTTTCATTCTTTATTTCTTCTCAATCCTTTCTTTGCGCTCCTCTATTTCTTTCTTTCCCTTTTTTCATTTTTCCTTCTCTCTCTCTCTCTCTCTCTTTTCCCCTTTTTTTCCATAGGAAACCTTTGTATACTTAATTAGGAAACAAAATAAAAACAAGTTAATGCTTTTGATAGGACTATATTTCAGTTTTTCTGATACCGACTTTACTTACTTACATAAGATTTGTACTAGAATTTCCGTTAAAGTATTGTAATGATTCTACACATTGTCATTTCCTGGTAACAGTTCAAATAATTTTCACTTTTGAAATATCGTTTACTAAATCTTTACACAAAGAAAAGTTCAATAAATTTTCTCTTGCTGTTTGGGTATTGTGGAGGGGGGGGTATTAAATTTGACAAAACTTGAGTGTCACCGTGTGAAGATTTGTTGGCGTTTTGTTGGTTCTATTTGTTTCTATTCAAAATGAAACTCGTTTGTTTAAGCCAGCCTGAAAGAATCAATAAAATTCATGCAAGAATTAACAACAACAGTGATAATGATCGCAAAAAAATCAATACAGATAGATTTTTCTCGATTTTTTTTTTTTTTTTTTTTTTTTTTTTTTTTTGTCTTTTCTAAGAAAGTTAGGGAGTAACTTGGGGAGGACACAAAACTACAAACAGTGGTGAAAAAAAAATTAGTTATTAGTGAAATAGATCACTAATTATGACTGAGCCTATTTTAGTAGTGATCAAGGCTCTTGACCAGTGAAATAGATCACTAATTAGGACGCTAGTAGTGACCACCCCCAAGCGGAGTTTAACAGGTTTGAATTCAGAGTTTTCCTTCTAGACTGGTTGCCTAACCAAGGTTAAAGAGCCCAGTCTGCTCTACTATTTGCCCATACCTGGAGAGAGAATAGTTGGATTCATACCTTTCCCAAGGTGAATGTGCTATGTAAACTGTAGCTTTGTCTAGGATTTGAACTCTAGTCGACGAGTTCATTTCCTAAGACTCTAACCATTAGACCACACGCCTCCAACTATGTCTCTAATTCTAGTGTGGAATCATTTCTTCATTGGCACTACTTCCAGATCGACTCTGAGCTGGAGTGGTATTACTGGTTAGAGTCCAATCTTATGTGGCTTATGTTCATGTCCCGTTGAAAGCCGTCAAGCCCTAGCACCTATATGATTTTTCCCAACCCTATTGCTCTTATGGCAAGCCCCAATCCCTTTTTATCATATAGGTGCTAGAAGGCAGTGGCTGAGGGTCTACATGTCCTGGGAATGACGTTAAACTCTATCTAATGGTGATGTTCCAGTTTTGGAGGTTTGTGGAATGTGGAGCACCCCTTAATCACCATTGCTCCCTGGTCCACTCTGACCCGGAGTGGTAGTACCTGTTAGGGTCCCATCTATGGGTTAAATAGAAAAATGAGTTGATAAAAAAATTGTATTTTCCATTAAGAATTGGTTTATTTCAAAACTTTATCGGCATTAAATGACCCACTGAGGTTGGAATGCCGTAAAACAAAATCCAACCAAACCCGTTGAAAGCACCAGTTCTTGCTAGATTACCAAAGTTAAGCATCAGTGAGCATTTTCAATGCTTAGATAAGTGATCATTTAAGCAACAGCAGGTAATGTAAGAAACCATATATATCAAAATGACTTGATTCAAATTAAATGACCCGCGAAGGGTTGATATGCCATAAAACAACCAACCATCTTCACATATGGAATTGTAGGGCAGAGTAAAATTTAGCAACAGAGAAAATAGAATCTGTAAATTTTTTTTTTTTTGTGGGTGGGGGGTGCAGTTTCCACTTTGTTGCTATTACTCCCAGGTCCACTTGACCAGGTTCGGTAGTACATGTTAGGGTTCCATCTATGGGTCAAATAGATCTGTTTGTGATAATGATTAAAATGATTTTGATCTACATTAACACATTTGCTCTTAAAACATTGATCCCTCTCTCTCTCTCTCTCTCTCTCTCTCTCTCTCTCTCTCTCTATATATATATATATATATATAGCAAACGCACTTCCTAGATTTTACGATTTGTTTAGAGTAGGTTAATATTCCTCTTCACAAATCGTAAAATCTAGGAAGTGCGTTTGGTGTGGGGTTGTGATATCGGCCTGTCAGCTTGGCAGTCCGGTTTCAAATCTATATATATATATATATATATATATATATATATAGGGTATATGCCTTTAGAAAATAAATTTATTTCGGCATTATAGTCTCATCAGTTCTATTTTTGTTGATTTTTGTCTTCAATATTTCACTGTCAGTCTTACTGATGAGACTATAAAGTCGAAATAAATTTATTTTCTAAAGGTATATATCCTTTTATTTATTAATTTATTTATAATATCTGTATATGTAAAAAAATATATACACAAATCTATATATGTACGTTTGAGTTCTCAATTTTGGTTAAATCCTATCAAAATAACACTGGATATCATCAACTCATATATATATAATCCGGAAAATCTGGAGAAGATATCTTATGACATAGAAGTTTTTTTTTAAGTGTCGCAGTTTGCAAGCTCAATGTGTGTTAAAGTCAAAGAGCAAAATTATATAAGTAAAAAATATAACAGAAAAAATCTAAATCTTCTGTTATATTTTTTTACTTATATATAATCCAAAAGTCCAGAGAAGAAATCTTCCTTACGACACAAGAGTTTTATTTAAACAAAACCAACTCGCAGTTTGAGAGCTCAATGTGAGCTCTTAATGTTAGTCACAGAGCAAATATATGAGTAAAGAAATAACAAAAGACTTAGAGATTTAGCTTTATAGTCTATTTCAGGGAGCTGAATATAGATAAAAATCTGTTTTAAAATGCCTTTAAAGTAATAAAAAATTTCATCATTCGCATCCGATGAGTCGGGAGATTTAGACTATTTGTCTAAGCTCCCTGAAATAGACTAGAATGCTAAATCTCTAAGTCTTTTGTTATTTCTTTACTATATATATATATATATATATAATATATATACTGACTGAGTGCCTATCTTTTAATAAAGGAAACTTGGTGGAGACCAGCAAAGACCAAAGTTCAATAAAATCCACACTTAATAAAAAAAAACATATATATACATAAATCAATAATGTCAAAAAATTAACTTTAAAAAAATATTTTAAAAATAAAACATTAATAAAGCTTAAAAGATAATAAAAAAACAAATAAGATTAATAATAAAATAAAATTAACTTAAAAACCAGAATATATAAAGAATAAAAGATAATAAAACATATATATATATATATATATATATATATATATATATTAACTGAATTTTCTATTCAGTGATGCTTTTTGATTTACTGAGTCCTGGGATGCACATATTTGCTTTGAATGAGTCCCCGGGAAATTTGATGGGTCCCAACTAAAGCCATCTAACTCCTACCTTGTAACCTATCCTGTGTAATTCATTTCTATGAAACTATTGAAATGCATTTACAGTTAACTTGAAATGGTGAGGGAAGAAAAAAAGAAAAGCACTGGGATGCATGGGTATGATTTTACTGCATCAGGGACCTGACTATGTAAGAAGTGTTTCTGTTTAAAATGATTGTGAAAGTACATTTTTGCACCGTGTCTAATTGAAAACCATAATTGTTAAACTGACTGCAACATAAAATAACCCAACAAGGATTGACATGATGTGAAACCAACCAAACAAAATGAGATATTTGTGCGTTTAGTGAAACTTGGGCTTATCAAATACTTTGTTATTCATGTTTTTTGTTTGTGTTTTTTTTTGGGGGGGGGTATATATACATGTCAGTTTTGTTTTTTTTTATTATTTTTTCAACCACTTGATTTTATTTACTCTATGAAATTTGAATATGTGAAATAGTATATTTTAGCTATGTTTTTATACATGCATGCATCTCTTTCTCAAATATGCAGATATTAGAAATATATATGTCTGTATGTAAATATATACTGACAGAAAATAAAACTGCAACACTCTTAATGGGTTTCAATTTACTCAAGATTAAACATACAGGTAATATAACTACATTAAAATAAATCTATACATATATAAAAGGCAGTTGTGTGTATGTATATATGCATGCATGTATATATGTCCAGATGAAACTATGCAAATAAAACAATTAATGACAAAGTAAATATATATACACATTAAACATCACCAATTCTTGATTTTTTTAGCAAAAATTATGAAGATTTGATTTATATTTAAAGATATTTAAAAATTAAAATATACATAGAAATAGCATTGAAATTCTACTTAAAAATGTCCAGCATTGGTAAATCTCAAAAGTAAACAAATCAATACACCAGGTTTTTTACCCCACCTCCTATATTCAGGAAATGCTGGGTAGCTGCTTCTAGTCTTCTATATACGGATTAGTATGTATACAGATTCCAAAATAAGGGATATATCAACAGCGCTCAGAGTCCATGATAATACTGTGCCTCCCATCAAGGCTAAAGAGCCCAATCTGCCCTACTATTTTGCCTATAGGTTGGTGGAGAAGTGATGGCTTTAGGTATTTCCCAAGGGCATGAAATGCAAACAGCCTCATCCAGGATCTGAACTTGTGCATTAGTACTTTAATTTATTTTGTACTTCTTTTGATTATGCAGGCCTTGTCCTTGATTGGAATTAATGTTCAGTGTCTGTTTCCATAATTACAAGGGTGAGTCAAAAAGTAATGCCATTTTGTTTAGGACAGGTATAATTACCAACACATGAACATGTATCATACATCAAAATGAAGCTGGTCCTCTGTGGATCACATCCCTACTTCTCCACATAGTCACCATTTTTCTCAATAGCAATGTTCCACCTTCGAATGAGAGCATTTTTCCCTGCCCCGTAAAATTCTGTTGACTGTTCTTTGAGCCACTTCTTCACTGCAGATTTCACTTCCTCATCACTGGAATAATGTTTGCCTTTCAAACCCCTTTCATGGGGTCGAAGAGATGATAGTGATTATTCCAGTTCTTGTGTTGATAATTATCCCGGTCCTAAACAAAATGGCATTACTTTTTGACTCGGCCTCGTATATCAACAATTTTGTTAACATTTTAGAAAGAAAAATTTCATATTATCTGATGAAGCTGTAAACGGGAAAAATGTTTTATGACTAAATTGTTTTTCTCAACATTATTATTTCTTAACCCGCCATTGTTGGATATTATTATCCAAAATATCTATCATTTGTTCTCCCCCAAAAAATGAACTGCAGTCTCCTTTTAACTTTTTAGAACAGCAAGTTTTCCTTTTCAGCTGTCTGTAAATGATCTTCTACTGAAAATTGCTGTTTTGTGTGTTTGTTTGTTTTCCTTGAAAAGTAACAATAAAGTTGAGAGTTGGGTGGATTATTTTACAAAGATTTATTTTCATTCTATATTACAAAAGCAGGTTGTCCTTGTATGTGTGTCTCGGTGGTAGAGCAGAAGGATCTAGCATTAATTTAAATGCTAGGTTGGTGAGACCTGTGACCACAAAACAACTTGACCTTTGAGATATATTGGGGCCAGGTTAGCTCAGTTGGTAGAGCGTTCGGCTAGAAACCACAAGGTTCCTAGTTCGATACCGGTCCTCGCCAACTCAGCGTATGAGTAGCATAGGGATCTGTCAGTAAAGTAAGAGCTGATTAGGTGTGGCGCTCCACCTCAGATGCTAAAATAATTCTCTTGGCCTAGCAAAAAAATAGATTCCCTCGCTGATTTATACTGACTTTAGGCGACGACTTACTTTTTACTATATATATATATATATATATATATATATATATATATATATATATATATATATATATGAGATTTTTTAAAAATTACCCCAAAATTTTACTAAAATTTGTTAAGAAATCTAGATTTCATAAAATATTTTAAAGATTTATTTTCATATTTCATTACAAGCTGTGTGTCCTTGTATGTTGCTTTCCTTGGTTGAGCTTACTGTTCTATCATTAATTTAGATGCTAAGGTTGGTGTGACCTATGACTACAAAACTACTTCACGTTACATATATGTGTGTGTATATATATATATATATATATATATATATATATATATATATATATATTAGAAATTATTTAAAAAAATGTTTTAGTAAAATGTATTTTTAGAGTGAATTTAGATTTTTATCAAATATTTCTAAGTTTTTCCCACATAGTATTAAAAATTTAAAAGATGAAAATAAAAGATCTGATTTTGATTTTATTACGAATCCGTCCTGAGTAAAAAGAAAGTTAATCACTACATCTTCATCAATCGAAACCAATATTAACAATTATACAATTTGGCCGACTACAGCGTAAAATTTTGATGGAGATGTGGTGTAATGGCTAGAGACGTAGGAAACGGACTTGTTGACCCAAGTTCAAATCCCAGATGAGGCTGTCTATATTTCACATAGTGCTAATACACTTGAGAAAGGTATGCATCCACCTGCTCTCCCACTAGCTATGGGTAAATAGCAGGGCAGACTAGGCTCTTTAACCTTTGGTAGGCAGCCAGTCTAGGAGAAGAAAAACTCTGAATTCAAACTCTGCCTAAAAAATTGACCTTCTGTCACATCCTGCTCGTGTGGAGGGGTTGGTAAATATGTATGTACAGTATACAATTTTAATTACTCAATAAAATTACAACCTATCGCAGAATAGTATAAGTGCCGCTGGAGACGTGTTTATGGCTCTCTCACACACAAATATACAACAATAAGTGTGAATGGAATGAAATTGTTAATATAAGTTAAACTCCAATTTATTTTTACACAACAATTTGATTATAAAAATTGTTACGATTTTTGTGGCCAATTATATACTCAGTATCTCTGAACACATCTATATATTTGCAGTATTGTAGCCATCTACTTACCTTTGTGACCAGGAATTGACACGTGTCACTAATTTTAGGAGAGTAGAGATAGACTAAGCTAATGGAAAACTAACTCGCTATTTATATATTTCATTTGATGAACCAGTTATAAAAGTAATTTTTTTAGCACACCAACTCTCTCTTGTCTCGGCCAACACTTTACTACACTTTCTCAGTTTTGCTGAAATTCTCATCAGGTTATGCTAACAGCATGGATTCCCATGACTCGCTTGCCACCCGTCCCTATTAGTCATCACCCCTGGCTGGTTTTCCACACGGTATTCAGAATCCGCACAGAGCTGATTGATGTAGGTTTTTGCTGATCAGCCTACCTTGGTGTCCACAGGATAATATCAGTTATGAGTTCATCCTTACTTCTCCAGCAATGTCTTGTTTGTCTAATTTGGATTGTTTGTGTGATAGGAGGCAAGTGGCCATACAGCTGTTTTCAAGATTTGTTCAAGACTGCATGCAGCATTCTTGAGTAAAAAAAAACAAGAATTTTTTTTTTTTTTTTTTTTTTTTTTTAACTCAATAAAATTTAAATATACTTGAAAAGAAAAGCTGCATAGATCAAATTTCCACAACTAGGTATCATATTGATGCAGTTAAAGATGATGGAATGCAGTTACAGTTTGTAGATAAGTCTTCAAGGTTTTCTATTAATTAAACCTGTCGGTTCAGCTGATTATAAAGTAGTTATTTACCTCACATCCCATGTATGCGCGTGTGACACAAGGTCTTTTTAATGTGGGGACCACCCACGAGCTGAAGCTCATGGGATGTTAGGTGCAAAAAATGCATAGATCCTGTTAGCATTCCCCCTCGGGGGGGGGTCAGACACTGGGCAATAAACCCAACCCTGCCTCTTTAAATCAAGGGGGCAGGTATTGCCTGGATCTATGCCATTAATTACTTAACTAGTCCAGGG
Organism: Doryteuthis pealeii; assembly: GCA_023376005.1. NCBI lineage: Eukaryota > Metazoa > Mollusca > Cephalopoda > Myopsida > Loliginidae > Doryteuthis > Doryteuthis pealeii. The sequence goes on from CM042156.1 coordinate 25,914,891, forward strand.
CCAAAGCCACTGAACCCCAACCAAAATCAGGTAGAGTAGAGTTCAAATTCTGAATGATATTGTTTGTGTTTCACTTTGTGGCAGTGCCCTTGGGGAAAGGCATGAATACATTTAGGGCACACTGGGTTCTTTAGTTTTGTTTAGGCAACCAGTCTAGGAGAAGGAAAACTCTGAATTTGAAAAACCAGAGTTCAGTCATTGATTGGGTTCGTGGCAACCCTTGATGCACTAATTCTTTCCTATCGACTGTGCCAAAAAGTGTGGATGGCCCAACACAAGCCTTCACCACTATAAACAAAACACTGTGTAGGTTGTTCATTGGATGAACCCTCATGCGTCGAAATCAACAAGTCTTTTTTTTTTCTTTTTTTTTTTCATCTCTGTCCCAAAATAGTTTTTACTATTGTAGATAATTTTTGCACATAAAATGTAACAAGTATTATGGGACAGAGATAGTAATATTTTTGCTGCTTTGAGTTAAAAGCATTATTTCTCTTTTTTTTTTTTTTTTTTTTTTCTTTTTTTTTTAATCAATGTTTATTCCTAACTAATCACATTGAAGAAACATCTGTAATTGATTTTAATAAGTGTGATTATCCACTTTTCAAAAAACACCTCACTCTTATTGACAAAACAAAAATTCAATTACATAATGGTTTAGTCGGTTTTCATAAAATGTATATCTCTAAAAAAAAGAATTAGAAAAAAATTGGATATGAAAATTATTTTCTTACATTGCAGTGATGCTGATAGCTTTTTGATTTAGTGCATCCTGGGACACACGGATTTTATTTGAATGAGTCCCCCAGGAAATTTGACGGGTCCCAACTAAAGTTTCTTAATAAATTATAGCATTTTTTATTCATGAACAAAAAGCCATCTAAACCCTACCTTGTACCCCATACAGTGTAATTCACTTCCAAGAAAATATTGAAATGTATTTACAGTTATCTGGAAATTGTGGGAGAAGAAAAAAAACACTGAGATGCATGAATGTGATTTTTTTTGTGTCCTTTTAGATGGTTGTGTCATACGCAGGACACTTACCTATCAGCCTCTCTGCATTAGATAGAAACAAAGTTATTGAGCTTTGAATTTTGTTTACATTTGTAAAAAAAAAAAAAAAAAATGAATCTGGACATTTTCAGTATAGTATTTTAAAAGTTTGTATGGCCACTTGCCCTCTATCACACAAACCGTGAAAGTGAGACAAACAAGACATGCTGAGCACTGTTGGAGAAGCAAGGACGAACTAATAAGTGATATTCTTTTATGGAAACCAACATATTGGCACACCCGTGTGGGCCGCCCACCTAAGACCTACATTGACCAGCTCTGCGTAGATACTGGACCTGTTAAAAATTTGTGTGGGCTGCCCAGCTAAGATCTACATTGACCAGCTCTGCGTGAATACTTGATGCTGCGCAGAGGAACTCCTGAGAGCAATGCATAATAGGGATGGTTGGTGGGAGATTGTCATGGATATCCGTGCTACTAGCATGACCTGATGATTTTAAAAGTATAGTTTTTTTTTTTTTTTTTTAATTTAAATCAATTGATAAAATGTTTTGTATCTTTCTATAATTCTTATTTTTAATGTTATAAATTTATTTTTAATTATTTTTTGTCAATGAATATCAAATTTTGTTGCGGTTTGCATCGTCATTGTTAAGCTTTTACATTTTTGTTATCTTGTCATTATTTTGGCTTAAAGTGGAAATTTTAAAAATTTGCTAGGCAACAAAGAATCCAGCATGGAATTTTCCAAGTTTAAAAATGGGACGGGGGGGGGAATCTTTCTTTTACAGTGCATGTACCCTAGTGTAATTCTCTCTCTTCTCTCTCTCTCTTTCTCTCTTCTCTCTTTCTCTCTTTCTCATATATATATATATATATATATATATATATATATATATATATATATATATATATATATATATATGGGAATATGTGTTTAAATGAAGTCGAACCTAATTTTATGAAAGTTAATTAATAATTAATTAATTAATTAATTAGCGGGATTACCTATTAAAATTTAAGGCTAAACAAATCGAGAAAAATCAATCTCTGTATGTACATTTCGGCCTATTAGGCCTCATCAGCAGAGCTATAGATACAAAGACGCCCCCGTGTGCGATTCGAAACCTGATTGTCAAGCTGACTGTCAAGCGTCTCTACCACCACACCAAACGGACTTAGCAGATTTCTTCGTTTTGTTAAGGAGTAGGTATTTTTTATATTCCTCTTAAGTGACCTCTACACAAACTTACGAGAAGTAAACAAACAGATATATATATATAAGGAGAGAGGGATTTGAATAAATCCGACAAAATGTGGTTGAGAATAGAGGAAATTGTGGATATAACAATACAAACAGTTGAATTCACTTGATATTTCACCTGATTGTATGAAGCTTTTTCGTAACTTTATTAACAGTCTGTGTTGTGATATACACAATTTCCTCTATTCTCAACCATATATATATATATATATATATATATATATATATATATATATATACTGATAGGTCCTGCGTCCCTGATGCACAAAAATCTAAAAGAGACGCAGTAAAATCATATCCATGCATCCCAGTGTTTTTCTTTTTTCTTCCCTCACCATTTCAAGCTAACTGTAAATACATTTCAATAGTTTCTCAGAAATGAATTAAACACGATAGGTTACAAGGTAGGAGTTAGACGGCTTTAGTTGGAACCCATAAATTTTCCCAGGGACTCATTCAAAGCAAATATGTGTGTCCCAGGACACACTAAATCAAAAAGCTATCAGCATCACTATATATATATAAGAAAAAAACTGACTGGCTGATACCAACAATAGGCCACTCTGTCAACTTTACTACCATCTTCTGCGGAGAGGTCTCCTTGTTTAAAACTAATCTTTTATCTGAGATTAATTATATAAGTAACCATTAAGTTATTTATCTTGTAATGTCTCATTCTCTTCTCTCTGTTAAAGTTTTCTGTAGATGAGATATTACTACCTAGGTATGTGAACTTGTCTACTAATTTCACAGGCTTACCATGCCTCTGTCTTGTTTAAAACATTCCGTTTTATCTGCATTAACATTGAGGCCAATTATATAAATGACTATTAAGTCGTTTATCTTCTTTCTTGTTCTATTCTCTCTGTTAAGGTTGAGTGGAAATAGGTAGCAGAAAGATTAAAGTTGATAAAACCTTTTCGTTTTCATTAAAGTTTCCTTAAAAGCTTAATGGTTAGTCTGGATATTGGCATTTCCCCATCTACCAATTTTCAGCGGTCTCATTCAGTTCACGTAAATTAAAAGGTGTTATTAAAGACATTATTCTTGGAATTAAGCATGTCTTCTTGGACCAAGACAAATTACACAATTACATTGCCATTTTCTCTGAATTTTTTAGATGAGGCTTGATAATTAGTATTATTTGGATTATTCGGACTATTGTCATCATATTCATTGTTATCTGTACAATATTTCGGCCGATAGTTCCATGATGGCTCCCGATTATGAAAAAAAGGTTCCCAAGTCCGACAAGAAATGCCTGAAGGCCAGAGGGCACATAGGTCAAAACGTTGTACAGCTATCAATAAAGATGAGGACAATAGTCTGAATAATCCAAATAATACTACATTGATTTTGTTTCTTTACTGGAATCCATAGAATCACTAAGCAAATGAAATGTTTTTTTTTTTTTTTTTTGGTTTTTTTCTTCCTTTACTTTTCTTCTGCTTTGAGATGGTTCCTTGGGAACTTACATTTTGTTCCCCCCTCCCTTTTCCCTTTCATCTGAATTGGTTATTGGCTGCCTCTTTAAAAAAAAAAAAAAAAAAAAAAAACCTGCAGTCTTTTATAGCATGTTTGTTAATTGGACCATCATACCTGGGCCTCACTCGCTGCCTCAGTCACTTATTCTCACCAGGTAAGCAGGTGCTTGTTTAACAAGTCAATAACATCTATCCCAAATAGTCAGCCAGGCATACCAAACCTTTTGCAAAATGATAATTTAAATATATATATATATATATATATATATATATTATATATATATATATATATATATATATATATAATAAATAAAAAGTAGTAAAAATTGAAAAATGAAGAAACAAACTGCTACCATTTTTTTTTTCTTTTTCTTCATAAGCAACTAAACATCTGTGAAATGCAGAGAAGTTTTGAAAAGGTTTGTTATTGGATTGGATCTTGGTGGTAGGGTGTGGCGGTTGGGTACTCTTTGTCTTCAAGGAGAGGATAACAATAACTGGAATAAAAATAAACAAAATCATAGAAAATCAATATGGAGGAAAGAAAGTAGAATTTAAAACAAGATTTTCTGGAAACATTTAAAGATTTTGTTGTGAAATGGATTTGAAATAATTTTCAATAATGCTTAGTCATAACTACAAAAAATTGATTTATATACTATTTTTCTTTTGATCTCTCGCTCGCTCTCTCTCTCGCTCTCTCGCTCTCTCTCTCTCTCTCTCTCTCTCTCGCTCTCTCTCGCTCCTCGCTCTCTCGCTCCTCCTCTCCTCTCTCTCTCTCGCTCCTCGCTCTCCTCTCTCTCTCTCTCTCTCTCGCTCTCCTCTCTCTCTCTCTCTCCTCCCGCTCTCCTCTCTCTCTCTGCTCACTCGCTCTCGCTCTCCTCTCCTCTCTCTCTCGCTCCTCGCTCTCCTCTCCCTCTCTCTCTCGCTCCTCCTCTCTCTCTCCTCGCCTCCTCTCTCTCTCTCGCTCTCGCCTCTTCCTCTCCTCTCTCGCTCTCTCTCTCTCGCTCCTCTCTCTCTCTCGCTCCTCGCCTCCTCTCGCTCCTCGCTCTCCGTCTCGCTCCTCGCTCTCCTCTCGCCTCCTCCCTCCTCTCTCTCTTCTCGCTTCCGCTCCTCTCGCTCCTCGCTCTCCTTCTCTCCCTCTCGCTCCTCGCTCTCCTCTCTCCTCTCGCTCCTCGCTCTCCTCTCCTCTCCTCCTCTCTCTCTCTCGCTCCTCGCTCTCCCTCTCCTCTCGCTCTCCTCGCTCCTCGCTCTCTCTCTCTCTCTCGCTCCGCCTCTCCTCTCTCTCTTCTTCTCTCTCTCGCTCCTCTCTCTCTTCTCTCTCTCTCTCGCTCCTCTCTCTCTTCCTCTCTCTGTCGCTCTCTCTCTCTCTCTCCTCTCCTCTCTCGCTCCTCTCTCCTCTCTCTCTCTCTCGCTCTCTCTCTCTCTCTCTCTCTCTCGCTCCTCTCTCTCCTCTCTCGCTCCTCTCTCCTCTCTCTCTCTCTCTCGCTCCTCTCTCTCTCTCTTCTCTCTCTCTCTCTCTCTCTCTCTCTCGCTCCTCTCTCTCTCTCTCTCGCTCGCTCTCTCTCTCTCTCTCTCTCTCGCTCGCTCCTCTCGCTCCTCTCTCTCTCGCTCTTCTCTCTCTCTCTTCCTTTCTCTTCTCTTTCCCTTTCTCTCTCTTCCCTTTCTCCTCTTCCCTTCTCTGCTCTCCCTTTCTTCTCTTCCCTCCTTTCTCTCTCTCTCTTCTCTCTCTTTCTCTTTCTCTCTTCTTCTCTCTCTCCTCTCTTCTCTCTCTCTCTCTCTCTCTCTCTCTCTCTCTTCCTCTCTCCTCTCTCTTCTCTCTCTCTCTCTCTTCTCTCTCTCTCTCTCTTCTTCTCTCTCTCTCTTCTTCTCTCTCTTCTCTCTCTCTTCTCTCTCTCTCTCTCTCTCTCTCTCTTTCTCTCTTCTTCTCTCTCTCTCTCTCTCTCTTCTTGTCTCCTCTCTCTCCTCTTCTCTCTCTCTCTCTTCTCACTCTTTTCTCACTCTTCTTTTCCTCCTCTCTCTCTTCTTCTCTCTCTCTCTTCTTCTTTCTCTCTCTTCTTCTTTCTCTCTCCTCTCTTCCTTCTTTCTCTCTCTCTCTTCTTCTTTCTCTCTCTCTCTTTTCTCTCTCTCTCTTCTTCTTTCTCTCTCTCTTCTTCTTCTCTCTCTCTCTCTTCTCTCTCTCCTCTTCTTCTTTCTCTCTCTCTCTTCTTCTTTCTCTCTCTCTTCTCTCTTTCTTCTTTCTCTCTCTCTCTCTTCTTCTTTCTCTCTCTTCTTTTTTCTCTCTCTCCTTTTTCTTTTTTTTCTCTCTTCTCTCTCTCTTCTTTTTTTTCTCTCTCTCTCTCTCTTCTTTTTTTTTCTCTCTCTCTCTCTCTCTTCTTTTTTTTTTCTCTCTCTCCTCTCTTCTTTTTCTCTCTCTCTCTCTCTTCTCTCTTTTTTCTCCTCTCCTCTCTTCTTCTTTTTTCTCCTCTCTCTCTCTCTTCTTTTTTTTCCTCTCTCTCTCTCTCGTTCTTTTTTTCTCTCTCTCTCTCTCTTCTTTTTTCTCTCTCTCTCTCTCTTCTTTTTTTTTTTTCTCCTCTTCTCTCTCTCTCTTCTCTTTCTTTTTTTCTCTCTCTCTCTCTCTTCTTTTTTTCTCTTCTTCTTTCTCCTCTCTCTCTTTCTCTCTCTCTCTCTTTTCTCATTATATCTCTGTTCCTGTCTATGCATTCTAACTCTCTTTCTCTCACTTTGTTTATCTGTTTCTATTTTCTTTTGCGCTTTTTTTTTCTTTCTTTCTGATTTATCCTCCTTCTTAATTTCAATTTGATTCAACGTCAGATTTGGAGGAATATTCCAGTGAGAAAAGCAATTGTAACATTAAGGACATATACAACAAAGAACCCTCTCAAGGGCATTGATGCAAAAGTGAATGCAAACTATACCTGTTAGGATTTGAACTCTCTTCTTTGACAATTCTATTCTCTGAACTGCTAGCCATTAGGCCACATTCACCCTCAAAACGGATTTGAAATGAAAGGTTAAAAAAAAAGAAGAAAAACTTTTGGATATCAATTATCATCACTTTATCTTTTACAAACCTTTTGTTTTATCATCAGGTGTGTTGATTATTAAATAACAATTGGAATGTCTTTTGGTTACACACACACACACACACCACACACACACACACACACGTGTGTATATATATGTGTGTGAATAATCTCACTGATTTTGTTTCATAAACATTTATGCCTTGTCATTCTTTAAAAGAAAGAAAAGAAAATCTCTTAACTCTCTGTGCACATCTTAAACTTGGGACCCTAACGGATACTACCACTCCAGATCAGAGTGGACTTGGGAGTAATGGTTATATAAGAGT
>CM042156.1:25929510-25931159 GCA_023376005.1 Doryteuthis pealeii
GTGTGCATATATATATATATATAATATATTATATATTATATTCGCATCTGATGAGTCGGGAGAATTAGACATTTTGTCTAAGCTCCCCGAAATAGTCTATAATGCAAGATCTCTAAGTCTTTTGTTATTTCTTTAATTATATATATATTATATATATATATATATTATATATTATATATATATATATATATATATATATATATATATATATATGCACACACACAAGTGAAAAACTCAACATAATACCTGATAGTGTCTCATCTGGGGGTTAAACCGATCTGTTTGACAAATTTTTAGTATTAAATAGTTACATGGTTTCACGTATTTCTATGGAAATAAATTATTATTATTATTATTATATAATCGTTAAGTGGCATTTTGTTTTGCATTTTTCTTACATTTCGAGTGTCAATAGTGGTCTTTAAACATCATAAACAAAGTCTCACAATTTTTGGCTTGTTTCCACAATTTTCTTTCATATGATTTATGACTATCAGCCCTGTTGATGGTTTAATTAAAACCGAAACACTTTAGCATCGAATTGAAGAATCTCTATCTTCGACATATTATCTTGTTTTTTTGGGTTTTTTTCAAAAACTTTATACATATTTACATTGTCAGATTTTTATATCCATTTCTTTCTTAATTTCTGGGGAAATGCCGACACAGAGTGCATAACTCATTAATGTATTATTAAGATTAATATAAATATAATATAAGACACTAATTATTACAAAAAAAAAACTCAAACTTAATAGATTCATCAGAAGACTTGAATTTCAGAAGTACACACAGGTAAGATATAAAGAAGATGAATAATAAAAAAAATTTTAAAAATTTAAAAAAACGAGGATAGGAGTAAAAACAGCTGATAGATAGAATTACAAATTACTTTTGCTGGGTGAACTTATGGAAAACTAATCATTAATTTTAAAGGAAAAAGGTTTAGTTTTAAAGACTAAAAGTTTATTTTAGAAGACATAGAGAAAAAAAAAATAATTCTAAACCAGACAAGTATACATGATATTAGCTACCTATAATTTTTTAGTTCTTCTGAGGAAAGTGTACCTTGAACACTGAAACTGTGATAAAGAGAAAATCTTTTCTACAACTAATATATATATATATATATATATGTTATATATTATAGTATATGTGTGTGTGTATGTGTAGAGAGTTTAAAAACCAAAATGTATTTGCTATGTAGTTCCAGTTGAGTGGTATAAATGTCAATTTCAAAGAAAAGACGTAGGTGGATTCGCCAAGTGAAATATTTGTTACCAATTATTGAAGCTTTTCAAAGAAAGTTGTTTTGTTTGGTGTTTTAACTAAATATAGTAAAAAAGATGCACTCCATATAAGATACTTCTAAGGGCACCTCACGTGGTGTAAGGTTAGCAAGCTAAATTTGTAAACCATTGTTAGTTTGATTCTCGTTCGGTGCCCCATATTTCCAGCCTTTGTGCCATATCTAAGTTAAGCTTAGTAAATATTTCAAATATATTACAAATTTTTATTTTTTTTTTTTTTTTTTAATAAAAGAAATCTCTCTCTCTCACACACACACTTTCTTCTCTCTTTCTTCTCACTCTTTTTCTCTCTCATCTTTCTCTCTCACTCACACTTTCTCTCTCTCTTTCTCTCAGCAG
>CM042156.1:25938759-25958759 GCA_023376005.1 Doryteuthis pealeii
GAAATTATTCTGGCAGAATAGCATTTAAGCTTTTTTTTTTTTAATTGTGTAAAAACTTTACTTATGTAAAATGGAAGTGAATCTGATGGTATGTTGAAAAAAGAAATAAAGGAAAGAAAGTATAGAATGGATAAAATGGGATATTTTAATCAATTTTACTTACATGTGTTTCAGTCAGGAGTTTATCCATGTGTACATTATTCAGACTATTATTATTTTTAAATAACCAAATGAAATAATAATAATAGAAAAAATGTAGAAATGTTCTGCACACAAAGAAAATTCAACCTTCATCAGAATAAATCATATATATATATATATATATATATATATATAGTAAAAAGTAAAGTCGTTGGGTTGGCCTAAAGTTGGTATCAGCCAGACAGCAAGGGAGTCTATCCCTTTTTCACTAGCGCTAGACCAAGGAGATTGTTTTTGTGTCTGAGTTGGAGTGCCACACCTACCATCAGCTCCTTACTTTACCACACAGGTCCCTGTGTTACTCATACGCTGAGTGGGCGAGGATCGGTATCGAACCAGGAACCTTGTGATTCGTAGCCACTCTACCGACTGAGCTAAACCGGCCCTATTATATATATATATATATATATATATATATATATATATATATCCTTTGAAGTATAGAGCACTCAATAATAATCAAACTCACTATTATACCACAGGAGATGAACTATGAAATAAAATTTTTTTTTTAATTGGCACCCAGTAAGGACACCTAAGATGAAGGCTGTATAATAATTTTCCAAGATTTCTGATGTTGTATCCTGAGTACATTCAACTTACTAGTCTGTAGTAATTGATCTCATTAAAAAAAAGTTGGTGGAGATTTAAGAATTAGAATTCCAAAGATCTGTGCCACAGGATCACCTATTTTTTATCTGTCAGTACATTAAAAAAAAAAATAGAATAAAATACAGAATATTTAGTTTATTGCAATCAATCCAATATATAAATTAGTATTATTAAATATAAATAATCAATTTTTTTTTTTAACTGAGAAGAGAGAGGGGGCGGGGGGGGGCTTTTTATTCTAAAATTTCATGCTAAGGGGGGAGGGAGATGAGGCTTATCGACCCACCATCCCTAGGGTTGTCCATTTCAGGAATCTGGACAAATTGATAGAGATGACTTTTCTTAATTGAAGAAATAGACTAAGATTCGAAAATGGAAAGAGGTATTTCAGATGGGAATTACTTAATTGAAAAAAAATATATTCCTGGAAATGGTGGGGGGGGGGGGAATCCCCAGGTCCAAAAATCAGATTACAAAGATAGCCTTGATCAAATGAAATGATCTTGGCAGAATGGCACTTAGGTTTTTTTTTGGTTTTTTTATATGATTATGACTAAATAAATAAATAAAAAAAAAAAAAAAGGAACCTTTTTTCTAAGTATCCTTCATATAAAAACTATTTCCCTCTTCTCAAAATTTACTCATTATAATGTACTATTCTAATTTCTAGTTTACATTTTTTATTAGTATTTAATTGTATTTTATTTATATATATATATATATATAAAAAAAAGTAAGTCGAGCCTAAAGTCTGTATCAGCCAGTCAGCGAGGGAGTCTAAAATACCTTATTTATTAGGATCTTGCTACTCAATGCTGAGTTGTGTCGAACTAGGACCGTTTCTAGCCGAACGCTTACTAAAGGTGTATTTTTGTACTTTTTGTCATACCTTGTATCTGAAAAAAATAAGTTCCACTGTTTGTTCAATTTTTTTTGAATTTAGACCATCATGTATAAAAAAATATTTTTTTAGTGGCTAGAAATTAAGGATCGTTTATTACTATATATATATATATATATATATATATATTATATATAAAAACGTAAAATCTTATTCAACATACGTGTGATCAGCTGCAATTAATTGGTAACTCGATTAATTCAGTGGATTTAACCCTGATGATTCTATCGATGAAACTCGAGTAGGTTTCTATTGTATCCATTTCTTCAAAATATATATATATATATATATATATAAAGTTAAAAGAAAGGAAAAGAATCCGACAATATGAGTATGAAAAGGTGGAATGAAAACATCACACAATGCTGTTAAAGAGAAAATTATATTATAAATTGTTTTCTCTTTAACAGCATTGTGTGATGTTTTCATTCCATTTATATATATATATATACACACACACACACTGACAAACCTGAGGATTTTAGATGGGTAAGAAAAGACAAGTTAATTGAAGGTAAAGAACTACCATTTATCGCTACCTTCTCTCACTGCATTTTCAGACTTCTCAAAAAGAAAAAAAGAAGAGAAAAAAAAAGCAAAACTAATTCTTGTCTGTTAAAAACAACATTCCATGGCTTTTAGTGATTTCCTTGCATGGGCAATAATGTCCCACTTGACTGCTATCATGGTCATCCTCATTGTTGTTTCTGAGAGGTACTCTTCATATACTCAAACTCTGCTGTGTGCAGCTCTTGCTCTTCACTGACCTACCCACCCCCTACCACTCTCCGCCCACCCTACTCTACTTTTTTTTGTACCCACCCACCGCCTCCTGGTCTTTGTCCCACTGTCTGAAGAGTACCCAGCACAGGTAGGTAGGATGTTTGACCTCAATTATCTCTTACCTTTCTCAGGTAACACTCTCTCCCTTACCTGTCTCTTTGAGTCGACATTGCAGGTAATAGATAAGCACATCTTGACTAACAACAGCACCCACTGTAACCATATCGGCTGGTGTCTTGTATTCAGTACAGAAACGGTTAAACTGAAAGTACTTCATCCGATCAGATTATTGTACATGTTTACTAAACTTAAGCTAATCTGGCACAAGATCATAATAAAATGAGCACCTAATGTTTGTCGATTGGCATTGATGAAAACCATTCACTAAGACAAACCTTGTAAATGACTTATTTGTCTATAGTGGTTGCTCTGTAGAACCAGCTGCATTTTTTTTTTATTGTTATCAACTTGTATCGTTGAGGTGAAATGATACACAGAAGAAATTGAGTGCATAAGAATTGGTAAATAGGTATTTACCCAACCCCTTTGCCACGGGTAGGATGTGACTCAATATTGTGAGTATTGGGGCATCAAGCAAGGATCAAACTCGTCATTCAGTTGTAATGACTTGACTTTCTTTGACATTACTCTAAATGAAATTTTGAATCTTTTTTAAAGAATCAAGAACTTTTTTTTTTTCTTTTCAATTTTAAAATGTTATTTATTTATTTGGTCTACTATATTCAATTGTTTGTTGGTGTAACTAGTCAAAGCACAGGGGTTTTTTCCTTCCTCTCTCTCTCTCTATCTCCCTCATTGTCTTTTCTCTCTCTCTCTCTCTCCCTCATTGTCTCTCTCTCTCTCTCTCTCCTCATTGTCTTCTCTCTCTTCTCTCTCTTTCTCTTCCCTCATCTCTCTCTCTCTCTCTCTCTCTCTCTCTCTCTCTTCTCTCTCTCTCTCTCTCTCTCTCTCTCTCTCTTGTCTTTCTCTCTCTCTCCTTTTCTCTCTCTTGTCTTTTCTCTCTCTCTCCTTTTCTCTCTCCTTCTCTATCTCTTTCCCCCTCCTTCACTCTTTTCTTTCCCCTCTTCTCTCTCTCTCTCTCTTTTCTTTCCCCCTCCTTCCCTCTCTGTTCCCTCTCTCTTTGTCTTTTCTTTCGCTCATTGGATTCTTTGTTTTTATAACTAACTTTGGTACAAGACTACCTTCATGAAACACAAGGGAAGACAACTCACTATCAGTAGTTACAAGGGAAGACAACTCAGTCCTGTTTACTTTTGAGTCATAATATCATTTTAGATTTGTAATTTAAAAAAAAAAATGCCAAGAAAAACTGAACAGTTCTTGTATTATAAGTTCAGCAGTCTACAAAATAAAATGTTTGTAAAATCTCAACTGAAATTCAAATTAGAATCCTTTTTCCCCCTTCCTAAAATAGAAGCACCAATATCATCATGGACCACTGTTTCAACAAGTCCACATGCCGTCTAATTCTAAAATGTTCTTAAACTCCTCTTTTGATTCTCTGGCTTCAAAAGCTTTAATACTGTCAAATGTTGTAATAAAGTTATCACGCCTCCACTTTACTCAGCTCTTGTCCTTCTGAAGGCATAGGCACTATTTAGTTGTGTTTAGGTAAACTCCCTCGAACAATGAAGACTCTGAAAAAATTCTGTGGGTACAAGACAGGTTTATTCACTATACAAAGGTGTAAAAAGCTTCAGGTCCGAATAGACTAAGTTGGAGAATCTCCATCCTTCTTGGATGAGGTCAGCATGAGAAAGAGAATAATGGGCAGGTGGTGAAGAGGGAGTGAAAACGGTGTCTTATAAGATTTTGTCCTGCCGCTGAAAATAGACCCCTAAGAAAGGTAACTCTAAGGGTTATTTATCTAAATGCGTAGCATGACAAAAGTCTTATTTGGCATATGAGACAGGGTAAAAAATAAATAAAATAACCAGTCTACAGGTGACATCTGCTGTGACTTGTGACTTTGTTCACTCGTTTGCAACAGATGCAATGTAATAAATGCACTCACCAAGTCTGTGTGTGTGTGTGTGTGTGTATGTATCTTTGTTTGTGTGTGTCTTTGTTTACTTGCTTGCTTGACTGTCTTTGTTTGCTCACAGAACTTATTGGACAAGGCACCACACCCTGACAACTACCGTGGCAGAGATGGTTATGGTAACCAACTCAACTTATCGGATCTTAGCTTTCTTTCACCCTCTATTATTTCTCATTGGCATAAGCAGGGTGGGGTGGGGTGGGTGTGAACAAAGACAGACCGACAGAGCTTTCCACTCATTCACTCCGACAATTAACAATATAACCTAAGATTTTTTCTTTCTTTCTCTCTCAGAGTATATGGCCTGGCTGCTTTATAGTGTCTATTAAAAAGTTTTTTCCTCTCCCCAGACGAGAGACTTTGGGTAGTTGATTGGTTAGTGGCAGTGAGGTTGGGAGAGGGGTTGTAAGGATAACAACACTAGTAGAGGGAAGGGCACCTTATCACCTGCACTTTTTTTTTTTTTTTTTTTTTTTTTTTTTTTTCTACAAGTGTTTTTTAGCTTAATTTCTAACTCCACCTTGAAAAAAGCAAACCATTCCAACATGTTATTTATCCTTTTACCTCCCAATTTTTACCTTTTTTGTTTATTTAAACCTCCAAGTGATTATTGGTTCATCGCAGCCACAACAGGTTTTTATAGTCTTTTTGGCAACACCTAAAGCCTCTCCAAGTTCTTATTGTAATCCTGTCTTACCTGCCAGGTCTTTGTGAACCGCACTCACTCTTCTTACTGTTATCCAATTTAAGCGGTCTAAGGGTTAACAAGCTAAACTAGCTGGCAGGGAGTTAGATTCAAAGTCCGTATTAGCCAATCAGCGAGGAAGTCTATGCTCATTTCACTAGCACTAGACCAAGGAGATTGTTTTTGCGTCTGAGGTGGAGCAACACACCTACCATCAACTCCTTATTTTATAGCACAGATTCTTGTGCTACTCATAGAGGGCCGTATTGAACTAGGAACCTTCCGACTGAGCTCCTCCTCCTCCTCCTAGACTGGCTACCATGCCAAGGCTAAATAACCCTCTTCCCTACTATTTGTCCATAGCTAGAGGAGAACAGATGGATTCAACCCTATCGGCTGAGGCTTTAGAATACACAGACTGCACCTCTGCAGAGGGGTAAGACCCCTCCTACAATGGGGCCACCTGTTGGGCGTGGGTGGTAACCCATGATGCCTAAGGACGGAATCCTAGTGAATGAGCAGTCCATAACATGCATCTCCACTTAGGCCATTACTTAGGCTGGACAGACTAGAGAGGCCCCCTTTGATCAATGTCAAGCCCTAGCACCTATATGATTGCCCTTATGGCAAGCCCCAATCCTTTTATCATATTTATGCTAGAAGGCAGTGGCTGAGGGTCTTCATCACCATTGCTCCCAGGTCCACTCTGACCCGGAGTGGTAGTACCTGTCAGGGTTCCATCTATGGGTTAAATAGAAGAATGTGTTTATTAAAAAAAAAAAAAAATTGAGTATCCATTTGGAATGAATTTATTTCAAAACTTTGTTGGCATTAAATGACCCACCAAGGTTGATATGCCGTAAAACAAAACAAAAAGCAAACCAGATGGATTCATTCCTTTCCTAAGGTTAAATGGTGAGGGAAGAAAAAAGAAAAACACTGGGAAACATGGATATGATTTTACTGCATCCTTTTAGATTTCTGTGCGTCAGGGATGCAGGACGTGTACCTATCAGCATCTCTTATATATATATATAATGTGGTATATTAAAAAAAATACAGGTTTAAATAAGTTCAATTTTCTTAATATACCACATACCCTCGGATTCACTCCCACCTCTTCACACACACACACACACACACACTCATATATATATATATATATATATATGAGAGAGACAGAATGGTAAAAATGGGCCCAAGTGAAAAAAATTGGGGGGCATCCAGTGAGAATCAAACTCGCTATTCATAAAAGCCAACCAACCTAATAATTTTTTTTTTTTCTCTCATAAATATTTTTGCTGCTTGTAAAGTGTGACTCCAGTAAGAAAAGTTTTGAAGCTGTTGTTCTTATTTCATATTTGCCTTTCTTAAGAAATAAATATGACACCAAAATGGTTAATATATATTTTATATATGAAATGGCTGTTAATCTTTCCAAAACTTTTTTTTCTCTTCCCTGATGAGAAAGATAAAGTTTAAATTTGAATCATTTCTTATCCTATCTCTTTAAATTCAACTTTTAACTATTTTCTCAACTTCTTCTTTCTCATGAGGTTTTTTTTCTTTTCTTTTCTTTTCTTTTAAAACAAATTTAAGACTTTATATTTATTTTTATATCAACGTGACCCAATCAAAAAAGAAAAAAAGCCAAGTTTTTTTTCTTTTTTTTTTCTTTGCATTCTGAAGAAATCTGGTTAACAAAAGCAAAAATGTATTGCTTGAGTAATCCACTCTGTTATGTGCACCTACATACCTCACTGCTGTGCCTCCAGAGAATTTACCTGTCCCGACGGGTAGAGGGGGTGTTAGGTAATACATTCCATTCAGGTTCTATTCTTTCATACGCTCCAATGATTAAGGTTGCTGACACCACAAGATTCAAATCTGTTTGCTTTCCCCAAGACTAATAATCCTAACCTGGTGCAACGTGTATGTGTGTGTGGGGACATAGAATAATCCCAACCCTGCAGCACCTTATCTATTGTGCCAACCAATTTAGGAGAAGGAAAACTCTGAATTCAAACCATCTTTACTATGAGTATCATCAGACTGTTGACTTTATTAGAAATGGTAAACAGAAAATTCATGAGGCTTTATAAACAATTTTTCTGAGAAATCCTGAAAGGATTCGATTACAATTCTTCTCATCTTAGGGGGGGTTGTCTATGACGAGGGATTTGTTAGCCAGGTGGTCTCAATCTGGGTGGTTTATGTTTATATATATATATATATATATATATATATATATATATATAAAGAAATTTGAAAAAACAAATGTTCCGAAAATAGGATGAATTTATTTATCAATGTTTAAACATTTCAGTTTCTTTAAACCTTCATCGGGATGTATCTTGGGCTGAAGAAATTGGATGTTTTTATAGATGACAGGAGATGTCATGTTTTTTCAAATTTCTTAATATTGTCGGATTTATTTTCCATATTTATTCCATATATATATATATATATATATATATATATATATATATATACCTACCTGAGGGGCTGGTTTAGCTCAGTCGGTAGAGCATCCACCTTAGAATTGCAAGGTTGTTGATTCAATACTAGTCCCCATTGACTCGGCACATGAGTAGCAAAGCTTGGGTAATGTGATCTGTCCAGTAAAGTTGGAAATTGACGGTAGGTGTGGTGCTCCACCTCGGCAAAAAGCAATCTCTCTGGTCTAGTGCTTGCAAAAAAGGGATGGACTCCCTTGCTGTTTTGGCTGATACCGACAATAGGCCACTCTGCTGATATGTGTATGTTTGTTAAGGTTACTTGATATTATCTGGGTTTAAATTATTACTATTATTATCCAATAATCTGTTATTTTAATTTCCTAAGCTTCTCTTTTACACTTTTAAATAAATAAAATAAAAATGACAGAAAAATGTGATTATATCAAAGTGCAGTATAAATAATTTATATATGAAAATAAGCTGTTTATAATTTAGATAAATATGTTTATAATGGAAAAAAAATTGTAATAAATTGTAAATTATTATTTACTTTTTGCTCTGTTGGTCGAGAGGGTTGGGGGGGGGTAGTAAATTTTTGTTTCATGATTTCTTTTCTCTTATATAAGCAAAAAAGGCACACCTCACAAATGTCTTTTGTCCATGGCTTTAAGCCTGTTGCAACAGTCCTACTATTCCACTGCTATGACTACTGGCCTTGTTCATTGAAGTGTATCAAACTTTCTTCCTTGTTTGTTTGCTTGCTTGCTTTTTTTTTTTTTTTTTTTTTTTTTTCTTTTTTTTTTTTTTGAAAATCATAGCAACAAGCTTATTCACCTTCAAAAGTTTTTTTTTACTCAAAAAAAAAAAAAAAAAAAAAAAAAATCTTTTCTTCCTTTCTTTGGGGCTTTGTGTGTGTTTTTGTGGCATCCAAAATGCCGGTTGAGCTGTTGAAAATTGCTGCTCTTTTTGTACCTTGATTCAAGTTAAGTCGTTCTTTACAATTCTTTCCACTGAAAGATTGTCAAGTTCTTTGTGGAATATCTTCTTTAGCTGGGTCGGTCTCTCTTTCTCTCTTTCTCCTCTCTCCCCTCCCCTCTCTCCCTTTCCTCTCTCCCTCTCTCTCTCTCCCTCTCCCTCTCTCTCTCTCCTCTCTCCCTTTCTCCCTCTATCCTCTCTCTCTCCCTCTCTCGCCCCCTCTCTCCCTCTCTCGCCCCCTCTCTCCCTCTCTCGCCCCCTCTCTCCCTCTCTCGCCCCCCTCTCCCTCTCTCTGTCTCCTCTCTCTCTCTCTCTCTCTCTCTCTCTCTCTCTCCTCTCTCTCTCTCTTCTCTCTTTCTTCTCTCTCTGTCCCCCCCTCTCTCTCTCTCTGTCCTCTCTCTCTCTGTCCTCTCTCTCTCTGTCCTCTCTCTCTCTCTCTGTCCTCTCTTTTTTCTCTTTCTCCTTTCTTTCTCCCACCAGATGTTACTGTTAGTTCTGACTCCACTTTCATTGTTTCTCTGATATTGCATGTCCTTTTTGGTTTTCTTTTAAAAAAAAAAAAAAATCTTGTTTGATTATTTGTCTTCAGTCTTGGGTAAGAAAAAGAAAGAAAAAAGACTCTTCATTGTATTAATATGATTCTAACCTTGCATCAATGATTTCTCTTAGTATATATATATGTGTAATTAAATATCCTTAAACTATCACCTGGTATTGTCCCACCTGGTATTGTTTGGAGGGCAAAAAATAACTTCTAATATGACAACATAATTAGAATATATACTTTAATATCATTCTTCTAATGCATCATAATAAAGGGGGAGAAATAAAAGATTATTTACACATGAAAAGAATAAACATTACTTTAAAAAAAATAATTCTGATACACAACCCAAAAGAAATGTCAGGACTTTGAACATTAGTGCTTCTCACATTGGTGTGTGGCGGGGGGGGGGGTATTAGTATGAAAAGGTTATTTGGGTATCCAACCTTTTAACTGTTACTGTCTTTGGTATGAAATTAAACAGGATCCAGTGATGGGGCTTTACTTCTGGAGCTCTCCGATGAATAGGGTTTTCATTTGGTTTCTTTGTTTAATGGCATATCAACCTTTTTTGGGTTATTCAATGCCTAAGCCATCTTTGTAGAAACCCCTTATTCCACAGCTATAGGTTAAATAGTACCACTGCTTGTCTTCTACAAGGATGGCTTTGGCATTAAATAACCCACAAAGGTTGATATGTAATTAAACAAAGAAACCAAACCAAACCAGTTCTAGAGTTTTGAAAAGTGTGGAGTCAACCTTTTGTTGCCATTACTACAAGGATGGTTTTGGCATTAAATGACCCACAAAGGTTGATATGCCATAACTATTACATGATGAATACCTCCCTATTTTCTTCTTTTTTCCTATCTTTCTTTTTCTTTCTTTCTTTTCTTTTTTCTTTTCTTCTTTTTCTTTTTCTTTCTTTCTTTTCTTTCTTTTTTTCTTTTTTCTTTCTTTTCTTTCTTTTTTCTTTCTTTTTCTTTCTTTCTTTCTTTTTTCTTTCTTTCTTCTTTTTTCTTTCTTTCTTTCTTTCTTTTCTTTTTTCTTCTTTCTTCTTTTTTCTTTCTTTTTCTTCTTTCTTTCTTTCTTTTTTCTTTCTTTCTTTCTTTTTCTTTCTTTTTTCTTCTTTCTTTCTTTTTTCTTTCTTTTTCTTTCTTTCTTCTTTTTTTTCTTTCTTTTCTTTTCTTTTTCTTTCTTTTCTTTTCTTTTTTCTTTTTTCTTCTTTTTCTTCTTTTCTTTTTCTTTCTTTCTGCTTTTTCTTTCTTTCTTTCTTGCTTTTTCTTTTTCTTTCTTTCTTCTTTTTTCTTTTCTTTTCTTTCTTTCTTTTTCTTTTTTTCTTTCTTTCTTTTTTCTTTTCTTTCTTTCTTTTTTTTTCTTTTTTTTTTAACAAGTTTTGTTAGAAACCAGAGAAGATTTTTTTTTCCTACTAATTTTCTTCCGTCTTTGCACAGAAAGTCATAAGCATAAAAAGAAAATAACTTACATCAAATTAGCATTTGAGCAAGTTGCATGGTCTAATGGTTTGTGAGCTTTATTTTACCTGACCATTGTTAATAAGTGTGCAAATTATTAATATTAAATAGTAATACTCAATATAACTCTGAAAATAGATAATTATTATTAAAAAGGAAATAGTTACTTGAAACCATATAATTGCTGACTTCTACATTAAATAACCCATCATGGGTTGACATGCTATTTAAACCAACCAATCATTGTTAATAAGCTTGATTCTCACTGGGTGCCCTATAAATCTGGCCTAATGCGAAACTAAACTTGATTAACTTTTTGATTATATAATATATATACGTAGATGGGTTACCAGGTAAGTTAGTATTAGGATGATTTTAAGTTGGACATTTCTTCCAACAGTGGAATGTTAGTTTTTCACGTCCAAGTTAAGGGCTTGATGTTCAATATTATTGAACAGAGCATTATAATTGGCAAAGAAAAAGGCTTAAAAATAGGTCATTTTTATAAGCAAAAAATGACCAATTTTTAGGCCTTTTCTTTACCAATCATATATATATATATATATATATATATATATATATATATATATATATATATATATATATATGTAGCAATCTTTCTTCTAAACAAGTTGTAAAAACCACATTCAAGATGAGTTTAAATATACAGTGGTAAATTGATTTATAAGCACAATTAATTTTTACCCATTGAAATAAACTGAAATGCAATTACTCCCCCTCCCCCCTCAAAAACACCCTGATTTTTTTTATTCATCTTTTTTTATTCATCTTTTTTTATTTATCTTTTTTTATTTATCTTTCTTTAATAAAAAAAAATTAAAAATAGAACTATATTGTATAAACATATGTTAAAATGTAATGAATTATGTATTGTAATATGTTTTAATGTTTATTTTCTTATAAATGATATTTATTTTTTCAATTATTAATATATTAATCAGAAGATGAAACTCTGATCCACGTTCAAAGAGGATGGATTAGAGATTCATTTTTGTTGATGGGGTCTGCCTGGTGAGGGTAGTATGATGTTGTAAGACCCGAAACTCCCCTATGAACCAAGCAATGACATCACTGACGACGCTCTCCAAAATGTAGTAATGAGCGTATAATATTTTATTTATTTTTAATTAATTTTTTAGTTAAGTATTTCCTTCAATCTCTTTTCTTTTCTTTTTTTTTATACAAGTATCAAGAAGTCTCTGCATGGCTGTTATGTATCCCTGAGCCAATATATAAGAATTCATGAACTATTCATAAAATACACCGAGCAAATCTGAAAAGGAAGCAGCCTAATAACATGTCATGTCTACCAGTGGAAACCCGAAATCTGTAAGGATACTGGTTGTTGAATTGAGTTAGCGTCAATCCAATGGGCATAGCCCGCACAGGTTCAAATTCTGTCTGCAGCGCCATGTTGAAGTGAGTTAGTGTACTGTTGGTTTGAGCAACAAGCTAAGCACAACTGAACCAGTGCCAAGACAACTGGTACTTATGGGAATCCAGAATAGTCCACTCATGCATTTGGGTCATTCCATTCCTAGAGTCCTGATTGGCTGCTTGGTTTCTTTGATGTTAGGAGGCTTCATAAATAAACTGGCATTTTGCAGTAGTAATTGCAGCAAAACAGATTCGTATTAAGTTACAACTGCATGCTGCCTTGTCTTACCAATTCGACGGTAATTGGAACTAGTATGATTATTCTACACTGGTGTAACATCAGTATTGACCTCCTTTAGTGCATTTCAGCAATGTTTAACATGGCTGAAATGTTCCTAGGCTGACCAAGATACTCTCATGGAATGTGACCAAATGAGGTTTATTTTTCAACATAGTTTCCTCTGCTATCTACATACTTTTTTGATCGGTGTTGCAGTGTTTGCATTCCATCAGTCAAAAAGTCATCAACAGCAGATATGGTTGGTTTGTTGTTTTTATTTTAAAATAATAATAATGAAATTTATTGTGTACAGTGCTCAGGTGCACCACAACTCATCAAAGTCTCATGTCAAGTACGCAGAATAATGTAGTGTCAGGAACATGAACAGTTTACAGTAGTAATATGCATGTGTGTGTGCATATGTATGTGGAGAACAGCATCAGGTATAGTGTCGGCGGACTACAGGAAGTATGGAGGCTTTGAAAGACTCAGTGCTTCGGCAGCCTACAACAGACGCGGGCAGTTTATTCTATGTTTCTGCAATTCTGAGCGTGAAAAAATGTTTCCGAAAGTCACGTGAGCAGTGCTGTTTTCTGACTTTGTAGGCATGCCCACGTGTGTTGGAAAGATGGAGATCAAAAAGGTGCTCAAGGTCGCTGCTGTTAAGATGATTAATGACCTTATGAGCATTTACCAGGTCATTTTATGGAATATCAACCTTTTTTTTTCGGGTCATTTAATGCTGAATAAAATCATTTTGATAAACAGACTCGGGTTGTTTACAGTAGTAGGTACTGTTGCTTAAGTGGTCACTCAATTAAGTATTGGACTCTCTTATCACTGCTTAACTTTGGTGATCTAGCAAGAACTGGTGCTTTCAGTGTGACTTGAATGTTATCCCATATATATATATATATATATATATATATATAAAAAAAACCAACCCCTCTGCATTAGCAGGATGTCACACAAGATCAATTTCTTTAGTGGAATTTAACAGGTTTGAATTCAGTTTTCCTCCTCCTAGACTGTTTACCTAGCCATTGTTAAAGAGCCCAGTCTGCCCTACTATTTACCTATAGCTAGAGGAAGAGTAGTTGGATGCATACCTTTCCTTATGGTATCAGTATTAGGTGAAATGCAAACAGCCTCGTCCAGGATTTAAACTCGGGTTGACAAGTCCAATTCCTATGACTCTTAACCATTATACCACACACCTCCACTGTAATCTCTCTCATTAAATCTCTTGCAATTAAAGCTTTCATAGGGGTTTTTTTTTCGGGGGGAGGTGTTTTTATTATTATTATTACTCCCAGTTCTTGCTCTCCATTACATTCTGAAAATATTTTACCTTGTTGCCATATTTAATTTGCCATATTAACTACCTCCTTTGTCCAATTTGTTTGCCGCTAATTCCTCTGCTGTTTGGTTAAGTAACTGAATATTTTGAATACCTGAAGAGTGGAAGAGTTTCTATAACCTGTTTTTTGCCTTTAGAAAGAAAAAAAAAAAAAAACCTCCAACGACCTAAACTGAAATCACTCTAAAGATGCGATACCTCCTGCTCACTCAACTGGCTGTCTTGACATTTTATTTAATTGTAAATTTAAACACAATTTCCGCCCTGTTGGCTGTGCTGGGCTGGGGTGTTAGAATACACCAACTGCACCTCTGCAGAGGAGTAAGACACCTCTCCCAATGAGACCAGTCTGACATGCAACATTCCACTTAGGCCCTTTTGTAGGCTAGACAGGCAGTCAAAGAGGCTCCCTCCGATCAATCAGATGGTCACATCAAGCCCTAGCACCTATATGATTGTTCCAACCCTATTTTCCTTATGGCAAGCCCCAATCCTTTTTATCATATACGTGCTAGAATATGATTTTGGGAAAATTTGAATGTTTGTCACTATTAACTAGATCCCTCTTGATGGATGTGTTTCATGAGAAAAATAAACTCAACTAGCCAGGTTCAAATCCCGGGTGAGATAGTTTGCATTTCACTTTGAGCAAAATAAAAATTAAAAATGGATTAGTCCATTTCCAAACTATGGGTTATATAACTCATAGCTTGGAAATAGACTAATCCGAGAAGGCTCTATAACCCCCTTCAAACACATCATGGGCCAACCTGACATAGTAATTAAATTGTCAGCTGGGACATTAGAATATACCGACTGCACCTCTGCAGAGGAGTAAAAAAAACCTCCCCCCACAATGGGGCCCACCTGTTGGCTGTGGGTGGTCACCCATGATGGTTAAAGATGGAATCCTGGTGGATGAGCAGTCCATGACATGCAACACTCCACTTAGGCCCTTACTTAGGGTAGTCATGTCAAGCCCTAGCACCTATATGATTGTTGAAATTGTTTGCATTTCATTTTGAGCTAAAACCCTAAGGGGGGGGGCATTCATACATTTCTAAGCTATGGGTTATAGTAAAACAGAGAAGGCTTTCTAACCCCTTCAAACACATCATGGGCCAGCCTGTCAGAGTAGGGCTTATTGCTTCCCATGTGTTACAGACCCCAGAAGGCCTGTTGAAGGAGAAACACTCATGTCTTAAGTAAAAAATGAGATGCATATGAACAAATCTGTTCCCAAAAGAACAAGAAAATAAATCTAAGATCCCCATTTTGTAATTCTTTTATTTATTTAAGTTGCTTTGTAGAAGTTGCCATATTTATAGCAATTTGTTAATTCCAATGTTGTAATTACAGCCAATGTCTTTTAATGCCAATTTTCAGGAATTGATCTTGCCATTTTAGTCTAGATTGGTATTCATAATTTTGATTTGAGACTAAAAACGTGACAATTTGGATAAAACTGAGCAAACAAGAATTCCTAATGAAGCTTATTAGTGCTGATAAAGTTGGAAACATATTTTGAAAGTGTGCTGCAAATCTTTGAACTAATAATGATGAATCATTATCTTGTTTGGATGGAAAGACTTGTTAAAATCCTTTTATGGTCCTTTATGGAACTGCAAATTATATGACCAAAATATGATAATTTTGGTCATATCATTTGCAGTTTATTATTATTATTATTATTATATTTAGATTATTTGGACTATTGTCCTCATCTTTATTGTTATCTGTACAACGTTTTGGACGAAAAGTATCTGGCCGCCATCCTTGGCCAGTTGTAAAGAACTTAAAGTAAATAAGTAAGTCCCGAGTTATAGAATCCTTTGGTAAGTGAATAAGTCCTGTGGTATAGAATCCTTTGGTAAGTGAATAAGTCCTGTGGTATAGAATCCTTTGGTAAGTGAATAAGTCCAGCGATATAATACAACGTTCCATCGTCCAAGAAGATCCAAGTAGTAATGATTTGTATGACCAGAAAAGGTCAGTATAAATAATAATATCAGCAGCAGAGCATTGCCAGTGATTGGACAATAGGTTGCCTTCCCAGGTCACGTGTTATCGGCGAGCCTATAAGTAAGAGTAAGTATTTACCACACGCCTTATATCCAAAAACTCCAACAATCACGACTCACACTCTTCATCATCTCTATGACAACAAAAATGGTAAATACAAACTATTTATGATAATGATTGATAGACCTTCATCTATAAATAAAAATATTATCAGTACTAGCAAATATATGCACCCTCCGGGTGCAAGTATTTTAGTTAAATTTTATAATAAAATATCATTAAATTAGAAAGGCTAATGAAACTGAATAAGAATGTAGATAAAAAGATTTTGAACAGAGGGGGTATGATTGGAAAATAGAACAACTTTGAAACTAACTCTTCCATCATTTTCCGTTACTCCTGTCTTTCATTGGTTAAATTTCCTAATTAGACTGTTTAGTTAAAATAGTAAAGAATAATATTACAGTTATTTCTTCTTGTTAATGGGATTTCTTTTAAGATTTATTGAAGAGATTTTTGCTCATATTCAATAAGATAAAACCAAACAATTAGAAATCAATAATACTAAGCATATATTTATTAAAATCAAATTTTTAAGATCAATATGCAAATTAGCCTTCCCATTCATACTGTAAACCTCTATTTTGTTGTATATATAAATACAATTGCATGTGGTTAGTATGTAGATATGGTCAACAGTGTAAGTAATGTAAAACAATTTTATTAATAATTGAGGTTTAAATATAAATAAAATCATGGAGAATGTGATGTAAATAACAAAGGGAATTGTGACTTGAATAGTAATATAGTTTCGGTTACAGACAGACAAACACACAATCTCCATTATAATAAGATATCTTTAAAGCACATGGGATATTTAATTATATCTTCTTTTTTTTTTTTCTTTTTTTTTTTTAATTTTTAAACTAATTCTAGTGAGTGCTGTTATCTTTCAACATTTGTGGTGGTTAGATGCACGGAACCCCTCAAAATAGGGTGAAAATGGAAATATCTCTAACCATTCCCAACTCTTAATACATATTTAACATGCAAAAAGTGACACCATACACTGTTTTGCAACAGTATATTTTATTAAGATAAAAATATCAAATTATAGGATCAACACTGTTGACTAACATAGAAATATGAGAGACAAAACTCATTGGTGGAAACAGGCTAGTACCAAGACGAAGCATCATGTTCACCAATATATAACTACATAATTTGAAATTGTTTTGGCACACTAAAACTTTACAAAATTTAAAATATTTAATCATTTTTTATTGGAATAATCATTTATTATTATTTGGTATATTGAGAAAATAAATATGTTATAATTTACATATTACAGTGTGTATATATATATATATATATATATATATATATATATAATGTATATGTGTGTATTTGGGCAGCATTCTTTCGTTTATACATGTAGAATTAAACAAAAGACACATCTCCTGTTTAACAATTTTATTTTTGATCTTTTCGAGTTTTCTGGCCAACTTTTTAATATTTGGGTGGAATTCGTGGAGAAGTCCACCAAAGTTCAGGTCCCGAGTACTTTCGGCACTTCGAAGTGCCATCATCAGGGGTGATGTGTTCCAGTTTTTTTTTTTTTATTATATTAATGTGGAGGCTGTAAGGAGAAAAATTGATGAGAAAGGTATTATAGGCATTTTAAAATGTGTGTACTGCATTGGAAACTGGAACACATCACCCCTGCTGATGGCAGTTTGAAGTGCCGAAAGTACTTGGGACCAGAACTTTAGACTTATCCACGAATTCGACCCAAATATTTAAAAAAGTTTAAATGTGTCTTTTGTTTAATTCTACATGTGTGTGTGTATATATGTATATATGTATATATATATATATATATATATATATATATATATATATATATATATATAGTGAAAAATTTGAAAAAAACAAAGGTTCAATAAGATGAGTGATATTTATTCAGCCAACGCTGCAGTGTTTCAATATGTTTAGTAGATCTTCTTTATTTTTCCTTAAATTAACAAAACAACAAAAGCCCTGAAGAAGATCTACTAAACAGATTAAAACACTGCAGCGTTGACTGAATATCACTCATTTTATTGAACCTGTGTTTTTTCAAATTTTTCACTATATTACATACCGTCTGATTCACTTCCATTTTTCTCTTCACACATTCATATATATATATATATATATATATATATATATATATATGTTACAATTATATATTATTGATTTATTATTATTTAAAGAGTAAATAATCATTTATTATGAGGAAAATATTTAAAATTATAAAACTTTACAAAATTTAACTTTTAACATATAGATTTAACTTTTACATTGAATTTGTGTTTGTTTTTTATGGAGGTACCTGTGGTTATCATTATAGAAAAGGAACACCGCGCAAAAAGTTCAAATCCTTTACGAGGTTCTTTGCATTTCACATATTGCTAATACTCTTAGGAAAGGTATGAATTCAACTATTCTCTCTCCAGCTGTGGGTCAGTAGAAAGTCTGACTGATCCCTTTAACTATGGTGTAGCAACTGGTTTAGGAGAAGGAAAGCTCTGAATTCAAACCTGTTAAACTTCGTTTAAAAATTGATTTTGTGTCGCATCCTGTTTGTGCAGAAGCATTGTGTTAAATACCTGCATTAAATTTGTGTATTCATTTTCTTGGCTTAGTTTGGTATAAAAAAACACCTGGTGAGAATCAAAACTCCCTAACAATGATTAGTATTATATAGATTATTCGGACTATTGACCTCATCTTTATCTATACAATGTTTTGGACGATGTGCCCTCTGGCTTTCTTCAGGTTTTCTTTTTTTTTTTTTTTTTTTTCAAGCTTTCTTGTCGTAATTCAAAGAAATAGTATCACTAACACTGGTCTGCTAGATTTGCTTGTTGATCATGGCACTACCTGAAAGACCCTTTCATTTACTAAGCTTAGCTTGATTTAACACAAGGTGAGAATCAAACTCACTAACAATTTTCTGTTGAGCAGGATGCGACACATAGTAATTTTTTTAAGCTGAGTTTAGCAGGTTTGAATTCTAGAGTTTTCTAGACCAGTTGCCATACCAAGGTTAAAAAATGTCCAGTCTGCCCTACTATTTAATCATAGGTGGAGGGAGAATATTTGGATTCATACAAATAGCATTGTCCAAGATTTGAACTTGGTTCCTCATATTCATTTTCCTATGAATATAACCATTACACCACAAGCACCTCCTGTTGATGTTTATTTACGGTTGTAAATAATAAAATGAATTATGCAAATATTTCAATATTCAGTTTTCTTTATATTTTCTAGTTTATGCATATCTACAATTTTTCACAGTAGGTGGCAAAACTTTAAAATAAAAAAGATTCTACTTATTTAATTATTGATGGTAAACTTGTAAATAAATAAATTCACAAATGTTAACCTGTGCTGAGAGGTACGCGTCCTGCGTCGCTGACTCACAAAAATCTAAAAGGACGCAGTAAAATCAAATCCATGTGTCCCAGTGTTTTTCTTATTTCTTCCCTAACCATTTCAAGCTAACTGTAAATACATTTTTTTGTTTTTATTGAAAAGAATTAATTTGAGAATTTTATTGGCATTCAAAAAGTAAAACAAATTTATTATCTATATTTACAAACCGTAAAAGTTTAACGTCCCATCTTGTCAGCCTTTTTCTTAAGCCTTCTTTAAAGTTTATAAGACAAGAAAGTAATATACTTCACCCTGGCTCATGACTTTTTGCAGGGTGGAGGAGATTTAGTTTTCTTTTTAAGATTGGTTACCCATACTTATACTTTATATGAAGATAATTAGATATCTATTTTTGTACTTTTTTTTTTTTTTGTACATTATTTAAACTAGCAAATATATGCACCCTCCGGGTGCAAGTATTTAAGTTTTAATGTAATAAAATAGTGTATTAACTTAAGGCTAATGAAATTAAATAAGAATACAGATAAAAAGATTTGAAACAGAGGGAGTATAATAAAAAATGGAACAACTGAAACTTACTATTCCATCACTCTTGTCTTTCATTGTTATTTTTTCTAATTTAAGTATTTAGTTATAAGAGGAAGTAAAGAATAAAATGATAGTTATTTTATCTTGTTAATGGATTTCATTTAAGATTCATTGAAGAGATTTTTGCTTATATTCATTAAAATAAAACCAAACAGTTAGAAATCAATAATACTAAGCACATATTTATTAAATTCGATTTTTTAATATTAAT
>CM042156.1:25963759-25976259 GCA_023376005.1 Doryteuthis pealeii
TGGATATGATTTTTCTGCGTCCTTTTAGATTTTTCTGCATCAGGTACGCATCCTGCGTCACTATCAGTATCTGTGTGTGTGTGTGTGTGTACTTGTAGGTATCCTTTGATAGGGAAAAGTTTAAGAGAAGATACAATATTTCATAATTGAAATATGGATGTTTATCTAGAATATCAACAACAAAAATTCATAAAACTTATATAATTTTTGTTTTTATTTATTTTAATTTTTTTCAGCTTTTGTAAAAAAAAAAAATCCTTTTTATTTGGAAGTCTTTCTAATTCCCAAAATGGTCATTGCTTTCTGAAATGTGTGTGTGTGTGTGTATGTATATATATATATATATATATATATATATATATATATATATATATTAATTGATTTTTGTTTGTGTTACATATATTGTTAATTTCATGAATAATTTGTATAATAACACGTTTTTATTGTTATTTGCTTCAACTTGTCAGTATTGATTCTTATCATTATTTGTATTCTTCTATCTTCAGGTAAGTGTTGCTATGTTACCATGTCTGCTGCTTCTGTTGCTGCTGCTGCTGCAGGTGAGTTGTAAATTGATTAGAACTCTTGGAAATTCTCATCTTAATACGCTAGCTGGTCAGCCATTTATAAAAAAAAAAGAAGATAAATAAATAAAAAAATAAAAAATTATCTATCATGTCACTTAGAAAACTTTTGTACACTAATGTTTTTTTTTTAAATAAATAAGAGTCCTGACCTAATGTATCTCCTAATAAACGGAAAACATTAAAAACTGCTTTGATACCTTTAATTTTCATTTATATTTTTCTTTCACTTAATTCTTTCTTTATTAGTACTGTTTCCTCGTGGTGACAATTCCTGAGAGAAATAGTTTGGTTAGGTTTCCTGGATTTTAACTCTTAACATCCTGTTGAGAATTTTCTAACTCCATAGCCCTATTCCTATAAGGATATATAAAAAATGGTTAAAAATGACCTTTGCATCTAGAGTTACTTGTTATTTCCCTTAAATCAAAGACTTCTAAATATGTTTAATATTACATTTAAACAAAGGCTATTATTTGGGGTGGATTAGGAAAACGAATGAGACTTCGGCCTGGTGGAATGAGATGGTATAGGACTTTAAGAGTTTTAATGGCATATTAGGAGGAGAATGAGTAGGAACTCTCAAACTAGTTTTTACTAATGAGAAGTGCATCTTTGGTTTGAATTCAAGCCCTTGTCTAATTTTTCTTATGTTGGGGTCCAAAGGTAGAGAAGATGCCCCATATTTTTGGGGTCCAAAGGTGGAGAAGATGCCCCATATTTTTGTTGGGGGTCCAAAGGGTAGAGAAGATGCCCCATATTTTTGTTGGGGTCCAAAGGGTAGAGAAGATGCCCCATATTTTTATTCCAATATTGATGATACTGATAGTTTTTTAATTTAGTGCATCCTGGGATGCATGTATTTGATAGGTCCTAACTAAAGTTTCTTAATAAATTGCAAGGTTTTTATTTATGAATTGGGGAAGCCACTAAAGCTATCTAACCCCTACCTTCTACCTCATCCCGTGTAATTCGTTTCTAAGAAAATATTGAAATGTAATTACAGCTAGCTTGGATGAAGAAAAACACTGGGATGCACGGATATGATTTTACTACATCCTTTTAAATTTTTATGCATCAGGGATATAGGATCCATACTTATTAACCTTTCTCTGTGTGTGCGCGCACGCGAATATATATTAATACACTTGTTCCTAAATCTTCCATCTGTTATCATCCTGCAACACCCACTGGTTAAAAATGACACCGTACAAATTGTCCAAGATGCAATGCAAAAATGTGAATACAGATAACTGGTGTCGCTTAATCGCAGATTTCTTATTTGTCCCATTTTATTTTTAAAATTCCAATGGTCTTGCGTTGCTTAAATGTCCAACGTAAAATTAAGATGAATTTTTTTTTTAAATAAAGTTACGCGTTTTATTTTTAATATTAAAATTGTAAATGACAGAAGATATTTTGGTAATTTTGGTAGGATTTATATATAATGAAATTGCAAATAATCTTTTCTGGCTTAAGTAACCCCTCTTGATTTTTGTTTTGTGGAAATTCCACGGGTCCCCACTAGTGTGTGTGTGTTTATATATTATATTATATTTATTATATTATCTCAGTGGCTAGAGTGTTCGTCTAGGAATCATAAGGTTTTTGGTTCAATACCGGCCCTCACCAACTCAGCGTATGAGTAGCACAGATCTGTGCGGTAAAGTGAGGAGCTGATGGTAGGTGTGGTGCTCCACCTCAGATGCTAAAATACTCCTTGTGCTAGTAAAAAGGGGATAGACTCCCTCGCTGTCTGGCTCATGCCAACATTAGGCCACCCGACGACGCACTTATATATATATATATATATATATATATGTGTGTGTGTGTGTGTATGTATGTATGTATATATATATATATATATGTGTGGGTGTGTGAGAGAATTTGTTACAAATGCTTGATCATGTGCACATTCTCTCCTGATGATCATTTGGATATCTATATCTAATTTGTTTGATGAGCTATCAAATTTACTTATTAGACCCCAGGAAGTTTTCCTTTATAATGAATGACATATATTCTCACAGAAAAAAAAACAATAACAACAGTTAACATAAGTAGTATTTACCATACCTCCATTGTATAGGCAAGATTTTACACAAGATTATTGGGGGGGGGGGCAGTGCCAAAAATAGCTTTTAAGAGTGCCTCAGGCATCAGGAAATGAACTTGACCCTAAACCTTTGGGATTTTGAGGTTAAGTGTTACCTGGAGGTAGGGAAGACAGTCCCCTGAAGCTAAGCTCTATTTATTTCACCCAGCAGGTGCCAAGTCTGACCCACAATTTGTAAGATTGAGAAACATTTTTATATTCTAAAGTAAACTAATTATCTCTTTGGAAATAGCACTATTGACCTCTGGTGACCTCTAATGACCCCAGAGTTCAGCTATCTTATGTTCATTCTCAACTCCAATAATAGACTAATTTACAGCCCCAGGATCTAACCATTTGGTGGTCACTTATAAGTAGTATACAATCGAGCAATCACGGTTTTGTCTATAAATATATAGTAATTTCTTGAAGGTTTATAGTATCAAATTGTTAGGTTCAGACCTAACGACATTTAGAGTTGCTCCCCTTGATCAGTAGGGGGCTGATGGGAACCCGGAAGTGGGGTTTCCACCATGACACTTTTGGATTGGGGTTTATATGGAGTGGACACACATGCACAGCATGGTTGAGCTAATTAAGTCACTTTTAGGGTAGAAGGATTCTCTACCCTGTGTTAAATAAAACCTTGTTAATTTCCAACAACCTGATCTTGCATTTTAATTTGGTGTTCCGTATTTTATTTGTATATGAAAACATAACAAATAATGTAAAATATTTCATGTTTAATATCTAATGTAAATTATTTAATGTTTTTTTGTTGTTTTTTTGTTTTTTTTTTTTTTTTTTTTTTTTTTTTTAATCTAAAATTGCTTGGAAATTCTAGCTGTGTCTTAATATTATGACTTTCAAAATTGTGAACAAGAGAAACATTTTACAGTAAACACAATATGAAAATTGTTTTAAAAAAAAACCCTCAAATAACCACTATAATATCCTCCCGAAAGGCGGTGGGTCTATATGGAAAATTTGACAAATGGAAGATGTATTTGATGTGTGACGGCTGCATCCCTGCATCCGACTCCACGAAACAAATACAGCTCATTTATTCACATGAAGTCGGTACAAGGATACAGCTGGGCACAAGGCCCAAAGTTTTATTTTTGAGGGGGAATGGGGTACAAACCTGGTCATGCTGTTAAACTTGTATTTCTATCTTAGGTAGTCTCATTCGCCGACCGATCTATACTAATAAATACAGTCGTCCATCGCCTTACCACTACTGCTTTCACCAAAAAATTCACTGGCACTCTATGAATGAAACCCTACTTAAGCCCAGATGGTAATAAACAAAAGGCTGTAAATTTATTTACAAATAATTTATTTACATTTGACAAATGGAAGATATGTCAAATAAAAAGTAGGAACAATACCAAAGTATATAAGTAAAGCCGACGGGGTGGCCTAATGTCGGTATCAGCCAGACAGTGAGGGAGTCTATCCACTTTTCACTAGCACTAGAGATTGTCTTTGCGTCTGAGGTGGGGTGTCACACCTACCACCAGCTCCTCACTTTACTGCATAGAGCCCTGTGCTACCCATATGCTGAGTTGGCGTTGGCTGGTATTGAACCAGGAACCTTGCGATTCCTAGGCAAGTGCTCCACCGACTGAGCTAAACCTGCTCTTAAATACAAACTATTATCTGAAAATTACTGAACAAAACAAAACTGAACTTGAACATATAAACTTTTATCAAAATGACTTGATTTGGTATTAAATGCTCTGAAAAAGGTTGATATGATATTTACCACGTACCCCACATGTACTGGTTAGGCCCTATTAATGTGGGACCACCCACAAACCAAAGCTCATGAGTGGTGGGTGCAAAAAATGCGTTGATCCTGTCAGCATTCCCCCTCAAGAGGAGTGCCTCAGATACTGGGCAATAAACCCAACCTTGTATCTTTAAATCAAGGAGGCAGGTGTTGCCTGGGAAGATGACCCCTGGGATCAACTATGTTAACTTTCGCAGTCCAGGGCCTAAGCCACTGGACCCTCCAGTTGAGACCGGAAAACAATGCAGTAAAACAAAAAAAAACAACCAACAACCAACCAAATAACTAAAATTGTGAAAAAGGATCTTCATTTAACAATTAAGAGCTCAAGTTCAATTTTTATGCTGCCGTTTTTTTTTCTCTCTCTCTCACTTTTTCCTTTTTTATTTGAAGTTAACTTAAGTTAGTCTTTTGGTTTTTTTTTTCTTTCTTGTTTCGTTCATCTTAATTTCAATTGCTTTTTATTGTAATTCTTTGACCCTAATTCTACACCAGTAAACATTGCAGAACTAGATCATAAATAATGAGCTCCTCCATTAAAATTTGAACTCAAACATGTTTTTTTCCTTTTGAAAGACAATAGACTTAAGGGATCCACTGGCTGCAAATCATTCACATCTGAGCATGGAGCTTCTTTATTTTCATCTATTTGTTATGGTTTCAAGACCAATGCACAAACCCAGAGTGTTCCAGCATTGTCTTACAATGCCACCAGACTTTTTGTTTTTTTTTTTTTGTTTTTTGTTTTTTTAGGGGGGTTGTCACATGATCAGAATCTAATCCATTGTTGTATTCCCAACTTTGCAGCAAAATGTAAAAGATCCAACAAAGCATTAATTTAATTATGAATATAAAGAAAGTCGTCAGGGTGGCCTAATGTCAGTATCAGCCATACAGCGTGGGAGTCTATCCCCTTTTCACTAGCGCTAAGACCAAGGAGATTATTTTAGCATCTGAGGTGGAGCACCACACCTACCATCAGCTCCTCACTTTACCACACAGACCCTGGTGCTACTCATGCCGAGTTGGCGAGGGCCGGTATCGAACCAGGAGCCTTGTGGTTCTTAGCCGAACACTCTACCGTCTGAGCTAAACGATATTCTTAAAAATATTGGTTTCCTGTGTTCTTAAGATAGTGGGATTTTTTCTTGTTTACATATATATATTCTGAAATCCTAATTTCACCACTTGTTACAAAGATTTTTTATTTAAAAAATTTTTATTTATTTATTTATTTTTTTTATTTTAAGGTATTTTTTCAACAACTAAGACTTTATCTTTTTCAAACTGTATCACTTTTTTTTTCTCCTTTTTTCTTTTCTATTTTTTTTTCTTTTTTCAATTCTTAGCCGAACACTCTACCGACTGAGCTAAACGATATTCTTAAAAAATATTGGTTTCCTTTGTTCTTAAGATAGTGGGATTTTTTTCTTGTTTACACACACACACACACACACACATATATATATATATATATATAATATATATATATATATATATATATATATATATATATATATATATATTCTGAAATCCTAATTTCACCACTTGATACAAAGATTTTTTTTTTTTTTTTTTTTTTTCATTTATTTATTATTTATTTATTTATTTATTTATTTATTTATTTTTCATTTTTATTTTAAGTATTTTTTCAACAACTAATGCTTTATCTTTTTCAAACTGTATCATTTTTTTTTTTTTTTTTTTCCCCCTTTTTTCTTTTTCTAATTCACAGTAAACTTTTTTGTTCCTTTTTATTAGGAAGCGATTTTCCATTTCCTTTTTGGCTACTCTGTGCAATTGGCTTTCCCTGAAATAGTGAGGTGATTGGGTGTGGGAGTAAGAGGGGCGGGGGAATAAAAAGGGAGGTAGAGTGGGGAATTGTTCTTAGTAGGGTGAGGTGCATAGACTTACACCCCCCTCTCCCCTACACCCCGCCGCCGCCGCTGCTCACAAACACACACATTTTCTACTCTTTCTCCCAGTATATACACACCTTACACACAGATCAATACAAGGAGCGATATTTTGGGGTTTTTGGCTATGAATCCACATAATGTCAATTAGTAGAATAAACACAACCCCTCTCTCTATCTAATATATATATATATATCTTCCACTCTCATTTCTTTGCATCTTTTTCTATTCTTTGTCTTCCCCTCACTGAAAATCTACCTCCCCCCAACACACACCCCCCTGATCATTTACATCATAAATATCTTGAGCGAGTATTTCTAGCTCTTTTTCTGGTAGATTCTTGCTAGTTCAGCCTCCAAGAACTTTTTATGGAACATGATAGGAAACGGATGGAAATTGTAAGTACCGAATCATAGACACTAGTAACATTTTTGAAGAATCTTTCGGTAGCTTATTTGGTCACTGAAATCTTAAGGTGTGTGGAGTGGGTTAAAGGAAGAAAAGAATAGAAATTATGTGTGTGTAATGTAGACCAAACCCTGTCCACTAAAGTAACACACCATCATTCTTTTATAATTGTAATGTGTGTTCCACCCCTTCCTGATATATATCTACCATTATATGGTCAAGCCTTATTTTTCTTTTGGTATTATTGCCGTTCTCTAATTTTGGACAATGTTCAAACATTACCATACTTCAAAAAAAGGCACTTTTCTTTTCTTTCTTTTTTTTTTTCTTTTCTTTCTTATATATATTTGATGATTGCCAGTTATTTTATTGGTGTTTGTTTTAATAATGGACATCTGTACTTGTATACTATAAAGAAGAAAAAAAACATATATTGGAATAATTCTGCCTTTTCATTTTTTTTTTTCTTTCTTTTTAATAAAACATAATTTTTTTTTCTTTCCTTTTTTTTTTTTTTTTTTTTTTTATTTTATTTTTTTTATTTTTGAATGATATAAAAAATTTCTATTCCTAAAATAAATAAAAATGAACAGCACTGAGTTCTTTTAATTTTTTTTATTTTTTTTAACTTCTTTAAAAAAGAAGAAAAAAACATATCAAATAATTATGAGCCAAAAATGAAATGGTATCTTGAGTCATAAGAAAATAATATACTTATTTTTCAAATAACTAACAAAACTTCAAAATTGTTGATTAATTATGATTTTTTTTTTTTCATTGTTTTCATTCTATTTTTTTATAAACTTTTTATAAATCATTAGAATTCAGACATAATCAAATGATAACACAGGAACATTTTACTTATTCTTTCCTAAATTAATTTAAATCATTTTTAATGCTTATGTTCTTGTTGCTTTTTAAAAATGCTTTTCTTAATTAATACACACATACACACACTAGATCAATCCTCAGCTATTTTCATTCTAATTTTTCATAGCCTCTGTGGGACCAAAAAGCCTGTGAGCAACTAAATATGCATTGTTCTTGATTTTCGGCTACAATAATTCTGTTAGTGAATTTAAACTGAAACTTTCGATAATATAGCTCTACAATTTCATCTTTAAACTTAAAAAACAATTTCAAATGTTCAACTCTAAATGAAGAGCTTATACATTTATTGAAACTCTCAAAATAACCTAATCATCGTAAATGAACTCAAGTAAAAGAAGTAATAACATTTTTTTTTTTTAAAGTGAAGTTGTCATAAAGTCGATACAGGCAGACAGCGAGGGAGTCTATCCCCTTTTCATTAGTGCTAGATCAAGGAGATTGTTTTTTGTGTCTGAGGTTGAACGCCATACCTACCATAAAGTACCATAAAAACTAGGTTCTGTCAAAAATACTGAAAAAGTTATGAATATGGAATAAACTAAAGATGAAGTTATCATTTACTGAGCTTAGCTTAGTTGTGTCACAAGGTCAGAAGGGGCACCCAGTGAGAACCAAAATCACTGGTAATGGTTTAACCATTGCACTGCCAGAGGCACTCATTGAATAAACTGTAGTGCTGCCCAGGAATGAGATAAAAACTTGGACTGCCACTTAAACTGTTCCACTAAGAATTTTGCCAATATAACTTAGTTGTGGCACAAGGCCAAACATATGTGAGTACCCATTGAGAATTGAACTACTAGACTATCTCATTAACCAATCCAGCACTCAAGACTTTCGAATTATTTACTAAACTTAGCTGGGGTACCCAGTGAGAATCAAACTCATAGTCATTTAATCACTAGAAACACCCTTTATCTATGAGGGTCATCCAATATATGAAGGGATTTTGCCTAAGGAGTTAGCAATAAGAATCACTGTTTACAGTTGCACCTTTTTCAAGGAAATCAATAATGATGGATCCTTTCATGTCCCTGAAGTCTGTCAGCATCAATATCTTTACTGACCACTTTGCCTAAAACTCTTTCTTTACCAAATAGTTAGCATGTTTCAACTCCAATTGTCTTTTCAACTTGCTCTCATAGTGTCACGCCCATTTATAAAACTTTTTTTTTTTTTTTTTTTTTTTTTAATTTATTTTTTTAAGTGAAACATGCTTTTCTGCACATGTCACATATTTTTGTGTAAATTCCAATTGTTTTACACTTCTAGCAACCAAAAGTTTGATGACAGACCTCTGTTTAACCCTGGAGCACTGTTTGATTTGCTGCCATTTTGAATAGCCTCAAAACAAATGTTTCTGCAAGATAAAAAAATAATTTTTTGCTATAAACTAATTCCAAACAATACAGAGTTTGCATTTATGGAGAAAAAAAAGTTGAATTTTTTATTTTCATTTTGTTTTTTTCCAAAAAGATGCAAGTTAAAAATTCAATGTCAGAGGGTTTGTATCATAAGTAAGTAAAATCCTTAAATTTATTAGAGGAGTAGATAAAACAATTTGAAATGAAAACTTACTTTTTTCTCCCTCAAATAAAATGTTACGTACATCTATTAATTATTGATTAAATGATTATTTTGAATATTTTACACAAAATCGTGCCGCCCTGTCGGCTGGGGTGTTAGAATTACTGACTGCACCTCTGCAGAGGGGTAAGACTCCCCCAATGGGGCGACCTGTTGGCCGTGGGTGGCGACCCGTGATGCTTAAAGATAGAACCCAGGTGGATGAGCAGTTCATGACATGCAATACTCCACTTTGGCCCTATCTTGGGCTAGATGGGCGGTCTGAGAGGCCCCCTCCAATCAATCACGTCAAGCCCTAGCACCTATATGATTTTCCCAACCCTATTGCCCTTAGGGCAAGCGCCAACCCCTTTTTATCATATGGATGCTAGAAGGCGGTGGCTGTGGGTCTACATGTCCTGGGAATGACATTAAACTCTATCTGATGGTGAGGTTCCAGTTTTGGAGGTTTGGGGAATGTGGAGCACCCCTTCATGACCATTGCTCCCTGGTCCACTCTGACCCGGAGTGGTAGTACCTGTTAGGGTCCCATCTATGGGTTAAATAGAAAAATGTATTTATAAAAAAATTGTATTGTCCATTAAGAATTGATTTATTTCAAAACTTTATCGGCATTAAATGACCCATTGAGGTTGATATGCCACAAAACAAACCAAACCAAACAAAATTGTGGCTATTTCATCATTTGTAAACATTTTAGTTAACTTCTTGTTACTGAAAAAAGGGCGAGAGTAAAAATAAAAAAAATAACATATATAATACCGGACATATATTTATTAAAACTTTTTTTTTTTTAAAAAAAAAAAAAAAAAAAAAAAAATGTGGACTGTTTTAATATTGCATATTCAAATTCTACGTATTAAGGATTTTGATTATAAATTAAATACTCATTCATAAACTTAAACAATTTCTGAGGGTTTGTGACATAGTTTCGGTTACAGACAGATATACAAAGAATCTCCATTATTAATAAGATTATAAATTTGTATTTTTAATTTAGTTATATCAATTTCATTCAAGTTGTTATTTGTAAATTGGTGATAGGAGCTGTAACACTAGATTTTCGCCTGCTCCACCTACTTGTATATATTACCAATAAGGGGTGGGGCAACCTAATCAGCAGCATTACATTAGGAGGTCAAAGGTCATTTGACATATTACAATAATTTGACAGCTTTAACTTTAAGCAGGAATGGATATTAAGGTGGGTGTGGGTGTGTATATCTTTAATTAGTTTTTTTAAAAGTAAAATTGACATAGGCCTATTGTTGGTATCAGCCTGACAGTGAGGGAGTCTATCCCTTTCTCACCAGGTAGATTGTTTTTTGCTTGTGAGGTGGAGTGCCACACCTACCGTCATTTCCCCACTTTACCGCACAAATCCAAGCTGTGTTACTCATGTGCTGAGTTGGCAAAGGTTGGCATTGAACCAGAACCTTGTAGTTCCTAGGTGGATGCTCGACCAACTGAGATAAATCATTTTAATTTGTGCTTCTTTTTTTTTTTACAATAAAAATTGAAATATGAATGTTTCTTTATCTATAAAAGTAACTATAATTAGGAAGATGAAGGAAAATACTAATGAAAATTATTAATAATGATAATGATTATAACTTTAATTTTTTTTATTTAAAATTATTTTTTTTTAATGCTGCATATACTCTTGTGATCTAAATTTCAGCCTAATATTAGGGGTTACACCATATGCAAGATACAAACTTTGTATGTAGAGAGTTAGCGAAGTCTAGGCCAATTGGCATGCCTAAAATTTCCTGTTGCAATTTAGGTATCAGAAAGTCACATGGTCATTTGGCTTTTTTATTTTGTCCATTTATTATTTGTATAAGGGCCGGGTTAGCTCGGTCGGTAGAGCGTTCGGCTAGAAACCATAAGGTTCCTAGTTTGATACCCGCCCTCACCAACTCAGCGTATGAGTAGCGCAGGGATCTGTGCAGTAAAGTAAGGAGCTGATGGTAGGTGTGGCGCTCCGCCTCAGATGCTAAAAATAATCTCCTTGGTCTAGCGCTAGTGAAAAGGGGATTGACTCCCTCGCTGTATGGCTCATACCGACATTAGGCCGCCCCAACGACTTTACTTTTTACTTTATTAATCAAATATTTAGTTTATACATTTATTCTAAAGTGAACTTTGTCATTGTTTTTTTCTTTTTCTGATAGTTGTTTTTTTAAGTCTTTACAAGGTGTCTGTTTGGAATTAAATTATTGAATAAGAAGATTTGAAAGAACTGAAAAAACTTGTTCTGTAGAGGGGGGGTTACATAAGTAGAGATGCTGATAGGATACGCATCCTGCATCATTGATGTATAAAAATCTAAAAAGGACACAGAAAAAATCATAATCCATGGCATCCCAGTGTTTTGGGGTTTTTTTTTCTCCTCCCCTAACCATTTCCAGCTAACTGTAAATACATTTCAATATTTTCTTGGAAATGAATTATACGGTATGGGTTAGATTGCTTTAGTTGTTCATAAATAAAAACTATAATTTATTAAGAAACTTTGAGACCCATCAAATTTCCCGGGGACTCCTTCAAATCAAATCCGTGCATCCCAAGACACACTAAATTAAAAAGATATTAACATCACTGCATAAGTCACATAATATTTGCTTGGGTATATTTTGAAATGTTTTAAAAAAATAAAATAAAAAATTTAAAAAAAGATTATTTTATTCTCAATTGAGTTTTAGTGTGAATGGTTCAACTAGAGAATAATAATTTTATTTTATGGTAATACAATTATGTAATACAATTTAGATGACTCTACTTGTGTAAGTGAAAGGGAGATGGGGGAGGTTCTTTTCTATTGTTGCTATTCTATTAGATAAATTGAATTTTGATTTAAATAAGATATTTGCATGTTAGTTTAAAATACTGATTATTATTTTGAAGATTAATTAGATTCAAACTGAGAAAGATATCATGAATATATCAACTGAAATAGGATTACAACCAAATTGGATAAAGATAATTATTCAAATAGTCAATGGAATAATAAAAAGAATTAGCATTTGGATTATCAGAACAATATCGGTTGTATTTTACTCTTTTGAATATTCAAAAATTATTTTTTCAAAGCTGCTTTTTTTATTATTTTTCCATCCCATTTTAAGTTTTTTTTTTTAGTTTTTTTTCCTATTTTAAGTTTTGATGTATATATTTTTTCTTCCCATTTTAAGTTTTGGTGTGTGTGAGTGTGTATGTA
>CM042156.1:25978759-25993759 GCA_023376005.1 Doryteuthis pealeii
TGATTATAATCATGACCTGTGAATACCTCAGTCTGCCTTTTTATCACTTTAAAAAAGAAAAAAAGAAATTGTGGCCACAATCTACAGCAAGTGATGACTATCACTAATAAGCTATACTCTCCCCTGAAGCCATGTTTCTCTTATTCATTCAGTGGCAGTTAATTTCAACCGACTCTTTTCTTTTTCTTTTCTTTTAAATTCTTTTAAGGTTTTTCTTTGTTTGAATTTCTACTTGAATAAGTCGCTACAAGAGAAGTAAGTGGACCTACAGTTGAGACTTAGTTATCGCAGCAATATTCTTTAATACTTATATATTTTGTGTTTGATATTTAATTACTGATAGTAAAATGAAGTCTAAAAAGTAGTGTGGTACCTTGACTTGTGAGTTTAATTCATTCCACTAGTAACTCAATTTCCTCTTATATCAAATCAATTTTACCCATTGAAATGAACTGAAATTACATTAAACTGTTTCAGTCCCACCCTCCCTAAAAAGTATCTTTTTTTTTTACTTTAAAAAAAAATTTTTTTAATTACTTTTTCTCTTTTTTCTTCTTTTTTTTTTCTTTTTTTTTCTTTTTCTTTCTTTTTCTTATTATCATAAGAAAAATAGCACCTTACCTTTTATTATATAAAAACATAATAAAATATCTAATATATAAAAACATAATAAATTATCTGCTGTAATATGTTTTGATGTTTGTTTTTTTTTGTTTTTTTATGAATGATATATTTATTTGCTGTAATAAAAAATTAAAAAGAAAAAAACAAACATTAAAACATGGAACTGCCCTCAGTTGTGCAAACCTTTTTTTTTTTTGCTTA
This sequence comes from Doryteuthis pealeii, assembly GCA_023376005.1. Taxonomy (NCBI): domain Eukaryota; kingdom Metazoa; phylum Mollusca; class Cephalopoda; order Myopsida; family Loliginidae; genus Doryteuthis; species Doryteuthis pealeii. The sequence goes on from CM042156.1 coordinate 25,979,585, forward strand.
TCAAAATCTGTGTTTGGCCAGATATGGTACATTTTTATATTTGATGATCTTTGGTAATCTCAAAGGACCTCAGATCAACTTAGCTAGGCCTTTAAGCCAATATCAGTTAAAAAACATCAGGTCCCTGTGAATTTCCATTCAGCCATAATCACATAGACACACACACAAGTTTCAGCATAGTAGTATAGATAGATTTAGAACTTGTGTGGCCCTGGCCACTTCTAGTTAGGACACCCCCTCAAGTTGTCTCAACATAGAAATTAAATTAGGTACATTAGAAATTTAAAAAGAAAATGATGTTAAATGAATTTATTAAATGAAAAAATGTTAGGTTCCAAAGAAAATGTCTGATTTTTATTATATGGGTAATTCCATGTCAAATCAAGACTTTTTTGATAGCATTTTTGGATTCCTCGAACAAAAATACACTTATAAACCAAAAGAAAAAAGTTATCCTAGATTCATATAGATATCTTCTTATTATAATGGAGATTGCGTATTTGTCTGTAACCGAAACTATATTACTTCTCAAGTCAAAATTCCCTTAGTTATTTATATCACATTCTCCATGATTTTATTTTTTATTTAAACCTCAGTTATTAATAAAATTGTTTTGCATTATTAATACTGCTGACAATTGGTATGACCTTCATGTTCCAATGTTTTTTCAGTTCTCAGGCCAGGTCCAAGTATCATCATCTTTATTATTTTACTCCTTGCAAATTTTTCACATCATCACTAACTGGTGGTTTTTCACTGAAATTTGAATGACAAGTTTCCTCAGCTCTTCAGGACTCTTCTAAGTATTCTAGCTGATCTTAAGTGTTCTCATTTGGATGGTCTCAATTCTTGCTCTGATCTCCAGTTCTCTGTTTCTTTTCCACACTTTTATGGGCCGTTCCAAGGGCCCCAAGTATGATTGGTATCACTGCTACCTTCATGTTCTACAGTCCTCTGGCTTGATCCAAGTGTCTTTTTGCTTTCTTTTAATTTCACTCTGTGTGCAGAATCCACTAGATGACAAGTTCTATTCTTCTTAACTCTGTCTAGTATTTTCAAAGTTCTAGAGAAATTTTTTTATTTAAAAATTTTACCTCTTGTAAGGTTTTTACACCAGCTTTAATTGGAGTCTAAGTGACAGCAAGTCTCCTTATTATCAAAGATATGCACTTTCGAATTTTTCAGTTCAGTTTTTTTTTTTTTTTTTTTTTTAAGGAATGCGCCCATTAAATAAGCAGGTGGATTCAGCCTCTTACTCTTTTGATCTGCCCTTTTTTTTTTTCTTTTCTTTTTTTTTTTTTTTTATAGAATTTGAAAACTTTGAGACAGATTCAATGAAAAATGTCAAAAACAAGTTTTTCTCGGGGAAAAAAAAGACCAAAAGAGCGTACGTGGCTTGCTCCTGCTACTAATTTGAAGGGGGTATCCTGGGGGTGGGGGCTGAAAAATTCGAGTGTGCATATCCTGAAGATAACCACAAATTGTAAATAGCTAAAATTATATTATATATATATATATATATATATATATATATATATAATTAATGCTTTAAAAAGAAATGGTACTTAAATGTTTTTTGGGTTTTTTTTTAATAAATTTTAAATATCCAGCCATCTGTAAAGAAAAAGAAACTAACGAGAGAGAGAGAAATAAATAAGGACATGTTTAAACAGATGGATGGATAGATATATAGGTAAGAACAGGCTGAGATAGATTCTTAATTAAAACTTTTCAAAAGACATCTGACTAGCCAAGCATTCTCTTTCTGTGATAATACTTCTGTGAAGTTATAAAATAAATAGCATAACTTTTTCTTTTTGTTTTCTTATTCACACCTGGTGCATGTTTAGACTGAATGCATCCTGAATAGGTCACTTTTCTTTTTCTCTTCATAGAGATGAGGAGTGGTGTTTGGAATTAAATGTGTCATCACTGCCTACGGATTTAAAGACAATTCTTTGATGCCTTTAAGAAAGATGGGGAAAATGTAAAATAAATCGAGTTTTTTTTTTCTTTCTTCAAAAAAAATAGATATTTTAAAAAATTCAAGGCTTACTTCAGAGCAACAATTTCTCTCTACCTATCTATTTATCTATCTATTTATTTATTATTTATTTATTTATTTATTACACACTCCCATTTTTCGCAGTACACTGCAAAAAGATCCCACCTTAACAAAAAAGAATAATTCTGTTTTGTAAAGGTTCAGAAAATCATTTTTAAGGAGGGATCTGTGGGGTTTTTTGTTTTCTGTTTTTAATTTATTTATTTTTTTTAAATACAGTGTTTTAGAATATGTACCGGCATACCATCGATGCTAGTACAATTATATATACAGTATTTATTTATTTATTTATTGAAAAGTTTCTCTCACGCTTGTCACGTGTGGTGTTGTTTTTGTTTTTTTGTTTTTTGTGTTGTTTCCTCGGAATAAAATTGATTTCTAAGAAAACTATCCTTACAGTGAAACATTTCGTTTTCATTCTCTGTATTTTCTGTCTGTCCACGTACCGTTTGATTTTATTCCAAAAGATAGCAGGGTTTACACTTGCATACTATTCCTTGCACAAAGTTTGTTTTTCCTTCTTTTTTTCTTTTTTGTCCTGTATAGAGTGATGAAAAACTTTTAACAAGTTTTACGTGGATATAAAGGAAGTGAAATGAACATGAAAACTAGTAATGTTTGATCTAACGGAATGCTCCTTTTTGATGAACGTGGGGTGCACGTCCCTGGACGTTGGGTGGCTGGGGGTGGACAATTAAAAATTTCGCGGCGAAGAACAAAACGTGTTCTGTAGCTGAGAACTGGGTAATTAAAAAACAAAAAATTCTTCAGATGTGTATATTTACCTAACCCCTCTGTCACGAACAGGATGCGACACAAGGTTTGTTTTTTTTTTTTAAGCGGAGTAAATATAGTTTGGATTCTGAGTTTTACTGGTTGGCTAAAAAGGCCAAGTCTGTTCTATTCAACCATAGTTGGGGAAAGGGCTTTCTTAAGAGAATTAACGCGAATTGAAATGCAGTCTAGTCCAGGATTTGAACCTGGGTCGCTGAGTCAGTTTCTTAAGACGATAACCGTTACACAACGCGTATCCACCCACCCCCCACACCCCCTCAAAAAATTCTTCAGGTGTATTCAAATATTATTTGCTTAATTTACTTTTTTCTACGGACTGTGCACTAATCATAACCATTATCCTAGTATCCCTTTTTGATCCCGAGAGAGAGAGAGAGAGATGGTTAGTTTGTGGGTGGGAATATTTTTGTTTAGCTGTTGACTAAAAAAAGGTTACCAATTTTATGTTGAACTTGATGTAAGTTGGTAACGATTACTTAAAAAAAATCCCCGTATTCTTAAGAATTAAATACCCCGAGTACTCACGTAATTTTTCTTGCATATCTTGAGGAATCGTACGCTACCCTGGTTTGATAACTCCTATCAAATCTGGCCATTTTATGCAAGAAGGTTTGATAGCATCATGATTTAAAAAATGTATTTACCCAACCTCTCCTTCATGGGCAGGATGTGACACACGGTCAATTTTTTTTTACGCTGGTTTAAATTCAGTTTTCCCTTCTCCTATACTGGTTGTCTAACCAAAACTAAAGAACTCTGTCCTACTATTTACCAAAGAAAAGGGAACGATGGACGTCTCATCGGTTAGCAAGCTAGTCTCGCAAATCCATTGCTACTGAAAAGAGTTCGATCCTCGCTAGATGCCCCATACTTGTGGCTTTGTGTCAAACCCTACCTGTAGTGAACGGTTTTTTTTTGTTTTTGTTTAAACTAGAGAATAGATAGTCATGCTTTTGTTCAAGGGCGTTAGCACAAAATTTTTCATTGACTTTTAAATTAAAACTGTTTTCCTTAAAAATTGAAAACTTCCCCCCCCTTTAGTTTTAAGTTTGATTGTAATTAGTTGTAGGTCCTCTTTGTAAGTACTCTATGTTCAGCGGACGACCAGGGTAGCGTGGTAGAGCATTTCATGCATCACCAGCAGCAGCCAGCTGCTTTTCTTTCTTTCTTTTTTTATATAGAGGGTTGACTCTTACTGCTTCCTGCAAAGCCCAAAACAGCAGCAGCAGATGTTTGAAATAGCCGAAAAAGTTGCCACCTGATTTGGCTCACCTGTAAAAAAAAAAAAAAAATCCTCTCCAATCCTCTGGACAGCGCAAACACACACACACACACACACTGAGAAAAGGACGAGATTGTTACTGCTGCTAGTTTTGTTTGGGATGATGGTGGTGGCAGTATTAAAAGAGGTAAATGGTCGGGGTGTGTGAGGAAGAAAGGAGTTGGGGTGGGGACAGTGGGTTGCGGCAGCTTCTTCTTCTACCTGGTTTCCAGGAGGTGGTGTCACTGCTAGTGGTGGCCAGGTAAGAACTATACAGAGTTGGTTGGTTGGTTGGTGGCCTCTTACACACAAACACACACACACGCGTGTGCGCGCGCGCCGTACCGGCAGCCTGACAACACTCTACTGGCACATCTGTTTAATACCCAACCTGTTTCAACACACACACAAACACACACACACACACAGAGCCGTTGTCTATAAATAGAAGTTATCGAATGCTCCACCTTGCTGCTGACAAATCAATCGAAGGACTAGCCAACTCTCCTTGAATCGAAGAATATGGTAGCCCAGTCTTTTTTTTTTTTTTTCTTTTCTATTTTTTTTTTTAATACCTTACCTTCTCATCACCTGTTGTCTTTACCTTTCCTTTCCCGAACTGACTTACTCTTCTTTCTTTCTTCCTTTCTTTTCACACCTGTCTTTTGATGTGAGCCACTGATTTAAACAACAACAACAAAAAGTTCTTGGTGTTGTTTTTTGTTAATACCTGAATGATAGTGATCGGGCCTGTCTCCATCCAGGCATCATAGGGCTGGCCTCTGGCTGTGAAGAAAGGAAGAAGAAAAAAAGGGGGGTTCAAAAAAAGAGAAAGGAGAAGAAGAAAAAAATAAAAGGAACGGGGATACAAGGAAGTTATCTTGGATGTACTGTATCAGTGGTAACAGGACAATTTCTACCTCCAGCCTGTGTAGAGGATAAAAAAAAAATAAGGCAGTGGAGGAGTGGGCATTATGGTTGTTTTGTTACCCGATTGCTTTCTCATCCCGTTCAGTCTGCCTTTTCAAATGGTTATTAAAACTCTCCTCCTCATCCCTACAGAAATGGTGAGTCTTCTTTACCTTTTGTTAACCAAACCAATCTTAACTTTGTGCGCGTATATATATATATATATATATACTAACGTTTACTTATCTACTTTCTTCTTTTTGTGTACTTTTTTTTCTCTCCATCCTCTTTGTTCTTTTACTTTTACCGTTGAAAGAATTAAAATATAAAATAGAAGATCCCTTTTTCTTCTTTGTAAAGTATTTGTTGTCCCTATCTATACAAAATACTTTTTTCTTTTTCAATTTTTTTTTATTAATACAAATGAAAAAGATTTTTGATTAAGAATAGTCCCACACCGTGATTAGTCTTTTATGATCTTAAAATTAAAAATACCTTTATAAATATTTTATTTTGATGTTTTCATTTACTTTTTTTTCCCCTGTTTAAAAAAAAAAAAAAACAATGGGATGGTTTATTAAAGTTTAAACAATGTTATAGAATTTTTGAACCGTAACATAAAACTTAGTTTAGCATAGTTAGTCTTACCTGTAAAGGTAAGTTTGGTTTGCTTACTGAGCGTTTTTTTTTTTTTTCTCCTTTCTCCCAAGACAAAATGAATTATTGTGTTGTGGTTGAATTTAATTGTGGTAATTTCAAACTCTATTTAACGAGATATTCTTTCCACTTAAATCAAATTATAAGTTGTTTTAAAAATGCTACTTTGGTGTAGACTCCGTAGATTTTTAGGAACAAAAGAAAAAAACTCACCTGAGACTTTATTTATTTTATTTTCTTTCTTTATTTTTTTTAATCAATTGGAGAAAAAAAACAGGGCTGTAGTTTCTCTTTCTTCTTTCTCTTCCATTCAAATTGCTAACATTTGCTTATCAAGCAACACTTTTTTTTTTTTTTTTTTTTTCCAATTTTGGAATATCATCCCTCCAACTTGAGAATATGTGTGGTGTGTTGGGGGGGGGCTTCCTTCTTTTCTCTCTTACTTTCTCTTTCCTTTTTCTTTTGTTGCTTATCTTTTCACTTTCTCTTTCTCCTCTTTCTCCCTTTCTCTTTCTCTTTCTCTTTCTTTTTCTCTTTCTTTCTCTTTTCTCCTTTTCTCTCTTTCTCTTTCTCTTTCTCTCTTTCTCTCTTTCTCTTTCTCTTTCTCTTTCTCTTTCTCTTTCTCTTTTCTCTTCTCTTTCTCTTTTCTTCTCTTTCTCTTTCTCTCTTTCTCCTTTTCTCTTTCTCTTTCTCTTTTCTCTTTCTCTTTCTCTTTTCTCTTTCTCTTTCTCCTTTTCTCTTTCTCTTTCTTTCTCTTTCTCTTTCTCTTTCTCTCTTTCTCCTTCTCCACTTTATCTTTCTTCTCTTTCTCCCCTTTTCACTTTCTCCTTCTGTTGCTCACCTTTTCATTCTCTTTTTCCCTCTGTTGCTCCCCTTTTCACTTTCTCTTTCTTTCTCGCTCCTCTTTTCTTTTTCTTTCTCACCTTCTCTCTTTCTCACCTCTTTTCTTTTTCTTTCTCACTTTCTCTCTTTCTCACCTTCTCACTCTTTCGTTGAGTCATCATTTTTTGTTGCCCCGTCATGGCTAAGGTTAACTTATTTTTATTTTATTTTTATTTATTTATTTTGCTATATTTCTAATTGTAGTTATAGCAATTATCTTTCCTTCTTAAGCTACTGAAAATATGTTAAATATGTTTTTAGTTAATAACTGTTGTAATATTTATTTACCATCTTGAACTATAACTAGTCAGTGTACTATCAAAATGTTTGTATAGTTTTTAATCTTTTGATTGTAGTAATAATTTTAGGAATATTATAACTTTATCTCCCCCTCCCCCTAAAATATTGCTAGATTACAAAGAATCTCCTTGGTCTAGCACTATTGAAAAGGGGATAGACTCCCTCGCTGACTTGGCTGATACCGACTTTAGGCCGCCCGTCGACATTACTTTTTACAAATAATGATGATTTTTATTAATTTTACTCCTTGGTGAGATTTTTAGGTTTTGTTTCTTTACATTATTTATTTTACTTTCATTCATAAACCAGACTTCTCTCCCCCCCCTCCCCGACTAGTCACATACCGTACCAATATCAAAAAGTGAATACTTTTTAAATGCCATCGTGTTCGTGTATAGATAGAATTTTGAAAATCTTATTTTTAGGCAAAACAAATTGTATTATTTAAATTTTTTAGACTGTTCCCCTCATCTTTATTGTTATATAAACAATGTTTGGCTGATGTGCCCTTCTTCAGGTGTTTTTTTTTTTTTTTTTTTTTTTTTTTTTTTTTTGTCGGAATCGAGAGCCTTTATGAAAAATCTAAATAATACAAATTATCTGGCCTCATTTCAAACATTCAGACAAATTACAAAACTATTTTACATCATTTACATAGTGTTTACTTTTAAAGTTTTATTTTAAAATCTTTATTTAGCTATGTATAAGGGTTTCATCCTTAAAATATCAAGTGTCTCTATCTATCTATATCTATCTATATCTATATCTATCTATATATATATATATATATATATATATATATAGATGCTGATAGCTTTTTGATTTAGTGCGTCTTGGGACACATGTTTTGAATGAGTCCGCAGGAAATTTGATGGATCCCAACTAAAGTTTTTTTATAAATTGTAGGGTTTTTATTTATGATCTGGGGGAAACAATTACAGCTGCCTAACTCCTACCTTGTAACCTATTCTGTGTAATTCATTTCTAAGAAAATATTGAAATGTATTTACAGTTAGCTTGAAATGATGAGGGAAGACAAAAGAAAAACATTGGGATGCATTGATATGATTTTACTGCATCCTTTTAGATTTTTATGCGTCAGGGGACGAAGGACATGTACCTATCAGTATCTCTGCTATACCATTTGTGTTATAGGTTGGATTTTAAAGATTTTTAGCAGATGAAGGATTGATATCAACCTGTATATTAGTTATAATTTTGTAAAGTTGGAATTCAAACATAATGGGAAAGACTAAAAGCAATCTTTCCGTTCTTTTAAATGAATGATTTTATGACCATCAATCAAGAGTCTGAACTATTCATGGAATGAACTTCAGAACAAGTGTGTGTGTGTGTGTGTGTGTGTGTGTGTGTGTAAAAAAAATTCTTGAGCTTTTCATGATTCTTGTCAATTATTAAACTTAAGTGAAATAAAACCAATTTAGTTTTTTTATTTTTTTTTTTTTTTTTTTTTTTTTTACAATTGAAAATTAGGGGGTGGGGGACAAAAAATATTAATTTCTTATTCTAAAAAGTAATGTCCTAATATATTACCAGAATTTTTTTTTTTTGTGTTAACTATTTAATATTTTCTGATTATTTTAATAGATTTTGAATGGACTACTTGTATAATTTAATGTTTAGGGAGTTAGATTAATTACGAGTGAGATTATTTCTCATTGAATGCCCTATCCTTCTGACTTTGTGTCACAACCAAGCTTAAATGATAACAATAATAATTACACTATACAAGGTGCCTCTTTTAGGTGTTTGTTCACACACACACACACACACACACACACACACACACACACATTCATGAATGAGATCAAAAGAATCATTTTTTGGCATTGAACCTGTATGTTAACTGTAACAGATTTGATACTGACAGGATTTTTTTATGGCCATTTTGAAAGATTAAACATTAGTTATTTTAATTTTAGTTTTTTTAGTTTATTAATAGATATGCCTTTGATTTGTAGATAAATTTGTTTGAACTATTTTTCTTCTAAATTGAAAAAGGAAAAAAAAAAATAATCACAAAATAAGGATTACAGCATTTGACTTTTTTTTTTTTCTTTAGAATTTATTTACAAACGATAGTGAAATTAAAAATTTTTTTTTTTTTTTCATAAGCATGTGGATGTCAGCTATAATGATAAATTTGATATTGGAAGATTTTATTTTCTTTTTTTTTAAATTTTGAAAAAAAATTTCTGTTTTACTTATGTATTTCCCCAATTTTATTTTTATTTACTTTTTCGTTAATGGCATTTAGAAAAAAAAATCTTACTTCCTGGTTTAATGTTTTATAAAAAAACCTTTTCAGTTTTCTCTATTTCTGTGATTCACCCCCCCCCTCCCCACACACACACACACACACATATATATATATTATTTCTGTATAAAGCTCATCCCTAACTTTGGAACTACAAGATTCTGGAGAGAAAATTACTTTTTCTAATTTGTAGCTGGTAAATTTAACCTAAATTTTTAGCATTTCTTCAAATTTTTATTGACTGAAAAAAAAAAACATTGTATAACTTATGTCTTAAAACAGAAAATTTACTCAGTATTTAGAACAAACACACGGAAATGTTAACACAAATATGCAAAAGGCTTGCAGTGAAAAATAAGCTGACATTAGGAGAAACAAAATTATAAACAAGCACACATTCAAGTGGATATTTCTCTGTAAGACTTATTTTGGACGATGGATATAATTTACTTTTGGTCATCTTGTACAGAATATGGTGAGGCACATGGCTGAAAATAAAAAATTTAAACATTTTTTTAAAAATTTATAAAGTCTTCATGGAAAATACACACCACTAACTTTTGTGCTGAAAAATCTATAAAAATAGTATCTTATACACAAACAATTATATGTAAGAAAGTTATATAGAAAAAACAAGATGTTAAAAATTTTTGCTGACAGAAATCTGTTTCGACATTATGAATATGTCTTTATTAAAGCAACATTGTAAGGGAAAAACGAAATGAATATATCATTAATTACGAGGCACAGAACGCTCTCAATCAGTACCAGAATTTTTAATATATATATATATATATATATCCCACTTGAATATTTGACTTTTACAAACTCCTAAATTTGGCTATAATTTAACAGAAATATTGGAGCAATTTCAATTGGTAAATTCTAATACACTTTAAGTACAAATCTTCCCAGCATTCACCTCATCCAAAAGAAAAGAAAAATATTGTATTTCTAATATTAAAAAAAAAATGTCTTAATTTTCACTCTTGGATATTAAAATGATTAGCTTTTTTTTATAAATATTTAAAAGCTATACACAGAAGAATGCCGGAGGGCACATCAGCTGAAACATTGTGTAGATAACAATAAAGATGAGGACAATAGGCTGCCGGAGCACTGAATCTTTCAAAGCCTCCATGCTTCCTGTAGTCCACCAACACTATACCTGATGCCACTCTCCACATGCACACACATACATGCATATTACTACTGTGAACTGTTCATGTTCCTGACACAACATTATTCTGTGTACTTGACATGAGACTTTGATGAGTTGTGGTGCACCTGAGCACTGTACACAATAAATTACATTATAATAGTCCAAATAATCCAAACTATTCACAAGTTAGGTAAACTTGAATCCTACAACAAAATTACTCAATAAGTAACAATTTGTGTATTTTCCTATTTACACTCTTATTGATTATGAAAGAAAAATACATTTTTAAAATATAGTATTTCATGTAATACAAGGTACCAAACAAATAGTCTATGAAATTATAAAATCAAATACAATTTCTTCATAAAAGGATAGTTTGCATGAATGAAAATGAGATCAAAATATCATCAGAAACTGTATAAACACAAACACACATTTAATTCAATCATCAGAATTAAAAACATTAAAAAAATAAGTTGATTCCTAAAAAAAGCTGTTGTAATTTATTTGATAAATATACAAATGGAATGTTAGTTTTGATATTTTTATATTCATTCTATATCGGTTTATTTCTATTATTCTTAATTTTTTTTTAATTTTTTTTTTTTTTGACTACATATTCATATTTTTGGTTACAGAGTTTGCTAATGAATAATAACCCAATAATGTTTCACTGAAAATAAAATCCTGGTATCTTAGGTTAAGAAGAAAATAAGCATTTTTATTTAAAAAAAAATAAAATAAATAAAATGGTTGGGATGTACTTATTTATGAACAATACTTTGTATGTATGTATGTATGTATGTATGTATGTATATGCATGTGTGTGTGTGTATATATATATATATATATATATATATACATACACACACTAAAAAAAAAAGAAAAGAGTAATGAAATTGCCCTGGAACCTGACTTATAAGTACTTTTACATACACACACATACACGCTCAGTGTAATTAAAAATAAAACATTGTCATGAAGCTTTCATAAAATGGCTTATTTCATTCATTTTAATAATGTCTATTTTAGTAGCATTTTTGATGTCAATGAAAGAAAACCTTTTTTTTTTTTTTTTTTTTTTTTCAAATCTTGCCAATATATGGTCATTATTAAAAGTCTACATTTCTTACAAGCTATTAGTTGTTTTATCTGTAATTTAAAAAAAATTTTTAACACTTTTTTATATACTAAAATGTAATTTTTTCACCCTGTAGGCAGGGCTTATAAAACACTGACTGCATTATCTCCAGTGGAGTAAGACCCCTCAGTTGTTCTGGGTATGACACTAAACTGCACCTGGTGGTGAGGCTCTAGTTCTGGAGCTATGAGGAATGTTGAATATCCACCCACCTGTCCTTACCATCACTCCCAGATCCATTCTGATCGGGAATGGTAGTACCTGTTAGGGTACCATCTATGGGTCAAATAGATATGTTTGAAAATTATTAGTATGGGATAAGAATGCTTATAACTGTGTATAAGTTATTTGTATTAGATAGCAAGACTTTATAATATAACAGTGTACAAACAAACAATTATTACTATATTTTTATTATTATTATTATAGACTAATATATAAAGTGCCAAAAAAAAAATTACAATGTAACATTGAAAATATAAATAGTTATGATTGTAATTAAACATTTACAAATGAATCAAAGGGGTTGATGTGTCTTTTTAAATAAACTAAAAATTATCTATTTTTTAGATACAAGTTACTCAAAATCTAAGGAATGAAATCCTTTACTATAATGGAACACATGTCTCACAAAACATGGATAGGCTTGTTTTATTCAATTTTCAGTGGATTTCTTACTAATTTATGACAAACAATAGATAATACCTGTTTATATGTTTTATATATATATATATATATATATATATATATATATATATATATATATATAATCGTACCAACCAAAATAATCTATTGGTATAATATTTGGCCAAAAGAAAAAACAATTTATATATATATATATATATATATATATATATATATATATTCATACAAAACTGCCAGGAAACTAAAGCTAATAAGTAAAAAGTGCTCAATACCAATGTAGAGCAAATAATAAAGATAAACCTAATGAGTCAGATAAACCTACTAAAAGTTTCGCTTAGTGCTCTTCAAAGCTAAGATCCTACTCTTAGCCCTGAAGAGCACTAAGCGAAACTTTTTAGTAGGTTTATCTGACTTATTAGGTTTATATTTATATATATTTCGGGAAATTGAGTGAAAATTTGTAAATATGCCTTGGCAGGGGCGTGAGTTGTGTCAGAATGAGGAAGAGAGAAAAGATAAAAGAATTTATGGAAATATGATTCAACTTTGTTTCTACATTATTATTATTATTATTATTATTATTATTTAATCTAGTTTCTACATTATTATTATTATTGTTGTTGTTGCTGTTATTTAATCTTAACCTGCCTTCAGTCACACACCCCTCTTTTCATTATTAATTGGTTAGTTCTTACCTTGCGGTAAACAATGTTTTAATTTTAAATTCTTATCATGATAGATGATATAGGAAAGGGTGATAAGCATGAAAACCTTTCTGTTTACAAAAAGAATAACATCTCAACTTTAACACTTGAAGAGAATAATAATGAAATAATAATGAAATTTATTGTGTACAGTGCTCAGGTGCACCACAACTCATCAAAGTCTCATGTCAAGTACACAGAATAATGTTGTGTCAGGATGTAAATGCATGTGTGTGGTGTAAATGCATGTATAGTGTTGGCGGCACTACAGGAAGCATGGAGGCTTTGAAAAAAAATCAAAACAAATGTCTATGGTTTTAACTGTGTGTATGTATGTATGTATGTATGTATGTATGTATGTATATAATATATATTATTATATATATATATATATATAAAAGTGTTGTTCTGGTTCCAACGGGAGAAAATTCAATATTTTATAAAAAGGAAGGTCCGCAAAATGTATTTTGTTCTCAGAAAAAAATTAAAAATTTTTTTCTGAGAACAAAGTACATTTTGCGGACCTTCCTTTTTATAATAATATATATATATATATATATATATATATATATATCCAATTGCCGCTTTAAACCTTTCTGTGGGTAAACATAGAGCAGTAATAATAATATATTAGTAGAGGCAAAGAGTTAAGGGTCTACCTTTCAATTCAATGATTTCATCAGGGACCCTACCCTATGCTTAACTAAGAGTTTAAACTAAGGAATTACATTGACTTAGTTAAAAATTTAAGTAGTAGGGTCCTGATGGTGGATTTAGGATTAACTAAATTTATACTATATATATATAATATATATATATATATATATATATATATATATATATAGTATCATAGATATAGTTATTTACTAGCTTAGATGTGGCACAACGCCAGAAGTATGGACGTGCAATGAGAATTGGCACAATGGTTTGTGAGCGGTATTACACCACATAGGTATATATATATATATATATATATATAATATATATATATATATATACACACACACACACACAGTGTCAGCTATAGATAAGTACAGTTCTAACAATTTTGTTTTAAAAAAAATAACATACCAGGATTATATTATTTATAGTGGAATAATAACATAAAAACGGATATTATTAGGTATTTATTACCAAACTCTACAACATTGAAATTTTGTAACCAAAAATAAAAATGCACACACACACACACACACACTATAAGGGGTATAGTATTTTTTGTTACAGAGAGTTTAGTAATAAATGATATTGAATAATATCCATTTTGATAGCATATGATAATATATATACTGAAAATAATAAAATCCTGGTATCTTTTAGTTTAGAAGAAAATTAACTTTTTTTTAAAAAAAAAAAATGGTAGGATGTACTTATTT